>CM074724.1:77168125-77768125 GCA_037306005.1 Rhinophrynus dorsalis
AGTTCCATTGATTTAAATAGGGCTTTAAGCACTTGAATGCTAGTGACATCTCCAATGCATTACTTTGCAATGCACTGGAGACCTCTCTAGCATGCGATTGATTAGTCTCTTGAGTGGCAGAGGGGTACACAATGCATTGCATACCACTCTGGTGCTCAAAGGGTTAAGGGCCTTATTCACAAAAAGGAGAAGCAATTCTGGAGCGAACCAGCAGCACTATAGGGGACAAATGAAAACTTCCTGTTGAATTAGATGGTACATTTAACCCACTTGAATGTTAGTGAGGTTTCCAAAACGAGAATTCTGCAGCACACAAAGGGTTAAAAGAGCCATTTAAATCAATGAGAAGTTTAAGAATATTTCTTACAAGAAAAATGTTTGCACAAATGACATCCATCAAAATTCTTTAGCAGGCAACAGACTACAAAAATGTTGTATCTTTATTATAATCATAAAAATCATACCTACAAACCGTAATTTAAGACACAGAGGAGAGACTCGTGGAGTGGGAAAGTGACAAGCAATAGGGTCAAAAGAGATTAATGTGTTTTGCACCTACATGGTGCTTACTCATGATCAAACATGATGATCTGTTTAACACAATTACTTGTCATTTTCCCACTCCGTGAGCATCTTCTGTGTGTCCTCAGTTGTTACGTGTTTTCAGGTAAGATTTTTATGCTTTTGATTATAATAAAGATATAATGTTTTTATCTGAATAATTTTTTGCCTACTAAAGCATTTTGGTGCACATCATTGGTGAATTTGGGGGGCATATTGTATTAGTTTCACAATCCTTTTGAAACATTTGAAAAATTGAAGAACTTTTAGCTGTCACAGAAGAATTACCTGTGTTGATGGAATTATATATACACCATATTAAACAATGAAATAATTGAAGAATATTGAAGAGTTTTTCTGTGTTGTGAATATATTTTTACTATTCTGTGGTATAATTGGTTTGCTTTACCATTGCTAGACATTTGCTTTGTGGATAAAGACTTAAAAACAATTTAATTTAAAGGAAATCCTCATTTGTTCTGTAAGGTGCACTTGGTTTTTTAACACAATGAGGCCAAAGCACAAAGAATCACTAGAGAAATTCTGGAAAAGACCCAACTGCATCACAGAGGATACATTAAATTCTCCATTTTACAATTAATCTAAATGGGGCTGTTATTAACCCTGTATATTCTATAGAGGAATTCAACTCATTGCATTTTGTTAGAGATCTCTCTGGCATTCAAGGTGTTAAAGCCCCATTTAAATCAAAATTGTTATCTGCCCCCTATGGTGCAGCTGGGTTGCCCCAGAATTAATCAGTTTCCTCTAAGTATATCAGCCTCAAGTCAGAGGAGTAACTAGAAGCCACCGGGTCCTGGTGCAGAAACTGCCATGGCCCCCCCGACCACATTGCTCCCCCATTGCCCCCATCTCCACATGGCCCCCCCAATCCCCACATTGCTTCCACATTGCCACCCATCCCCACATTGCCCCGCAATCTCCACATTGCCACCACATTGCCCCCCAGTCTCCTCAACGGCACCACATCTCCACATTGCCCTCCAATCTCTACACTGCCTCCACTTTGCCCCCAATCTCTACCTTGCCCCCCAATCTCCACATTGCCCCCAATCTCCACATTGCCACCACATCTCCACACTTCCTCCACATTGCCCCCAATCTCCACCTTTCCCCTACTGACCTCCCCGTGTCCATCTCCTACCTCCCTGGTGGTCCAGCGGTATGGCCTCCTTCAGCACAGACCTCTATAGAGATGGAGCTCCTGTGAGGTTCTCATTAATGCAGAGCACTGGGAGATATTAGGTTGAATGCCAGTTCAACCTATACTAGTAGCTACTACCATCCTTGCTAGTACAGCTTACCGGCAGTCGGAGTGGTACTCTATCTGCCTCCAGTCAGGTGATCCTGTCCTTGTCCTAACCTGCCCTGTGAAGGTTGAGGAAGTGTCCAGTCACTCTCCTCATTTCTGGCCCTGTGAAGGCTGGGGAAGTGCTATTTATTTTATTATTGTGCTGTTCTTAATAAAAATTATTGTTTTACCATATCTGCACTTGTCAGTGTTGTTTTTCCTAAGTCGCTCCGTGATAAGGGATGAGCGAACATTTTCGCTTCAAACTGAGATTTGCAAATAAAGGCACTTTCTGCTTGGCGAATAATTTCCCGTGAAAAGTGCAGTTTTTCTGCTTTTTCTAACCTTTTTCGCCCATTGAAATTAAAGGAACAAAAATTTTTCTCCACCACACTAAAGTTTTCTACGGCCATATAAAAGGGTGTCAGGCTCTCACAGCAGCCATTCTGTGTTTGTGAGAGGAGAGAGCAGAACCTTGTTTGAGCTGGAGAAGATAGGGAAATTGAAGTTTATTATAGGGATTCTGTCACTGTTTGTTACGACTCTCAGACACAGTTAGGTAAAAACACAACTTTATTGAAAAAATGATTAAAATGATCCCTTAGGATTCCAACACGTACATGCAACATTTAATAATAGAAAAGCACAGATTATAGGCTTTACCGGTCTTGCCAATATACCGGGCAAGACAGCCTGGGAATTCAGGAACAATAGGCTCTACCAGCCTTGCCAATACCGGGTAAGGCAACCTTCAGATGGAATAATGTACCAGGTTCCACCGGCCTTACCAATATACCGGGCAAGGCAGCCCAAGGAACTATACGTAGGCTCTACCGGCCTTGCCAATACCGGGTAAGGCAACCTTCTGATGGAATAATGTACCAGGTTCTACCGGCCTTACCAATATACCGGGCAAGGCAGCCCAAAGGAACTTCAATGTAGGCACACCGACAGTGAGTATGACCTTAAGTGCTTTTGGAGCAAACCAGCGTCCGCACTCTGGGACCAACAACAGATTAATCTAGCCACAAGGCTTCGGAGTAACCCAACGTCCACACACTGGGACTAACAAAATGCATCTAATAGCCGCAAGGCTCTAGGAGCAAACCAGCGTCCGCACGCTGGAACCAACAAAAGATTTGCTTGATCACATGGCTTGGGAACAAACCAGCGTCCGCACGCTGGGACCAACAGAGAATAGTTTAGCCACAAGGCTTTGGAGCTAACCAGTGTCCGCACGCTGGAACCAACGCTGGATATGTATAGCCGCAAGGCTGAAAGAATAACCCAGCATCCGCACGCTGGGACTGCAAGAAGATCATATAGCCGCCAGGCTTTTGGAGCAAATCAGCGTCCGCACGCTGGAACCAACCACTGATTAGTCCAGCCACAAGGCTGAAAAATAACCCAACGTCCGTCCGCTGGGACTGCAAGGTGTATCAAATAGCCGCCAGGCTTTTGGAGCAAACCAGCGTCCGCATGCTGGGACCAACAACTGATATGTATAGCCACAAGGCTGAGGAGCAACCCAACATCCGCACGCTGGGACTACAAGTTGTATCGTATAGCCACTAGGCTTAAGGAGCTAACCAGCGTCCGCACGCTGGGACCAACAACTGATTTGAATAGCCGCAAGGCTTGGAGGATAACCCAACGTCCGCACGCTGGGACTAACAAGTGTACCATATAGCCGCAAGGCTTCTGGAGCAAACCAGCGTCCGCACGCTGGGACCAACAACTGATTTGAATAGCCGCAAGGCTTGGAGGATAACCCAACGTCCGCACGCTGGGACTAACAAGTGTACCATATAGCCGCAAGGCTTCTGGAGCAAACCAGCATCCGCACGCTGGGACCAACAACAGACAGGATAGCCAGAAGGCTGGAGGAATAACCCAAAGTCCGCACGATGGGACTGCAAAATGTCACCAAGGCGACCAAGCAAACGGGTCGTCAGGAACACAGCAGGCAGAACAGGAGATGACAAGAACCAGCAGGGCGATCAACTGGTCAGGAAGCGGCAGCGAAAACAATAAGCAGGAAACAGCAACCTCAAAGGACTAGGCCGGAACCAACACTGGAACAGCTCTTCAGGCAGGAGGATCAGGAACAAGATGCAATCTGGAACTCAGGAACACAGCAACAGGCCCAAATGACTACTGGAACAAGGTGAAAGCAAACGTGGTCAGAGACACCATGAAAGGGCAACCAAAGGGTGCCCAAACCAGGTTCAAATAGGTAGCATGAGGCAGGCTAAAGGCAGACAGCCAACAGGAGCCACCCAACGGTGACAGGCAAGGAAACGCATCAATCACGGGCACCGTGATAGATTCTTTTAGGTAGGACATTTGTTCCCTGTATTAGGAGAGTAAGTGGGGCACTCTGGGGAGAAGAAGGGAGGAAGAGGTTGACCCCAAATAATACACCAAAATTCAGACTGACTGACTGACAAGACACAGGTAGCTAGGGACCTATTTGCTTGCTGATCTTGCTGTTATTTTCTGTTCTGGATGGGGAAATCTGGGGAAAGAAGTTGCAGATTTTGTTTTTCAGTTATAATTTTTTGGGACAGACTGTGATAAGACAACAGGGTGGACAACATAAAAAAATAAAATAAATAAAAAAGAATAAAGAACTAAATATCTTAGGTGACAGTGACAGACAGCTGACTGGGCTTAGGCAAGGCATCATACAGCTCCATTAGTTGTGTTGTGCACCATAGAGTAAAAAAAAAAAACACACTGTAGTTGAGTAATGTCCAGCAAATGCAAAAGGGGAAGGGGAGGGGTGGAGCATTGCAGTGACGTGGGAGTAAAGTAGTAGTTCAAACACTGACTGCAGCAATGGTTGCTGTACCGTGTGCAATCAATGATGATTATCCCTTTACTCCAAGGGAGGATGCATTTTGTCAATCTCCCAGCAAAACTAGTTCCAAGCAGCTCTCACAGCATGCTATTCTGAGTTTGTGAGAGGAGAGAGCAGCATGTTTTTGAGCTAAAGAAGATAGGAAAATAGAGGGGAATTGAAGATTAGTTTTAGGGAGTCATTTAGGTAGGACATTTGTTCTCTGTAGTAGGTGAGTCTGGGGGCACAATGGGGGGAGAAGAAGGGCAGAAGGAGGTTGATCCAAAATACCCCAACATTTGGTGTGACTGACTGGCAAGACACAGACAGCTTGCCAATTTTACTTTTATTGTCTCTCTGCTGGGGAAATCTGGGGAAAGAAGTTGTTTTTTTTAGTTTTATATATATTGTTTGGGACTGTGATAAGATATGGTGGACAACTTAAAAAAAAAAAATAAATACAAATAAAAACATAAATAATTAAACAAATAAATATATTAGACAGCTGACTGGGAGCTCTGTGACTGAGGCAGACTTGATAGACAGCAGACAACACTGAGAATTTTGTTGAGGGCCAAGGCAGGACATCACACTTCATCAGCTGTGTACTGTAGAGAGTAGAAACACACAGAGTAGTTGAGTAATGTCTAGCAAATGCAGAAGTGAGTGGGGGGAAAGGTGGATAAAGTGCAGGGGCATGGGAGTAAAGTGTTAGTACAAAAACTGACTGCAGAAGTTGTTACTGCAGCATGTGCAATAAATGATGATGATCCCTTTCCTTCTGAGGTGGATGCAGTTTGTCAAGGTCCCACCAATCACACCACGCCAGTCCCCCACCACCACTACCATACACATCTGCTACATTGTAGGTTGTACTTTATTTTTTTTAATCACTTGACAGCATCATGAATATGTGCCAGTGTCACTTAAGCAAGAAGTAAGTGTTGTGGGCAAAGGACACTGTACATACTAACATATTTTTCAAGGTATATGTTGCTGTAGAACTCACAAATTTGACTTCCAGCTACTTATTTCTCTACTACAGCCCTCAGAAGAAGTAATATTGTGCTAGGAAATGTTGCACCATATTAAAAATAGGGAAAAAATGTGTTGGAATAGGAGAAAAATGTGTTTGATAGGCAAACATGTGGTAGACTATGCAAAAAATGTGTTAGAATAGGAGAATAATGTGTTGGAATAGGTGAAACATTTGCTGAAATAGGCGAAAAGGAGGAAAATTTTGCATTGGAGAAAAGAGAAAACTTTTGTGAAAAAAAAGCAAAAAATCAGCCATTTTTCGAGAAAGTCATGTGGGAAATTTTTCTCACTTTTTGTCTACCCCAAGTTGTAATCCTGTTATCTGGCTTCACGGCCAGCACCTTTAACATGGCCTAGGTCACAGCAAAGCTTCCCTAGAGCAGCCCTAGCCAGCTAGCCACGTTACCCAGCCTAGCATCTGGCTCACTTAGGTGGTCTGTTTCCTCTTTGTTGAGACTCCACTCTGCAAAGTGACAACCAGACAGCTATCATTGGGTGCTCTTTAGTCTGAGCATCACAAATACTAGTTAAGAGATATTTTTCAATTAGGAAGGAACCTCTAGTGAAAGGATCTTTCCCATGTTATACTTGCAGTATCTGCACATTTATGATTTGAACAGATGAAATGATTGATCGTTTTGGACACAATCGTATGATTAAGGATTTTCTGAATTATAGGAGTGAGGGTGTTATTTATTGTATACAATGTACTTGTCCCATTAAATACATGAGCATGACTAAAAGGACATTGGACAAGGGAATTACAGAACATTTGAGGACATTAGAAATACTTAAAAAGGCCTAAGTTCCAATAAGAAACTGTCACCTATGGCAAGACATTTTTTTGAACATCATAATGCAAAAACTGATGCTTTTACATGTTGGGGTTTAGAAACGTTTTCTAAGAGGTGGAGATTTGGCACAAACCCTGCTTCAAAGAGAAAGTAAATGGATTTTTAAACTCGAATACTTTGCAACAACATGACATAAATGAAACGTTACATTTTGCGTTAATTCATTTAAAAATGCGACCTATGCAATAATAGGGTTGCATGTAAACAGTGGTGAAAGAAATGATTAACCCTTTGAGTGCCAGAGGGGTACGGAACGCATTGCTTTACAATGCGTTCCGTACCCCTCTGGCACTCAAAGGGTTAAACCATTCTCCTATCAATATTGTCTAAAACTCAGTGTTGTTGCAATATTGTGCCATAATAATGCAGAACATGTCCCCTTCTTGTCTATAATAATACATGATGAATTGATATTGCATCAATGCTATTAAGAGAAGACTCACATTTCCCCATTTTTGGGGATTTTATATTGGCTAGTCTTTAACCCTTTGAGTGCCAGAGTGGTACGGAATGCATTGCAAAGCAATGCATTCCGTACCACTCTGGCACTCAAAGTGTTAAGTTTAGTGAATACATTATTTAACAGCCTTTTGTGATCATTCTTTATTGACACTATTAATAGTTAATTTTAGAGACTGACTTAAAGAGCTTTGCTAGTCTTGCATGTTGTTTGCATTGGTTTCCTAGTGACAGCCCAGCTGTGGTCTTTGATTGGTACTACTAGTAATCAATCATCGGGACTGATTTTAACAGTTTCAACTTACTTTGATTGCTATGTCTCTCAACGTATCATGTGTATCTAATGAGAGGTGTGTCAAGTGATTTGAGACTCTCATTTGTCCACTTTTGTTAACTGGCATCCATTTCTTTTTTCTTTGTACTCTGTTTTAATTTAATTGGTGGTTTGGTGGAAGAAGCGTTATGTAAGGTTAATTTTTAAACCATGTCGTTTGTACAAGTATGCATTTGCCTCTGAAGAAACCTGGTGACACAGGCGAAACACCTTAGGTGTTAATTCAGGCCAAATGTGGTGCATGAACGTCTGAATTTCTCAGTAGTGCAGTGATTTTAGGTGTTGTGAGTTTTCCTTAAGACCGCACAATTCTCAGGGAATTATGGATATCCCTCGGTGTAATTACGTAGTTGGCAGGGCTTAAAATTGGAAGTCCTTTGCTACTAGCCAGACCTGAAAAAGTTACTTGCCACTGCAAGCCAAAACATACCCACCAGAGCCGAATTTCTACTCGCCAGGGCTAAATTTTCACTCGCCACTGGCTAGTGGCGAGTGGAAATTTTGAGCCCTGTAGTTGGTCTAATGTTTTGAGACTGGGGACATGAATCCAGTGAAAGTACGGAGTTTCTTTAATTGTGATATTTTACATAGAGAGGTTGATTACTACATTGATTGTGATTTTGTTTTTTCTGTTATAGCCTTAGACCTTCTCCATATCCTTTTTTCTCTTTAGAAGGCTTTGGAGGTGAACAACTGAAGGCAAACTGATTATTGATAGTGTTGAGGTGCTAATCATTGCCCACTTCCTGGTATGACTGTGTAGTCAGGTTTACCTACCACCCTGACAGTTTCCACTTGTTACGTCTATATGGTGCCATCCAAACTAATGGGAACGTATATGCATTCTCTACAAGGATAATTTGAAATTATTGCAAGTTACTATTAAAAGTTATGTTTTAATCACAAATCACCTTGATTTACACAACACATACTGCACGTTTGCTTGGCTATAACAATACATACTAAGGGATATTAACAGGGCCTCAGAGTAGTTTTTTTGTTTGTTTTCCCCAATCGAATGGACAACACCATGCACATCCACTAGTGTACTACTAAAATAATAAAAACCTGTGGCTCTAGAACTGTTCTTGGATTACAACTCCCATCATCCTCAGCTGGCATCTGAGCAACCTGTGGCTATAGCACAGTTGCTATACTACACCTCCCATCATCCTCATTCAACCATTGCACAAGCTGTGGCTCTCAAACTGTTCTTAGATTAGACCCCTTACCATCTTCTGCAGGCCACTGGATAACTTGTGGATCTAGATCTTCTTCTGGACTACAACTCCCATCATCCTTATTTGACAACTTGTGACTCTAAAACTGTTCTTTGATAACAACACCTGTCATTTTAGGCCAGCCATTAGTCAACCTGTGGCTTTTCACATGCTGTTTAATCTTCCCAGACAGCATGGGGTGATGGGAGATGTAGTACATTAACCGTTGAGTGCCAGAGGGGTACACAACGCATTGCAAAGCAATGCATTGCATACCCCTCTGGCACGCAAAGGGTTTACAGCCAGATAGATGTTTTACTCATGCCCATTAGAATACAATGTAAAGCAGGAATGGCCAGTTGTTCGGCCCACAGCTGTTTCAGACTACAAGTTCTGTCATCCCCAAAACAACCAATGGTTAGATGAGGATGATGGAAGTTGCAGTTCTCAACAGCTGGAGGCACAGCAATTGACCATTCCAATGTATAACCTCCTCCTAAATGTCCTCCATTGTATACACAGCTGCAGCGGAAAGAAATCTAATAAAGCGTGTACATCAGCAAGTTATTTTCCTAATATAAAATAGCCGTGCAGAACCTATTTTCAGCTCATTTTATCAAACCATGGCAATGTGGTGTGAGTTGATGACGAGCAATTAAAGACAGTTTATGATATCTACAACTAGGTGCTATAATTACCATTTCACTTCACTGCAGTTTGTACAAGTTATGGAATCTGAATCACTGAAGTTTATGAGGCTTTGAGTTAAGTGTAAGCTTTGTGTAATTGAGTTGCTGAACTGGACATTGTGCATTCATATACTTAAATTAGCATTTACTAAGAGATTTTCGAGTAAAAAGGTCTTCAGTACCAGAAACTAGAAAACATTGGAATTAAAGGGAAATTATCACAAATATTGTAGGAACAGTAAACTTTTTTGGATGGAAATATATATGTGACTGGGCTTTTTCTGCTGAGTAAAACAAGGGTACTTTTTGACATGAAGCTCCAATTTTAAATGTGATCAAACCAGTGATGTTGCGTCTGTCACTTACTAAGTGTAAATCCATGGTTTATAACTCAAGTACTCCAATATACGGTATTATAAAACAATATATACACATTGTAGACACATGTTGGTGCTATTGCTAACAGGTAGATTGAATAAAATGTTTAAGCTGTAACTTTTTTATATATAAAATCCCCAGCCATGACAGTACTCTTAGTAAGGACAGGTCCAGTCCTCAAGAGCTACTAGTGAAGGATTTCAGGAAATCCCTGCTTGATCAGCTGTGAATTACTTAAGGAGACTGAACCAGGTTGATCTACCTAAAAGCAAGCAGAGTTGTCCACGCCTGTCCTGCAAAATGTTTTTTCACAAAAAAGAGAAACTGCTTCTTTAAAATGAAGGAAGATGATTTTGAAAGGGTTTTCAATACAGCCTATATTTACGTTAGTCATTTCTTATAGTTTGAGATATTTATTTTTGTTAGTTTATGCAAATTAGCCTGTACACATTCCCTCCTCCACTCACACACTGACCTGCTTATATACTCCCTCCTCAGTGTCCATCCCAGCCCCCTTACATACTTCCTGTTCTGCTTACACAATTACCCCTGTATATTCTCCCTCCTGATCTCACGACTGACCTCCTTACTCACTTTTTCCTCCCTTCACAACCTGACCCCTTTACATACACTTTCCTCAATCTTCTTGCTAAGCCCCCTACATACTCCCTCCTCCCCTCACACATTTACTCCCTTCCTCAATTTGTGCTCCATGCACACACTGACTCCATTCCACATTCCAAACTCACCTCTCACACTAGAACCCTATCACAATCTCTCATGCAAATATATGAGAACTTGGTATTTGGTGATGGCTTTTTATTTGCATAAACAGTTTATATCCCAGAGTCCTCATATCGGTGCATTACTATAATTGCATTAATGTGGCTACTACAAATTCACGCTGTTACCCCTCACACTCTCCCTCCTAAACTCACACTACTGACTCCACTCTTACCTCACACAAATTTCCCATTGATTTAATGGGGCTTTAGCACTTTGAATGTTAGGGATTTTCTCCCGTTTAGTGTAGCTGAATTTCCCCAGAATTGCCCTCTTCCTCTTTCCGCATATGGCCCCAAGTCTGAATGCTTTTAAATTTTAAAAAGAGAGGGTAGTACAATACATTGCAAAGGAATATACTACACACCTTTCTTGTCCTTAAAGGGTTAATCAAGGGAAGGGTTTTATGTGGCCCAAGAGTCATATGTTTGTCATGCCTTACAAAAAGAAAGAGTAAAACCAGATAAGTTGGTGTTGTGTTTGCTAGATAGGGTAAGGAGACTGAGCCAACTACAAGGCTAGTCCCAAATGAATTTGAGTGATGTACAGAGGTTTGAGGATTAGCTGATCTAAAAAGAGCAGTTCTAATGGGGAATCTGAAAGTTGAAATGAAGCTTTGAATATTTGGCTCATATAGGAAATGAAATTTGCATGAAATTATTCATGATGGAAATGTAACCCCTACAGTATGTGAACATTAAATAATAGATGTGATTTTACATATCTTGGAACAGTCTTTATATTATTTAGTACTGTTACATACATATACAAGTCTTATCCTTTAAAGTTTAACTCTTTCAGTGCAAGAGAGGTATCCAACTCATTGCAATGAAAAGCACTGGATATCACTCTGGCTCTCAAAGGGTTAATAACATTTTCACTATATTTCTAGATGGGATTCAGTGTAGCAAAAAGCTCACAAGAGTGATATAACCCTTTGAGTGCCAGAGGGGTACAGAACGCATTGCTTTTCACTCAAAGGGTTAAAGGTGATACCTTTTAATGGCTAACTGAGGACATAGAGAGTGCAAACTTTCAGGACACTAAGGTCCCTTCTTCAGGCGTGGGTTAACCCTTTGAGTGCCAGAGGGGTATGCAATGCATTGCAGAGGCAATGCGTTGCATACCTCTCTGGTAATCAAAGGGTTAACAATTAAAGCTAGAATAACACTGCGTTTATATTTACAGAGTATGATAGACATTTTAAACAAATGATTTGCGTACACAGTGGGGGACAATTAGCCACTGCATACAATATGTGTCTTATACATTGTGCTTTTATTGTAACTATGTTTTATTAAATTATTCTTTTTGGAACAATTTTCAATATATGGAGTTTTTCTCTTTTTTTTTTTTGCTTTGCATTAACTATTTTTGTTCCTGGTCCTTTGGTCCATCAGAGGAAGATCCCGTTGGAGACGATGTGATTTCTCCACATGATAATATCGTCAGCTTTGGTGCATGTCAACAGCTGACCACATCCAAATGTGAGTGTTCAGTTTTATACAAAATTACTTCAGTGTTTGTAGCTGCATCACGCTACTGAGTGCCCCCTCTGTTTTCTTTTTTGTTTGTTTTATATTGATTTAATAATGAGTGTTCACATCTGGCTTACTAAAATAATGAGTTTTCACACCATCTTTACATAATCAGACATTATTCCTGATCATTGAGGAAAGGGAGATCTAGTCATCCTTAAACTGTGCTTCTTGATCGAGGGTGAGGTGAGGGCTTTCCAGCATAGGGCTCAGAAAACCTGTTAGCCACAGCATACCTCCCAATTGTCCCTCGTTACGGGGGACAGTCCCTGTTTCAGACCCAGATCTCTCTTTTCTACCCTTTTGTTCCTCTTTTCAGGAGATCAGAATGAGTAGTGTGTATCACATTGCTCCACCGTAATAAAACTCACATAAATGTATTAATATATACATTAATATATGTGTTTATAAATTAGTCTGTGTAAATAAAATACTTTGGTCTTGCTCAAAATAATTTATTCAGTTACACAAAGAGGAGCCAATAGGTCATGAAACAGCCAGAAAATTATGTCATGCCCCATCCACCAGCCACACCCCCATAAACACCACCTAAAACTAAAGTGTCCCTCTTTGGCCATTTGAAATGTTGGGAGGTATGCCACAGGGCCTTTTTTATAACCCCCCGGCACATCTGATAAGAACTATTCTACATAGACCAGTACTGGGTATTGTACTAAAGGCCTTGTTTTCTAAGGAAACTGGGGGGAAAATCACTAAGTGGTGATAAAGAGGTGATAAAGTGGAGATGACTTCTCCAGTTTATCACTTCTCCCATTCCTATGTTATTCTATGGAGCCTACGAACTAAGATTTCTTCAACATTGGAGATTTTACTGAATAGTCTCTATAAAATAACATAGGAACTGGAGAAGTGATAAACTGGAGAATTCATCTCTACTTTATCACCGCTTAGTGAATCTCCCCCATGTAGTTATTCTTGGACACCCCAGTGGGAGGCTTAACATTTCAATACAATGCATTGGGTACCTCTCCGGCACTCAAAGGGTTAAGAAAAATCCTCACTTATTTAAATGAGGATTGTAACACCTGAGTGCTGGAGATATGCACTGTGTGGCAATGTGTTGGAGATATTTCTAGCATTCAGGGAATTAACACTTTGAGTGCCAGACAAGGTTGCAATGCATTTCTAATCAGTGGCAATCAAATGGCTAAAAGCTCGATTTATATCAATGGGAACTTGGGAAATATGCAGTCGGTTTGCCCCATAAATACCTGAGTTATCTTTTGAACCTAGAGCCCAACTACTGTTCCTACAAAAGTAGACTTTGTAATCTGTTATAGTGCCTCTCGATTCTGATACAGAAAAGACCTGTTTATTTAATTGTTATGTTTCCTTTCACGTAAATCATGCCATGTTTGTGTGTTGGTGAAATATTAACTCCTTCAGTATTTGAGATGTCTTTCAGAGATACCTCCAAGGGGTTAAATCCAAGCTGATTGACCAACAAGAGATGATTACATTTACACATCTTAAATAATACATTGCTAGCATCAATCACCATTGGTGAAGTCCCTATACATGTAAGAGTTATTGGAAAAGACATCAGTCACCAGGCTCCTAACACAATGTCACTGCCATTGCTTCATTACCAACCAGGGAGATATATGCCTCAAGACAAGACGTACAGCATGTTACTAATGATATTCTTGTATCATCTATGTTACCATTGCACCCACCCCAGGGACAGATGTCCACTCCAAAAGCAAAGAGGCTTGAGATATATTTACTTGTTCATGAATGCATGTTTATTTACAGGGATAGTAACTGTTATTATTGAATTATATATATATATATATATCCTGTATAATAATTTGCTAAAACGTGTGTAACGCCGTGACATGCGCAGTAGACACTGCTGCTCGTGCTGCAGTCATGAGCAGTAAAGACTGCCCGTGCCGCGGCTGATACAGAGCTGGGCGCTCCGAAGGAGCGTCCAGCTCTGTATCAGCTGTTGGCGCGGGCAGTCTCTACTGCGTGTGACTGCCCCGCGACCAGGTGGCAGTGGCATTGTGGCCCATGTAACGGGCTGTTCAACTAGTATATAAAATATATAAAACACCAAATATTGGGAAGAAGAGTGGCGCACCTAAATTCTGAGAACCAAATATACAAAAATAAAATAGGGGAAAATAAATGCAGCTCTTCTATTATTCTGTCAGTGATCCGAATGAAAATATAACATATAAAAAACACAAATATGGAAAACACAAATATCTCCAACAATAAGACAATATTTTTATTATACAGAATAATAAAAAGACATGAATGCCTACATATAAGAGTTTCCTCTATGAACAGACAGTCCCTTATATAGCTATAGGTACCATATAGCAAATATATGTTTGAAGATGAGATATATGAGATGTAAAAGTCAATATCACCTATTCGAAAAAGGAACAGGTATCCGGAATAGTAAAAATAATTTCTTGAAAATAAATGAACGGCAGGTTTTGAAGTTGTAGAAAAAAATATGATGTCTCAGTCTATAAAGTCTGTAATAGGTTTAGAGTGATATAACTGCTCTTTACCTGGCAGATACAAAGGAACAAGATGAATTTTGTGTCCTTGTGTCTTCCCTCCCATCTTTAGCTGTACTAGCAGAGTGGCGTAAATAGGTATATTGAACTTTAAAACACCTCCAGCAGGGAGAGATCTTTTTTGCCGATATGGTAGTCCTTGCAGTATATATCTTACACTCAAGATGGAATGGACAGCTGATGATGTTTCTCTCCAGTCTTTTAAAGGGATAGTAATACTTCGTTTTAACTTTATTTTATTTTGTAGGCATTAAAAAAACATGAAGAATGATATAAGTCTTATCTCTCAAACCTTTATGGTTTAAGAGATATTCACAAGCAAAGTTTCCCCCTCCCGCCCCTTTTTCCTAGTGTAAGCCATCTCTTCTCAGATGCAAATCTGGTTGTAAGACCAGACAGATAAAAGCAGGGGACACTCTTCTTTGTATGAAAACAATGAAAGCCCTTCCCCCCTTGACAAGTTTTTCAGCTTTTTCCCTTATCTTAATTGAAGATTGTCCCTCTCTGCAGTCAACCTGGGCACCTCCCTTCTGATCTAGCTGAACGGGGGGGGGGGATACTTTGCTTGTGAATATCTCTTAAACCATAAAGGTTTGAGAGATAAGACTTATATCGTTCTTCATGTTTTTTTAATGCCTACAAAATAAAATAAAGATAAAACGAAGTATTACTATCCCTTTAAATGACTTGCGTCTGTATTTTAACGGCCAATGTCTCCAGCGGGCAGATATATGCTAGTCTGCTCAGTAGTAGAAAGGTATTAGAGTAAATGAAAGATGATCTTCAACCTCCCGTCTTAGATGACTATATAAATTGATAAATTCAGGAGAGTCTCAATAGTGATAGAGGGGTCTAATATTCCAACGCGTTTCATATCAGGATGATACTTCATCATGATAGATAAACAAAACTGCCCTGAAATTGCCATTTTATACCTCATGGTATCCTAAATTCCTATGTCAGCACACACCTGTGCATAGTAGGTGTATATCTAATGATCTAGCAATTAACCCGATATTATACATATGAGAGAATGCAGAATCAACAGTCTGGATAAAGGAAATGGTTAACTATGACCTAAAAAAGTGTGTAGTATATATCGTGCACTAAAAGAAACATAATACAAGATAAAGTACTATAATACAAAATAAATAAATATATAATACAATAAATAAATAGTATAAAATAATATAAGAAAAAAATATATATACATAGAAAAGGAAAAAGAAAAAAAAACAGTATAGAACCTGTAATGAAAAGTAGAAATATGAAAATATTATATGAAGGTGGAGACATCAAATCTATCGTTGTGCCCCTCTGGAAACAATGTACCACAAAGACAAATCCAGAAAGTCTCCCTCTAGCAAAAATTACTAAATTTCTCTCCCTCTCCAATGCCTCCACAATGTGCTTCAGTGGAGTGAGAACAGTGCCATCCAGCGATTTATTATGGAATTTGGAATAGTGTACAGCCAAAGGATATTTCTTATATGAAGATAACATGGACCGTCTATGCTCCAAAAATCTCTCTCTAATTCTCCTTTTAGTATGACCTATATATAACTTCTGGCAAGGACATTTGATACTGTAGACTACATAGGTCGTATTACAATTAATATAGTTATTATTATTTAATATTACAAATTACAGAGTGAGACATCATATTTTTTTCTGCAACTTCAAAACCTGCCCGTTCATTTATTTTCAAGAAATTATTTTTACTATTCCGGATACCTGTTCCCTTTTTGGATAGGTGATATTGACTTTTACATCTTATTTATCCCCTCTTCTAACATATATTTGCTATATATATATATATATATATATATATATATATATATATATATATATATACACACGCACACACACAAACCTGGGAACTTCCACATCTGAGAGGTGTTTTATTAAAAAGTTATTGCAGTTCAAGCTTGCATTTTTTTTTGGTGCAGTACTTCTATGGCCTGAAGTGTTATGGTGGAACAGTGTATGAACAGCTCTGTTCTGTTGACCATAAACTTCCATAAGATGGTGTAGCAACAGCACCACTGTAAAATTTCAGGACATGGAGTTACTGCACCCTAAAATTCAGGTTTGAACTTTTGCATAAAGCATTTCAGGTGTGGGAGTAGCCTTACTCATCTGGATAAACCCTATAATACATATGTCTTCAGTATTAAGCATAACTGTCCCTTTATACAAGACCATGACAATCTACAGTTTTTGAATTTCAGATCATCATTTTAATCTGGGATAGTTAAGAAAAATCCATACAGCAGGGCAATGATGACGTTAAAGCAGCCCTATAGCATCCTTCATAACTTTCTCCATTTATAACAAAACCCTAAAAAGTTAGCAAATGTAAAAAAAAAGTTTCATCCCAGAACCCTAAAATCTAAACAAAACCCTATCACCAAAAAACAACTTTGGTGATTTTCAAAAACCATTAACAATCACCTATTTGTTGTATTATTCATTTTGTATTTAGAAAACTAGTTTTTTTGAGATTTATAGATGATGTTAATTAACCCCTTAACAACCCTTGCCGGTCATAGTACGTCATGGGTCGATCCGAGTTAACGACCCATGACGTACTATGACCATCATGGAATTCTGGGCTCCCCCCGCGGCTGCACTCCGTTCGGGGAGTCTGGAACTGGAATTTAAAAGAAAAAGAAAAAATTGCTCCATGGTCCTTAAGTGACAGCGACGTGCCAATGGGCCGGTCGTTAAGGGGTTAGAGCACCTCCTGTCTTAGTCTTGCTTTACCTCTCCACTCATTGGCACAGTAATTTCAGTGTTAGGGAATGTAGGCAATACATTGGGCTGTGTCAGTGAGTGGAAGACATAATGTAGGACTAAACAGGAAGTACCTGCCTAGCATGTCTAAATTAGCATACTCTATAAATCTAAATAACTCTAAAAACTAGTCTTCTAATAAAAATGGGCAATAAAACATATAGATGATTTTGAAAGCTCTTCCAAAATCGCCAGTTTGTTTTAGGACATAGGGTCCCTTTCTTTTAATGCATGTGCAGTACCTCACTTTATAGAGACCATTGCACTACTGATAAGGATAATTAAACTGAGTTGACTTAATCAAGCCCACTTACTTGTTCTGGTGCCGCACACCTTTCAAATGCGCTTGAAACTGCTCAACGGAGTTTAGGACCATGTTGCACGTGTTACAAGTATAGCTAGTTCTCAAAGCTGCAGGGAAACAGAAGAAGAGGAAGAAGCATAAGCTGAAGGTCATTCAGACAAGGTCAGCCTCACAGATGCAAAGCAAGAGATAATAGTTGCAAGAAGAAATAGATATGATAATTTTAGACTGAAGATGAGGATGGAGATGAGGAAATGTAAAGTAGAGGCAAAGGTGAACTAAAGAAAGAAATGCAAATTGCATAGAAAAAAAACAAATTACAACTTGGGATAACCAATAATTTAGATGAAAGGAAGACAATTTAACAGATTCAATCTGTGACTCAAGTTTTTAGCTTCATTTTAAAAAAATAATGAAAAATAATTACATTACAGACTACTACATTAGGGAACTTATTTATGATATTTACACACTGCAAATAAAAACATTAATTCCAGTGATTGAACAAAACAAATATTTAAGAAAAGATGAGTAGGGATGAGCGAGCACCCCGATGCTCGGGTGCTCGGGTGCTCTGACCGAGCACCCCCTGATGCTCGAGTGCTCGGCCGAGCACCCGAGCCCCATTCAAATGAATGGGAGCACTCGAGCATTAAACCAGGCACCCCCTGCTCTGATGAGCGGAGGGTGCCTGGTCAATGTCCCCCTTCATCTCCGCTATGCCCCTCTTCCACAATGTCCCCCTTCATCTCCTATGCCATAGCGGAGATGAAGGGGGACATTGTGGAAGAGGGGCATAGCGGAGATGAAGGGGGACATTGTGGAAGAGGGGCATAGACTCTATGCCCCTCTTCCACAATGTCCCCCTTCATCTCCGCTATGCCCCTCTTCCACAATGTCCCCCTTCATCTCCGCTATGGCATAGGAGATGAAGGGGGACATTGTGGAAGAGGGGCATAGCGGAGATGAAGGGGGACATTGTGGAAGAGGGGCATAGCGGAGATGAAGGGGGACATTGTGGAAGAGGGGCATAGCGGAGATGAAGGGGGACATTGTGGAAGAGGGGCATAGAGTCTATGCCCCTCTTCCACAATGTCCCCCTTCATCTCCGCAATGCCCCCTTCATCTCCGCAATGCCCCCGTACCTCCATTCCCTGGTGGTCCAGCGGAGCGTCTTCGGATCTGTGCCTCTTCCGGCACAGATCCTCTTCACCCGAACATGTCGGGCGAGCACATGGCGGTACTCGTACGAGTACCGCCATGTGCCGAGCAGAGCGATGCTCGAGCCGATCCGAGCATCGGCCGAGCACGCTCGCTCAACACTAAAGATGAGCAATTCTGTGGCAAACTAACTGCACCATAGAGGTGATGCTTTGGAGACCACTCTAGCATTCAAAGGGTTAAAAGCGCCATTAAAGGGATAGTAGTACTTCATTTTAACTTTATTTTATTTTGTAGGCATTAAAAAAACATGAAGAACGATATAAGTCTTATCTCTCAAACCTTTATGGTTTGAGAGATATTCACAAGCAAAGTTTCCCCTCCCGCCCCTTTTACCTAGTGTAAGTCATCTCTTCTCAGATGTGGAATGCAGTCCATAGACCAGTCAGATAACAGCAGGGGACAATCTTCTTCCTATGAGAACAATGAAATCCCTGCCCCCCTTGACAAGTTTTTCAGGTTTTTCCCTTATCTTAATTGAAGATTGTCCCTCTCTGCAGTCTACCTGTGCACCTCCCTTCTGATCTGGCTGAACAGTGTTACATCAGTAAAAGGGGCGGGAGGGGAATACTTTGTCATTGAATTACTCTTGAACTACAACTCTGACAGAACTGAAATAACATACGTCCAAATACTATGATGATTAATTAGAGCTGCTTTTATTATGAAACATTACTATCCCTTTAAAATCAATGGGCAATTGAGGATTTTTTTTACCCTTGTGGTACAGTTAATTTTCCTCATAATGTCTCCACTTTCTTTTGAACATCTGGCCAGTGAAATTGTACCTCTTTATTAGACTGGAGTAGAGAAGCAATAGGTAGGTACCTCTTGCTTTGTCATCCAGGACACAATACTGATCAAGTAAATGGATGCTGGATATAATGAATTTGCTGACAGTCACTGCCTTCCCCATTAGTAGTGTCCCACCTAACTAGTAATACGAAGTAGGAAAGAGTGGTGTGTGATATTGTGTGATGATATGAGTGTGAATGACAGAGCCAAGGCCCAGATTAAGAGCCTAATGTTTTGCTGGACCTATATTTCTTTGAACCTGTACAATGTACTGTACATGCAGTGTAGAAAATTGCAAAATATAGCACTTGCAGAGCTTGTTTAAATATTAATTAATTTATATTCAAAGTTTCAGCAATATTAAGCAATGAAGTTGGAGCATTCCATGTGGGCTGAATAGTGGTCCACTGAGGCTCACTCATTACTGATGAGCATATCTGGAACCTTCTTGTTCCTTAGGAGATCCATGAAGGTCTGGAGGTGTCAAAACAATGCAATTTGCATCAAGAAGTGGGCCGGGTTTGATCGGGGTGGGATTGGGAAGAGAGAAGGTGTAGTTTTTCACCTTAAAATGGGCAGAGAGTGGGAAGAAGAGGGCAGAATGACCTGAACTGGTAGTGAAGATGGAGACGTTTAAAAGGAAATCACTGAGTCCTGAGATTCAGCCTCTGCCCCTGGAGACAGTATAAAACTCAGTGTCTCCAGGTACAGTCTGGGGAGATATCAGATACGCAATGAGAATGAGCATATTGTTTTCATTGTGCCAGGAGCTGCAGCTCCATCAGTCCCTTGTTAATAAGGATGAGGAGAGAAGCAATTACTGCTGCACTAAGAACGATCCTCATCATATCCTATAAGCTGTAAACAGAATCAACCCTGCAAAAAGCAGGTCCACATTAATGAATGTGTTATCTCACTCAACATGGTCCAAAGTATATACATGAAGCAGACCGTGCTCCAGGTTGAAATCAAATAGCCTTTATTTAGATGATAAACAAACATCAGTACAGTCACCAGTTCTGTCCTGAGTGTTAGTGGTTTTTATTTTGACAGAAAAAACACTGATTGCTAACAGGAGTTTGAGGGGACATGATTGAACTCTTTATGGACTGATGATAATGTCTGCAACTGTGGGTAGCATTTTTTGTTACTTCTAGTAAGTTACTCCTTTTTGCAATTGTATTTATTTATTAAACAACTTTCACCCTGAGCTGTATTAGACTTGTGGCTTGGCTCATCTCTGTTACAGCCACGTCATGTGTACAAACTAAGATTCACTGACACCTCATGGGTAATAATGAATTTAAACCCAAAGCATTGCATATTAATGTGGTTACCATCAGACATCGCAATAATGTGAGTGGATCTCTAGTAGTAGAAAATATAGACAATGCGGTCGATGTACTAAAAAGAACTGGATTACACCTGGGGCAAACTAACTGCACCACAGAGGACAAATAACAATGGTATTGGATACAGAGCCGGATCATCCATTATGGCAACCTAAGCTACTGCCTAGGGCCCAGGCAAAATGAGGGGCCCTGCCTCCAGTTGAGTGGTCACAGACAGAGGCCTTTCTTTTGCTGCCACTAACATCTTGTGTCAGACTCCCTTTTTGTTGAAAGAGACAAGCATTATCCAGTTGCTGCCACTTACATTAGAGCCAAAATGCTGGTACCAGCTAGCAGCATTCTGTGTCAGAAGCACCGGATCAAGGCATGTGGGGCCCCAAATTGGTACCTTGCCTAGGGCCCCATGGAGCCTCAATCCGCCTCTGATTGGATACCTTGACAAGGTGCTGTGAAGGCACAAACCAGCTGTCAGCTTTTGTCTATGCTGTGGGAAAGCCAACTACCCCTGTAAATGATATGCTGAGTTCATAAACATGCCTAATTAAAGGTGAATTTTATACCGGGTGAGTGTCAACTCGTTTCCTTTCATTTTACTGGCAAATAATAATTCCCATTAATTTCAATGAAAAATGTAATCCCTTGAATGTTAAAAAGTTCTCCAATGTATCTCTCTATCACTGAAGGAGTTAAATCAAAGGAAATTAGGTGAATTTTTATTTATCCCCTGCAGAACAGATTGTTTGCACCAGTATTACTCCAGTTCATTTTAGTGTACCTCAGCTTACAGAGGGCTACATAATTTATATTTAAATTGTAAAGCACTGCATACACTTGTGGCTCTATATAAATAAACACATTCATTCATACTGTGATTAAATTATTAACCTTAATAGTGTTCAGGAATTAGAGAGAGAAAGCTTGGGACGGACTGGACCCTATTGTGGTCCCAGATAGAAGTAACTGAGCTTGACTTGAGGTCACAAACACTATTTTTTTCCTTCGGCTCTAGAGATAATGGGGAGTTGGAACAAGACCACAATTTGTGTCAACCCCACAATATCCAAATATTCACACCCTTACACTTACTGGTCCCTGGTATATATCCCCCCACAATCCTGGAGCACCCCCTGTCTCCAATATCCCTGCTCATCATCCTGGAGGTCTGGCAACCAATCTGGAGAAAAGCTACGCGTAGAAGGTCCAAACCAGGCAGGACTCAGGATTTGGAAAACATCTAGTGGGAGCCCTGCAGACAATTTCTACATATACGAAGGTTGAGCCTATCTCCCTGTTCCCTTTGTGTATTCTAGGCTATTCTCCCAGCATTGCCAGCCATTGCCCTGCAGGCTAGTGCATACACTGAGAGACATTATTTCTAAGCACCTGCAGACTTCCTGGTACCCATAAATTACACTTTTGGGCAAATTCCCTGGCTCAGAACTCAACCCCTATCTATGTTACTGATGCTGGATTCCCAAACTCAGAAACTGGAGAAAGTGGTATGGAGAGACATGGGAGGGCCTAACCAAATCCAGGCACTGTGAGGCACATGGGTTGTAACTTTGGGCAGGTTACTAAGTGGTGAAGACAGAGCTCCAGGCATAACCTTTATTGGACATGTGTTCTCTCTCCTCACCTCAGTATATACCCTGGCTTTAAAAAACGCACATACACATAACTGAGCTCCTAAGCTCTCCTTCCTATGGTGTTTTCAGCAGGGATATGGGAACATTGTGGCACTGTAAAATCAAAACAAAACATTTTTATCTCTTTAAGAGGGGGCAGTACCTGCAGGTCTTCAGACATTGCTTTAAAGTAATTAAGTATAACGATATCTTGGATAAATTTTCCCTTTAAGTATTCAAGCAGCAGAGATGATAATGTATTGAATGGAGAATACATAAAAGTGCTGTAAGTAAGTAAGGTGAAAGGCCAGTCACCAAACTATAAGATTCACTGCATATCTTGGGTCTCCTCCCCCCATTTGTCAAAGCTGTCATCTTGTCTTCAAATAATAAGTGACGTGCAGCCATTGCCTGGATTATATTGTAGTATAAATCAAGACAGATGTCAAGGACATTATTTTTCCTGTCACTTCATGGTTGGCTATTACACCAATAGAGTCATAGAAGCATTATAACTTGCTGTGATATTGAAGAGTAGGCAACAATTGTTGTGATTATGACGACAGCAGCGTGTGATATAATGGGAGGCATGTATCTAAAATCTGCTTAAAGTTTGTATGTGTAAAGTCTTAAAACACATTTTCACTGGACCATATCCACAATTCAAAGGTGGAGGGCAATCCTGCAGCAAACTAACTGCAGCACCATAGGTGACAAGTAAAAAATTCCATTGATTTAAAAGGGGCTTTTATTCCCTTATTTACTAGAGAGATACACAGTGCATTGCTTCCCTATGAGTTTCACGCATCTCAAGAATTTGAGGGGTTCTGAGTCCCTTTAAATCAAGCTTGAGAATTTGCATTTATTTTCCATTTTGCAGCTGGTTTGCTCCAGAACTGTTCCACATTCTTTTGCATATGACCCCTAGTTCTCTATTTTCTATACTTAACCCTTTGAGTGCTAGAGGGTGTGTGTTGCATACCCCCTCCCCAGACTGAAACTCAAAGGGTTAAGAGGTTGAGCCAGATGTAAAAATATAGCCCAGAACATTTTATAGTACTGTACTAAAACATTTTACACAATAGAAGACTGAAAACCATAAATATTTTATCCTCTTAATATTATCCTATATAATAATTTGCTAAATGTATGTTTGTCAGAAGCTGTCATGAGCAGTACAGTCTGCTGAGCGCACTACAGTCATGCACAGTACAGACTGCCAGTGCCGCTGCTGATAACGGAGCGGGCCTCTCCGAATTCAGACCGTAGTCCTCTCTGCGCACCTCGGTGCACAGAGAAGTCTACGGTCTGAATTTCGGAGCGCTCCGATCCGTATCAGTCGCTGTGCGGTCAGTCTCTACTGCGCATGACTGCACCACGGCCGTTGCTGATTGACACTGTGGCCCGTGTACACAGGCTCTTCAACTAGTACTTTAATACTTCTGACTAATTTCTGAGCAGGACGAATACACACTGTTGATTATAATTTGAGAAATTCCTACTTGTGTTATGGGGTGGGAAAGAGAGATCAGGTGGAGAGAGAAAGAGAGAGTGAGAGAAAGAGAGGAGACAACATAAACAAATATAGAATTAGACAGACAACAAGAGAGGGAGGGGGATGGAAGAGAAAGAGAGCGAGTATGTATCCATATCTGTCCCTGAGTATGTGTATGTGACCTACATTACCTCAGGGTTCTGTTGCAATAAATCAACAAACACAGTCAATCACTTCCTAGTATTGGGAACAGTCAATGTCTGCTACATCACACCCTAGGCACCACCGAGAGAAACGCCACCTGTGTCTCCTACTGGGAGATAACATACATTTCATTGTTGCCAAGATCCTGCACTGGGCTTGTGAGACGCCGAGAGCTCCAGATATAATATATGAACTGATACTTACTGGAAATAGAAAGAGGTCAGGGACAGGCAACAAAATAAATGAAGGGAAAGTTAAATTTTTTTATATGGGAAGATATTCACAAAAGCAGAAGGTGAGCAATTCTGAACCAAACCAAATGCACCATAGGGTACAAATAAAAATTACTGTTGATTTAAATGGACTCCTTGAATGCTAAAGAGGTCTCCAACAGGATTATAGTCCCTTTTGCAAATCATTATTCCTTGCTGTATAAATTGCAGATGTACCAGAACTGCATCAAAAATTTTAAGATACATTTTGAAAAAGTATACAGAAATATGCTTACTATCCTGCAAAAGAATCCAGCCCAAAGACTGATAAACTATAACAATTACTCTCCAGATTGGACTTGGGGGCTCTGGTTTTTATACTTAATTAAGGGATCTCAGGGGACACTGGCTGATTCTCAGGGTTCAGTGAGTTCCCTTGTAGATCTGCCCACCTCACTGTCAGTTCTAGTCACTCTCCTCCCTGTTCTTCCCACTCTCCAGCCATTTTAAGGGCAAACTCTGGATCCCCTCCTCTCAATCTGCTCACTACAATCAAGCACCACTCACCTTATGATACATCATTTGGATACACCCACCCCAAGACCTTGGTGGGCCTCCAAAAGTGAAGAGCCTCCAACTCTTGTAAAAAGCCATTGTAGTACAAAAGAAGAGCAGCAGAAACACACACACACATGCATACTCAACTAGGCATCTCTACTCCAGTAACCCACAGATTAATTAATATGGGGGGACAAAGCCCTATATCAGTTCGTCCAGATCATAGGAGACCCTCCAAAAAGATAAAAGAAAATTAAATCTTAAAAGAATGAAGTCCCCTAACATCACCCTCCAAACATTACCATTACTAAGATAAAAATATGTCCCATCCCCCAACAGTCCCAACACTATCAAAAAAGTATTTCCTCCCCACCCCACCAGACCCAGCACTAACAATAAAGTGCTCTTCCCCCTCACTAAACCCAACACTAACAGTCTCGGCCCCATTCCCCTCATAACATGTTTCCCATGTGAAGCACTTAACTTCTAATTGGAGGTCCAGCAGTGTACGAGACACAGTGGTCCTCCTCTGAATCTTCCTGCATGGTTGCATAAGAAAGAAAAAAAACACTATCAACTGTCTGCCACCATTGATACTGCACTCAATAACACTTTATAAAAAAATAAACTACCTTCTCCTAGCACAGATTGGCCCATTGCTCAAGCCAGTGTGTATAAAATTAAAAGGAATTGGCTTTTATATGACCAAACCCTGTTCAAATCCTTTCTCAAGCTCTCACTGGCTGGGAGATGGGGTTACACAGACCACAAATCTGTTGTGCAGTAACCTCAACACTCAGCCAATCGCACAAACTGTCACCCAGCACCTCCGCTGCTGCCCCAGAACCGGGAGCACAGACAGGCTGTGAGCCATCTGGAGCTCCCTGCCCTGGATCAGCCCGTGTATGCGGGCTTTGTAACTAGTTTTGCAATAATGCTTGTTTTATGGTACCTAATAGTATTGGTCCCCCTGGTTCTCTGAGCTCCAGAGAAGTAGTTAATAATTCATTTTCCCTGCTGTGATCTCACCCACCAGCAGAGGTAATGAGAATGAGCTTCAGCTAGATAGGACAACAAGCTGTAAAATTAGGTCTGTAAGCTGCTACTCCCAGAAAATGGTGCTGTTATCAACAAAGAGCAGCTGATGATTCCCTTCCCTGCTTTGACATCTCACCTACCTGCACAATCAACAGAAATGAGGCTTCCACTGAAAGCTCAGTTACTCCAGGAAATGGGAGTGGAACAATAAGCCTGGGGTGGACCTGTATCTTTAGAGCTGTAAGTTTATAATGAAGCTATTTCCAATGGCAGACAGTGTAAAAAAAAACCCTTTGGGGAGAATAGTCACAAAAGCAAACACTGTGAATAACACTTATTGATTACAGAGCAAAAGAGCAGATGAAGAATTCATATCTGGCCCCATTCTAACCCAGCAAAACAGAAGATCTCATCAGTCCATTTGGGACAACCTGCTCCTTCTCACAGCACCAACGAATCACACATACAGAAAGAAATAGAAGAGAACTCATTAGGAGTGATCAGGGCTTCGCCCCTTGTGCCCCACCCCTTTATACCCCGCCTACTTATATCCCACCTCTTTTCATGATTGTCTTCTCTCTGCCCCCTGGGCCAGTCTGCCCCTGGTCTGGAGATGCCTGTAAGAGATGCCCCCCACCAGTTCCAACTTGCCCCTGCCAGTTCCACTTTGCCCCCTATCAGCTCCAACTTGCCCCCCATCACAGACCTGTAGCTGCTGGAGCTCCCGCACAGTCTTCTCTTCAGTAATGCACAGCTCGCCGGGAGATGTTGACTCCCAGATCGCTCTGCATTACTACAGAGCCGACGGCGATGAGGGAGCTCCAGCAGCTACACAGACCTGACTGTGTTGCGGTGCCTGGAATGGTGTGTGCGGGCGCAGCTCTTCTCTGCTGCATGCCAGCGCCCCCAGTACATGTGCGCCCTAGGCTGGCGCCTACCTCGCCTATAGGTGGCACCGGCCCTGAGAGTGCATGTGTTGATCTGACTGTCTCTAAAAAAAAAAAAAACCTGTGGACAGTGTAATTCCACCTCCAATCCTCACAGCAATAGAAAACTTTTGTGATGGACCAGAAATCCAAAACATACAGCTATAAAAATAAAATGATTAAAGGGGAACTTTCACCTCCTCATTATCATTATTGTATCCCTTCCTTTGTGTCCCCATGTGTTCCCATAATGTTAGGAATACATAACAGTTATGTGAAAATATCTCTTTGTTGCCATGGCAGAAGAACATTGTGCAGGAAGGTAAATGTGAAAGGTCTCTTTGTGAAAGTGCTCACAAATTAAAAGGGACTTGTAGTTACAGAATATGCGGCTCTTCATTTGTTTAGCAGAAGACTTACCTAAGTAGGTGCCCTTCATACAGCAGTCAGATGTATCTATTTAATTACTGTAAGAGAAGGACTTACTTGGCTAATAGTCCATCAGACAGTAAAGGTATGTCTATATAATTATTGCATACCTCCCAACATTTCGAATTGCCAAAGAGGGACAATTGTGTTTTAGGGGGTGTAGCTGGGGGTGTGGCTGGTGGCCAGGGCATTAAAGAGAATTTTTAGGCTATTTCATGACCTATTGACACCTCATTGTGTTACCTAATAAATGACAAAAGTATTTTATTTAAGCAGACTAATTTATAAATACATATACTGATGTTTAAAGAAACAATACTGTGAGTTTTATTGCTGCAGAGCAATGTGATACACTTATATACACAACAGACAATCTGATCTCCTAAAAAGAGGGACATTAGGGTGGGAAAGAGGGACAGTGGGATTTGGGTCTAAAAGAGGGACTGTCCCTCCTAAAGAGGGATACTTGGGAGGTCTGTTATTGTGTGTAAGAGAAGGACTTACCTAGGTAATAGTCCATCAGACAGCAACCAGGTATGTCTATATAATTATTCTGTGCAATACAAGGACTTACCTAGGTAAGAATCCATCAAACAGCAACCAGGCATCCTATATAATAATTTGCTAAAACGTGTGTAACGCCGCGTCATGCGCAGTAGACACTGCTGCGCGTGCGGCAGTCATGCGCAGTAGAGACTGCCCACGCCGCATCAGCCGTGGCGCGGGCAGTCTCTACTGCACATGACTGCCCCATGACCGGGTGGCAGTGGCACTGTGGCCCGTGTAACGGGCTCTTCAACTAGTGTTTATATAATTTATCAATATGGCTCAAGTCTACATAGACTGGTATAGAAAAAATGAAAAACAGCTCCAACATAATAACAATATCACTTTTGGGGTTGAAGGTGCATTTAGGGTCTTTAATTCCTGTGAGTATTTGAATTGTAGGTTCCCTGTCATGGGAATGATACTCTGTATTTTTGAGACTGTGTATTTTTATAT
Organism: Rhinophrynus dorsalis; assembly: GCA_037306005.1. Classification (NCBI taxonomy): domain Eukaryota; kingdom Metazoa; phylum Chordata; class Amphibia; order Anura; family Rhinophrynidae; genus Rhinophrynus; species Rhinophrynus dorsalis. The sequence goes on from CM074724.1 coordinate 77,196,649, forward strand.
TTTTCTAGATTGTTATATTGTATGGACTTTTAATAAAAGTTATATTGTTATTATTATTTGAAGCAGTTTTTCCTTTTTTCTCTACCAGTCTATACAGCACTTGATACATATTGATATATTCTTTACTTTTTGTACCCTGGGAGTGGGGTACAGTTATTAAACAGCTTGTACACTGGAGAGACTAGGATTTGTACACTTGTGCACTACAAGTATATTTGGTATTACATCTATATAATTACTGTGTGTGACAGAAAGACTTACCTCATCACGAGTCCATCATACAGCAGAAATGTATATCTATATTAGTACTGTTTATAACATAAGTACTTATCAAGGTAGGAGTCTATCAATCAGCAGTCAGGTATAGCTCTATAATTACTGGGTATGACAGAAGAACGTAGCTAAGTAAGTATCACTTATAGAGCAGTTATATACCACTATAGACTATTTATATTGAAACTCTTTTGTAGTCTATAACTGGCCAAAGGCATTTCACTACACACAAATGCTTAGCGTGTTCTGGAGGCCCATAGATGGTCCTTTCCTCCAAAGAATTTCTTATTCAGACTCTTGAATCCTATTGTCTAATTTTGAAGGAGTGTAAGCCAAAAGCAGAACAAAACAGATACAATGCAATATATTCATTAATGATGAGCGAGCACCCCGATGCTCGGGTGCTCGGGTGCTCTGACCGAGCACCCCCTGAGGCTCGAGTGCTCGGCCGAGCACCCGAGCCCCATTGAAAAGCATGGGAGCACTCGAGCATTAAACCAGGCACCCCCTGCTCTGATGAGCGGAGGGTGCCTGGTCAATGTCCCCCTTCATCTCCGCTATGCCCCTCTTCCACAATGTCCCCCTTCATCTCCTATGCCATAGAGGAGATGAAGGGGGACATTGTGGAAGAGGGGCATAGCGGAGATGAAGGGGGACATTGTGGAAGAGGGGCATAGATCTATGCCCCTCTTCCACAATGTCCCCCTTCATCTCCGCTATGCCCCTCTTCCACAATGTCCCCCTTCATCTCCTCTATGGCATAGGAGATGAAGGGGGACATTGTGGAAGAGGGGCATAGCGGAGATGAAGGGGGACATTGTGGAAGAGGGGCATAGCGGAGATGAAGGGGGACATTGTGGAAGAGGGGCATAGAGTCTATGCCCCTCTTCCACAATGTCCCCCTTCATCTCCGCAATGCCCCCTTCATCTCCGCAATGCCCCCGTACCTCCAGTCCCTGGTGGTCCAGCGGAGTCTTCGGATCTGTGCCTCTTCCGGCACAGATCCCCTTCACCCGAACATGTCGGGCGAGCACATGGCGGTACTCGTACGAGTACCGCCATGTGCCGAGCAGAGCGATGCTCGAGCCGATCCGAGCATCGGCCGAGCACGCTCGCTCAACACTAATATTCATAAATAGATATCCATGATTATGTATAAAGGACTAGCCAAGTCCTACTGTTTAACAAAGTAAAAGCCACTTACACATATGGTATAGGTAGTTCACTTTTAAAGGAACACTGACACCTCGGAAATAAACCCTCATTTACTTTAATCTGGGAAGAAAATCCTAATGACCACTATACATAAACTTTACATAGACAGGTTCCCCAAAACTAATCTTCAATTAGTGCTGGATATCAAATCCATGGAAATAGACATGATTCTTTCTTGCAGATCTCCAAGACCTCAAACTCCTCCCTCATACGTTCCATAGCTATATTTTAGTAAATGGAGTTTGCGGTCTTGCAATCCAGCAAAAAGAATCACGTTCCACATGATATCCAGTGCTAATTAAAGATTAATATTGGAGAAACAACCCACACAAAACTGATTCATAGGGGAGATCTCTGTAGAATGCACAAGGATTAAAAGCCCCATTTCAATCACTGGAAATATTTTGATGTTCTCTATAGTACAGATGGTTTTCCCTAAAATGACTCTGCTTTTTCACACCTCCCAACATTTCAAATGACCAATGGTGTTTCTGGGGTGTGGCATTATCAAGAATTGTTAGGTAATTTCATGACTTATTGGCATCTCTTTGTGTAACTAACTAAATAACTTTGAACAAAATCAAAAGTATTTTATTTACACAGACTAATTTATAAACACATATAGTGACATTTATACAGACATTAATGTGAATAGTATTGCTGTGGAGCAATGTGATACACTTATATAAACACCACACAGTCTGATCTCCTGAAAGAGGGACACCAGGGTGGGAAAGAGGGACAGAGGGATTTAGGTTTGAAAGACAGACTGTCCCTCGTAAAAAGGAACACTTGAGAAATATGTGTTTGCCTTTATATTTTTATTCACAGCCATAACTGTTCTTTATGTCTCATACAAAAAAGACAGTCCTGCGCTCCTCTATATACTGTGAACATAAGTGCCCTGTATTTAGCATATGTAATAACTCTTAGTAAATCTAAGTGAAAATAAGTGAGAATTTCGTTCCACAAATTCGCCAATCCGTGTGTAAGCTTACCACCACGCCAAGGTATCTCATTTTGCGGTAAGTCTACTCTAATACACCTATAAAGACCCTATCTGAATTAAAATAAAATTAAAAACAGACATTCTCTGAAGAAAGATGTTATAATAAACTCGTCAGTGGGGACCCTTTAAATATCTTTTTGATGTTTTTTATTTCTTGTGGGTCCCAGTATAGTGCAATTAAAAACAACAGACATACATTAAGACAAAAAAAAACAATTAGGTGTAGAGGGAGGACTTACCTGATACATGGCCCATAAGGGCCTGCATTGAAAACTATGTTCCATTTATATCCTTCCCCACAAGTCATGTGAGGAATGGATGATACCAAACAGGTAAGGGGGGATTGCATACTGGAACAGGCCAAAAAGCCTTGTTCTTAAAGGTCAAGTGAGAAAGAAAAAAGAATGGTGAAATGAAACAAAGTAATCATGTGTTTTTATATCTTTGTGAATAAATTGGATAAAATGAGAAGCTGCTTAGTTGAGCTAAGGGTCCCCACTGATGCATTTATTATAACATCTTTCTTCAGAGAATGTCTCTTTTTAATTTTATTTATGTGGATAGTGGTTTGGGGGTAATTAGGTTAGGGTACACTTAGGGTACTTAGTTTGCTACATTTTTAGGGTGACAGTTTAAATGAGCCCTTTTCACACCAGTGACATTTTGATGCCTCCGTTTTGATGAGCGCTATTACCAAAGAAACATTTCAATAGAAAGTTCTCAAAAACAGGTAAGAAAGATAGCTCAGTATATACACACAGGCAACTTAGAAAATAAAATGGAGGAGGATAAGCACATATACAGTCATATAAGGGACACATCAACAACTGAGAGGAAAAAGCAGAAGAACTAATACAATTAAAAAATAAATATATACTGCAAGCAAATTGACTAGAAGTTTTTTTAATGCCGTCAATTTAAATTTACTATCAAATAGCATAGTTGAGAGAGAGCATCATGTTGTTTCTTCACATCTGCATCTGAGACAAAACATGACATTCACAAACAACCCAGCATGCAATTTTCCTTTTTTTTATCAGTCTATTTAACAGCTGAGCTAAGTGTCTTCCACAGCAAGCGAAAAGCAACAAGGCTGGAATAAAATGTGCTGGAAACCCTGCTGTATCTTATAGCGCCTCTCTTCTTTCTCTAAAACAACAAAATGGAAATCTGAAAAAAAGAAATATCTGATAATTCTGGACCATGGATTCTACATAAAGACATTTTTTAGATATGCCTTTAGTGCAGAAGGAGTGAACTACTGGACCGCCAGATGTTAGGGTCTACAGGTCCCATTTGGTTGGGGATGATGGGAGATATAGTTCCGTACTGTTGGAAATCCAACAACTAACTGTTAATCTTGTAAAGTTTTAGTTGTGCTAGTAATTAAAAAATATATTATGTTGCTATATAACACAACTGCAATTTCATTTATCTCATTGAGGGTCATGAACTAAGGTCCGATATATATGACAAACTCTCCAATGAGATCAACTTTCCAATTCTTCTAGCTAGTTAGATATTAGTGCACAGGCTACATAGAACAGTGTAGATATTGGGCAGTTTATCTGACCTTTATTGCCCCCGGAGAGTTGACCAACAAATTACACTCAGGGAGGAATTTTCTAAAAGAAATAGATACCGGAAATGGTGTAAGGTGACAAGGTCAAAGTTTATGGCTATTATGTTTTATGTAATGTAGGGTTTTAATGTATCAGTGTATTAAAATAATAAAATAATCTTTCATAAGAAAATGTACACATTGAATTCTGCTAAAAATTAACAGAAAACTGTTTTGTGCTCTATTACCATACCTGGGAACTTTTGAAACAGGGCTACCCGGAGGGTAACCCTGTCAGTGCCGACCTGGGAGGAAAATGACGCGATATGTGTCATAAAAGGGGCGGGGCTTAGTCACGGAGGGGGGGCGGGACAAAAAAAAACAAAAAAAACCCTGCAAAATGTATCTAAGAGGGCGGGGAGTGGGAGGAACCAGGTGGGACGGAGCACAAGTGGGCAGAGTTTCTATTTAAACTCTGCCCACCCAGTGATTCACACATTGCCCCGGAGACCCGGTAATTCAGTCTGAAATCCAGAGTCTCCGGGGCAAAACCGGAGAGTTCCCAGGTATGTCTATTACTGCCTAGAACCTATATCAGTGTTTCTCAATCTATTTTTTGCTCAAGGCATAATGAACATGTCATCTGGAACTTTCAGGGCACCACTCACATTTTGTGTAATATCTCAAGGTCATAATGAAGGGAACAATACACATATACAAATATATATATATATACTAGTTGAACAGCCCGTTACACGGGCCACAGTGCCTCTGGCAGCTGGTTGCGGGGCAGTCACGCACAGCAGAGACTGCCCGCGCCACTGCTGATACAGAGCTGGACGCTCCTTCGGAGCGCCCAGCTCTGTATCAGCTGCAGCGCGGGCAGTCTGTACTGCGCATGACTGCCGCACGCGCAGCAGTGTCTACTGCGCATGTCGGGTGTTACACACAACTTAGCGAATTATTATATAGGATTTCTATTTTTCCTAGGCCTCAAAGTCAGAATGACTGCACAAAGCACAATATTATATATATATATATACATATATATATATATATATATATATATATATATATATATATATATATACAGGGCTCAAAATTTCACTCGCCAGTAGTCAATGGCGAGTGAAAATTTAGCCCTGGTGAGTAGAAATTCAGCCTTGGTGGGTATGTATATATATATATATATATATATATATATATATATATATACATATATATATATAAAAAAATAAAAAAAAAATATATATATATATATATATAGATATAAAACCTCTTTGCTAAAGCGGTGACATTGGTTCAGTTGGTTAATGCACCAGCTGTAGAATCTATTCACACAAGGTTGCAGGTTCTAGTCCCGGCAAGGTCAGCTCAGCCTTTCACCCCTCTGACATAGATAAAATGAGTCCAGGGAAATGAGAAGGAATCTAAATGTATTCTTCCTGGTAAAATACTTTCACAAAAAAAACAAAATAAATAAAAACTCTTCATGGAAAAAGTGGGGCACCCTGAGCTGGGTACCGCTGCACACCAAAGTGCCAATGCACCCTGGATGAGAACTTGTAGCCTCTATACAAAGCGTTTGGCACAACCATGTGACCACACTGAGCTAAATGCATCAAGTGGAGAGTAGTGTAGAAGTGTATAACCTTTCTTTTCCTTATATCAGATTTAAGGGTAGAATTAACCCCTTGAGTGTACACGGAACGTCTATGTGAACAGTTCCTTAACCCTTTGAGTGCCAGAGGTATACAGAATGCATTGCTTTGCAATGCGTTCCATACCCCTCTGGCACTCAAAGGGTTAACCCATTGACTGATAGAGGGATACGCAACGCATTGCTCTGAAATGCGTTGCCTACCTCTCTGGAACTCAAAGGGTTAAGGAGCCGTTCATATAGACGTTCCCTGAGAGAGTTGTGAGCCAGAAATGACTAACTAGTGTGTAAATAAGAACAGGCACTTTAGACTGACTAGAGAAAGTATATACGCTGTATAACCACAGTCCATGTGCCCTGTGCCCATTTTCATACATATAACTTACTGAAATGCTAAAAGCTGTCACTCTTAAAGGAGACCTTTCACCTCCTAATATTTTCTCACACTTGCCAGAAAATCCTAATAACAATAACTATATTTATGTATTTGTAGCTTTCATTATGCCCTTGACAAATGCCATAAAATGATAGGGGTTCCCCCGAAAATGCCAGACTGCGTGTTAGGGGTGGCATGAGCAAAAAAGCTTGAGAACCACTGCTCTAATGAATGTCTTTCTTCATTGTTTTCAAAAGATAACTTCTTCAATGAGTCTTGAATATGACATCTATGGAGGAGGACATGACAGTTGCTGGGACGACCACAGGACTTCAAAGCCAGCTCACTGCACATGGTAATCTTAACCCTTTAAGGACCATAAGGTTGAGCAATGCATTGAGTTGCCCTCTCCTCTGATCCTTAACCCCTGAGTGCCAGAAGAGTGCCTGGTGCATTGCAAAGAAATGCACTGGATGCCCTACTGGCCCCTCAGAGGGTTTAAAGGGTTAAGCAGGCTAATGCACTCTGCCTGCTTCAGGGGCCATTAGGGTGTTCTGCCCATTGTAAGGTAAGTGGGGGTTATTATAAGGAGGTGTTGGTACTCCTTTAACCCTTTGAGTGCCAAAGATGTATCCAAGACATTGCATTGCAATGTCTTGGATACTTCTCTGGCACTCAAAGGGTTAAACACAAGTCATCAGTGCTCAGAGATGGGGAATTTCTTTCTATTTTCCATTTTTGCTTTCCTTTATTAACCCACTGGATGCTATAGATGCCTCCAATATGTCAAAGACGTCGCTACCATCCAGTAGGTTAAGCAGCAGCAGCACATGTCAGCATTTCCTGGCTGAGCTGAAATAGGGAAACATGGCCTTTTTCCCTTGGCTACAATGACAATGCTCCACATTTTAACTAATGCCTCTGCGAAATGTAATTAGCTCTCAGCCATCCTTTCCCCACTATCAGATTATATATGTGGAGTGTCCTCTATCCGCATGAGTGAATCAAGCAGATCTAATTAGGTGTGGAGAACTGTGAAGAGGCTGATCTACTGACCTCTTGCACTTTACAAGAAAGATGGATATTTATAATCAAAGGAGGGAGGAGAGAGCCTGACCCCAAAATAAGGATTCTCTTCCCATATAGAGCAACCTGACAAATACGGAGTACCTCGTAAACGTGGCTGCAATATTTTCTCATAGAATAATTTATAATTGGGGTTCTGAAACACTTTCACATGCTTCTAGCATACAGTTTTACCTGAAAATTCTATGGGACCCTAACAATCAATCTCATTAGACTCCCAATGATATTACAGATGTCTCCAAGGCAGTTAGTACAGTATCAATACAAAATCAGATTTCTCTGCAACTAAAAACATAGTGTAATATGAATACCTCTTAATAATAAACCCCTACTTATGCTAACCCTGTTTAATCAGGAGAGAAAGCCCTAATGGCTATTATTTGTTCTCCAATATAAATCTTTAATTATTATTGAGTATTATGTCCATGGAAGCAGGCATTATTAGTTCTGAAGGACGCAAGGATTCCAAACGTCTACCACTGAATGTTTTCTAAGAATATTCAAGTGGGAGGAGTTTGAGGTCCTAGAGTTCTGAAAAAAAGAATTATACCTGTCACCATGGACGTGATACCAAGTACTAATAAAGGATTAATTTGGGAGAACCAATCCATTCAGAATGAATTCAGAGTGGACATTAAATGCAATGCATTGCATACCTCTTTGGCACTCAAAGAGTTAACCCTTTGAGTCCCAGATGAGTTTGCAACACATTGCTTTGCAATGCATTGTATCCTCCTCTGGAACTCAGAGGGTTAAGGTGAGCCGGAGGGCTATTAGGATGTGTTAGCGACTCTTTAATTTTTTACTTATAACTGGAAATGAAAACTGTAGCCACATAAGCTATTCTGAATCTTCTAAACATCCACTGGTAGCCTCAAAACCACATACCCATATTGCCTTTTCAGCCCAGTCATGTTTTCCTGTCCATTAAAATTAAAAGGTGCAGTAAACTTTTTTAGGAAAACCACTGTCAGTTGCGTTATTCAAACAGTTCAAATAATCAGGAAGTAACTAGTCAGTTTCTATCACATTCTATGGAAAACTGTAAGTCACTGACTTCTACATTAGTATGTAACAGAATAACTAATTGGAATTTGACCACTAGATGGCACTGCTAATGTAAAAAAAACACAGGTTTAAACAGTAATAACTCTGGAAATATGAATCTATCAGCGGTGGGAATACACTTATGTTACTCAACAGGTAACACCCTACAATAGATATTTTTTCATTAAAAAAAGTTTACTCCTTCTTTAAAGTGGAACTTTCACTTGAATACAAATAGGTGACTTTGAAACCACCTATTTTTATATTAGCCATGTTTTATATCAAACAATAGTTTATGATATATTTAGCATGATTTATTTGTAAGTTTATGCCAGTGAGCTAGAATTTTGTGTCAGGAGTGGCAGGTGGGAGGAAGAGGAATGTGGAATGTTAATGTCTGCCTGGAGTGCATAAACTGACAATTAAATAAAAGCTAAATATTTCATTATTATCACTATTGCCTTAAATAAAAATGTCTAACATAAACATAGGTGAATTTGAAAGCTCTATCAAAACCATCTATTTGTTACAACGTGACAGTTCAACTTTAAAGGGATAGTAATACTTTGTTTTATCTTTATTTTATTTTGTAGGCATTTAAAAAACATGAAGAATGATATAAGTCTTATCTCTCAAACCTTTATGGTTTATGAGATATTCACAAGCAAAGTTTCCCCTCCCGCCCCTTTTACCTATTGTAAGCCATCTCTTCTCAGATGTGAATCTGGTTGTATGACCAGACAGATAACAGAAGGGGACAATCTTCTTTGTATAAAAACAATGAAAGCCCTTCCCCACTTGACAAGTTTTTCAGCTTTTTCCCTTATCTTAATTGAAGATTGTCCCTCTCTGCAGTCTACATGGGCACCTCCATTCTGATCTGGTTGAACGGGGGGGGATACTTTGTTTGTGAATATCTCTTAAACCATAAAGGTTTGAGAGATAAGACTTATATCGTTCTTCATGTTTTTTTAATGCCTACAAAATAAAATAAAGTTAAAACGAAGTATTACTAGCCCTTTAAATTTGTTCCATGGCACCTCTTGTTTATCTTCTTGGAACTGTATAGATTCACAGAACTAGTTTGATAACCACTGATTTAGAATATGGAGCTTTGAATGAAAAACAGATTTCATATTACACTCTAAGCCAGGGGAAGACAACATTTAGTTTTTTAGCTATTGGGAACAACGGTAAACAGGAATAGGAAAGGGGTTGAACATGATGGACGCAAGTCTTCTTTCAACCTAAACTACTATGTAACTATGTAGCTACAAGACCCATCCAACTACTAATGAAAGTTGAATTCTCCAGTACCATACTTGGGAACTCTCCGGATTTGCCCCAGAGACTCCGGTTTTGGCACTGCTTTACCGGGTCTCCGGGGCAGAGGCTGAGTCCTCCGAATGTGGGGAGTTTCTGTTGAAACTCTACCCACTTCCACTTTTTCACTGTATTCCTCCTTCCCCCCAGCCTTCTTTTAAGCCCTCCCCCGGCACTCGCATTAAGACCCACCCCTTTTTGACGAGATAAACGTCATTCTTCACACCATCCGGGGAGACAGCAATAAAAAGTTCCCAGGTATGTCCAGTAGTTGGGTGCTTTAACCCTGCCCTTAGCATGGCAACAACAAAAAGAAACATTTTCAAGGAGGTTTCCTCAAGTTAAGTTCCTGACACCCTAGACAAACGTTCAGGAAGGCTGTCCCTTCCCAGTTGCCTCCACTCCATATAGCTGATATGTTTTGAAAATCTTTAAGAAATATATACTTCCTTACTATGAATGTAGAGTCTGCAAAAATCATGTTTATTTGAAAAATGAATATATGCAAAGATGTGAGCAAGATGCAGGGTCTAGCTAACAATGGAAATAACCCAGCTGCTTCCCCACTTATTCTTCCACTCTAGGTAACAGTTTAGTTTACTGAATGTTGCACCAGCCCTGCATATGTTCCATTAGGGTGACCACGTGCCCCTGATTGCCCAGGACAGTCCCTGATTTTAAATGTGTGTCCCTTGTTCTAGGCATCCCCCTTCTGGGACAATATAACTTCCCTGAATGAAGACTCCAGAGCACAGAGATCTAAACACTAGAAGGAAAACTGCCCTTTGCCTACCGTGAGAGAGTGATTCCTCTGCTGGGCTACAAGAAAATGGCTTCCAGACAGAGCTCTAAACACTAGATACAGACCTGAGCCTTGATCTGGACATCAAACAGGAGCTGAAATGCAATTTTGTTGCTGTGTAATGCTTGTTTAAGGATTTGGGTGTGATGTAAATTTTCTTGTAGCCCACAATAGGCATCACTTTTCTTTGACAGCAGTCAATTGGCAGTGTGGTGTGCCGGAGAAAGAGTAGGTTGCACCCCAATGTCCAGTGATGTATAGTGACCCCTCCCACATAGCTGAACTAGAGCTGAGGACAGGCGCTCTGCTGCTTTTATCTCTACAGTGTCCCTGAATGGCAGAATGGAAATGTGGTCACCCTATGTTCCATACATATTCCTGATCTGTCCCCCCAAAGAATCTATACTGTAACTAGATGATGTAAGAGGAGACCGTGACGGGTCCCCTATGCCCTGACCGAGCACCCCCCCCCATCCAAACAGCTTCTTCCCAGAGGCCAAACCACTGATGTCAGCCTGATCTCGAAGATTTGGTCCGCTAACACCTTTTCCCCAAGAATATCAGACGACACATGATGCCTGAGGTAAAAACAGGAACTCCACACAGGGTTTATACATATGTCTATGAACACAGTCAACCAATAGCAGATGAAATTCACAAACCCCCCAATATTACTGAGACATAATTACGGTAACACACAATAGAATACAAACACACAGTGCTCTATCAGATCTGCTAAGGTAATTACATTTACATCAGTAACTGACATAATATAATCGGTTTCAAAAAACAACAAATGGAAACACATAACCCCAGGAAACCTACTTTGCATACAAACAATAACACAGCACACAATGGGTGAGGCAACAGGACATTTGACTCCCAGTCTCCAGATGCAGTCCCAGGTAGCCACTGCCCCACCCCCAATACATAATAGAGTCTCAGGCCCGGTGCCACCTTGGAGTCCGGCCGACACCCTTCTCCATTTTGTAGTTTGGCCCATGCTTCTGTATGGCCAAATGGCCACTCCCAGCCCAGGCCCCCCCAAACCAAAAGGGCCCCTGGTTCACAAGTGATGGCGCTCAGTCACAGAGACAAACCGATGAACATATCAGGTTTGTCAACACAAGCATGTCAGTAACCCATATTAAATAACATACAAACCTGTGTCTGAATAAAACTTCACAGTTCCGCCCCATCATGATGTATGTGGGTAATACATGGTGTAGACATAAACTAATGCTGGATGGATATTGGCATACCTGGGAACTCTCCGGTTTTGCCCCGGAGACTCCGGATTTCAAACTGAATTACCGGGTCTCCGGGGCAATGTGTGAATCACCGGGTGGGCAGAGTTTAAGTAGAAACTCTGCCCACTTGTGCTCCATCCCGCCCGGTTCCTCCCACTCCATGCCCTCTTACCTTCATTTTGCAGGGGTTTTTTGTCCCCCCTCCAACTAAGCCCTGCCCCTTTTATGACGCAAATCGCGTCATTTTCGGCACTGACAGGGTTACCCTCCAGGTAGCCCTGCATGAAAAGTTCCCAGGTATGGATATTGGCGACATCAAAAGAGCTGAGACAAACTATCATAATGGATTACTTATTAGGGTTTATTTTAGTGTCGTTTAAGTGGATGGATGTATCTACTCAATAGTAATGGTCATAAATTGATATCTAAAATGAAAAAATGTGACATTCTGAAACTGCACCTCTAGCTATAGGAGAATACCACATGCATGATGTGAAAGTTTTGAGGGAAAACAATTTCTGAGCAAAGTCATATTTTATATGTGTGATTCAGTTAAGATGATACACAGGTTAAAGGAGCAGTGAAGGTTTCATAGGGGAAAAAACATATATTTCAGTGATGATTGCAATTAGGATCTATACACTTTCTGCAGTTGCTTTACTTAGCCACTTTAAGTGCCAGAGGAGAACACACTGAATCCTTCTGGAACTCAAGGGGTTAAACATGACTACAATTTAAAGTGATACAAAGTAGTGGAGTTGGTATTATCAAATTCTATGGAAAACTGTAGGCTCACCTTTCACATATAATGCAATAGAATAACAGTGTGTATTGCAGGTGAACTGCAGGTGATACTGTCACAGTTGTAGTTCAAGAGTAATTGAATGAGAAATTATCCCCCTCCCTCCCCTTTTACTTATGCAATGCATTGCATACCCCTCTGGCACTCAAAGAGTTAAATAACATTCCATCTGAACAGGAGTGTTTTTCTCTCTCACCTTAGTGCATCGTCATGGTATGTAGAATAGATGGTTATGCTGTTTTAACCCTTTGAGTGCATGAGAAATATCCAATGCATTGCAACGCACTGGATATATCTCTGGCCCTCAAAAGGTTAATCCGATTTAATAGTTTTTTTTTCCAGTACGCACACTGTATGGTGTCCAGCAAATAAACTGCATCCTAGATCTCATCTCATTCACAAGGTTAACCCTTTGAACGCCAGAGGGGTACTCAACGCATTGCAAAGCAATGCGTTGCCTACCCCTTTGGCACTCAGAGGGTTAAAAGTCCCTTTTAAATCACTGGAGATTTTCCCTTGTTCCTATGGTGTAGTTGATTTGTTGCAGAATTGCTCCATGTTTGCCTTTTGTGCAAATGACCCTAATGTTATCTGAATGCAGATTTGTCAGTTTTCAGTTGTTGCTATCTACGGTATGTTTCTTTATTGTCTTCACCTCCTTATAAAGCTTTGTGTTTCAGAGGGGTAGTCAACACATTGCAGAGCAAATCCATGGATGCCCCCTGGCAATCAAAGGGTTAAGCAAAATGTGATCCTATATATTTGATCCAAGGAAATATACTACTGCCATGTAAAGTAAGAAAGGATTTTTTTAATCCAATTGAGGTTTAAATAGAAATGGCTTTAACCTTCGCGTGCCAGAGGGGTACGCAACACATTTCAAAGGTTAATGTTTGGGGTTTTTTTGCCTTTCTTTGGATAAACAGGGGTAATATGCATAACTGGGAATTCTCCAGATTCGCCCCGGAGACTCCGGTTTTGGCTTCTAATTACCAGGTTTCTGGGACAGAGGCTGATTCTCCGGTTGTGGGAAGTTAATAATAAAACTCTGCCCACTTCCATGTCTTTCCAGTGTGTTCTTCCCCACCCACTTCTCCTCCTTCCCCAGCCTATTGCTCTATTTTTTTGTTTATTTCTGAAACCAGCCCCCACACTCACAAGTAAGTCACGCCCCTTTTCTGACACAAATCTTGTCATTGATCTCACCCAGCAGCACCAGTGGACCGCCCCCCTCCGGGGAGTCTACAAAGCAAACTTGTCAGGTATGGTAACGTGACATGGGCTGAACTTCATGGACGTATGTCTTTTTCCAGCACCGTCATGTTACTATGTTATTGTTACTATTTAACCCCTTGAACACTAGAGATGTCTCCAATGCACTGCAGTAGATGTACACAAATCCATGGACAACTAGAAAGCCCTCTTATGTTGTAACCCCTTCAAAGCTAGAGATTGCTCCTACATGAGACGTCTTCAGCATTTATGGGGTTATACTATCTCTAGTTACAGAACGCTTGCTTGTATGTTGTAAGGGAAAATACATTTTCTGTGTATACAGTAATTGAACGCATATCTATATAACCTTACTGGCCCCACAAGGGCATCCTCTGTATGTTTCCTGGTACACAATCACGCGGTGTAGAGTAATGAATGTTTAGATAGGTAATAGAAAAACTGATATATAAAGCCGACAGGGATTACTGCAAAGCTCCCGTGGGCTTCAGACCATCTAAATTCCCAACACGTTGGTTGGAATGTGGTATAGAACATTTACATTTTGTATGTATACAGTACAGTAATTGAACTGTATATCTTATCACAGCAATGTATTCAAACACCTGATATATTGTCCTGGAAAGAGATCATATTAACTATGTATGGCCACAAATATTTATTATACTAAAAATATAAATTTACAGCGTGCAACCAGAAGAGTATATGAATAGAGATGTCAGAGAATCTTATCTAGAGGGTGGTCAGTACAACAAACAATGAACTATTAATAGACCAATAACCTCTAGCACCCAATAAAATGATTAAGGATTAAACAGATTAAGATATATTTGACTTTATTTTTGTAACTATGTTTTGGAGGACTACTGGTTATTGTTCATTATGGGTCTATGTATCTATCTATCTATCTATCTATCTATCTATCTATCTATCTATCTATCTATGTATCTATCTATCTATCTATCTATCTATCTATCTATCTATCTATCTATCTATCTATCTATCTGTCTATCTATCTGTCTATCTATCTATCTATCTATCTATCTATCTATCTATCTATCTATCTATCTATCTGTCTATCTATCTGTCTATCTATCTATCTATCTATCTATCTATCTATCTATCTATCTATCTATCTATCTATCTATCTGTCTATCTATCTGTCTATCTATCTGTCTATCTATCTATCTATCTATCTATCTGTCTATCTATCTGTCTATCTATCTATCTATCTATCTATCTATCTATCTGTCTATCTATTGTGGACAATGTGTGTAATGGAATAATGGGATTAAACCACAAATTACGTACTTTTGGAACTTCACTAGCATTGAGAGGATTAAAACCCCTGTTTAAAACGATCATATTATATATATATATATATATATATATATATATAGAGAGAGAGAGAGAGAGAGAGAGAGAGACAGAGAGAGAGAGAGAGAGAGAGAGAGAGAGAGAGAGAGAGAGAGAGAGAGACATTTATGTGCTCCCCAGCAAATCGATGCTGCATCATACAGGTCAGTTTCCTGTTCTACTCCCATAGGCCCCCTGAATTGAGCTTGGAAGTCCAACACAGCAGGTCTACAGGGACCTGAACTTCTCAGCTGAGAGTCACATACTTCTGGATGATAGAAGCTATTTTGGGGTTGCACAGTGCACCCCCAGGCATTTTATTAACTCATCTCCCATAGGGGCACTTAGTAAAACCTGACAACTGTCCTTTAAACCATTGGAAATATGCAGGATTTTTATGTGACCATTATGGCTCAGTGCTCCCAGAATTGCTCCTTAAAGGGATAGTAATGTTTCACAAAAAAGCAGCTCCAATTAATCTTCATAGTATTTGGGCCATGGAGAGTGTTATTTCAATACTTAAATACAAGTACACATTGCATTGTTTAGAATGGAAATCAGATAAGAGAACTCAACCCAGATACTTTGATCAGTCAATGGTAAAATGCACTCTTCCTCTGAGGCTTTTGAGGTACTTACGATGCTCTTGGGTCTGTTGGAAAGGTCAATCCATTAAGTGATAATGTGACAAGAATTCTTTGTCCTTATTCAAACCATTACAAATAGCATTACATTTTAACATTAATTTTAAATCCCATACTTTTCTATCCCTCTGAGTGCGGAACAGTCCCATCAATACAGTCAGTTTAATGTATTTAATGTAATGCATTCTAAATCTGCTAGTTAGCCAATAAAGGTATCAAAACTATATTTGCTTCCTGTCAGAGTTGTAGTTCAAGAGTAATTGAATGATAAAGTTTCCTCCTCCCGCCCTTTTTACCTAGTGTAAGCCACCTCCCCTGAGATGTGGAATCTGGTCCCTTGACCAGACAGGTCACAGCAAGGGACAATCTTCTTACTGGGTGCATAAGGAAAACCCTGCCCTGCTTGACAGGTTTTTCAGGTTTTTCCTTATGCTCACTTGAAGATTATCCCTCTCTGTGATCCATCCGGATAGTCTTGTGAAACATTGCTATCTCTTTAAGACACGGCCTCATTCAGCAGGTGCAGCAGTACCCCTCCTCGTGGGTTTCAACTATTAAAGGACCATTCTAAGCTATGTCTTACTTTGGCCAGAATTAATAATGTCTTCCTTTTATCAATACTGGAGAGTTAATGCCGTTACCTGAAGCATTTAGTTTGGAAGAAGAAACTAACATTTCACCACATATCTTTTTATAGCTTACCCCCTGCAAATAGAAGAGTACCTTCTCCACTCTGTCTCTGCATTGATTAGGACTTTCTAATTAACATCCATCTGCTTTCTGAATTAAAGAAAATGTAATTGCTCTATTAGCATTTATCTGCTGATTAGAGGGAAAAAACATTGAATAATGCCTCAGAGACAATAATTCTCATAAAGATGTCAGTGTTTCCATTTATGTCTTTTTTGTCTTCTCCAGTGTTCCGAAAGACGCTGATGATAATCATTAAAATGACATTTCTTGAAGTGTTGTTGTTTTTATATTTGTGTGGATTAGATTTTAATAAACTAGAAAGAGAATCTAAGGCAAGGATAGGAGAACCTGTGGGTTTCCAGTTGTTGTTGGACTACAATTCCCATCATCCCCAGCAGGCCAACAAACAGCTGCCATTTTCCATTCTCTGACCTAAAGCTATATTAGTGAACACTGAAAGAAAATGAATAATTTTACAGATATATATTAACACCTAAAAATTAAATTGCATGCTATCCCTGAAGCAGACCCTAATGTTGGCTCCCTGTCCCTGTATCTTGCTGTCCCTGGTTCTAAAACTGAATATTCTTTGTGCTTTTTATTAACCCTTTGAACACCAGAAGGGTGAGCACGCATTGCAAAACAATGTGTTGTGTACCCCTCTGGCACTCAACGGGTTAAAAGTTGAATAGCACGTACGCTTCCTCCCATTTTAATATTGCTTATATGATTTCATGCAGTATTAGATACTAGTGTAAAAGCCTGTGTACATGGGCCAAGGTCCGGGGGATGTTAAGAGGTCAGTCCTGCTCTGCGCCCTGCCACCGACGCAGTCATGCACTGTAGAGGCTGGTCGAAAGCACAGAATGCAACCAGCACAAAACTCCCAGCATTCCTACACCTACCAGCATTCTGTGCTCCCAGCATTCCGTGTTCCCAGCATTCTGTGCGTTCCGGTAGTCTCTACAGCGCATGACAGCTTCTAACAAACATCCTAGCGAATTATTATATAGGATTGGTAATATCTAAGGTGATTAGCTTATAAATGCAGGCCGCCAATACAGAATACACATGGTTGCACTGGTTTCTGTTATTCTGTATTTAAAGGGATATCCAGACACCTTAGCAATGTCTGTTCTGCCATACAAGTGCAGTTGTATGTCTATACAAGGCTTTCTGTTGGTGTCCCTCTACACAGTATTTTGCACAACTAGCGATGCTCTATAGTGTAACTAGTCCAGGAATGTGCACACATAGACACCAAGGGGGACTTGAGCACCTGCCCTTTTTGTCCAAAGTGCCCTCGTGCACTTTTAACAAAAAAAATGTAATCAGTCCGAAGTGCCCTTTTTTTCATTTGAGCTCCTGCCCCTCAAAATGTCTGTGCACGTCCCTGGTGATTACCCATGGGAAAAAGAGTTCTTGGACATTTTGTTTTAAATATTACAAAGTATGAATTTGGATTATTTAATGTTAAACATTAAATAACATGAGTTTCCAGTTGACAGCTATAAAAAAAAAATGTTATTAGTTCCCTAAAATGTAAACCTAAACTTGCATTTTTTCACGCATGTGTGGGCTGTCCTACATTTGGTTAAGTTTGTTGAAACTCTTAGAAATGAGAGACAACAGCAAAGGTAGTTAACCCTTTGAGTGCCAGAGGGGTAC
Organism: Rhinophrynus dorsalis; assembly: GCA_037306005.1. Taxonomy (NCBI): domain Eukaryota; kingdom Metazoa; phylum Chordata; class Amphibia; order Anura; family Rhinophrynidae; genus Rhinophrynus; species Rhinophrynus dorsalis. The sequence continues at coordinate 77,214,647 of CM074724.1, forward strand.
GCAATGCACTGCAAAGCAATGCGTTGCATACTCCTGTGGCACTCAATGCTTTGCGTACACCTATAGCACTCAAAGGGTTAATGTACTAAGATCAGTAACCACCCCACTTCTAATATACAATTTGACGGCAGATAAGAACCATTTGGCCCATCTAGTCTGCCCATTTTCCTACTGTAAAAACCTCAAACCTTATTTGGTCCTTGGCCTTGTCTTATGTTCAGGACAGCCTTATGCTTATCCAATGCATGCTTAAATTCCTCCATTGTAGTAGGCTATTCCATTTATCTACTACACTTTCAGTGACAGAGCCAGATCACAGGCAAGGCACACAAGGTGCCTGCCTAGGGCCTGGCCAAATGAGGGGGCTCAGAAACCTCATCCTGGACTCTGCTCAGTGCTCCCCGAGTCCCCCTAACTCTTTATGCTGAGAGACATTTTCAGTGCAAATCTCAGACTTAAAGGGATAGTAACACTTCGTTTTAACTTTATTTTATTTTGTAGGCATTAAAAAAACATGAAGAATGATATAAGTCTTATCTCTCAAACCTTTATGGTTTATGAGATATTCACAAGCAAAGTTCCCCTCCCCGCCCCTTTTTCCTAGTGTAAGACACCTCTTCTCAGATGTGGATCAGGTTGTATGACAGTACAGATAACAGAAGGGGACAATTTTCTTTGTATGAAAACAATGAAAGCCCTTCCCCCCTTGAAAAGTTTTTCAGCTTTTTCCATTATCTTAATTGAAGATTGTCCCTCTCTGCAGTCTACCTGGGCATCTCCCTTCTTATCTGGTTGAACGGGGGGGGGATACTTTGTTTGTGAATATCTCTTAAACCATAAAGGTTTCAGAGATAAGACTTATATCATTCTTCATGTTTTTTTAATGCCTACAAAATAAAATAAAGTTAAAATGAAGTATTACTATCCCTTTAATGGTATATACAGCCTCAGAACCCACTAAATGCCCATACATTCAAAAAATAAAATAACTGAAAGGATACACTTTGCTGTGCTTAACTCTTTATGCTGCACTTACTCTCTTGGGCCCGGCCGCCCGGTCAAATGAGGCCAGGTCCAGCTTGGAAATCTCATTGGTGCTCACTCACTCTCAGTGCCATGGTGAATGATAATGTTGCCACGTCTGCTCAGTCTGGACGCTGAATTGTGCTGTGCGCATGTGTCAGGACTTCATGTTCTCCTGGCACATGCGCATATGGGGTAATGGGGAGAGTTACGCAGCAGACTGACTGGTCGCTGCAGGGGCGGGACTATGAAACAGAAGAGCTCCCCCTGATCGCTCTTTTGGGTGGAGACTCTATTGTGGCAGCAGGCGCACACTGGCAGCAGGGCTTGGGTACAGATGACCGCACGTACCCGGTAAGGGCCCAGGCGTCCAATAGGCCTACTATACTCAGCAAATGTAATGAGTTGACCGCAACATTCTGTACTTCTAAATCTTGATTAGCAAATTGAGGAATGTTCATGTGCCAGGACTCTTTGCGTTGTCCTGGAACATGCAAATGGAATGTGTGCACTGTGCAGGGTCGGCCCCTACATGGATCCTGGTGTGTCCACCAGATCCAGGCGGCAATTTGCCACCCCAAGAAGGTGCGTAGTGGAGGACCCCACAGTACATACTTTCTTCCCCTGCAGGTGAGTGGCTGCTATGCTGTGCCTGCATATGAACAGGCTCCCAAAGGCAGGAGGTGAAGAAACGCAGGCTAGGCAGCCTCATGCTACACTGGCCTTAAGTAGCAGCGTGGGCTGCTTAAATGGTGCTGAATTGTCCAGCAGGATGCTATCTTGAAGCAGTCTACAGCTGCTCAAGATGACCAGCAGAGAGGTAAATTGTGGATTGATGCCGACCATAACAGAATAGGCAGATCATTCTGTACATCAACTGTTTGAGTGCAAGAGGGGTCCGTAACGCATTGCTTTGCAATGCTTTACGTACCCCTCTGGCACTCAAACAGTTAAGAGTTAAGAGGCTCATTTTCTCATTTGCTGATATTAACTATATGCTGCACTTGTGTGATTTCAACAGTCCCTTGATTTAATACTTGATTGATTCAGCTTTATACAAGTGTGAGTACACCTGTGCTAGCTTTGTTTTACCCTACTATATTATTGTGTATATCCCATTATCATACCTCCCAACATTTCAAATTGTCAAAGAGGGACAAGAGGTATTGCTGGTGGGCGTGGCTGGTGGGCGGGGCATTAGCGAGAAGTTTTAGGCTATTTCATGACATGTTGCCACCCCCTTGTGTAACCTAATACACGACTTATAATGAGATCAAAGTATTTTATTTACACAGACTAATTTATAAACACACATACTGATGTTTAAACATACATCATTGTGAGTTTTATTGCTATGGAGCAATGCGATACACTTATACACACACCACACAGTCTGATCTGCTTAAAAGAGGGATATCAGGGTGGGAAGAGGGACAGAGGGATTTGGGTCTAAAAGAGGGACTGTCCCTCCTAAAGAGGGACACTTGGGAGGTATGCATTATTCTTCCTCATCCACTACCAGGCCTTGTTCAGTCAGTGTATGTGGTTTATGACAACCCTTTCAGCAGTCTATTTTTGGTGGTGTGTGTGTGTGTGTGTTAGTCTATTGTGGGTGGTGTGTGTGTGTCAGTCTATTTTGGGTAGGCTGACCTTATTTCCTTGAGACAAAAACGGGACGGGTGTGGGACAGACGAACAGTGGGACTCTGTCACTCTGAGTCCAGTCGTTGTAAGCTGCAAGCAGCGAGAACGTGTTTGATCTTTCTCTTACTAGATGCGTTCTCTCTCTCTCTGGCCAAAAAGCCTGCCCCTGAAGTAAATCGGAACTTCCTCTCTTTGTCACTCACACTAATGGTTTTACTGTGTTTACTGTACGCATTGATTACCATAGAGTCTTATGACTCGTCATATCACTGTCTAAGAGACTCTGTGGTAATTTATAGTGATGAGCGAGCACCCCAATGCTCGGGTGTTCGGGTGCTCTGACCGAGCGCCCCCGGAGGCTCGAGTGCTCGGCCGAGCACCCGAGCCCCATTGAAGTCAATGGGAGGACTCGAGCACTACACCAGGCACCCCCTGCTCTGATGAGGGGAGGGTGCTGGTCCATAGGAAAAGGGCAGAAAAGGATGGAAACACCACAGAAATGGTTCAGGGACAGCATAGGGAGGATGTCTGGATGCATCTTGGACTCCAACATCGCTGCTGGGAACGATGTTTCGCCCGTAGTACGCCATTTTTACAGACTGACCATAAAACACACAAAAAGGAAAATAAAAACGACTTTAGGCGAAAAATTGTTACCAAACAATATTTGCTGTATATTTACTTGTATATTATCTGCAAATTATCCCAAAAATTTCCTTGATTTTCTGAAGTCAGGCCATGATTAAGAGGGAAACGTGCGCAGAGGCAAATTATCCCAAAAATTTCCTTGATTTTCTGAAGTGAGGCCATGATTAAGAGGGAAACGTGTGCAGAGGCAAATTATCCCAAAAATGTCCTTGATTTTCTGAAGTGAGGCCATGATTAAGAGGGAAACGTGCGCAGAGGCAAATTATCCCAAAAATCTCCTTGATTTTCTGAAGTGAGGCCATGATTAAGAGGGAAACGTGCGCAGAGGCAAATTATCCCAAAAATTTCCTTGATTTTCTGAAGTGAGGCCATGATTAAGAGGGAAACGTGCGCAGAGGCAAATTATCCCAAAAATTTCCTTGATTTTCTGAAGTGAGGCCATGATTAAGAGGGAAACGTGCGCAGAGGCAAATTCTCCCCAAAATTTCCTTGATTTTATTGAACTGAGGCCATGATTAAGAGGGAAACGTGCGCTGAGCTGACCATCTAAAACATTATGGGTGAGGGTCTGCTGCAGAGCTGACCATCCTAAACATTATATGCGAAGGCCCGCTAGTGAGCTGACGCTATAAAACATTATATGAGAGGGCCCGTTAGAGAGCTGACCCAATAAAACATTATATGAGAAGGCCCGCTGGTGAGCTGACCTATATAAAAATTGTCAAACAGGGCCCGCTGGTGAGCTGGCCCTATATAAAAATTATATCACAGGGCCCGCTGGTTAGCTGGCCCTATATAAAAATTATAGCACAGGGCATATGGAAGAGGAGGAGGAGGATGAGAAGATTAAGAGTCAACCATATACCCGTTTTTTGGGTGGAAGGGGTGAATGGGAATACAGAGTATTCCCATCATTGTAAATAACATATATAAAGTGAGTTTATGTTCCCCCGGGGCTTTCCTCCAGTGGAGTGGAGAAGTCAGGGGAAATCCAGGCCTTGTTCATTTTTATAAGTGTCAACCTATCAGCATTGTCGGTGGAAAGGCGGATACGCTTATCTGTTATGATGCCACCAGCAGCACTAAATACCCGCTCAGACAGAACGCTGGCGGCAGGGCAGGCCAGCACCTCCAAGGCGTAGAGTGCCAGTTCATACCACGTGTCCAGCTTGGACACCCAGTAGTTGTAAGGCACAGAGGGATCATTGAGGACGCTGACACGGTCTGCTACGTACTCCTTCACCATCTTCCAAAACTTTTCCCTCCTTGTGACACTAGGCTGCGCATCAGGGTGAGGGTGCTGGCGGGGTGTCATGAAGGTGTCCCACGCCTTGGAGAGTGTTGCCCTGCCTTTGTCGGAACTGCTGTGTGCTCCCCTTTTCTCCCCTTCTCGGCTGGCCAAGGTAGCACGTACTCTGCCGCCAGCGTTGTCAGATGGAAAATTTTGGAGCAATTTTTCAACAAGAACCTTCTGGTATTGCACCATTTTGCTTGTCCTCTCCACCGGAGGAATGAGAGATGAGAAATTCTCTTTGTAGCGGGGGTCCAGAAGGGTGAACACCCAGTAATCCGTGTTGTCTAAAATGCGTATAACGCGTGGGTCACGGGAAAGGCAGCCTAACATAAAGTCAGCCATGTGTGCCAGAGTACCAACAGTCAAGATTTCGCTGTCCTCACCAGGAGGATGACTCTCAATCTCCTCATCCTCTTCCTCCTCTTCTGCCCACCCACGCTGAAGAGATGGAACTAAAGTTCCATGGCTACCCTCTGTAGCGGAGGCAACCGTGTCTTCCTCCTCCTCCTCCTCCTCCTCCGCCTCCTCCAATTGTCGCTGAGAAGACGAAGTGAGGGTGCTCTGGCTATCACCTTGTGTAAGCTCTTCCTCCCCCATTTCCACCTCTTCCACATGCAAAGCGTCGGTTTTAATTGTGAGCAGCGAGCGTTTCAGTAGACACAGAAGTGGGATGGTTACACTGATAATAGCGTTATCGCCGCTCACCATCTGTGTCGATTCCTCAAAATTGCGTAAAACCTCACAGAGGTCTGACATCCATTCCCACTCCTCACTTCTGATTACAGGAAGTTGAACGGAGAGGCGACGACCGTGTAACAGCTGGTACTCCACTACTGCCCTCTGCTGCTCACAAAGCCGGGCCAACATGTGGAAGGTGGAGTTCCAGCACGTGCTCACGTCACACAGCAGCCGGTGAGCTGGCAATTGTAAGCGCTGCTGCAGCTTCAACAGGCCGGCTGAAGCTGTAGATGACTTACGGAAATGTGCACACACGCGGCGCACCTTGGTCAAGAGATCATGCACATTGGGGTAGGTTTTTAGAAATCGCTGCACCACTAAATTAAATACATGCGCTAGGCATGGTACGTGTGTGAGCTTGCCGAGCTCCAAAGCCGCCACCAAGTTACGCCCATTATCACACACAACCATGCCTGGTTGCAGGTTGAGTGGCGAGAGCCACTGCTCGGTCTGGTGACTAATCCCCTGCAACAGCTCTGAGGCCGTGTGCTGTTTGTCCCCAAGGCAGATCAGCTTCAGCACGGCCTGTTGACGCTTCCCCACTGCAGTGCTACACTGCTTCCAGCTACTGGCTGATGGGGGAGTGGCGCTGCGTGTAGAGAATTCGGAGGTGGAAACGGAGGAGGAGGAGCCAATAACGTAGGTGCTGGCGGAAACCCTGATGGAGGTAGGGCCCGCAATCCTCGGCCTGGGTAGCACCAGTGCCATCCCAGGGTCCGAGTCGCTCCCAGCCTCCACGACATTCACCCAGTGTGCCGTCAGGGAAATGTAGCGTCCCTGGCCACAAGCACTTGTCCATGTGTCAGTCGTTAAGTGGACCTTCCCAGTAACTGCGTTGGTCAGGGCACGGGTGATGTTACGGGACACATGGTGGTGTAATGCGGGGATGGCACACCGGGAAAAGTAGTGGCGGCTGGGGACCGCGTACCGAGGGACAGCTGCTGCCATCAGGCTGCGGAAGGACTCAGTGTCCACAAGCCTAAATGGCAGCATTTCGATGGCCAGTAATTTGGAAAGGTGTGAGGTTAGTGCTATGGCCTGTGGGTGGGTGGCTGGGTATTTTCTCTTGCGCTCAAATGCCTGGGGTAACGACATTTGGACGCTGTGCTGGGACAGGGAAGTGGATGTGGTCGCTGATGGTGCTTCAGATGGTACAGGTGCAGGGCGGGAGGTATGCGGGCCTGCGCCTTCGACAGGCGATTGGCCGGCACCGAAAACAGGGGAAGAGGAGGCAGTGGTGTGGCCTGCAGACACAGATGGGCGATCCAGGCGTTCCTCCCACTTATTACGGTGCTTGGATGCCATGTGTCGGATCATGCTGGTGGTGGTGAGGTTTCTAGTGTTCATGCCTCGGCTCATTCTGGTGTGGCACAGGTTGCAAACTACAATTCTTTTGTCGTCCGCACTTTCCTTAAAAAAACGCCATACCGCGGAATACCTACCCCTTGGCAAGGGAGATTTACGCAAGGGGGTGCTCCGTGGAACATTTGCGGGCCGGTCTGGTGCGGTCCGCCTTCTTTCTGTAGCCACACCACTGCCTCTTCCAGCCTGTTGCGGTGCTGCAGATGGCTCACCCTCAGGACTGCTGTCATCGCTCGGCTCTACACCTTCCCAGGTGGGGTCAGTCACCTCATCGTCCACCAAGTCCTCCTCCACTTCCTCACTCTGATCATCCTCCTCATGTCTTGATCCCACCACATACTCAGTCATTGACAACTGTATAACATTCTCCTCAACAAGGTCTTGAGACGGTAATAGTGGTTGATTTAATGGCAACTGTGTCTCATCATCATCATCATCATCCACTACTTCCTTTGACCTTAAATGCCGTTCACATCTGTCATCTTCTTGTGATTGGGTACCCTCTAGAGGTTGTGAATCAGGGCACAAGATGTCATGTTCCTCTGCAAGCGTGCTTGGAGAGAGGGTCAAATGAAGGATTGGTGATGAGACGAGCTCCTCACTGTATCCCAGTGTGGGATCACTTCTTTGACCAGACCCTCTATGGTGGGAGGAAGGATGATCAGAGTGAGGATTATGTTGACCAGACTCTTGGCTACTGAGAGTGGACTTGGTGGAAGACAGGGTGGTGCTTAACCGACTGGAAGCAGTATCAGCTGACATCCAACCGACCACCTGTTCGCAGTGGTCGGACCTCGAGAGTGATGTCCTGCGACGCCCTGTGAAATGAGACATGAAGCTAGGTATGGTGGATGTCTTTCTTTCTTGTGCTCTGGCACCAGGCACAGTTTCTCCGCGTCCTGACCCGCGCCCTGAACTATCAGGATCACGTCCACTTCCCCGTCCCTTTTTACCCGCCTTCTTCATCTTACACGGAATATGTGACTTTAATATTTGAGTTTGAAGACTTAACAGTATTTCTTCCTATTCTGCAACTCTGCACAGTACACAGAATGTGCTGCTAAACTGCGGCGAAGCACACTGAATGGAATATGTGACTTTGATATTTTAGTTTGAAGACTTAACAGTATTTCTTCCTATTCTGCAACTGTGCAGAGTACACAGAATAGGCTGCTAAACTGCGGTGACACACACTGAATGGAATATGTGACTTTAATATTTGAGTTTGAAAACTTAACAGTATTTCTTCCTATTCTGCAACTGTGCAGAGTACACAGAATAGGCTGCTAAACTGCGGTGACGAACACAGAATGGAATATGTGACTTTAATATTTGAGTTTGAAAACTTAACAGTATTTCTTCCTATTCTGCAACTGTGCAGAGTACACAGAATAGGCTGCTAAACTGCGGTGACGCACACTGAATGGAATATGTGACTTTAATATTTGAGTTTGAAAACTTAACAGTATTTCTTCCTATTCTGCAACTGTGCAGAGTACACAGAATAGGCTGCTAAACTGCGGTGACGAACACAGAATGGAATATGTGACTTTAATATTTGAGTTTGAAAACTTAACAGTATTTCTTCCTATTCTGCAACTGTGCAGAGTACACAGAATAGGCTGCTAAACTGCGGTGACACACACTGAATGGAATATGTGACTTTAATATTTGAGTTTGAAAACTTAACAGTATTTCTTCCTATTCTGCAACTGTGCAGAGTACACAGAATAGGCTGCTAAACTGCGGTGACACACACTGAATGGAATATGTGACTTTAATATTTGAGTTTGAAAACTTAACAGTATTTCTTCCTATTCTGCAACTGTGCAGAGTACACAGAATAGGCTGCTAAACTGCGGTGACGAACACAGAATGGAATATGTGACTTTAATATTTGAGTTTGAAAACTTAACAGTATTTCTTCCTATTCTGCAACTGTGCAGAGTACACAGAATAGGCTGCTAAACTGCGGTGACGCACACTGAATGGAATATGTGACTTTGATATTTTAGTTTGAAGACTTAACAGTATTTCTTCCTATTCTGCAACTCTGCACAGTACACAGAATGTGCTGCTAAACTGCGGCGAAGCACACTGAATGGAATATGTGACTTTGATATTTTAGTTTGAAGACTTAACAGTATTTCTTCCTATTCTGCAACTCTGCACAGTACACAGAATGTGCTGCTAAACTGCGGCGAAGCACACTGAATGGAATATTTGACTTTGATATTTTAGTTTGAAGACTTAACAGTATTTCTTCCTATTCTGCAACTCTGCACAGTACACAGAATGTGCTGCTAAACTGCGGCGACGCACACTGAATGGAATATGTGACTTTGATATTTTAGTTTGAAGACTTAACAGAATGTGCTCTAATCTGCAACTTTGCACACTAAACAGAATGTGCTCTAATCTGCAACTTTGCACACTAAACAGAATGTGCTCTAATCTGCAACTTTGCACACTAAACAGAATGTGCTCTAATCTGCAACTTTGCACACTAAACAGAATGTGCTCTAATCTGCAACTTTGCACACTAAACAGAATATATGTTTTTTTGTTTTTTTTTTTTTTTTCCCCCCACACAAAATAACCTGCTGCTCCCACACACAGTAGTCCTAAAAAGGACTTTTGGTTCTTTTTTTTCACAATCGCTTTTTTTCTCCCTACACTGACTTTCCCTTCCTATCCTCATCTCTCCCTGGCTAAGACTGAGCCGAACTCGCTGGTCAGGTGCTATACAGCACCCGACCACGGGTTCTGGCCAGCCAATCAGTGTAATGCCAGCAGCCAACATGGCTGCTGGCATTACACTGATGTCAGAGCCTCCCTGCACGTTTATTGGCTGCGCAGCAGCCGCAAAACGTGCGGGGAGGAGACCCGAACATGGCGGGCGAGCACATGCGGTACTCGTACGAGTACCGCCATGTGCCGAGCAGAGCGATGCTCGAGCCGATCCGAGCATCGGCCGAGCATGCTCGCTCAACACTAGTAATTTACCATAGATTCGTGAGTCTTAGACAGTTATGAGTCACTTGAGTCATAAGAGTCCTAATCAATGTGTACAGTAAAACCACAGTAAAACCACTAGTGTGATGAAAGGAAGTTCCGATTTACTTTATCTTATGAGAAATAAACAAGCCACGTTCGGTTTTTTCCAAAACATTACAAACTATATATGCTATATTAAAACACGGGACAAAATTGACATTTATATTAAAAAGATGGGACGGTCTGGAAATTTTTTTATAAAACGGTTCTGTCCCGCTTAAAACGGTAGGTATGGTCAGCCTAATTTTGGGTGGAGTGTGTGTGTGTATGTGTCAGTCTATTTTGGGCAGTGTGAGTGTCAGTCTATTTTGGGTGGTTTGTGTGCTTGTGTATTTAGCCTAGCTGAGGTCTGCGGATGTGTAATTAGTATTTAACTATATATATTATATAACTAATATTTTTAACTCCTTGAATGCCAGAGATGTGCCTAGTGCATTTATTTGCAATGTTTTGGTGACCTATGGCATTCAAGGGGTTAAAACATTCAATTTTTGTCTTTTAATAAGTTGGTACCACAAGAACAATAGTCAAGCTGAAGGCGTTGTAGCGGCAGCGGGGTAAGGGGGGGACCCAGTTTTGGGATCCTGTCTAGGGCCCTGGGGGGTCTTAATCCGGCTCTGCTCAGTGAAGTAAAACTTTCATCCATTACATGTAAAAAGGTTGTTACCTTATCTCTGGCGATTTATAGACAATTTGTACCACTGCTTCTAAGACACCCTATCAGGATCGTTGTGGTAATGGGTGTTGCTTCCAGGACACACGTAAAAATCGATTTTAGGCCTCAGGAAACACAGAAGTTTTACGATATACGTAATATTTAAGTGTATATAACCTAAGCTCATTTTAGGTGTTAATGTTCCTTTAACCCTTTCAGTGTCACAGAGGTATCCATTGCATTGCATTGCAATGCGTTGGTTACCTCTCTGGCACTCAAAGGGTTAAATGCATTATACAATAATAAACACAAACAATCCTGTGCTATTTCATACACATTACCCAGAATGATGAACCTTGTGTAAAGTATGTATTAGTATGTCAAACAAATGAGGGTTTTGTTGCATAATTTGGCCAAGGTATGTTTAAGCTTGCTTACTGCATCAAGGTACCCCATTTCAAGCAAGTCCTACACAATACATATAAATATCATATAACTATTCAAATTAACCCTTTCAGTGCTAGAGAGGTATCCAATGCATTGTTGACCAATGTGTTGAACAACATATTGACAAATGACTAGTTAAAAATCTAATTAAAAACCTAGTTCAAAACACAAGCTAATTTGCAGCGCAAAAGGAGTGTATCAGTATCTCTAAAATTAACCACAAGCAGCTCTTAATAAAATAAAAACCTGTTTCTCCCTCCAGGTCACATGCAAAAAGTATCAATCATATAAGAGTGCTAAAATGGTTAATAGCACAGAAAGGAGAATCTCAATTTTAGTGTAGAAAAGTATTTATAAAAAAAAATAATCACACATGTCTTAAAACGTATCAGTACACACCATACTTCTCTCCATAATGAACCAATCAAGGAAACGACCTAAGGATCAACTGGAGACCTCTCACGGTGTCTGTCTATGGGTTAACCATACTGTGGCCTTCACCCTATCGGATACTACTCCGTATCAGGTATCAGCGTTCGAAATATCACTCTCAGTTTAGACACACATATGTGAGATTCCCCTCTCCAGGATTTACACTCGAGTGTTGTTCAATATGTGCAGAAGCATGTATTAAATATAATTTTACACGTATAATCTCTTAACATTCCATCTTTGAAGCACAAAATCAAATATAAAATGATAATCTAGACAGAAAAACCCATGTGGCAATATTCAACCACGTTCCTAATCATGTGTTATACGGTCCATTTGCCACTATTGGAAACATCCATCTTTACACTACTGCAGTTAAAACAGTAAAACCAGATGGGTAGGAGTGGCAATCAAATTCTGGTTATAGGCCAGACTGGTTATCCACTTAGTTCAAAACACCCGAAACACCCAACCCACCACGCTAGTATTTTTTTGATATGAAGAGAAAAAAAATGATAGCATTTATAAGGCATCTATCAAGGGCAGAACTACAGAAATTAAGGTGGGTTCAGTTGTGACAGTGTCCAGCATACAATGGGACTCATCAACCCCAGGGCCCAATAGGTTTTCATTCCTCCCCTGGGAGAACACTTTTGTTTTAGGAGACCCAAAAAATTTTGCCCTCAAATTAATATTTTTACTCTGTTGCTTTAAGGCCTATGTTAAAATAAAAAGATAAATAAATAAAAAACTGGAAATCCTGTAGAAAGCCAACTGCACCACAGATGACAAATGTCCCAAATTTATGTTGATTTTAATGGATCTTTAACCCCTTAAATGCAACACATTGCTTCTATCTATTCAATAAACCTCTATAACACTGTTAGAGTTATAACAGCATGCCCATCAGCATCCACGTGCCAAGTGAACATGGTGGATAGAAACGTAACATTCTCAATTATTTAAATGGGCTTTTTAACACTTGAGTGCTACAAAGGTCTCCAACACATTTTGAAGCAATTCAGTGTGAGGGTAAACCCTCCCACCCATAAATCAATGGGGATTTATTTAATTCCCATGGTACAGTTGGTTTATTCCAGAACTAGTGTAAAAGCCCGTGTACACAGGCTAAGGTCCGGTGAGATAAAGAGGCCGGTCCTGCTCTGCGTACTGCCGCCTCCTCACTGGCGGGGCACACAACGCAGTTATGCACAGTAGAGACTGCCCAAACGCACAGAATGCTCCCAGAACAGAACTCCCAGCATTCTGTGCATTCGGGCAGTCTCTACTACGCATCATTGCATCGGACAAACATTCTGGCCTTTTATATTATAGGATTACTCCATTTGTATATTTGTGCAAATGGTCGTTTCATCCACAAGCACATTAATTATCACAGGCTAATGACAAATATGCAATACTTAGCGCATGTGGTAAGGTGAAACCTGTTATGGAGAATGGAGATTCTCTCCATGGTTCACAAAATTGGATTTCATTGTTAGTCCTCCCTCATTTTCCATTTAATAAAATTGTAGCTAAGGAATGTCAGCCAAGCCACACGAAATTGGTACTGATTGAGATGGATCAAGCCAAACAAATTTTGCAGCCAATGTCATTGTAAATAAACAATTTTGTTCGTGTCATGCCAGACTGTGAGTAAATGGTATTCATTGATGTCCAAAGATAAATTATTGGTATGGCATCAATTCTGATAAACAAAATAAGTCTTTGACTTTCTGTATCACATGTCAACCCAAATAAATTATAGGGATGGAACATTTTGGATCTCAGTCAATTGCTGGACTACAACTCCCATCATCCTCAGCTGGTCAATGGATGATGGGAATTGTAGTCCATCGACAACTGGAAATACACAGGTTACCTTCAGTTGTAGCTGAACAAAGCATTTGCTTATAGAAGTAAATGTTTTAAATTAAAAAGAAATATAGCTATATATGTTATAGGGCTTTTCTTATCGAGTAACACAATGGTACTCCCATGGCTGGGTGATAGTTCATTCAAAACTTATTACAAGTACAACTCAACCTGTTAGCAACAGGGACAGCTTTGGGATTATGGCGGTTATAACAAGGAAATTACTTCTCCAGTGATATCACTTCTCCAAATCCTATGTTATTCTATAGAGCCAATACACTAAGATGTCCAAAGTTACTGACCCTGCAAACAACCCCAAAACTTCAGACGTTCTTTTATGTCACAAATGGATCCAAAAACCCCAAAACTTCAGACGTCCTTTTATGTCACAAGCAGATGTGGATAAATCATAGATATTGAGCTACTGAAAATGCTTTTTGAACCGTGCAACAGTAATGAATATGTTTCCCTGACAAATGACAGGAACTTCATGTTTCAGAATATTTCAGAATGATATTGTTCCTGTCACTTGCCAGAGAAACATATTAATTATTGTTGTACATTTTAAAAAAGCATTTTCAGATGCTTAATGTCAAGGATTTTTCCGTATCTGCTTGTGACATAAAAGAGCGTCCGACGTGTTTGGGTTATATGAAGGGTCAGGACAAATCTGAACACTTTAGTGTGACTGTGACGTGACCTGTGAACACTGGAATTACTGAACCACAAAACAATTGTAGCTGTAGACAACTGAGACACTCCAACAGGCTGACTGGTGATCACTTTTGACAAGTCTATTTGCTTTATACCTTTTGACAAAGAAAAGTGTTTCAATTATGGGGCAAACCGATTGCGCCAAAGGGAGAAAAAAAAAATTGTCCAACGGAATTAATCCTTATGTAACCCTTTTGAATGACAGAGTGGTATACAATGCATTTTTTGTGAGCTAATGAGAAATCATAATTAACCCTTTGAGAGTTAGAGGTGTTCAATGCATTGAATACTAATGCACTGTACACCATTCTGGCGCTCAATAGATTAACATATCACAGCAATCCCTTGCTAACAACCAGTGCCTAACTTACTAACAATTCCTTGCACTTTACGATTGATGAGTTCAGAGCTGGATCATGGACAAGGCACCCTAGGCACTCTCCTAGAGCCCTGTTAAGTTGGGGGCCCTGCCATTCCAATCCGGGGGACAGAGCAACGACTAAAATCCTTGAATATGTTTAATCCCTTTGAGTGCCAGGAGGAGGTTGTGGTTCGCTCTCCTCTGGCACTCAGCGGGTTAACTGTGGCTGATTTCCCCTCACTCATTATATTGTGCTAGTTTCTTGCTCACACAGAGCAGCGGCCGGAGCTGGGAACAGTATGTGAGTCCTCCGCCATGACGCGTGGTACATCCCCAGGCTTTCCTTCTGTTGTTGAAGAGCCAGTTTCAAACTTGCTCTCTCTCAGGACAGCAAATTTAAAAATGGTTCTCCAACGGCAGAAGGAAAGCCCCAGCACGTAACGCATGTCACAGTGGAGGTCTCACACAGTTCCTGTCACTAGCTCCGTGCGATCAGGACAGGCACAAAAGAATACAGCAAAACTGTAGACTGGAGCAGCCGAACTAAGAGGTTTGCAAGGGGGAGGCAATTTGAGATCTTGCATAGGGCCCAATAGAGTCTTAATCCTTTGAGTGCCAATGCTTTGGATACCCCTCTGGCACTCAAAGGGTTAATTTGGCTCTAGAACAGATGTCAAGTCAAAGAATCGTGCAATGGAACACACAATTTACTTTGCTTTGATAGATTCACTCCTTTATTTTTAACAAAGCAACCCTCTATTATCATAACACAATCTTAATCATTCCATATGTTTTCAGGGATATTAAAGGGAAACTACCACATAAAGTTTCCTGCAAAGAATTACCCATCTGGCGACTAGCTGATCAATAGTACTAGCAGCCAGAATAATTACCTCCTTATAGAAAATTCCTACTGCTCCCGAGACTGGCGGCCAGGCAACAGTGCTTTAGAAGAATCTGCGCGCCTGCGCAGTCAGTCCCTTCCGGTACCTTAAGGTACAAATCAATGCCTCCTAGAGCAGACTGGGACTGACGGAGCAGGCAAATAGACGTCTCTATGCAAAGATGTCTGTGCTGTTTCCTGGCCGTCAGTCTTGGGAGCAGTAGGATTCTCTATACGGAGGTAATTATTCTGGCGACTAGTACTATTGATCAGCTAATCACCAGATGGGTAATTCTTTGCGGGAAACTTTATGTGGGGTGGTAGTTCCACTTTAATGCTATGCAGTGCTAATAATTACTTTGGTCATTGTGTTGACAGAGTTATGAAATACCTTCAGTTGTCTTATCCTGTTTTTCTGTTAGGGCAGCAGTAGTCAAATGAGGACAACAACTTCAGTCATCCATCATTGAGGATAATGGGAGTTATAGTCTCTGACAGCTGGAGGTCCAACAATGTTCTATACCTGTGTTAGAGCATTAAATACCCGAGAGTTGTGTTTACTCATCTTATTAACCAGAGAGCTTTGCAATGCGTCGGATACCTCTCTGGCGCTCAAAGGGTTAAACATAGAAATTTTATCCAAATGAACACATTATAGTCATTTCATGACTGTACCTGAAATTAAGCAGAATGATTAATAATGATTAATATGTATGCATCACCTTGGATGTTAAGAATAATCCCTTTGGATGCAAGACACCTCTAATATCCAAGAGTTTAAGCTCTTCTTTGCTTGTTCTCATGCTAATGTTCTCAAAACCTCAATATATTACAGAGAGTGTCAAGGGGTTTAAAGCTTACAGGGGCATTTAAGGAAGTGTCAGGAACATGTAAGGAAATACATACAGAGCAGGATGCTTTTCTCTGCAGAAAGATTTAGATAAACTGGGTGAATGGGCAGAAACAGCAGATGAGGTATAATATAGATAAATGTAAGGTTATGTATTTGAGCTGTACAAACAAAATGCTACCATATACACTAAATGGGAAAGCTAATTGTCGAATCCTCATTAGAAAAAGATTTAATTTAGGAGTACTGATAGACAATACAAAAAATACAAAGGAGGGGCCCTCCTAGTGTAATATTTCCAGGGCAGTAAACACCACCACCATTAATATACCGCACTCACAATATGTAGAACCACTAAATAGTGGTCAGCCAGACAAATGGAGGATTCATGACTGCCCCACTCAGTCACTCCAATAATGGGTCCTGGATGATGCTACCAAACGATGATCAGGGATCTCCACGGTACCCCTGCTAGGTTTCAGTTCGGATATTCATTAGGTGATGCTTCACTTGACAAGATAGGCCAAAGCCTTGTCTTTTGTATACATGTTAGTGTTTGCATTACGTATATATTCATTTCCTCCAGCGTGATCTTTGTTTTTTTGGCGCCACTTCTTTCCAATAGACGCCGAACTGATTACTATAAGAGAGACACGGGGAACAGGGGTAAGTGTTGTTGTTTATATTTTCTATTGTGACATTGAACATAAAGATTGTCATACTTGCCCTAAACCTTTGCTACTGAAGAAGAAGAGTTTGCTTTGAAACGCGTAGGGCATTTTGGGCTTTTTTACTCTCACTTTTTTATTTTGAACGTCTATTTTTAATACATTTGTTATAAATATATTTGATACATCAAATTGGGTTCCAGTACATTCTCTATTTAGAGTTTTTGATCCAGAGAGAAGTTTATCCATAGCAGGGCGGATATATATGGGACTCCTGTTTCAGGGCCTCTGCTTGTGTTCCCAACAATCCCAGCTTTACAGGAAGGGACCAGTTTAAGCCTTTAAGTGCCAGAGGTTAAGCCTGTGGTCAGATGACCATGGAGGAGCAAGGTTGTTCTGAGTGCACAACACATATGAGTGACTGATTTCTCACAATAGGAAGGAAAGAAAGGGGAGGCTACAACTAAACTGAAGAGCATCCTACATGTTCACCTATATTTGGGGCTCTTCCTTCACAATTCTACCAGGGGGGAGATTCACTAAGGTGTGATAAAGAGGTGACAAAGGGGAGATGACTTCTCCAGTGATATCACTTCTCCAGTTCCTATGTTATTCTGTGGAGCCTATGCACTAAAATTTCTCCAGTTTTGGAGATCTTAGTGCATAGGATCTATAGAATAACATAGGAACTGGAGAAGTGATAAACTGGAGAAGTCATCTCCACTTTATCTCCTCTTTATCACCTCTTTATCACGCTTTAGTAATAACCCTGCAGGGGTCTCAGTGGGTTCCTAAAACTGCCCTGAAAGCTTTCCATGCACTCTTATTCCAATGGGCTCTTTTACAGTTCTGTCAATTCATTCATGAGCTAATTAAATTAATTACTAGTGTAATTTAGACTGCAGGTGTTTAAATAGATGAGCCATAAGACATGTAAATCTATTCAAATATGCATCATTACACAATGAGATCATGTCTTATTCCGTAATCATTGAGGCTGATGTACTAAGAAGACTGGAGTCATTCTGGAGCAAACCAACTGCACCATAGGGGACAAATAAAATCCCCCAAACATCCCATGGATTTAAATTAGCCTTTTATTGCCCTTGAATACTTATAAAGGTCTCTATGCGTTGTGAAGCAATGCCTTTTTAGACCTTTCTAGCATTCAAGAGGTTAAAAAATGAATGGGGTAGTTTGTACCCTATTTTACCCTATTCAGTTCTTCTTAATACATCATCAGCCATATCATTTTTCACTACTGAGAGTAACCGTTGTGTTTAAAGGGATAGAAATGTTTCACAATAAAAACAGCTCCAATTAATCTTCATAGTATTTGAGCCATGGAGAATGTTATTTCATTACTGTTAGTGTTGTAGTTCAAGAGTAATTGAATGATAAAGTATCCCCCTCCCACCCCTTTTACTGATGTCACAGTGCTCAGCTCAGAGCAGCAAGACTGTCCGGATGGATCGCAGAGAGGGACAATCTTCAATTAAGATAAGGGAGAAACCTGAAAAATCTGTCAATGGGGGCAGGGCTTTCATTGTTCTCACAGTAAGAAGATTGTCCCTTGCTATGAGCTGTCTGGTCTGTGGACCAGATTCCACATCTGAGGTAAGCAGTGTTATATCAGTAAAAGGGGCGGGAATGGGATACTTTATCATTCAATTACTCTTGAACTACAACTCTGACAGTAATGAAATAACACTCTCTATGGCTCAGATACTATTAAGATTAATTGAGTTGCTGTTTTTGTGAAATATTACTATCCCTATAACAGCAATAAAATATCTCTGAATGTCATAATTAACCATTTGATTGCCAGAGGGGTACACATCGCATTGCTTTAAAATGTATCGCATAACCCTCTGGCACTCAAAGGGTATCCAATCATTGCAAGGCATTGAATTGAATAGTCATCTGGCACTCAGAGGGTTAAAGATGTGATAGACTAGAAGTTTAATTCCATGGTTTGTGTGTAGAGTTCCCAAAGTTCTCAAAAACTAAGCAAGTTATAATTTTTCATCTGCAAACACAGGTGCACCCACTGCTGAGAGCTCCTGTGGGTTGGCATCACAACATCCACTGTAGCGTGTGTGAAAGGTCTCTGAGGCCACTATGTACATGCGTCCTGCTGCAAATTTACTGCGTGGACACAATAAAGTTACAACTTACTAGAAGTTGCAACTTACTAGACTTAATGCATTCATATGATTCCCATGTGAGAGACACCATAGACCAGCAGCTTACCTTTCAGCAATGAGAGAATAACCAATACAGAACTTCTGAACTGATGTCACCCATGGGAAAGGGGAATTGAACCCCTTCAGTGCCAGAGGGGTACACAATGCATTGCTCAGCAATGAGTTCGTACCTATCTGGCACTGAAGGGGTTAAACCTTGCTATTTAAGTAAAGCTTAGTTGGAGGGCTTATAAAGGGAAATAAGAAGCTAATACAAGAAGGCATTTTATAACTATTTTTATCTAACAATAAAAACATCACTATTTAAAAGTAATAATAAGAAGTATGTGTTTTAAAGGTTTATAGGTTTAAATGACTCTGTTTAGCAGAAGGCATTACCTAGATTTGTCTCCTTTATAAGATAGTCAGGTATACTTATAAACTTTTTTCAATGGGCTTCAATAGACAATGTGGATTCATAAGAATTATCTGTCTATCTTATCACAAAGTGAAAATAACAAGTCACACACTACAACAAAGATAAATAAAATGCATAAAGATGTATATATATATATATACACACACACACTACCAGTCAAAAGTTTTTGAACACTCCCATTTTTCCAGTTTTTATTGAAATTTACACAGTTCAAGTCCAGTGAATAACCTGAAATAGTACAAAGGTAAGTGGTAAACTGCCAGAGGTAAAAAAAAAGTTTAGGTTAACAGAAACTGAAAAATAATGTACATTTCAGAGTTATACTAAAAGGCCTTTTCAGGAAAGAAGTAATGGGTTAACAACTCACAGTTTTTCCACAGCAATGTAAGTAAATGAATCCTTGAAAGATCATGTTAACAGTGCCTACAGGTGTCCCAACTTTTGTTGATTACTTACAAGCCCTCTGTCTGTATAAAAGCAGTGTCGGAGCAGACTGTTACTACACCCTATAAAGCAATATTGGGGCCGTATTGTACTGCAGGAAGAAGTGCATTGCTCTCAAAATGGCGAAAAAAGGCAAATAACAAAGGAAGACAGACAGACCATTATAACCCTTAAAAGTGTAGGTCTTTCCTTTAGAGAAATTGCAAAGAAAGCCAAGGTGTCAGTGAGTACTGTTTCTACACCATTAAAAAGAATTTGGAAACTGGAGGAAACTCTGACAAGAAGAGGTCTGGCAGACACAAAGCCACAACAGAATCAGATGACAAGTTACTGAGCGTCAACAGCGTTAGTGACAAGCGGTTTACAGCACAACAGCTTCAAGCACAGCTTACCACCGAGCAAAATAAGCAAGTGTCAATTTCAACTGTGAGAAGAAGACTTCGAGCTGCAGGTTTGAATGATCGAAGGGCAGTAAAAAAGCCTTTGCTAAGATGGCATAATAAGAAAAAGAGGCTTGCTGGGCCATGAAGCACTGCCAGTGGACTAGGGAAGACTGGAAGAAGGTCTTATGGACCGATTAATCAAAACTTGAGAAATTTGGTTCATCACTCAGGGTTTTTGTATGTTGTTGAGTAGGCGAAAGGATGGTTCCTCTGTGTGTGACACCAACTGTCAAGAATGGAGGAGGAAGCGCGATGTCTGGGGCTCTTTTGCTGGATCCAGAGTCAGTGACTTGCACAGAGGGAGTGGCACCCTGAACCAATACTCCTACCACAGCATTTTGCAGCACCATGCAGTACCCTCTGGTACATGCCTAGTTGGTCAGGGGCTCATTCTACAGCAAGATAATGACCCAAAACATACCTCCAGGCTGTGTAAGAACTACCTTACAAGAAAAGAACAAAGCTGTAGGCTTCAAATCATGGAATGGCCAGCACAGTCTCCAGACTTAAACCCCATTGAGCTGGTTTGGGATGAACTGGATAGAAGGGTGAAAGCAAAGCAATTTACAAGGGCAACACATTTGTGGGAACTTCTGCAACAGTGTTGGGAAGAACTTTCAGAACACTATTTGATTTCCGTTGTGGAATGAATGCCACGAGTGTGTTCAGCTGTTATATCTGCAAAAGGTGGCTACTTTGATGAGTTAAAAATTTAGATTACATTTTGTTAAGGAAATCGATTCCATAATTTCTTTTTAATGTCCAATTGTTTATTTGTTCTATGCTTTATTTTCAGAGTACATTGAGACATTAAACTGCATACATTTCAATACAAACTGGAAAAATGGGGGTGTTCTAGACCTTTTGACCCGTAGTGTATACATATTTGTGTGTGTGTCAGTCCCACAGTCTTGTGTATCCATATACTGTTTGTTTTTTCAGGTGACCTAGATATGTCCTTCTATTAAACAGATGCAGAACCACTCATTCTAGGTTAAAGTTACCCATCTACATATTAGGTTAAAATAAAGGAGGACTAAATTATAGTGTTTCTGGATTTTGTTTGAGTTTTTTTATTTGTTTAAATGTGCTATTTTTTAAACATTTAAAACATTGTACTGTGCAAAATATAGTTGCTTTGGATCTTCCTTTATTGTTCTCTGAATGCTAGTTGGTCAGCTTTTGAAGCATTTCTTCAGTTTTACACAGCACACTATACATCTTTCATAGCACTGGATTAATAATTTCAAACAAAGAATAAAACTGAACCTGGGCGACATATGTGTATATATATATTTATATATACATATATATATATAATTTTGGAACATTTATATTTGTCCTTGGGCAGATCCTAGTATTTCTTTCCATAAATTTTGGAATTTGCATACTGTCAAAACCGCAGCAGACAACATTTCACGAAAACATGACACAAACACAACCTAAACTCGTAAATTTGCTGGAGGCAAAACTAAAAATAAAACCACAGGTGTCTTGCCCATCTGTGCTATGTGTGATGAGAGATTGTGCAGTGTTTCAGTATTCTTGAGTCTATAAATGGAATAGTATCGTCAGTCGAGGAACAATGAATCACATTGCATGGGTGATATAAACAGAACTTCAAAGCAGTGCTTGGTGGCTTCTCAGAAAATGTTCTTCAGGAATAAAGCATTATTCATTCAGTTATAAATTGGCCAGTGGCACTTTTTTACAATCTGTTCTACCGCAGTGCATTTTAGGTTATTGCAAATGTATCAAGAACACACTGCTCTAATATGCAAACATTCTTTTTTTCTGCCTCATATGACAACCACATTCTTCTTATTGTACATTTCACACTAGAAGCAGATGGCTTCTAATGGAAGGCTTAGCATGGAGTCAACTAACACTGCTGCTTCATTGCAGATGGAGCTCACACAAACATCTCAATTGGACTTATCTTCCTTTATGTTTACCATTTTTTCCGTGTTAGGCTAAAATAATATCCTTTGCCACCCAGGTGTCAATTCTTCCACAGTTTTGAGTTTACAGTGCAGGTACATATGGTATAATTAATCACTGAAACATAAAATAAAAGCAGCTGCCCAAGCCATGCAATGAAAAAGGAAAATAAGATATTACTATTTTTCCCATTAAAAGTAGACTATGCAAGCAATCAGTTCCTTTGAAGGAAGACTTACCAATTTACAGTAGTGGACTCTGTGGGTCTACTGAAATACGTAAGCAATTGTGTCTTTGCTGCCACCAACGTGCATTGCTATTTACTGGATGAAGGGGCCCTAGGCCATGATCTCATGTCTATAGACCCAAATTTTGTTGCCAGTTTAGAGATTTAGGCTATGATAGTGGGAAGTTCAGACTATTTACCCCTTCTTAACATTACATCTGCAGGTGTCTGCCCTTATCTTATGCTGGCTAACTTCTCCTTGATTGACCTAGTCTAATGCTCTGCTAGTGTAATGATAGTACAGTGCTATAATGTCACTTGTAATTGACTAACAATTTGCTGCTCTCATGTGATATGGTAGTCTAAAGTTCTGCTGGTCTCATCTACTCATCTAAATGTATAATACTGTGGTGCCACCCCCCCCCATGGTACATTATGGCTGTTTGTTCTAGTTAATCTGATTTTAAATATTCACAGAAGCTGGCCTGAAATTACAAAGTGACACTGTTGCTACATTATCTAATAGACAGCTTTGGTCAATTGACCATAAATCTCCATAGGATGGTGTAGCAACAAAACCACTATAAAATTTCAGGCCACTGAGATATTGCACCAAAATAATTCAGGTTTGAGCTGCAATAACTTTTGAATAAAACACCTCTTAGCTGTGGGAGTAACCTATTTTTTGGAGGATAAACCCTATAATATATACATTTTTTTTACGTATTAAGTGTTTCTACCCCTTTAAAGGAACACTTAAAAGTTGTCTGTGGTTATACACAGTTATGCACAGTTAAATACCCTGTACTTCATAATACTACCCTCTGCAAAAATCTAAGGTCTAATATCTAGTCTTACAGAAACAGGTATATAACCAAGCATATGTATTTTTCCAGGCTCCCATTAGCATAGCTATCTTGATAGGGGATTGTGTTTATTGCCTGTAATTGCAATGTGATAATGGACCAGCCTTTCTGAATAGATATCCTCCGGGTACTAATCTCAATACATTAGCAGCATTAGTTCTACATAAACAGTTAACTAAATTGTGTCCATACAGGGCAATCTATACATGCATTAAAAGTTTAGGATTAGTTTTTTGGGATATAACATAAATAATACAATTTGCAGATGCTAATTGTAAACACATGGTATTTAAAATTATATAAACCAATGTAATTTTGGGTGTTAGTGTTCCTTTAACTCTTTGAATGCCAGAGAGGTAGCCAATGCATTGCATCTTCTCTGGCACTCAAAGGGTTAAAGTTTTAAGTAAAATTGTCATCCCAGATTTGTCTCTTTCAAATTAATAAAGATACTGACGAAACACAAACTAACATAGTTGACGAGGCTGAAAAGAAACCATACGTCTATCAAGTCCAACATTATACATTTTAGCAGATCTCTGGTCAGTTGTCTGAGATCAGAGTCACTTTAATGCTTGGGTATACACGCCATTTGCCAGGTCACTCCTGTTTCATGGGACCTCAGCTTGGGATCTCTACAGTCCCGGTTTTACAATATGTAACCATTTAGGGCAGAATTAATTAAGGCTAGGAAAAGCTAGCTCTTCACCAGCAAGTCTCTGACATCGACAGATAACTTTTGGTATATTTATAAATGATCAATTTTATTTCCATCCCTTGCATTTTCAAGGTATGTAAATAAGATAAAAACATGGTGTAAATGCTACCATTCTGGAGATACACACACATACACATACAGCTTATATGTATTCATGTGTTCATCCCCATTGCATCCATGAAGCTGGCAGATGGAATCTGGTGATCTCTCTGGCCATTGATGAATCGGTGAATGGCTAATGTTCAAATAAATTGTTTGATTTCCTTGCACACTGAGCCATTTACAACTTGATCAATAACCCCTTGATCCTGAGGTCAGATGGTCAGGGAGGAGGGAGGCTGTGTGGCTGATTTTCCCACAAATAGGAATGTAATAAAGGAAGGTTATAACTAAATGTAAAAAAAGCATCCTTAAATGTTTCCCTGTATTTTTGGTGCCACCATTCATAACTGAGGCCCCAGGAGTCTCACAGTTTCTAAAAACGACTTTAGCTTTGAGTGCCATCGTTATCTGAAGTATAAATAATCTCCTTAATGTATTTTGTGAATAAGTGGTCTTTAAGGGTTATAACTGATATAATCATGGAAATAGATGATATCTCTTTCTATTTGGTTTTCTTTCTGACTGGTGATACAAGAATTATCTGTTCAGTGAATGGGGGATGGGATAATCACCATCTCTGGTGCAGTAGGACAGAAGATAGCTGCCTCAGCTGAGATTCAGTCGTGTGATTAAGCTTCTAAAATTAGATAAGTATAAGAACCCACATCAAAAATAACGGTGCCAGGAAAGACAAGGTTTTGCCCGTGCTTAATAAAAACCCAAGACACTCACAGATCTATGAGTGTTGTATATGTCATATATGTGTGATGTGAGGTTGCAGATGCGGGAACATGTCCTAAATCCAATGTATAAGGCAAAAGAAGGTCTTCCTCTGTAACAGGGAGCCTCTCACTGTGAGGTTCTGTTAGCACTACAACAGCTTATAAAGAATGTGGCAGATTGCATTCACCACATCAACAACATTTCATATATGTGCCAGTGATGAATTACCACTGTGACAGTAATGCAGCACTTCTTTCCTGTGCCAATGCATGTGACTATTCTCCAACAACCACTTAAATTAAATGTATAATTGCACACCCTCACATTAGACGCTCACTCCTGTTGTGTCCTTTTGAAAAAAAAAAAAGTAGGAGAAAATGAACACTTTCCCAGCATACACAGCTTTTGCATAACACACACAGTTGACGCCACCACTTCTTTCCACTGCCACACTGTGATTGGGCTAAGTAGTGACTGGCTGCTGTACGATGCTGTGCAGAATTTTTTTCTTTGTGTGGTAAAGCAAACCTGAAGGTGATTTGTGACACCCAATGCACCAGAGACAAGACAGGGCAACGAAAGGTGCATGGTGGGCAATGAAGCCTCTTTCCCCTGTTGTGTCACTTGCCAAAAAAGTAGGAGAAAATGAACACATTTCCAGCATACTCAGCTTTTGAGTAACACACATGAGGGAGATGAACTAAGGCTTGATAAGAGGTGATAAAGCGGAGTTGACCTCTCCAGTGATATCACTTCTACAAGTCCAATGTTATTCTATGGGGAAAATGCACTAAGATTTCTCCAAATCTGGAGCATTCATAGGCTCCATAGAATAACACAGAAACTGGAGACGTGATATCACTGGAGAAGTCATCTCTGCTTTATCACCTCTTTATCACCCCTTAGTGCATCTCTCCCATGGTTCAGATTCTTGATTCTTTGCACTCCCTCATTGGTTGGGCTAAGAAGTGATTGGCAGTGAATGGCCAGGAGGACTAAGCCCGCCACTCCTGAAAATCATGCCCCATGGTTGGACCAATGACAGGCAGTATAGAGGAGATTTGAATAGCTTGCCCTTACTGACACCCCAGGGTCTGTTTGTCCATGGACAATGAATTTTGGTCACTTGACGCTTCCTAATCTATATTTTTTTTTTTTTAAAAAAAAGGTCTCAGTGCTGAAACTACCACCAAAAAAAATGTTTTGTGATGAGCTTCATGCCTGAAATAATTCCACCCTCTGAGTGCCAGCAATGTGTCGTAAAGAAATGTCTCTCAACAGGTTCAACATGTCTCAAGTTAGAGAACACTTTAGATGACTTGTTTGCTCCCTTCTTAAAGGGATAGTAATGTTTCACAAAAACAGTAGCTCCAATTAATCTTCATAGTATCTGGGCCATGGAGAGTGTCATTGCAATACTGTCAGAGTTGTAGTTCAAGAGTATTTGAATGATAAAGTATACCCTCCTATCCCTTTTACCTAATGTTAAGGCACCTGCCCTCTGATTGGAATCTGGTACTGGGACCAGACAGATCACAGCATGGGACAATCTTCTTACTGTGATCATAAGGAAAACACTGGCCCCCTTGACAGTTTTTCAGGTTTTTTCTTATGCTCACTGAAGAATGTCCCCTTCTGCGATCCATCTGGACAGTCTTGCTGCTCTGAGGTGAGCAGTGTTACATCAGTAAAAGGGGCGGGAGAGGAATATCTATCAACATGGGCAGTATTGAAATAAAACTCTCCATGGCCCAAATACTATGAAGATTAATAGGAGCTGCTTTTATTTTGAAACAATACTATCCCTTTAAAACAAGTGTCACTCGCTGACTATCTGAGGCTGAGAGGAATGCTAGAATAGACTCCAATGCATTGCAAAGCCATGTTTTAGAGATCTCTCTAAGCACCCAAGGGGATAAACTTGGTGATTTTTGCTGCATTAATCTTGTGTATTTTAAAACATTTTTCAGTACAACCTTTCTATAAAATAGTACCAAGCGTACCTAGAAACAGATATTCAGTATTTTATTTTGTGTTAAGCCAAATTATTATGTCCGTGCATGTTCTGTACACAAACATAATAGAAAAAGAAAATAATGAAGACAGATGAGGAAAACAGCAATTTAATTGGCACAATGAACATTTTCCAAGCAGCTCGGTAGTGATCATATATTTGTACAAAAAGCTTTTGCACATAGCTTGGCTATTATACTTCCACAGCAAATTGGATACCGTATGCTCACATAAATAATATAAAATTCCCTGTATGTCAGGGGAGGCCCTCCAGCTGCTGCTAGACTACAACTCCCATCATTCCCTGGAAGGCATTGTTTTGTGGGGATTGATGGAAGTTGTAGTCTGGCAGGAGCTGAAGCGCCTCATATTGCCATTTATTGTGCTCTGTGTGCTGTGAATATTTCTTGTAATTTAAGTTTTATGCGTCAATCCGTAAAAAATCTATTTCACTCAACAGAATAGGCAGTACATTATAAATAAAAGCTTTACTCATAGAGTGGGTGGATTTACTTTACAAATGTGTCTATATTATATTAATTATGAAAGTGGTTCTCAATCTTTTTAGAATCAACATTTTTTTATTGAGTCACAAGTGCAACGTAGTACTGCATAGCACAAAAAGAGCAAAATATATACCTGAAAAAATACATAGGAGATATGAAATGTGAGTTGTAGTTACAAGACTGACTCATACATTTGTATGAGGATAGGGATACAGTGGATAGGGAACAGTGTGTGGTTGTAAATGGACAATTCTCCAGTACAGTTAAAGCAGAGAGTGGAGTACCTCGGGGTTCAGTATTAGGTCCGCTGCTTTTTAACCTGTTTACAAATGACCTGGAAATAGATATTGAAAGCAAAATATCAATATTTGGAGATGACACTAAATTATGCAGGGTAATTAATTCAGAACAGGATATTTGCTCTCTACATAGGGATTTACATAAAATGGCAGATTGGTCAAACAAATGGAATATGAAGTTTAATGTGGGAAAGTGTAAAGTCATGCATTTGGTAGGAAATAATCCCAAGGCTAATTATGAACTTAATGGAATCATTTTAGGGGACTCCTTGCTAGAGAAAGACCTGGGTATCCTTGTCAACGACAAACTTGGAAACAGTAGTAGCAAAGGCAAACACAATCCTGTCTTGCATAAAAAGAGGTATCGAAGCAAAAGTGGATAACATCATTTTGCCATTATACAATTCATTGGTAAGACCTCAACTAGAGTATGCAATGCAGTTTTGGTCACCAGTTCTGAAAAAGGATATACTAGAACTAGAGAGGGTACAGCGAAGAGCAACAAAACTAATTAAGTGAATGGAGGACGTGACGTATGAGGAACGACTAGACAAACTTGGTTTATTTACTCTAGAAAAAAGACGAATAAGAGGAGACCTTATCACATTGTACAAGTATAAGAGAGGCCAATACAAGGATCTCTGTGGTGAGCTATTCATTCCAAGACCTGATCAGGTGACCAGGGGACACCCCTTGAGATTAGAGTAAAGGAGGTTTAGACTTCAGCAGAGGAAGGGGGTTTTTAAAGTAAGGTCTGTTAAATTGTGGAATTCCTTGCCCAAGGAGGTGGTTGTGGCAGATACAATGGATACATTTAAGAGGAGATTAGATACATTTCTTTCAAAAGGGAACATACAGAGTTATACTGTTTTTTAGTAGGCAGATCAGGAAGGTCTGATAAAGACTAACTTATTTGGTAGCAGGAAAGCTATAAAATTCTCAGTCACTGGGGTATGAGGCAAAGGTTGAACTTGATGGACTTGTGTCTTTATTCAGCCTAATTTACTATGTTACTATGATTTAGCCCCTAAAGACCAGTGACGTGCCAGGACCGTCATTGGTTTTTATACCCTTAAGTACCAGTAATGTACTGCATGTCACATACTTTTTACTTACAGCCATCCAGAAGGAGAGCTGTAAGTAAAAATGGAATATGAAATTGGTTCACTTTTAAAAGGTTGCACACAAAAGAGTGTGCAACCACTTGACATATTAACCATGTCACCTGGTTAAAAATGGCAACATGAGAATCTTGCACTGCACTGAACTTCGCATAGAATAAATTTAGATCCGGGAGCAGATCCAGTGCCAGGCTATGAGGGAATTTGGGTTACTGGGTTTCCCTATATGTGTTCTGTGTAATAAAAGTGAAACAAGACTAAGCACGGGAACTCGCATAATGTGTAAGACTTAGTATGGGATGGATTGTGCTACTATATTTAACTGACAGCATTATGTTGGGGCTGAACCTTGACACTTTTTCTTTTTTATTGCTCGGTGAGTCAGTGAAATATACGGTGCTGAGAGCAATTGGTTTGTCCACACAACTACATCAAATGAGGTAGCTGTGATTACTCCTTTATGCCTCCATTCTCTTGGCAAGAATGATGACCCCTATTTATAAGAACAAACTGGACTTATTCTGGAGTAAACCAACTGCACCGATAGGGGACAAATAAAAAAATCCTGTTAAATTAAACTGGCCTTTTAACCCTTTGAATGCAAGAGAGGTCTCCAATGCATTTATTTATTTTATTGTGGATGTGTATGAACGTATATGTGTGTGTTTGTGTGTATCTGTATTTGTGTCTATGTAGATCATACCTCCCAACATTTCAAATAGTTAAAGAGGGACACAGTTGTTGGGGGTGTGGATGGTGGGCATTTTATTACCAATAATTTTTCGGTTATTTCATGACCTATTGACACCTCTTTGTGTAACTGAATAACTGAATAAATTATTTAGAGAACAACTAATGTATTTATTTATACAGACTCATTTATAATCACATACTGAAGTTTAACCCCTTAACGACCCTTGACGGTCATAGTACGTCAAGGGTCGATTTGACTTAACGACCGATGACGTACTATGACCGTCATCGAGTTCCGGGCTCCCCCCGCGGCTGCATGCCATTCGGGGAGTCCAGAACGCAACAGAGCAATAAAAAAAATTGCTCCGTGGTCGTTCAGTCACGTCCGCGTCCGGATTCCCCAGTCGTTAAGGGGTTAAACAAACATTAACATGAGTTGTATTGTTGTGGAGCAATGTGATGCCCTTGTATATATATATATATATATACATATATATACCAAACACAATCTGATCTCCTGAAAAGAGGGACACCAGGGTGGGAAAGAGGGAGAGAGGGATCTGGGTCTCAAAAGCTGACTGTCCTCACTTGAGGGGTATGGTATATGTGTGTCAGTATTTATGTTATGTATCTGTGTCTGTGTGTGTGAATGTCTGTATGGATGTATATGAATGTATGTGTGTGTTAAGGTTACCACCACATATCTCTTTAAATCAGGGCCACTTATTAAAAACACAAACTGTATATCCCTTTAAATCAGGGAAGCTTATTAAAAACACACACTGTATATCCCTTTAAATCAGGGATGCTTATTAACCCCTTAGGGACCTACGATGTACATATACAAAAACTTGCGTTAATGTACGCATATGTACAGCATGGAATTCAGGGGTCACGGTGCACCTGCATGCCATTCAAGGGACCCCTTATTCCATATTAAAAAAAATGCCCTGTGGTCCTTAAGTACTGGCCAAGCAGTTGGTCTTTAAGAGGTTAAAAACACACACACTGTATGGTTTCACTGATTCCTGTGTCTTCCTGCAGATGGAAGATTTCATAAGCTTCCTTGATTTAAAGTCATATGTGGTCACCTTAGTGTGTGTGTGTGCCCACCTCATTAGAAGTAGTCTCAAGGACAAATATTTTCTCCTACCACTTCAGCTTTTATAACTTTGAAAACTGGTAAGTAAGAACAACCCAACTAGATTTTAGTACTTGGTTTCCTTTAATGAGTGTAGCTGTGAACTTTCTGAGTCTGGAACACACAACTTTAAAGTATTGTCATTTATCTTGTTATTTCATATTCTCTGAACATTCCATCTTCCTTTCATATTACTTATGCCTTCGAGGTGTTTAAAGGTTGGCACCATCAATTTCATATTGTTTTAAAATAACTACGAATCCAAGCAAATACTTATTGTTGCATTATATAACATCAGCACATTATTTGCTCATTTAAAGAGTTAGATGTTTACATCAGGTATTGATAATTTCAATAAAGTCTTTTTACAGATTCCTATTTGCTTGAAACAGACAGGAGAGTGGAAAAAAATTACTTGAGGGAATAAAGTAAACAGAGCAATAAAGTAGAAGCCAAGATATATCAAAAGTTAACATAGTGAGAATTTGGCAGAAATGAAATAATCCATAGCTGGTCTTATCTGTGACATTTCTCATCAGGGACAACTGATATCAGTGGTGGGGATGTGTCTGTGTTTGAACATTTCTGAAGTGAGATATCAGAACATAAGTGAAAAGGATGATCTACTGCTTTCACATTTTGTATTGCTGCCTTCTGGGAGAGGGCAACAATGTTACTCTGTTTGTTGTTGAACTACAACTCTTAGTAACATAGACTGATCAGCTGAGAATGATGGGAATTACTGTCCAGCAACACCTACAGCAGAGGTAAGCAACTTTTAGCACTCAATGGCCATATCTGGGAACTTTTTCTTCTGGCCTCCCCTGGTGCCGTTGAGGGAGACAAATGATGCGATTTGCATCAAAAGGGGCGGGGCTTAATTGTGTCTTGGTGCGGGGCTATAGGCAATAGGCTGGGGAAGGAGGAGAAATGGGCGGGAGTGGTTGGAACTGATAGGGAAGGAGCACAAATGAGCAGAGTTTCTTAAGAATCTGCCCACACCCCGGAGAATCAGACTGCCCCGGAGACCCGGTAATGCAGAGCGAAAACCGGAGTCTCCTGGGCAATCCCGGAGAGTTCCTAGCTATGTCAATGGCTGGTTTGAGATGATGGTCCATATTTATAAAAGAAAACTAGAATTATTCTGGAATAAACCAACTGCACCATAGGGGGCAAAATAAAAATCCCGTGCACTTGAACAGAGCTTTTTTAACCCCTTGTATGCCAGCGAGGTCTCATGCATTGGAGATCGTTCTAGCAATCAAAGAGTTAAAAGCCCAATTTAATTTAACAGGTTTTTTTTTTTTAATTCAGTAAATTTTTATTAGGAAACAGATCATACAAATAAGTCAGAATTACAGTACAAAAGTGACTTTTGAAAAACAGAGTGACCAATCAAAAGAAATGGTAGGCAGGTTTCAGTAAGTAAAAAGAGACACTGTCTAGAGGAAATATGAAGTTCTAACGGTGTAGGCCAAGTGGGTAAAATCCTTATGAATATATTTGTTTTCACCATGTCTGAGAGCACATCAGAGACTACAGTACATCCATATGCAGATTTGACATCCCAGAGATCTGATATTATACATATGTAGGAGCAAGAATAAGAAGAGAACAAAGAAAGGAAATGAGAGACAGCAAAAGGATAGAGCAGGAGGTAAGAGAGGAAGGATGGAGGAAGGGGGAATGGTAACACACAGCATGGGCATGGCGGATTCCAAGGTGAATAAACAGGTATTACACTGTGCAGGTAAAGGGTCAAGATGGATTAAGCGAGTCAGTATAGTATGACTTCCAAGACTCCCAAAGCTCTTCAAAAGATTCAGCCTTCCCTGATTTGATGGCCACTAATCGTTCCAGACTGAATATTTTGTTAGTTCTATTTAGCCAATACATCATAGTGAGAGTGGACTGTAGTTTCCAGTGTACAAGAATGCATAGTTTGGCTGCATTAAGCATCTGCCTGTAAATGTATTGTTCGGTTTTAAGATGAGGAGATTGTATTGTCTTAGGCAATACATTTAGGCATATACATAAAGGATCTGGAGATACCTGAATACCCAATACTTTGGTAAATGCATCAAAAATCTTTCTCCAAAATGGTTCAATCAGTGCGCAATCACACCAAATGTGGAGGAAGGTACCCGGTGCGTGTTGGCATCTTCAGCAAAGATTTGAAACTGAAGGGTAATAAGAATGATAAAACCGAAGGAGTTCTATACCACCTGTGTAACAGCTTGAAATTAGATTCTGAGGTTAAGACATTCTTGGAGGCTTTCACCGTTTGTGAAAGTGGCTTGATGCCACTGCAAGTCTGTCAATTCAAAGCCCAATTCTTGGGACCACCCTTGCCGAGCGGAATCCTTGGGAGATTGGAGTCTGGTGAGTAACCAATACATGGAGGACAAGCCATGGCGAGTGTGTATGTGAGATAAATATGCTTTCTCAAAATCAAACATATCTCTTAACAGATTATGCTTGTCTCTATGTGTAGTGACAAAATTGTGTATTTGCCTATATGTCCAGTGTTCAGAAGGAGGTAGGTGTAAGGTTTCTTGTAATGTCGCAAAAAGGATGAGTTGATTTTAGTTTGATAGAGTTGCTATGCAAATATAATGTTTCTGGGGCCACTGATGTAAATAGTCAGAGAAAAGACTGGGAGGGAAAGAGAGATTGTGTAAAATGGGGGTGATTGGAGAAGGGTGGGTAGAAAGTGCATGAGCTGACATTAACTTATCCCAGGAACACAACGAAGCTCTGATCAAGAGCAATGAATGGTGTTGACTAGACTTGGCATGTGGAGGGGTCCATGGAAGTGAGTGAAGTAGGTCGGGAGCTGATAAATCTTCCAATAACTGGACCCAAAGCTTAGAGTCAGCAGAGTGTCTCCAATGACAAACATTTGATAAATGGATAGCATGGTAATATCTTTGAATTAGTGGTAAACCTAATCCGCCCTCAGACCTTTTCTTGGCTAGAGTGAGAACTCGTAGCCTGGTTGGTTTATTGTGCCAGACAAATGAGTTTATGCACTGTTGCAGTTGTTTAAGGAAGGAAATCGGTAATGTGATTGGAATAGCCTGCATGGTGTATAAATCTTCTGAATAATAACCATCTTCACAACATTTATTCCCCCAACCCAGGAGAGCGGTTTGCTTCTCCAATTGCCTAGCGTCTTAACTATAGAAGATAATAATGGTGTATAGTTATATTTGAAAAGATGGATAGGGGAGGAGGGTAAAAGAATACCTAAATATTTTACATGGACCCTGGCTATTTTAAAAGGTATCAAATGTATCAAAGATAATAATTTATCTGGAGGTACAGTGACATTGAGAATTTCGGACTTCTCCAGATTCGGTTTAAAATTTGAGAGTCTACTGAATTTGTTCCGTTCATTAACCACCTCAGGTAGAGACTGAGATGGGTTAGTAATCATGAGCATGAGATCATCTGCAAACAGGGATAATTTATGCATTTTGGAATATGACGGGATTCCTGAGATTAATTGATTTTGCCTTATACAGTGCGCTAGGGTCTCCATAAGTAAAATGAACAGAAGGGGAGATAAAGGGCACCCATGTCATGTGCCATTTTTCAGGGTGAAACACTCTGAGAGCATTCCATTACATTTTATGCGGGCAGATGGGTTGGTATATAAAGCAAAGATTAGGTTTCTAAATTTTGTGCTGAATCCAATATGTTCTAGTGTGGCAGATAGGAAAGGCCAAGATACCCTGTCAAAAGCCTTTTCGGCGTTGAGGGATTTAACAGGTATTTTATTTGTCCAGTACAGTACAGTTGGTTTTACTCCAGATTAACTCCAGAAAGTTGGCTGCCCTGAGATACAAAAGAACAGGTTGCCAGCCACTGTTGTATATTGAAGACAAAAAAAAACAAATGGCGTGATTCTTTAACCCCTTGAGTGCCAGTGGGGTGCACAACATCTGCCCCTCTGGCATTCAAAGGATAAAGTCAGTAGTTATCAGCCTTTGTTCAACCAAAGAACCCAGCACCTCACATTTCATATGGAATTTCTCCAGGACATAATGAAGGGAATAATAGATAAATATACATAGGTCCCACAGTCAGAATGACAAAACACAATATGGTGAACATAATAATTCCAATAAATATACATTAGAGACTCAACTTCAACATTTTTGTCTTCATGCAAAACGTAGGGCTCCCTGAGCTGGTCCCACAGCACACCAAAGTACCATAGCACCCTGGCTGAGTACCAGTATTTTAAGTGATAGAACAAGAGATGTTTTTCTGAGGAACAGATTACTGCCCCAGCTGAAAAATCTGTAGGGAAAAGGTTTCTTCCTGGGCACCATCCCCAGAGCTCAGAGGGCTTCTGATAGAAAAATTCATGACTCAGGTGTTAGCAGAGGGAAGAATTGTTAGGATAGCTGATGAAACCACTGAATGCAATGCAAGAAGCTTAGGAGGCCTGGCCGACAAATCCATTCTCTGCTTCTTTCAAAGTATTTGTTGGTTATAAGAGCTTTCTGGTCCTTTGAATGTCCCAAACACTATTTCCCCAACAAGACCCTGCATAGTGTTGAATCAGAACATGTGAGGGCCTATTAACAAGTTGATCTTGAGGATCCAGGCAAAATCTATTTATACCCTTGACTGTAGAGTGTCAAGTGTTATGTACATAGGAATAGAATACAAATACTTTGCTCAATGGAAACTATATTACCCACCTTGATCTCTCTAATCTTATTTTAATATGCTATAGATGGGAAATTTTTATGGTCCTTTAATTCAAGTTAGTCCTTCCACAGAGAGCCTATGGCGTCTCTAGAGTGCCTTGCTATTTGTGACATGTTAGCCAGTTTCACTACTACATGTGAATTGACTGGTCATTGCTTGAAGTATCTGTCTCAGGTTAGCAGCTATTCCTGAGATGGTGTCCAGGACAAAGCATCCTGAATAAAAGTAGAAGAACAAATAAAAAACAAAAAGATCCTATGGAACACAGTATGACCACTAGTATTCCAGATTTATGGCATGTTGAAAGAAAATATGATCTGATAGTTATTATTAAGCAGCTCTCTTCCCATAGAAGTATACCAACCAGGCTTACAAGTGCTGTGTTATTTATCTCCACTGGGAGACCTAACGGTTATGCCGAGCATCAGAAAACTGACTTCTGCAGCTGTCTTCATGGGTCTCACCGAGAAACTAGACTTCAAGGCTTCCCAGTCTCAGAGTTTCAGAGGTTGCCCACAGCCCCATTGGAGTAAAAAAGCATACTAAGTTGGCAACATTATAAAACATTTCCAGGATCACTTCTCTCATTGGCAGACACATTACATTGTGTCACTAGTGTGATCCATAATATACTACAGTGTGACATCAAAAGAAAATCTTGTACAACTGAAAATGAAGGGGAAATAACATCTCCTAATACCAACCCCCATTTAGCAAACTATAGCCAGAAAATCCTAATGGCCTCTTTGAATATTTTCCTTGTTCCTTGACTCAAGAGATAAAATTGTCAATCAGTTCTGGATAGCACATCCATGGAGGAGGACATGACAGATGCTAGCAGGATAATAGGACACAAATCCCTCCCACTGCACTTGGTAATCTTAACCTTCTGGTCCTTGAAGGGTTAAATAAGCTCATGTACTCTGCTTGTTTGCTCTCCTCAACAAAGCCACATGACCAACGTGCATAGAGGCCAGTTATATTTTCTGCCCATAGTAAGGTAAGCAAGGAGTTATTCTTAGGAGATGTTACTTCCCCTTTAAAACTATACTGCACAGCAAAATAAACATACTCACAACTACTACTACTGAAATCCATTAAAATAAACAATATGAATATGTAGGAAAACTCAAAACATATTAATATTATATTAAAAAGAATGTAGAATATGGGGCTGTAGTTCAATTTAACCTTTTGAGTGCCAGAAGGGTATCCAACGCAGGGACAGTGTGTTCTAGGTACAAGCAGCCAACACCAGACACTGTCTCTAGAAATCAGGAACAGTTGGCAGGTATGATGACATAGTCAAGCCATGACAACTGCAGCCTATGGAAAATGTGGTTTAGGTCAAATAATGTACATGAGTTGTGAAGCCCAGCTTTCTGACAGTTTTCAAACAACCACAATGGATGCTGGGACACGTTTTGGTAATGCAGTGTTGCAGCTCAGGCTTTTCTTCTCATAGACACAGTAGACTTAGTAAAACATGATAATTACCATTAAGGTACGTTAAAAATCACCTCCTATTTGTCCTGCAATGGACAGAAAATACAAATGGCCCTTCTGATTTCTTTCTTTGCTCCTTGCTTCAGGAGATAACATATCAAATCAGTCCTGGGTGTTAACTGGACCACAGGACACAAACGCCACCCATTCCACATGGTAACTTTTAGTCTTAGTGACCACAGAGGAGCACAGTGCATTGCTTCACACTGTGTTGTGCACCCCTCTGGTCTTTAAAGGGTTAAGGAAATGCTTGCACTCAGCCTACTGCAATTTGAACAAACTGCCAGCAGCTATCATGTCCGCTTCTATTGACATGACATCCAGGAGTGATTATGTTATCCTGAACAAAGGCATAAGGACATAATTCATAAGGCCATTAGCATTTTATGGCCATAGTAACATAAGTGGAGGTAATTATTATCCCTCTGAGCCCCAGAGGAGTATGCAACACATTGCAAAGCAATGTGTTGCGTACCCCCTCTGGCACTCAAAGGGTTAAGAGATATTACTTCCCATTTTAGTGCCGACGTATAGTTCCCTTTTAAAGGTTCTCTAGCATATATTAGAAGAATATACAAGAGTGAGGCACTTGGGATGTAAAAATCCAAAGGCAGAATATAGTATTAAGGAGACAACAGAGGAAAGGGATTTGGGAGTAATTATATCTGATGACTTAAAGGTAGGCAGGCAATGTAACAAAGCGGTGGGGAAAGCAAACAGGGAGCTAGGCTGTATAGCTAGAGGTATTAGTAGCAGAAAGAGGGAAGTGATCATGCCACTCTATAGATCTCTATTGTGCACAGTACTGGAGACCCCATCTCTAGAAGAATATAGATACTCTAGAAAACAACTTAAAGGGGAACTAGCACCCCGCAATAACTTAAGCTTGATTGATTGTTCATCTGGCGACTAGCTGCTAAAATGGCGACTGTTTACAGGAAAAAAAATATCAGGATAGACTAAATGATCTGAACATGTGTAGACTGAAGAAGAGAAGAGAAAGAGGGGATGTGATAGAAACATTGAAATATATGAAGTGATTCAACAAAGTGCAGGAGGGAAGTACATTTCAAAAGAGTAGAAATGTTAGGACAGGAGGCCATAGGCTAAAACTAGAGGGTCAGAGGTTTAGATGTAATGTAAGAAAGTTTTACTTCACTGAGAGGGTAGTAAATAAGTGGAATAGCCTAACAGCAGAAGTGGTAGAAGTTAATACAGTGAGGGAATGTAAGCATACATGGGATAGGCATAAGGCTGTCCTGAACATAAGACAAGACCAAGGACCAAATAAGGTTTGATGTTTTTACAGCAGGAAAATGGGAAGACTAGATGGCCCTAATGGTTCTTATCTTACGTCAAATTCTACATTTCTGTGTTTCTATACAAGGGGTAAAATAAAGAGCTTGCCTTACCTATGTACCACTTGTGATGGATCTGAACTATTTCAGTCATTTACTGCTCAAAGTAGCAGAGAGTTGTTCCTTTAGAACTAGAACAGAACTTCATAGAATCCCTGCAGTAATACAGCAAATCACTGTAATGAATGTTTTTTTGATCGGCACAAACATAATCCTCTTCTACAGGTTACGATAGCAATAAAAAAAGTTCTATTTCTCTTATGAATCATTGCCTTTGTAGCCTAAGTCTATATGTTGACATGTTTGCTTTTCTCTACTTTCAAAATGATCCCCAGGTGATATTTTTATCTTATGGTTCATTGACTCCAAATATATGGATGCACAACAAACCTGGCCAAAAGTCACACATTGCAATAAGAAGATGGGATTTGGTTGACCTTATCCTCCACGATAAAGCAGTATACAGAAGTCTGGCAGTAAGAGGTTCATTCTGATTGCATTGCCTCAAGAGAATACAATAATGTAAGACAGATGAAACAATACCTATAAGTGTCACCAGCTGCAGAGACTCCAATGGAAAAACTGCACATTCAATACAGAGAGAGGGCACAGAAGCCAATACTTTAGTCTTATAGCTTCTACAAAAGTCGATTAAAGCTATATTTTGCCTTCAGTACGGTCACTGCATGTCATTTATAGTAGAGAGCTTTGTCTGCACTTTGATCCTTTGAGTAAAAAAGAGGTGTCCAACATATTAGAAAGGAATCCAGACTACAAGAGGTCCAGCCAATGAATTAGAGTGTATGTATGAGAACAAAGCAATATCTCTTTTGAGTGCCAGAAGGGTGTTTAATGCATTGCTTTGTACTCTGGCACTCAAATGGATTATGTATTGCTCCTGTGTTCTACACCCATACACACAATCGTTAATGTTCAAGGCACCCCTAATGAGGAGTCAATATTAAAGGGCAATTATAACATTTTACTAAGTCAACTTCAATGGGAGAACATTTAGTAAGAATCCTGGTGCTGTGCTATGTAGCCTCGAAATGGTTCTTGTTATTTGACTGGGGAACATAAAGCAGGCCCCTTGAGCTGGAAGGAGAACTGGAGGGAGATGAATTAAAGTGTGATAAAGCGGTGATAAAAATGTGATAAAGAGGTGATAAAGTGGAGATGACTTCTCCAGTGTTCTAAACTCTTCAAGTCCTATGGTAGTCTATGGAGCTGATGCACCAAGATTTCTCCAACTTTAAGATCTTAGTGCATAGGCTCCATACAATAATATAGGAATTGGAGAAGTCATCTCCATATTAGCACCTCTTTATCACGCCTTACTGCATAGCCCCCTGGACTGACCAATATAGTTTATAGCTCACCCTCACAAACTTTGCCAAGGAATGCATGTAGCATGACAGATTTCTGTGATCGGGTTAGATATCCCATCACTAGCAATCTATGGAAAACTGTGAATTGCACACTACATGGCTCTGAACTGCAAGTCTAGAAGTCAGTGTCACAGTTCAGAGCCTCTCATGGGAACACTATTCCTCTCAGTTCCCTGTTGATACACTGTGAGGAGCAGGCCTGATGTGAGTGCAATAGCCAAGTGATAATTGCTCTTTAATATCAATTCCCAGAATAAAAATGAAAAAAGAAGCAGTGACAACTTTAAGCTCGGTGCATAAAATTGTCATTTAAAACGAGTATTTATATTATAAAAATGTGTTTTATAGGGTACATGAGTCCAAATTACTAGGAAGTGATTGGCCATTGCCAGGATCAAATGCATGAATTTGCCCAGAATTCACTGGGGGCCTCTTGTTCCAGTCAGCCACACCTTAGGGTCTCATTTGTCCCAGTGTTTCTGCAAGGAATCAGGTTAATATTGAGTCAGATGGTTGGGAGGAGTGAGGCTGTTCTTGGTGACAAAGTGACTGCTATTTCCATAAATATTAAATGGTCTATGGCAGCAGTCCTTACTGACCTTTTTTTGCTCAAGGTACCCCTAACATACAGGAATTCTCACTGCACACCTGAAATCGTATAGGTCATTTGTCAACAGCATAAAGAAGGGTATAAATACATAATATATAGTGAGTCTTCGTTTCAAAATCCGAATAAGAATAAGGAGCATATCACACATAACAATTTTCATAAATATGCTTTTTCAAATTTGACATTCAGAATTCAAGTCTTCACTGCACCCAAAGCTGTTTCCCACAGCAAACCTAAGAACCACTGCTCTACATAAATACTGCTTTCAGTTTAACCCTTTTAATGCCAAAGAGGTGTGCAACACATTGCAAAGCGATGCATTGCACACCCCTCTGGCATTCAAAAGGTTAAAGGGATAGTAATACTTAAAATGTAAACAAGTAAAACAAGAGTACTCTCACTGCTGAAAGGTGTTTTATACAAAAGTTATTACAGATCAAAGTGGAATAGGTGC
Source organism: Rhinophrynus dorsalis (assembly GCA_037306005.1). Taxonomy (NCBI): domain Eukaryota; kingdom Metazoa; phylum Chordata; class Amphibia; order Anura; family Rhinophrynidae; genus Rhinophrynus; species Rhinophrynus dorsalis. The sequence goes on from CM074724.1 coordinate 77,255,199, forward strand.
AATATCACAGTGGCTTAAAATTGTAGAGTGTCGCTGTTGCTACACCATCCTATGGAGATTTATGGTCTACGGATCAGAGCTGTCCTTAAGATGGTGTAACAACAGCGCCACTGTACAATTTCAGGACACTGTGATATTGCACCTAAAAAAATTTCAACTTTGAGCTATGATAACTTTTGAATAAAACACCTTTCAGTAGTGGGATAAACACTACAATATATATATATATATATATATATATATATATATATATATATATATATATATTTACATATGAAGTATTACTATCCCTTGCACAATTTATTGTTATAAAAATGACTGCGGTAATCACCAAGTGCTGGCACACCAATCTGTACAGTAACGGTTGAAAACTATAAAACAAATATCACCACAATAGCATTCATTATTAGAAATCAAAGGGTAAATAACAGGAGTGCGTGTGAAAAGCAATTTGCTTTTCACATAACTATAAAAACAACATATTTAAAAGTAATTCCCTCCTTCAAATCTTGTGGAACAATTACACACTTAAAATGTTCACAATGGTCAAGAGCGCTACTTCCTGATAAAATGAACACTTACATTCTCTTTATCCACGCACACCTATTATTTAATGGCACTTTGAAAAAATGCATCCTTGATATAATAGTAGGAAAAATATGTGTATAATTACCTTTACAAGTAGTGTCATTATGCTCCCACTGGCTGTAATTGTAAATTCAATAGCAAATGTGTTAGAATCTTTGTTTTGGTTTTACCATAACAGCTAAAAGCAAAACCATTTCCAGCTCCACTAAATAAAGTGAAAAGTGTTCTTCAATGCTGCTTAGCTAATTCAGGTTATGTTCATATAAAGGGTCAATTTTTAGCTGAACTTTTGTTACATTTCAGTACCATTAATTTCAAAACTAGTATATTTAAACAATTAATGACCAGAGGAGTGTGCAAATCATTCCCCTTAACTGGTTAAAAATGTTTATTCCACACCTACATTAAAAATTAGAATGGCGTGTTTACATATTATTAGTGAGATTTGACTCTACAGAATCGAAGACTCCATGGGACTGGTGGGGGAGGGGCCTCCATTCACTGGGTGAGGTGTCAGATGTATCCCCCAGCCCTCGTTTGTACTCCACCTACGGTCCCCTCTAGGGGGTCTGATTCTGTTGAACAAAGTTTTATTAATCATATGTAAATATGCATTGTTAGTACGTTTTAATTTTTGTATTTCATGGATAGGTTATGGTGTACACATGTTTACACACTTTATTAATCATTTTCATTTTGAAATATCCTTAAAGCCATTGATCTAATATGTTGTAGCAAATGATTATATCATTTCCAGGGCCCCTTCAGATTTATTTTTGGGTGCTTCACCTCCTCTGACACACATGGGTGTCCAGCTTTTCACATAAGAGAGGCATATTTGTTGTAATAATAAGTCCAGTGGCTGTACAGTTGCATTTTATTTAATATTTTAGTTGAGCCATCTTTTTCATGGTGTCTAGTACTGTAGATTTCCTATTGATCATGCCAGGCCATATCTGCTGAAACGCGTTGGCTTTATAGCCATTTGTTTTATAGTTTGATACTATCAATGTGGGACGGCGTTGCCCGTCATGTTATGACCATTGAGAGTATGTGTCTGAAATGTAGACACACTGATAAACGCAGACATATACAATACACAGGCAGACACATACACATAGTGAACGGCAGAAACATGCAAAAGACATACACACTCACACCGAAGATGCACACATGTAACAGATGTACACTCACACCAGACATGTGCAGACACACATACGTGCAACAGACATGCTCACACAGGCAACATACATGCACGCACACACACACGCAACTGACATACACACACACACACAAAAGACATACACGCACACACACACAGAGGGGACACTGACACAGTGATAGCTGCCTCCAGTGTGTACAGGTTCCGGCTCTTGCTGGTCCCCTGGATCTGTAGGTTCTGAGTGTAGAAGTGTGGGCTGTGGCCACCCTGGGATTAGCGTAGGAGCTTTACAGTGCTGTGTAGGTAACAATCTTGTATTAAAGTGAATATCTACTTTACTCAGAGCATTAGAAGCCAAATGTAGCCCTCTAAGGACCAGAGGACACCGCTTCACAATCTGTTGCCATTCCCCATCTGGTTCTGAAACCATTAAATCAGTGGTATTTGCTATTTACTTTACTTTTGGACAGAGTTGCAGTATTATGTCTCTGTGTGTTTGGCGTGTACAAGTGGAAAGCAGAAAATAAAAGGAGATTATGTGAGAGAGACTTATATCAGCATGTTAAGCCATAGAATGGCATGCAGTATACAGCTGTTTTTTATGTTAACCCTTTGAGTGCTGGAAAGACATCCAAAAACGCAAAAAAAGCCCAACATGGTCACACCAGAAATAGTCAAAAGTGTATAATGTTTTAATGGGATCATAATACTTATATTAAAGTTCATCTCTGAGTCTTTTTAATATTTTTTATATTTCATTACTTACAGTGTTGTAGTTCAAACACTATTGAAGCCGAAAGGCTCCCCCTCCTGCCCATTCTGGCCACCTCCCATTAAATTTGGAATCCAGTCGTGGTACCAGAAGGATGCAGTGAGGGACAATCTTCATTCAGTAAGTATAAGGAAAACCATGTCCCCCTTGAGGAAGGAGAACAGGATTTTCCTTTTGCTTACTGAAGAATATCACTTGCTGCTCTAGATCCAGACCAGACTGAGAGGCAGAGTGATGAAGAGAAAGGGGCAGGAGTGGGATCCTTTCGGCTTGCATAGCGATTGAACTACACTTTAAGTAATTAAATATAGCACTACATGTAAAAAAAATATATAAAGAAGACTTGAAGCTAAACCTTAATAGAAGATTTACTATCCTTTGATCCTTTGAGTGGCACTGGGTTTCCCAATGCATTGCAAAGCAAGTTTCTTGTATTGCAAGCCTTTTTTTCATGTTCTGAGAATGCTCATCGAGTTCCTTGTATTCCAAGCCTATTTTTCATGTTGTGAACATGCTCATTCAGTTCTTTGAAATCCAAGCCTCCTTTTCACATCCTGAGCACAACTACACAGTTCTAAACAGCTTAGTAAGTCCTTCTAAGTCCCTAGGAGACCCACAACAGAAAATATCTAGGGGGCTACATGTATGTATGTATTTATGTATGTATGTATGTGTTTCACAGTTTGTGTTTATCAGCCATGGATTTTTTTGTTGTTGTTGAGGACAGGCTAACTCCTTGCAGAGCACTGCCCTCCATCGTATCTCCAGAATTGGCTGTAGGGAGGAGACATGAATAGCCGCTCCTTACTGCCACCCCTGGGTGTGTTAGGTTTCAGACAAGTTTTTCACATGATGCTTTCTCTTTTATATATATAGTAACATAGTAGATAAGGCTGAAAAAAGACATGCGTCCATCAAGTCCAGCCCTTGCCAATAACACCCCTGTTGATCCAGAGGAAGGCAAAAAAAAGCCCTCTGGAGCAATTTCCAATGTAGTCCCAAGTGTGTGTGTATGTGTGTGGGGGGGAATTATTCCTTCCTGACTCCAACTGGTAGTCAAATAGTTCCCCGGATCAATATCCTATTTGCTTTGAAGCCATCTGTCATAATTGTCAATATTGTTCTGTGCTAGATAGGCATCCATTGCTTTTTTGAATGCAGTTGCATTATCTGCAAGCACAACATCCTGAGGCAAAGAATTCCATAGCGTTACCGCCCTTACTGTAAAGAATCCCTGCCTATGTTTTAGTCGAAAGCGCCTTTCCTCAAGTCTTCATGGATGACCTCTTGTTCTTAGCTCAGCTCTTTGCATAAATAATTCATTGGATAGTTCTTTGTATTAACCTTGAATCTATTTGTAAATGGTAATCATATCACCCGTTAGACGTCTCTTCTCTAATGTAAACAAACCCAGTTTGGCTAGTCTCTCTTTGTAACTCAGATCCTCCAATTCCTTTATCAGTTTTGTTGCATGTCTCTGCACCTTTTCCAGTTCAGTAATGTCTTTTTTTTCAGAACAGGTGCCCAAAATTGTACTCCATATTCTAGATGAGGCCTAACCAAGGATTTATACAGAGGTAGGATAATATTACCATCCCTTGCTTCTACACCTCTTTTTATGCAGGCTAGTACTCTGTTTGATCTTGCAGCAGCTGAGTGACTCTGCACACTGCTGTGAAGCCTATTGTCTATCAGTACTCCTAAATCTTTCTCTAATGAGGATTTCCCAAGTTGTTTCCCATTTAGAGTATATGTGGCAAGTTTGTTTCTACAGCCCAAATGCATAACCTTACATTTATCTACATTAAATGACATCTGACACTTTTCTGCCCATTCACTTAGTTTATCTAAATCCTTCTGTAGGGAAAAAACATCGAGCTCTGTATGTATTTCCTTACATAGCTTAGTGTCATCAGCAAAGATTGAGATGCTACTTTCAATTCCCACTTCTAGATCATTAATAAACAAATTAAAAAGCATTGGGCCCAAGACTGAACCCTGCGGCACCCCACTTATAACCCTAGACCAATTTGAAAAAGTTCCATTTACAACAACTCTCTGCCATCTATCATTTAACCAGTTTTCAATCCATGTACAGATAACACTGCCCAAACCAAAGCCTTTTAATTTATTCAGTAACCTGTTGTGAGACACTATGTCAAAGGCTTTTGCAAAATCCAAGTATACTACATCAACAGCAATTCCCCTGTCCAAATTACTACTCACTCTTTCATAAAATGCAAGAAAATTAGTCTGACATGATCTGTTCTTCATGAAACCATGCTGATTCCTACTAATGATATTGTTTGTCTTCACATAGTTCTGAATACTGTCAGTTAATAACCCTTTTAGTATCTTACCCACTATGGAAGTCAAGCTCACAGGTCTATAATTTCCTGGTTTGGATCTTGCTCCCTTTTTAAACAATGGAACTATCTCAGCTTTCCTCCAATCACAGGGCACTATGCCTGATGAAAGTGAATCAATAAATATTAAGTATATGGTTTTGCTATTACTGAACTAATTTCCTTAAGTACTCTTGGGTGTATACCGTCCGGTCCAGGCGCTTTCTTCACTATAACCCCTTCCAGTCTCTTTTGGACCTTGTCCTCAGTAAGCCATGTAGATGTTGGAGGAAATTTCATGGTTTTGTCTGTTTGCCCACAGCTTGTCATTGCTGCTTCCTTTGTATATACTGAAGCAAAGAACGTATTTAGGGTGTCAGCCATAGCTTTATCCTCACTAATCAATTCACCTGTCTCAGTCCCAAGAGGACCAATATCAACCTTAACTTTTTTGTTATTAATATACTTGTAGAATTGTTTAGGGTTTTTCTTGCTCTCATTTGCAATGTTTCTCTGATTTTCTATTTTAGCTAGCTTAATTGCTTGTTTGCAGATTTTATTACATTCTTTATATTTTTTAAATGATGCATCTGGCCTGTTTGACTTAAACACCTTAAAAGCCAGTTTTTTTCAACTTTGTAAAATTAGGCTTTTTGAAATTGAATGTTTTGGTTAAACTCTTGCGATTGGGTTTCTCATAACAAACTTCAAAGGATACAATATTGTGGTCACTGCTGCCCAAATGTTCCCTTACCTGCACATTGTTTACCATGTCAGAATCGTTTGAAAGCACTAGGTCAAGCAAGGCCTCTATAGATGAATACATATATGGTGGTTTATCAACTTTTTATGCACAGGTTTTTCATCTGTTTACAGTTGTCTGTACAGTGGCAGGGTCTAATACCCCTGATGCTGTATGACGGTTTGTTGCACATACAAACCAGCCAACATTTGTTGTAAATACTGTTTTATTATTCACATCCTTCCATGATTCCATGTTGTAGACTTTTGGGACAAATTGAGAGCACCCCCATTGCTGGATGTTTCTCTAGAATTAAAGGGTTTAAAACCCTGTTTCAATCAATTGGGAATTTGGAAATTGTTATACTTGTCACCTATGGCACAAGAATTTCTCCTCTTTAGTTTATTGAATATGTCCCCTTGTATTTCAGAAGTATCTCAAACTCATCGCAGAACAATGTGTTAGAGCTGTTTTATGTGTGGCCTGTAGTGAAAGGTACAGTGCTAGCCTATGGTGGCTTTTACGCAGGCAAATCTCACCTGGTATGAATGCACCTAAGTCCAGCGAGCTGAATCTTTGCTACGTGTATGTAGAAACACAGTAAAGATACAGCAGATCAGCATACCTGATAACCTTCCTGTCCCAAACCTACTGAGGTCTACTGAGGCCTGGGGATGGGGGTGTTCAAATGGTGTGATATACATCATAATGTGGGTGGAGCTTGATTGAAGTAGGCGGGATTGGGAAGGGGAGGTGGGCTTTGCTTTTAAAATGGACGGAGTGGGAAGAATAAGATGGAGAGTGACCAGAATTGTCAGTTGAGAGGGCAGAGTTACAATTGAAATCATCAAGCCCTGAGAATCAGAATCTGTCCCCAAACACCAGAGTCCCTGGGTCTGATCTGGACTGTTCCCTGATATACAGATCAAATCCGCACTTAGGCCTGCGCAGCCAGCAGCAGACCTTTCACATGAGCAATGCTGGAGATCTTCATCATAATAGAACACATTAAAAAAGGTGAGTTTACAGCATGGGAGATGGAAGTGTAGATTCTCTACTGTGCCAGTCTATACCACTTATCTTTTGATTGATAAATCTGTACCCAAGCTTTTTAAAGTAACACAATGCACACTTCTTTCCCTAAGAAGGTTAAATCTTGGATCTATAGTATCTTGGCTCTTAGCAGCTGGATTTGAGAAACAATTTGTTTACTGATGCTTCACATATAATGAATTACCATTCTTTTCCATAGTGATATAAATTCAATATATTAGTTTGTAGGCACATAATTTATCTGATTTTACTTTGTGACAGACTACCAGCCAGCCATCACAATGAATGAGCTGCGTGCATTGAGAATAGGTCACTTTGCCCAATGGAAGGCAGAAATGAGCCAGGTAAAATCAGTGATGGCAGCCTCAAGCTGCTGAGGACTACAGTTCTCATTAGCCCCATAGCTGGCTGGAGATGCTGAGGATTGCAGTCCTCAACAGCTGAAGGGCCTCAGGTTGCCTGCCATTGCTGTAAACCATTGGTTCATAACCCTCTGCTCAGGGGCACCTAACAGGCCACCTCTTTAGGATTTCCCTGTTTGTGCAAAGGTGAGTTAATTAAAGGACTGAGCCTCTGATTAACTCCACTTTACTCAAGCAGGGAAATCCTAAAGACATGGTTTGTTAAGCACCCCGAGGAGAGGGTGGGGAACCACTGCTAAACCGTTTGTTTTGCTGAAAAGATCTCATGTACAGGGTTAAGAATAATATGTTTAATCTGAGGAATGAAACAGAATTTATGGCAAACAGCCACTTCATACCAAAAGAACAATAATGTGCTATAGATAGCTATAGGAACACCAACATAGCTGTAAATTTAAGGGGCAAGCTCATCCAGAAACTAAAGGCTAAATCATTCCAAATGGTAAGTCCTGAGAATCCTATATAATTATGATTAGGAGCAGTGGAGTAAATTTGGCCCTTAACCCCTTAAGGACCAGGCAGTGGAGGGGGGAGCTCTAGAAGACCATGGCACTTTTTCCCCATTGCATTGTGGGATTGCAGAGTGGAGTGCAGCCACACTGTGATCCCAGAATTCCATGATGTGTTACAACCGTCACCGATCCTTAACGTCAGGACGTTCGTGACATCTGGGCAGAAAGTAAAAGATGAGATATTCTGGGTAAAGTCAACTGCCACCAGAGAGGTTAAACACAAAAATCCCCAAATGCCCATTGAGTTTAAATAGGGCTTTTTAACCACTTGAATGCTAAAGAGGTTTCCAGCAATGTTTTGGCGATCTCTCTTGCATCATGGAGTTAAAAGCCTCATTTAAATCAATGGAAAGTTTTATTTGTCCCTTACTGCGCAGTTGATTTGCCCAAGAATTGCTGTTTTGCTTTTCGACATATGTTTCATATCTGTTTAAATATGCACTTATTGCACTCATTCTAAAGTAATCTCTCATTGTGTTACATACCTCTCTGGCACTCAAAGGGTTAAAGGTACCTTTAAAACAATTTTGGTGATTTTTAAAGAGCTTTCAAAATCACCTACGTATTACATTTTCCATTTTTACTTAGACAATTTATTTTTTAATTATTTAGATTTATAGCAGAGGAATAACTACAGGGGGTTCAGAGAATGCAGTTGTTACAGGGCCAAGCATACAAGGGGGCTCATTGGCCCCAGGGCTCAATAGGTTCTGGTTATGTCTCTGGAAGAACATTTGTGTGGTAGTATGCCCACAAAAATGTTATACACAGTGGCTTCCAAAGACTAGTTATGACACTGATTTAAAAATTATTCTTATTAAGGTATGTTATAACCCTTTGAGTCCCAGAGAGGTATCTAAAGCACTGCAAAGCAATATGTTGGATACCTCTCTGGCACTCAAAGGGTTAAAGGCACTTCCTGTCTTAGCCCAACGTTGCCTCCTCCCCTCAACTTACTCACAGTGCTCAGCAGTCCATTGTTCACCTCTCCTAGCACTGAAAGATTTAAGTGTCAGGGAGTGGAATTTGTAGTTTAATGTGGGAAAGTGTAAAGTCAAACTTTTGGGGAAAAAAATCCCAGTGCTACTTATGAAATTAATGGAATCATATTAAGGGACTAGTTGCTAGAGAAAGACCTGGGTATCCTTGTAAACGACAAACTTGTAATCAGTGACCAGTGTCAACCAGCAGTAGCAAAAGCAAAGTCCTGTCTTGCATAAAATTGGGTATTGAAGCAAGAGTGGATAACATCATTTTACGATTGCACAAATCGTTGGTTAGCCCTCATCTCGAGTATGCAGTGTAGTTTTGGGCACCATTTCGGAAAAAGAATATTCTAGAACTGGAGAGGCTACAGCAAAGAGCAACAAAATTAGTGAAGGAATGTCCAGACAAACTTGGTTTATTTACTCTAGAGAAAAGACGACCAAGAGGAGATCTTGTCACAATGTACAAGTATATGAGAGGTCACTACAAGGATCTCTTTGCTGAGCTTTTCATTACAAGGCCTGATTAAAAAAACAGGGGTCACCCATTAAGATTAGAGGAAAGGAGGTTTCAACTTCATAAAAGGAAGGTGTTTTTTTTTTTTTTACAGTGAGGTCTGTAAAATTTTGGAATTCCTTGCCCAAGGATGTGGTAATGGCAGATACAAAAAATACATTTAATAGAAGATTAGATACATTTAATTCAAGAGGGAACATACAAGTTTATACTGTGTACTAGTAGGCAAAACAGAAAGTTCAGATAAAGACTAACTTATTTGACAGCCGGAAAGCTATATATAATTCTCATTTCTCTGTGTTATGAGGTAAAGGTTGAACTTGATGGACATGTGTAAGGATAGGTGAACATTTTCACCTCAAACCAAAATCTGTGAATAATGGAACTTCCCCCTTGGCGAACAATTTCCCAAGAGAAGTGCAGTTTTTCCTTTTTTTTCACCTAGCTAATTTCATTGAAATCAATGGGAACATTGAATTTACAGACAACACATAGCAAATGTTATTTTATCTTCTAAAGGCATAGTATAAAATGGGTGTGTTGGTTCCTGTGTTGGAGTGTGGGGAAATAATCAGTTGAACAGTACATTTTTTGGGGGGAGGTTTTGTTGACTGGGACTGGATGGATCAAGAAAATAATAAAAAAAAAAAAAAGAAATTGGTACATAACATGACAGGGACCCACTGACATAAGCCTTGACTTGGTCAGAATGATACGTGATGGGATAGAGTATTTTGTCGAGGATGATTTGTAGGACTTAGACTTGTTGTTAGATGCTCGCACCCTGAGGAAACATTGATTTGTAGGACTTAAACTTATTAGAGGCACAAGTCCTGAGGAAAGATTGATTTGTTGTAGGACAAGCCCTGAAGAAACATTGATTTGTAGGACTTAGACTTGTGTTAGACCCATGCTCTGAGGAAATATTGATTTGTAGAACTTTGGCTTGTCATTGTCACAAGCCCTGAGGAATGAGTGATTTGTAGGACTTAGGCTTGTTAGAAGCAAGGCCCCCATGATTGTTTGTTTTTTTGTAGGCCTCTGGTTTGTGTGGAAAGAAAAAACCCTGAGGAAGAAAAATATGCCTTACTGGCCTAATGCCAGCAGGTCATGTTATGGTGGCCAGTGGCTACTGGCCATTGTCAAATGTTCTGTGTCATTGCAGCATTTGCGACTGCTGTTCTTGCTGCTGCTGCTGTTGCTAAGGCGTTTAAGCAGCAGGATGATTAGGCATGGAATGCGATCAACAACAGCAGTGATATTGGATGATTGATGATCGTTGTTTGCACTTGCCACTACTACTCCAGTGATGCACCACAGACAGTAGCAGCACCACAACTAGCCCCACAGCTAGCCCCACCACCTGAAGTATATACAGAGGAAAGAAGTTGGCCAATAATACTTCTCCACCTGCCCCTCCTCCAAAATCATGGGTGTATTGTTGGAATAGATATTTTTCCCTTCAGAGCATAAATAAACTATATCTCACATAAGCAACTGCAATGTGCACAGTGTGTGTGATAAATAAGGGGATAAATAAGGGAAGGACTGGGAACAAGGGGAACATCTGCGCTCACATCAAACACCTGGCAGAACTCTAACTAAACTCCATGACGCTTAGGGTCCCCAGTTTGAAATCATCCCACCAGAAACCAAGTACCGCAGCTGTCACTTGCCCCTTGTCCACTCCCTGTTAAGAACACGTGACAACTTGCAGTTTTAATAGTACTGATGAGCCCTCCATGCCACCAGCTTATACTCCACCACATTGCCATTTGTGGTCAGCGCACCACTCACTTTGCAATGGGTAGACACAAACTGCCACATCCTGACATCTGGACTTATTTTTTTTTTTTTAAACAAACATTTTTTTATTATGATTTATAGAAATTAAATATACGTAAACTTAAAACATATACATACAAGTATAATACAATTGACAAAATAAACAACATTAAGTTAAAACTTGAAAGTAATTAAGCTTGCAGAAGAGGGCTATATACCTGACCATAAACACTTTGTAGCCAAGGAGACCACATATGAAGAAATTTGTCATAGGAAACATCCTCAATAGATGCCAAATATTTGCAAAAGCAAACATGGTTAATTTTTTTGCAAAACATTTACCCAAGGAATTCCATCCAACTTCCAATAAGCTGCCATCGCCATTCTTACCCCCAAAAGGACCAGGGTTAACAATTTATTTTGAACCTTATTAAGATTCAATTTCCTTTTACCCAAAAGGGCTTCTCAGACAGTTAAACCAATTTGTTTCTTAAAAATAAAAGATAGAATATTAGTAACTTTTGTCCAGATTCTCTTAACCTTAGGACATTCCCTCCAGATATGTTCAAAAGATCCAAGTTGTCCACAGTTCCTAAAACAAACATCAGAGTTCTCCAGATATATTTTATGACATTTCTGGGGAACCAAGTATGTAAGGTGCAGCATTCTAAACTGCTGTCCCTGAAGATTAATAGCAATAAAACTTTTCGAACCCCCAACAAGAATATCAGACACCTCACTATCCTGCAAAACCTCCCCAACCGTTTTTTCCCAGTGATCCAGCCCAGGGAATCGTAAGCCACCTTGAAGTAAAAGTTTGTATATTACTAAGATATTCTTCCCCCCATAATTACAATATCTAACAAAGTGTTCAAAGGGACTCAGAGGAATATCCAAATAATTGCCTAATTATTTTTCTAAAACCTGTTTAATTATTTGATAAAAAGGAAAAAAAGGATTCATTGCATGAGGACAACTTCATAAACTCCTCACAATCTATGATATTCCCTCTAAAAATTAAATCCCTTATAGAGTCAAGGTTCCCACTGGTAATTAGTCTAACCTTCAACTCCAAATTATCCCAGTTAAAGAGTTTAGTATTAGTCAAAGGAAGCATTTTTGAATGAAATTAATTCAACTTAGCAACACTTTTATTTCTAGTCTGGCTGCTCCGCAATGCTTCCTCTACCGACCCTGCATCAGCAGGAGGATCTACTGTGGTCACACTAATCCCACCAGCTGTTTCACTATCATTGAAGAAGGATGGGGCAAGACAGCGCATCAAATACATCTAAGTGTAGTTTTATTTAGCAAACACGTCCAGACGAAGGCGTGAGTTTGCGCCGAAACGCGTTGATGCAGAGAGGCTGACCAGTCAGCACGGAGAGAAACGCTGAGACTGTATAGAGAAGGAAACAGAGGATCGTGTTATAGATTGAGAAAGTGGAACTTGGATCTCAGGTGGAAGAGGAGGCAGAGCGGGACGAGCAACAGGATCCAGTGTGTTCCGATATAAGTGTGATGCGCAGAGACTCTTCGTGGATATAAAGTAAGCGGTCACCCACACTGGGTATCCGGATTGTATATTTGTTCTTTGGACATATATTGACCGCGTTCACGTAAGCGGCCATTTGTACCAGATACCCCGCTTCACATTTCCACGCTACATGAAAGATTTTCTCTGCCAAAGGAGTATTATAGCTGACACATAGTCACACTTGTATCTATTGCATCGCTATCCCATATCTCCACACACCACTCCCGATCTTACACTCCCACTAATCTAAAGTTACACGAAGACTCTATTCTTTCCATTCACCACCTTTTTTATTGAATCTTTTTAATTCGATTCTTATTTGCATTATTTATGTGAAATTAGTTTCAACACCTTTTATTGATACGAGTCTTTTACTGACATAGATACTTATGGATTTTTGTTTTTACGATCTGAATTGTTTGATCAACTTTTTTTGAGATTCTGATTCATTTTAGTTCAGTTTATCTTATCTGATACTTTGTTTGCTAAGTAAAACTACACTTAGATGTATTTGATGCGCTGTCTTGCCCCATCCTTCTTCTTTTATTGGGTTCCCAAGTGAATCATCTGTTTGAGATCGTAATTGGACCTGTTTTTTAAAGACAAGCTGCAATCAAAACTTTGAGCTGTGGGACCCTGTAAAAACTATTATAACAGGGAGAGAAAGACATTGTGGAATTTTGATGTTTAGAGTTAATATTGTATTATAGGATATTTTAATCCATTATATAATTTAATAGCGTTTTAATAATAAAATATTTTTCTATTCATTATTTTTCACGCACACAATTAGAGGGGCATCCTGCCAGACACTGTCAGATATTTATCTGTGGTATGTTGGTTGGCAGACAGCTCCTCTATTCCCACGAGAAATAAAGACATCAGACCTAAATAAGGAAATCATCATAGAGGCGTAGTACTTCCAGTTTCCCCCTTCTGTTTCACTATCATTAACAGCAAACACATCAATTTCAGTTTACGAGTCTTCCTCAATACTAGTATTGCCCCCTCGCTCACTCATAACACTGAGTCTGTAGCTGCTGGAACTTAGTAGTAGTAGTAGTGGTGGGACTGCTTGGGGATGACAAGTGTGACTTAGGGTCCCTTGCTTGTCACATTTGCCATCATCTCTCCCCCCCCCCCTCCTGAGAATCACAAGACACACTGGCAGGAGCAGCACTGGGAGCAGGAACAGGTAGCTGACCTGTCCTGCTCACACTACCACCCTCTTCTTGTTACTATGTATGCGTGAAGGAAGTAATGTAGGGTTAAAACATTAAGTCCCTGCATGGCATTACTTAATTAGCATAATACCACATTCTAAATAATTCCAAAATATAGCTGGCTTTGAAAGATGTTCCAAAAACATAAAAGTTGTTTTTAGGTGAGAGTATCAGTTTAACAAACTATTTTATTCTCTAAGCCTAAAAGGCACTTGAGTGGATTGTTTTCAATGGCTTGAGCCATTACCTCTCTTTTTCCCTACTTGACCCTTCTGCATTTTATCAAGATAGGACTAGTGATGAGCGAGCACCCCGATGCTCGGGTGCTCGGGTGCTCTGACCGAGCACCCCCTGAGGCTCGAGTGCTCGGCCGAGCACCCGAGCCCCATTGAAAAGCATGGGAGCACTCGAGCATTAAACCAGGCACCCCCTGCTCTGATGAGCGGAGGGTGCCTGGTCAATGTCCCCCTTCATCTCCGCTATGCCCCTCTTCCACAATGTCCCCCTTCATCTCCTATGCCATAGAGGAGATGAAGGGGGACATTGTGGAAGAGGGGCATAGCGGAGATGAAGGGGGACATTGTGGAAGAGGGGCATAGAGTCTATGCCCCTCTTCCACAATGTCCCCCTTCATCTCCGCAATGCCCCCTTCATCTCCGCAATGCCCCCGTACCTCCATTCCCTGGTGGTCCAGCGGAGCGTCTTCGGATCTGTGCCTCTTCCGGCACAGATCCCCTTCACCCGAACATGTCGGGCGAGCACATGGCGGTACTCGACGAGTACCGCCATGTGCCGAGCAGAGCGATGCTCGAGCCGATCCGAGCATCGGCCGAGCACGCTCGCTCATCACTAGATAGGACTGATCATAGTATCTTATAAACTCTTGTCTACAATGTATAAAGGCTACTTTGTCATGATAATTCTTATCTTATCTTATCTTATCTATCAGCTGCTTTTGGCACATCAATTATTAGCTATTTCAAGACATTCTCGTTTCCATTGGCCTAAATAATACAGCTTTCTTCTGGCTCAGTTCATGTTTATTCATCCACTTTCTCCATTAAAGCTTCTTCTACTTACACTTTTCATTTAGGTCCAACAAGATTGTGTTCTATCTTAACCCTTTGACCTTCTGTTTCTACACTGTCTTCTTCATCATTTCCTTCCATTGCTTTCACAAATATGCCAACCCCTTTCAACACCCAGTGTTGCCATTCTTTTGTTCTGATCTCTGTCATGTCACAAGTTACTGACACAGAAGCAGTTGATGATGGTACAGGTAAAAAACATTGTTTAATTTGCCCATCAACTAAACATTCTGGTTAAATTTAATTATTTATCTTTTTTAAACATAAGCTTGCAACCAATCAATTATGCTTTGATTCCCTTACTGTTCCTGCTTAAACTTTTATTTGTTGGGAATTAAGGGCCTTATTTATTAAGAGGAAGAAGTACATTTCTGGAATAAATCAACTGCACCATAGGGGAGAGAGAAAATTTCCTGTTGACTTAAATGTGGTTTTTAACCACTTGAATACTATGTGAAGCCATAATCTGGAGAGACCTCTCTAGAATTGAAGCGTCCCATTTAAGGGACTGAGATGGAGGTCTGCTCTTGTGGTCCAGCTCCCAGTGACCAAATAAAGCTCTTTTTCTACTTTTCAGGCCAAATGGCACAGTAAAAGGTGTTCCAATAGACTCTCTAACAGCAACAAGTCTAAAAAAGATAGTATGTGGAGAATCGTCAACCCACGGTGACACAATTCTTTACGAAAATGAAGCACTGATTGAGAAATCCCCTCCACCTCTCAGCATGATGGTGTCCTCTCTCATAATTACACCACTCCTCTGGCACAGTTCCTGGGGAATCAGGTACTGAGTCGGTCATGCCCTCTGTTTATGTGTCTTAAAGGGATAGTAATGTTTCAAAATAAAAGCAGCTCCAATTAATCTTCATAGTATTTGGGCCATGGAGAGTGTTATTTCAATAATGTCAGAATTGTAGTTCAAGAGTAATTGAATGATAAAGTATCCCCCTCCCGCCCCTTTTACCTAGTGTAAGCCGCCTCCCCTCAGTTGTAGAATCTGGTCTGTTGACCTGACAGATCACAGCAAGGGTAAATCTTCTTGCTGTGATCATAAGGAAAACCCTGACCCCATTGACAGGTTTTTCCTTATGATCACTGAAGATTGTCCCTTTCTGTGATCCATCCAGACAGTCTTGCTGCTCTGAGATGAGCAGTGTTACATCAGCAAAAAGGGGATACTTTATCACTCAATTACCCTTGTACTACAACACGGACAGTATTGAAATAACACTCTCCGCAGCCCAAATACTATGAAGATTAAGTGGAGCGGCTTTTATTTTGAAACATTACTATCCCTTTAACTCACTTTTAAAGGGTATTTGGCCAACCTCCCATCCAAATCAAACTTTTACACACATTGATCTCTAAGGTCAAGTCAGCTTGTTGAGAGGACATGCCAAAGCTGAAGTATGGCATTTTGCTCATAGACTAACATAGTCTGACAAAAAGTGGGTGCAGAAACAACATTGCATTTAAGTGTCTGCTGGAGTCATTTTGCCCTGAGGAGTTGAAATCAACCCTCACTTACATTTTTAATTGGATCCTGGGACACCATCTTGAAATCCACATTGAATTAATCAAAGCCCATAAGGCATTAAGGTCCCAGAGCCTTCCTTCATAAAAGATCATGGGATGTGGTGTGCTGCATTCATCACTTCTCCCTGAAAGAAGAAATTCCTCAGAAGGCCAGAGAGTGAATTACAACAAAACAATGAGGAGATTCAGCTCTACCAAGATCTCTCTTTGACTACCCTTCAGCAGCAACAGAACTTCTGTCACCTCAATAAGTCACTCTGCAGTCACCATATTACCTATAGTCTGAGTTTTCTTTCCAGTCTGATGGAGCTAAGAAATTACCGAGTGGCAGTACTAAGGAGTCCAATTGATCTTTCACGATTCTGCTCCTCACTGTGTCATAATCAATCCAACATGAAGAATTAATAACATTGACTCAGTCAGCTCCCCACACTCCATCAAGTGGTCTTCTACAGTGCCAGAGATGGCAGAAAGGTGGCCCAGATAAAAGGAAAAGGTCCTGTCCAAGTGATATCCTTTGAGGCCTCCTCAAGTTCCAGCCCTACAACAGCTGGACAGTTTGACCCTTGATCAAGCTCCAGGCCTGGGGCCCATGAGTATAAATGCATCAATACCTCCCATGTCATGTTGTTATTTCCTATGCTGGCCTACTGTCTTCTTCAACAATGATTTTATGCTCTTACCTTCTATTATGACTTTGATGCGACTCTTTACTATAATGCTACACTCATTGCATTGTCAAGATTTGTGACTTTAACACAGACCTAACTCCCTTCCTGACATGAATGGAGTTCTAGCTGGACACTCAAGGCCCTTAGTCCCTACATCCAGTATTTTTTTCTCTATTGTGTTTCTTTATATCATTCATTGGTTTGTTAAACAATGGACCATGTGTAGAAAGGCAAGACTGAAGAAAGTATGGGGCAAACCATCGTCTCCATGGGGGATAAATAAAATTCTCATTACTAAATTTTATTTCATTTGAGCTTTTAACTCCTTGAAAGCTAGTGAGGTCGCCAATGTAATACAAAGCATTTTTATTGGTTCTGTATGATACAGTTGTTTGCCAACAGATTTTCTCCATTTTGTGTTTATAGATATGCCGCTATTTCTTCACAAATTGCCATGTTTCACTGTCTGAAATATACAATCTTCATACACTTTCTTAAATACCTGTACTGAACGCTTCTATATTAACTCTTTGAGTGCCAGAGGGGTACACAACACATTGTGAAGCAATAAATAACTGAATAAAACAGGTTACAAAAGCTATGAGTAACAGAATAAAAAATAAAAGGGCTCATTAACCCTTTGAGTGCCAGAGGGGTACGCAACGCATTGCAAAGCAATGCGTTGCGTACCCCTCTGGCACTCAAAGGATTAATGGCAATGCTGGTTTTATTTTGTATAAGTTAACTAATTGTTCTATTACACCTTATTTTTTTATAACATAATTTATGGATATCTGTATTATTAAGGTAAGTTGATGAGTCTGATGTAAAAAATTGTACAATTCTAGAGCAAACAACATAACAATTCTTTCATTTTCCATTGATTTAAAGGTGACTTTAACCATTTGTATTCTAGAGTAGTCCCAACTCACTGTTTCCCTATGTCGCAATTAGTTTCAACCAGAATTGCTCCATTTTCCTATATCACGTGAGACATACTGGCAAGTAAACATATGTGCGTAGGCTATCTTAAGCAGCTACCAGACATTATTATAGAATGGCAGTTCTTAATATTGCGCCATTAGACATTTAGTTTCTCTTTGATTCTGAAGATGGTGTGCTTGGCCACATTGAAATATTATTTGAGTTAAATCACTTTTTAACTCAAGTCTGGCTGTGCCATACATTATGTTGATTTTTGGGTAAAACAATCGTTTTCAGTGGCTTATAGTTCTAGTCAATCTGAGACCTGATCATCTATCTTATTTATTTTGCCGAAATCATCCATACAATACAGAAGTTCTACTCATCATTTTCTAATTTTGTACTCACGTTATACAGGTTATTGATGGATTCCTGCTTGGATGACCAATGTTTAAATTCTAGCTACAAATGTTATTGTTTGTTATTAACATGTTTGGTGCACATATAGACCCTTCAAAACAACTCCATAACCTTCACACTACAAGGTCAAACAAAATGAAGAATAGCAGGTACACAGATGCTTACGGATGTGGTAGGACAATTTGCATAAAATTACCAGATTACCCAGATGTCCAAGTGTGGATCACTGTGAGAGGAATCACCAACCAAATTTTCAGCTAATTTGATCAAGCAGGTATGAACATTTGTATCAGTCAGGAATCAGATCTGTGTGTGTATGTCTCTTTATATGTTGTGGCTCAACAAACCAAATAATAGCTGTCACATACGACTGTGACACCACTTTGCACCACTTTTGCCAAGTACATCACTCAGCCTCAATGTGTCTGCAAAATATTTAGATTTCCATGTGGATAATCATAGGGCAAACCAATTGTACCATAGGGGACAAAAATGTCCAACTGATTTAAACAGGACATTTAAGTTTTAGCACTTTGAATGCTAGTGAGATCTCCAGTACATTTCTTTGTAAGGCATTGAAGTCTACTCCATCATTCCTGGGTTTAAATATCCAGTTTTTATCGAGAGAGAGAGAGAATATAGACTTTTTTTATTCATCACCTATTGTATCAGTGGTTTGCTTCAAAATTACTTTACTTTTTTGTACACAGGGCCCTATGTTTAATCTATACATTCCCAGTAGGCATTGAATGGTGTTTGCTAACATATATTTGCATTAAATGGATAGAAATACTTAAAATGTAAAAAAAAAAGTTTTAAGGTTTAGTCCCCTGGGTAAAACAAGGGTACTCCCACTGCTGAGAGGTGTTTTATTCAAAAGTTATTATAGCTCAGACTTGAATTTTTAGGTGCAATATCACAGTAGCCTGAAATTGTACAGTGGTGCTGTTGCTACACCATCCTATAGAGATTTATGGTCAACTGACCAGAGCTGTCCATAGGATGGTGTAGCAACAGCACCACTGTACAATTTCAGGCCACTGTGATACTGCACCTAAAAAAATCAAGTTTTAGCTATAATAACTTTTGAATAAAACACCTCTCAGCAGTGGGAGTACCCTTGTTTTACTCAGGGGGATAAACCCTACAACATTTTTTTTTTACATGTTAAGTATAACTATCCCTTTAAGATTTGCTCAAAGGACCACTTTGGTGTGCTGCGACTGCCAAATGTATATGCACTAAGCTTTGTATGGAAAATGCTACTTTACACCATTTACACTAAGAGATGAGCAGTGTTTGAGTGTGCAGGAAGTTTTTGGGCTGCTCCAATCTTGTGCACCCTGTTTTACTCCATGTAGTAATAGAGCACAGAGGAAATCAGAGAAAAAGTCTTCCTTTTCCTTACCCCTGCTACAGGGATGGCATCAGTGGCTTATTCACCTTGAGATTATTCCCTAGCAGGGTTGTTCACCCTGGTAAAGATGTGTACATAGCTCTCTATATATGTATCTACACTCTGAATGTGAAGATCCATAGAAAAGAAATGACCCCATCCCCCAAGATGCAGAACAACAATGTAAGAAGATTACTACGTTTTGCAGGCTTCAATAACAACATAATTAAAATGCAATAAAAAGTTATAACGACATATCTTACTGCTGGATGAACGACGCCTGTCGAGATAAGTCCCGGAGTTTGATTTACTAAGTTGATTTGGAGTAATTCTAGTTCAAACCAAGAGCATCACAGGGAACAAATAACAATTCCCAAAATGCCCATTGATTTAAATGGTTCACAATGATTTGGGATCTCTCTATCATTTAATGAAAAGCCCCCTTTAAATCAATGGGATATTTATATGTCCCCTATGGAGCAGTTGGTTTGTCTCCAAACTGCTCCAATTCTTGTTAGTTATTGTGAAAAACATATACTGTATGCCTTTTTCTGATACATAAAAAAGAGGTAATCAAACTGTTGATAGAGGCTTCATTCCAAAATGATTATAAACTGTTGATGTTTATAAAGTTGCCAACTGTTGTCCAGAAAGGTCACCAACAGTTGTGTCCAGAATATTTTTCTTTTGCAATCTATGGAAGAGCTGTGTCACTGGCTTCAGTTCTCTTTAGGTTGAGATAGTAACAGCTCCATCACACAGTGACAGTTTGATCTGGTATCAGTTTTGAATAAAGCAATTCCCAGTAGTGAGAGTACCCTTGTTTTACCCAGCAGGAAAAATCCTACAATATATGTTTTTTTCATAATAAAACTACATTGATCCTTTAAGAAAAATAATATTATTACATGTAGCACCACTTTGAACATATAATATTATTAACACAACACAACTGTAGTAGGAAAATGTAATTTGTCACATATAGCTTCTTTACATGCTCCTCACATAATCTATAGGCTTCTATTAACCGTTGTCTTTACACGCTTATTGGCATGCTTCCTATTTGCAAGCCTTCATTTCTGGAGGGTTTCCTAATCTGTTATGGTCAGGCCTCAGTAACAGGCCCTCTCCAGCATGCTAATGAGCAGGCGGTATTTCCTGTTGCATTGTGTTGTGTGCCACTGGGGTTTATGCTGAACATTTTTCTCAAAAACTACTTTTTTTCTTTCTTTTATTCATTCTGTTCACATAATCTATTGTGATATCTAACATATGCTTTCCTCAGTACTTTGGATTAATGATTATGTAAAAATATGGTTACCATAGCTATTTTCAACAAACTGCTTTTATATCAATTTGGGTTTGTTTTAAAGTTATATTAAAGACAATGTGAAATAAAATCACAAAAAATAAAAAGGTTAGTTTACTAGTCGCTGTTTTTTTTTTTCTCAGCAAAGCGAATGCCTCTTCGCAGAGGCCAAGGAGCAGTTTTTTGTACACATGGAAAAACAATAAATAACTCTTGATACACCAGCTCCCACCACCAATATCTTACTTTATCCCTTTAAGTTCCAGAGGGGTGTGCAACACATTGCCTCGCAATACCTTGTGCACCCCCACGGTGTTTAAAGGGTTAAATGTGCATTTAATTTTATTGGGGCATATGTACAAAGCCAAATGTTGATCAGCTCTGGGTCAAACCAAACATATACTGTAGACATGAAAACAAATAAACATACACATTCCAACCAAAAATCCTCATTCATGTCAACAGTCCTTTATATCTCTTGTGTGCTTGAGAGGTCACCAATGTATGGATTGTATTAAAGTGATAGTAATGTTTCACAAGAATAGCAGTTCCAATTAATCTTCCTAGTATTTGGGCCGTAGAGAGAGTTATTTCAATACTGTCAGAGTTGTAGTTCAAGCGTAATTGAATGATAAACTTTCCCCCTCCCATCCCTTTTACCTTGTGTAAGTCACCTCCCTTCAGATGTGGACAGCAAGGGACAATCTTCTTACTGTGAGAACAATGAAAACCCTGCCCCCCCTTAACAGGTTTTTCCTTATGCTCACTGAAGATTGTCCCTCTCTGCGATCCATCCAGACAGTCTTGCTGCTCTGAGGTGAGCAGTGTTACATCAGTAAAAGGGGGGGAGGGGGATACTTTATCATTCAATTACTCTTGAATTACAACTCTGACAGTACTGAAATAACTCTCTTCCAAATGAAGATTAACTGGAATTGTTTTTATTGTGAAACATCACTATCCCTTTAAGTTTTAGAACTCTCTAGCATTCAGTGAGTTAAACTACTATATGAAGCAACAGGATTATTTTATTGGTTCCTTATGGTACAGTTGGTTCAGTCTAGGATCTCTCCTCTTTTGTCTTCACAAATGTGCTCCTTGTTTCAGACATACCACCTTTTGAGTGCTAGAGGATTATTGAACATATTGCTCTGTAATGCCTTCTGGCACTCAAAGGGTTAATAAGAAGAACTGAAGCTATTTTGAGGGAGACAATCCATGCCATATCCAAAATGTATAATTTTCCTCCAGCATTCGGAGGGTTAAAAGCCCCATTTTAGTATATGCACATTTTGAGGAATGTTTATTTGTCCCCCTATGCTGGAGTTTGTTTGCTCAAACTTGCTCTATATCAGGTTCCTTGTCTCACAATTCCTTTTAACCCTTTATGGATCAAAGGGGTGTCCAAAGGGGTGATGCAATGTGTTGCACATCCCTCTTGCCCTCAAACGGTTAATATCAACAAGGCCAACTCTAATGTTCTCTAAATTGCTCTCTATGGAGAGCAGAGGACACTGACCAAAGAAAGAGACAGTAATAGGGCCATCATGAGCAAGAAAGGCACATGAAAAGACCTGTATCCGTCCTCTCTCAAAAATGTTATTTTAACTTTTTAATGACGTTTGACAACACTCCCCCCCATACACAGAGGTTAACCCTTTGAGTGCCAGAAGGGTTGCTCTGCAATGCGTTGCGTACACTTCTGTCACTCAAAGGTTTAAAAGCTGTATCTGAATGAGCAGACAAGATGGGCCGAATGGTTCTTATCTGCCGTCAGATTCTGTTTCTATGAATCAATGGAATTTTGAGGAATTTTTATTAACTCCCTACAGTGCAGATGGTTTTCTGCAGAATTTCACAGCTTTATCCATCAATCTTATTGCATCTCAGTCATGAGTGAGGCAAATAGATGTCGTAAATGGACACAACCTTCATTAGCATATACCTGCAATTTCATATATACTCAGTGGGCAACCAACCAATCTGCACCATCAAAGGGCAATGGTAACTCAGATAGTGCCCTATCAACAGATCTGCCCACTAAGCTGGGGCTGCAGTGTGAGCCTTGACGTACCAAATGGGGAGCAGACAAAGGGTCTGAAAAGAGATCTGTGGGGCTTCCTCATTAGTCTTGAAGAGAAGAGGCTGAACTACAAGACTGAAGTCCCACAATTCAGGGCTAGGTTCTATTACAGGTGCTACTTTTAACACTGCTTTTATCTCCAGTTTTCTCCATAGACTTCAATAGCAAAATGTTTGCTAAAACGGTGTTAACATTTAGCACCTGCAATAGAATATGGCCCTCAGTCTCTTGTCCTGCAGAAAGCATTATATATAGAGCCTCTGCTTTTGGCTTGAAAGCCTCACAGTGGATCGGTGTTGTCTGTGCACTGTTAGAATTAATTTCTGTCTCTTTAAAATTAGCTGTCTCCATTAACTGTGTTTTTCACTAGCCATCTGTAATTCCAAACGTTAGCTGTCACTGCTAGTACCAAAATAGACAGAGGGCCTCATCCAACGGGTGTAATTTGGGCCACGCTTCAATATTCTATTCCAACTATTTTTAGATATTCATATACCATATCACATTATAGTTCCAGCTATTAAATTTTCATGGCATAATGCGGCTCCACTCTGTACAAATCCATTTAAAGGTATAGTAATGTTTCCTAACACAAGCAGCTCAGATCGTTCGTCACAATTAATAGTACTGATGTCTGAGGCTCGCACTGTTCAGAACCTGATAGTTATGTTGTAACTATATCCCTCCCGCCTCTTTTCCTGAAGTTGGCATTTTTGTTCCTGACTAAGGATCACTACGAGAGACGATCTTCAGTCAGTATTAGGGAAAACCTGCCCTTCTTCATCAAGGAGGGCAGGGTTTTCCTTATACTGACAGAGGGGAGGTTGTCCCTCATTGTGATCTGTCCGGTCAAACAACCAGACTTCAGATCTGAGGGCAGGTGGCTTCTGAACGGGAAAAGGGGCTGGAGGGGTAAAATTCCTCATATAATTACAGCGTAACTAGAAAGGTCTGAACAGTGTGAGCGTCGGACATCAGTACTATTAACTATGACAAATGACCTGAGCTGCTTCTGATAGGAACATTACTAATCCTTAAAGCTGTTTGCTCTGTGCACTTACAATATTCATAAGCAGGGTTAACTGTATATAAGCCAGCCACAGGCATTGTAAGAGTTAAGCTTAAGACAGCTATTTCATCAAGCTGTAACATCATTGTAATCATCAAGCTTCTTGCAAACCTGTCATCATATTGTTGTATACAGAATCTCTACTAGCTAAATCTTGAGTTATTTCCTCTTCAAACAAAGAGACCACTATCACCAGATGCATTTTAACCCTTTGGTACTCAAAGGGTTAACATGCACATAACCTGAGACGTTTGTGAGTGAAAGACCCATACTTCCATTTGCATTTCAGCTGGGGGGGGGGGGCAGTTTGCTGGCCCCTGAATGGCTTTTATTAGCCATTGTAGGACTGCACAGTGCAGAACCTGGCATTCATTAGACATAAAAATTGGCCTTTAAGTGTTGCAAACTGGAGAGTAAAGACAAAAAAGACACAACTTGAGTAACAAAAAGTCAAAGTTGCACTTATGTATCGGTGTGGAACACTCTTTTTTATCTGTAGGTATAACTCCAAGCAGACAAAAAGCGCAAGAATTCACGAAAAAGTAGTAGTGAACCTCCTTGATGCAGTACATGCCAGCCTTAAGGCTTCTGCTCTTTCTAAAATCTTTGAACATCTACTGAGACTTCTGAAGTTCGACTTCAGAACAACTAAGTTCTCTCATGCTGGAATAATCCAAAGCGTTACAGTTGGCTTCAGAGCTGCAGTCACCCACAGGCCCAAAAATAAGGCATACAAGTGGTTTCACCTCTTAAAGGGATCATAATACTTTATTTTATGTTTATTTAATATTGTAGACATAAAAAAATATGAAAAATTAGTAAGGCTTATCTCTCAAACCTTTATGGTGTGAGATATATATCGCTGAAGTTACCTCTTCTTTGCTGTTTGAGAGAAGTCAGCACTCTAGCTGACAGCTGCAGAATCCGGTCATTTGATCAGATGGAGGCTCTTCAGCAGAGCCGAAAACACGCAATCTATATATTAATACTTCATTGGAATGGTCTACAAAGTGTGAGTAAACATAAAATGTATTACTATCCCTTTAATTTGAAGATCATATGAGGGTTCCTTTTTCTTGTTTAACTCCATGATGACCATGTGTGGAACTCATTGTAAAGCAATGAAATTCTAATCATCTGGTCCTAAAGGGGTTAAAAGTGGTTCATAGTTAAGGAGAAAACTGTAGTGTGTCAAAAATAATATGTTTAACCTCATAAGGACCAGAGGGGTGTACAGCTCTGGTCTACAGTGACGTAACTAGTAACTGGAGGGCCTCAGTGCAAAACATTTTTGAGCCTCCAACACAAAAATATTTCCACATATGTATAAGTAGAAACCATTGGACCCTAGGGCAGAAAGGACCCTCTTGGATGCTGGGCCCTGGCACAACTAGGGTGACCATGTGTCCCTGATTGTCAGGGACAGTCCCTGATTTGAAATATGTGTCCTATGTCCCTGGCAGCCTACTTCAGGGACAATACAAAGTCCCTGAATTTACATTCCAGAGCACACAGTTCTAATCACTAGGAGAACTGCCCATTGCCTACTCTGACAGGAAGTGCTGCCTCTGCTGGGCTACAAGGAAATGGCTTCCAGGCAGAGCTCTACACACTAGAGAGAAAGAGAGCCTCGATCCTGACATCAAACAGGAGCTGCAGTGCAATTTTGTTGCAGTGTAATGGAAACAGAGGTTTGCCCACTGATGTCCAGTGAAGTATAGTGACCCCTCCCACATACCTGCACTAGTCTCGAGAATACGTACTCTACTGTTCTCATCTCTACAGTGTCCCTGAATGGCAGAATGGAAATGTGGCCACCCTAGGCACAACTTCACCCTCTACTCCCCCTGTGGTTACACCCATGCTCAAGCAGTTAAGCCGATTTTGGATGCCTAAAACGATCAAATGACGCAAACGTTCGGCTTTGATTGAGGTTGGTTTACTATGAATAAAAGGAGCTATTCTAGTGCAAACCAGCTGCATAACAGGGGACAAATAAAACATCCCAGTGGTTTAAATAACACCTTGGAAGCTAGATAGATCGCTAATGCATGGCACTACAGCAACCGTACACTCTGGAAACATTTCTCAACTACAATCCTCATGTACCCCACACAGGGCAAGTTTTAAGGATTTCCCTGTCTGAGCACAGGTGTAAAATTAATGGATGTGTCATTGTGATTACTCACCTGTGCTCTGGGAGGGATATCCCAAAAACCTGCACCGTTAAGGGTACCCGAGGACAGAGGTTAAGGATTTCCACTCTAGAACATAACCAGGGGGGTTATGCACTAAGTTATATCATTTATCCAGTTCCTATGTTATTCTATAGAGCCTGTGCCCTAAGATCTCCAAAGCTGGATAAATCCTAGTGCATAGGCTCCACAGATTAACACAGGAACTGGAGAAGCGATATCAGTGGAGAAGTTATCTCTGCGTTATCACCTCTGTATCACCCTTAGTGCATCTCCCCCCCACAAGTGGAGGTGCCACAATATTTGTTTACCTACTTCCAAGTGCAGAAAATGAGCTGCATTGATGAAGTTGGACATTCCCCTCATTGACCTTTCATTTTTTAGTAATGTTTCATAATAAAAGCAGCTCTAATTAATCATCATAGTATTTGGACTTTGGAGAGTGTTATTTCAGTTCTGTCAGAGTTGTAGTTCAAAAGTAATTCAATGACAAAGTATCCCCCTACCGCCCCTTTTACTGATGTAGCGATGCTCAGCCACAGCAGAAGGGAGGTGCCCAGGTAGACTGCAGAGAGGGACAATCTTCAATTAAGATAAGGGAAAAAAACCTGAAAAACTTGTCAAGGGGGGCAGGGCTTTCATTGTTCTCATAGGAAGAAGATTGTCCCCTGCTGTTATCTGTCTGGTCTATGGACTGCATTCCACATCTGAGAAGAGATGGCTTACACTAGGTAAAAGGGGCGGGAGGGGAAACTTTGCTTGCGACTATCTCTCAAACCATAAAGGTTTGAGAGATAAGACTTATATCGTTCTTCATGTTTTTTTAATGCCTACATAATAAAATAAAGATAAAACTAAGTATTACTATCCCTTTAAATAATGAGGACCAGACAGAATAAAGATGTATCAACAGATATATCAAAAGCTAAGCAATCAGGTCCTTGCTCCTTACAACAACAACTTAGTTCACTGCAGAACATCTCTGCAGGTAGAGCGATTACAGCTTTCCATAAATCAAGATAAACAAAGATCTCCAAAGACACATTTATTTTACCTAGAAACTCTCCCTGTGTATTTCATTATTCATGTATCTGTTTTCTCACATACCCTGGAGATCAGACAGATTTTTAAGCCTGTTGCTAGGACAGCGCTTATTTTGACAACTTTCTCCTGCTTCTGTAATTCATAATCTCATTGGCTCTGGAGTCATTAATAATTTTAAAGACTTTCTCAGAGTCTATTTTTCCTCAATGTTTGTTATTCTTAAGATACCAACAATTTTATTATTTTAACCTCTTGGATACTATGCATTGGAAAGCAATACGCTGGCGATCTTTCTAACATCCATAAGGTTAGTGGACCCTGCCAACCTTAGACAAGTTTACAGAATAAATTAATTCTGCATATTTGTTGTACTGGCCTTTTTTTCTGTAAAACAATTCCTTTTTGAGAAATCGACCTTTATATTTTGATAGTGCAGTGGCACATTATGCTGATTCACTGCACACTATGCAAATTAGTTCTGTTCAGTGTGCATGCTGTGTATAGCTTCATTTATATCACAGTGTGTGTGTGTGTGTTAATGCTAATGAACATGATGAGGCTGATGTACTATGAAGAATTGGATCAATTCTGGAGCAAACCAATTGCATAAGGGACAAATAAAGATTCCTAGATTTCACCTTCATTTAAGAGGGATTTTTCAACCACTAACTGTGAGAGACTGTTCAACCACTGATTGTGAGGGACTTTTCAGTCATTGACTGTGCAACTCATTGTGAAGAAATTCATTGGAAACATCTCTGAGGTTAAAATCAATATTTAAATTAAAGGAAATGTTTATTTGTTCCCTATAGTGCAATTGGTTTGCCGCAGACTTTCACCACTATCTTAACACATCAGCCTCATTGAAAGGTCGGTGAATTACAAGATTAAGTCCTTCAATTTATAAGCTGATTAACCCATTGTTTAGTCAGGGCAATATGTCCTTTAGTATAAATGTCACACACACACACACACTCTCAGACTCAAACAAACACATACAAATACACACACATACAGACAAAATCACACACTTAAACATAAACACACACACATGCACAAACTAAGACCAAGACACACACACACACACACACACAGTCAATGCACACACACAATCACATACATATACAAAAACACACACATTCACACACACACACAAACACATTTATACATAATCACACACTCAAACACAGACACACACATGCAAAAATATGCACGTACTCAGACACATATACAACCACACACACATTCAGACACATAGACACAAACACTTAGACACATACACAAACACACAGTGTATGATATATCACATGTAATAACTGCATAGGGACCATGGTTGCTGGTTACCAGTACACTGAATCTAATGTACTAAGTGTCAAGTAGACCGATTATGGGGCAAACCAATGGCACCATTGAAAATAAATGCCCCTGTTGATTTTGTATGCTAGGGAGGTCTAAAGTGCATTGCAAAGCATCCAAGAGGGAAAAAGGTCCAAGTAAATCAAATGGAATATTGGAAATGTTTTATTTTCTCCTCATGCTGCAGTTGGCTTGTTCCAGAAATGCACAACTTTTACTTATTATATAAACCTCAATGACATACGATATTTTGAGCCTTATGTCTTTCAGTGGCACCCTCTACACTACTCTACTAGTGACACTACCCCCTTATTCAGGGCTGGATTTCCCATTAGGCAGAGTAGACAACTGTTTCTTTATTGTTATACTCAGCCATGCAGGCCACACCTACCACATTACGTTGAGACTATCTCCCTTATTTTCTCTTGTCATCCTCCACCCACCCTCTATACTCTATACCCTCTCTTCTCTCAATACTTCTTTCCACCTGCTCCTGCTTAAATATTATCTTCAGTCCAATCATCCCCCTCTTCTACCCACTATTCTTTTTCCTCCACTAATTTCCCACTTACCATCCCTTCTCCCACTCTCCTCCTTTCCCTGTTAGCCATCACACCTTTTTAACCCATTCTTTTTTGTCATATGAGTGCTAATTAAAATACTTGTCATTTAAAATGAAAGTGGATAACTATTTACTTAATTACAATTGAAAGTCATCACTTTAGCAATAAAAGAACCATCAGAGATTTGGTTCAAAAAATGAAGTGTTTATGAAGGATCACAACTTAAAAACTGGTTGCTCAACCCAGGTCCAGGCTTTCTTGGAGATATAAATTCAGTAAATAAACCTCCCCTAGTTCACAATAGACATTCAAATAGATAATCACTGAAAGATACAAGGACTCCCAGAAGGAACATGTAATGTCCTTCGGTTGTCATGGTAACCCGCTTGCTATTACATGCCATTAATTATAATTAAATATTTGTTAAGCTGAACATAGCTCATTGTGAATTAGCCTTGGTTTTCATATTGTGACACTCCCACAAAATGTTCTGAAGACTCTAGTGAAAAAAGGTCAGTGCGAGGCAAACTTCTTCTTCGTGACACACTCTTATTTAAACTCCTTGAGAACCAGAGATCCTCAAGGGGTTAATACAACGAAGCTGATGTTCTAAGGTGGTAGAAGGTGGTAGAATCAATTATATATGGAAAAATATATATTGTAGAGTTTATCCTGCTGTGTAAAACAAGGATATTTCCACACCTGTTTGGTTTGTTGCAGCACTTTCAAGGCCAGAAATGTTATGGTGGTGCTGTTGCTACAGAAGTCTATGGACAATCTCTATAAACTACAGAAACAACAGTGCAATGTAAAAATTCAAGTATGATCTGCAATATCTTTTAAATAAAACATTTTTCAGCACTGAGAGCATGTACTATTTTCAATATTACATCTAACCTCTTTTTAGAATATCAGTCTAATTATATGTGACTCAAAAAAGCACTCAACATAAAGATGAAATGCAGTTCTCCCCGAATAAAACAGATGATATTATTAGGTTACAGCTTAAAGTGGAAAAAACAGTGTTGAATTACATTCATTTATTTCAGATTGCAGAACATGCAAGAACACCAAGAACAAAATGTCCTCTTGGGACAAGATATAACTTTTTATTGATAGGAAACTAATGAAAAGGAGAAAACTAATTATCCATTTTTTTTTCATAAAAAGGATCCCAGAAATATAAATAGTGTCCTCCGCAATTAAAAACTATGCTTGCACAGATCCAGGCATATAAAATAAGAGACACATATTAAAAAATGCTTCACCTTGAGAATTCTGCATTGTGTCAATTGATTCAGTTCATAAGTGGATGCTCGTTGAGCTGGGTGCCAGAATCAGGATGACGTAATTGCTCCCTAAAGTCAGATTATAATTGTGTGCGAGAGCCATAAAAATATGTGATTTGGGAAGATCATTAAAAGAAAGCTATGTGTTATGAGAAAAATGCATGCAAATTAGCAGGAAGCTTGGAAGAGACAATTATCAGAATAGCACACAAGCCAGAGGTGTTAAACTAAGAGACTAGGCTCAAGAAAAAAATAACATGACTTTTTCCCTAATTACTATATAATTATTTGTTTAGTTGTGACTTTAACAGACCGGCCTAGGACTAGAGTTAAAGGGATAGTAATACTTCATTTTATCTTTGTTTTATTTTGTAGGCATTAAAAAAACATGAAGAACAATATAAGTCTTACCTCTCAAACCTTTATGGTTTGAGAGATATTCACAAGCAAAGTTTCCTCCTCCCGCCCCTTTTACCTAGTGTAAACCATCTCTTCTCAGATGTGGAATGCAGTCCATAGACCAGACAGATAACAGCAGGGGGCAATCTTCTTCCTATGATAACAATGAAAGCCCTGCCCCCCTTGACAAGTTTTTAGGTTTTTCCCTTATCTTAATTGAAGATTGTCCCTCTGTGCAGTTTACCTGGGCAGCTCCCTTCTGCTCTGGCTGAACAGTGTTACATCAGTAAAAGGGGAGGGAGGGGGATACTTTATCATTGAATTACTCTTGAACTACAACTCTGACAGAATTGAAATAACACTCTCCAAAGTCCAAATACTATGATGATTAATTAGAGCTGCTTTTATTATGAAACATTACTATCCCTTTAAGTCTGATTTTTTGCTTTGTCTGCGTCATTGAACAGATTTAAAGCATTCCTACCTGCATAAACAGAATCCCCTGACCTCTATCCCTTTAACTGACTGCAATAGTATGTTCCATCGAATTAAGTCAATGGTTTTACGATTTGGTTGAATACTAAATCTTTCCAAAGAGGTTTTATCATATTATTGAGCCAAACAACAAAACTTGGGTTGTTGCTTTTGGGGGTCATTTGCTAGTACGTGTGTGTGTGTGTGTGTGTGTGTGTGTGTGTGTGTGTGTTCTGTGTAACAGGGCAGAGAGGAAAGAGACAGAAAGATCAATATAAAAGGAAACACAAGAATGTGATGAATGGGAAGGTGACCAATCAAATATATGACATTCCTGTCCAGGGTTTCACTGCTGCTATTTAAATGTATTTTGGTTGTACTTACAAAAACCTGCACTGCCTTTGTATATCTGTAAGCTTGACCATCTTCTACGGGATTAAGTAGCCCTCCCACCCCAAGGTGCAATGTTCATTGTTTTAGGACACAATAAAATGCTAGTCAGAGTCACTCAATATTTTAAAGACTACGACAGGAGACATTCAGCTCACAAGACAAAGCAAGTTATAGGACTTGCCTAAAATGGGTTTCTTGGTGTGGTGGCAAAGTTAACATTCTATGGCCATATAATAGCATTATGTTAATATTATGTGACCATTTAATGTGACTAAAGCTACAACCTGAATACAGTGATTATATGGAGGTAACATGCCAAGTTATAAAGGGTTACTATTAAGTAAATATATTTTTATTTTTCATTATGTTATGGTTTTGTTTCAAAATGTATACCAGCATTATACCAGCACTACATAGCTATACAGAGCATTATGGGGGGGGGGCATACATTAAGGGTCAATGCATTGGTAAAGTGTGGCTGCTGATGTGTGGAGATCACTTTGCCATTGAGAATAGGACATACTTCTTCATATGCATTAAGAATTATGTATGCAAGGAAATGGGGAAACACTGTAATCACTAGCATATAGGGTTGGCGTAATGCTGGTAATGTGTTTGGGAGGGCAAGTTGTGGGGGGCTGTGGAGAAGATGTGCTCAGACTTCATGACCAAGAACACCATCAGCACTAGATATGTGCCTTTCACACCCCTGTTGCACTGAGGATTATAACATTAAGAATTCATTGACTAGCTTCACAGTTCATTCAGAAACTGAAAGAACCACCATAGAAGCTGCTAATAGCCCACAGCAGACAATCTGCCAGTCAGCTGATTCACATAAAAAGAACACTCACAATTCACTCTGCAAGGCCAACTGAGTGTTTTGCGAGTCTTATGTTATATATATTGATCAGCTGATAAGATGCGGAAAAGAAACAGCTGATCAGCTGTTTCATGTAAAGACAGAACCGGCAGAGAAGCTGTTACTTTATTTTTCTTCACTTCTGAATGAACTGTGAAGTTAGGCAAAGGATTCGTAATGCTATAACCTTTTCAGTTCCACAGAGGTGTGCAGTGCACATGTCTAGGGCATTCAAAGGGTTAACTGAGTGCTGGTGACATGTCAGAAGAATGGCATTGTTTGTGTATTTGTAACAGATATACAGAGGGATATTATGGTGCTTAAACTGCTTAATCCAGAATCAAGTAGCAAACAATTATAAGCCAATTAAAATTCATCAAGGAAATTGCTTCTTTGAATGTATTCATACCTCCCAAGTGTCCCTCTTTAGGAGGGACAGTCCCTCTTTTGAACCTAAATCCCTCTGTCCCTCTTTCCCACCCTGATGTCCCTCTTTTTAGGAGATCAGATTGTGTGGTGTGTATATAAGTGTATCATATTGCTCTACAGCAATAAAACTCACTTTAATGTTTGTTTAAATGTCAGTATATGTGTTTATAAATTATTATGTGTAAATAAAATACTTAGATCTTGTTATAAGTCATTTATTTGGTTACACAAGGAGGGATCAATAGGTCATGAAATAGCCTAAAACTTCTCTGTAACGTCCCACCCACCAGCCATGCCCCCAGCAACACCCCCTAAAACACAAGTGTCCCTCTTTGACAATTTGAAATGTTGGGAGGTATGTGTATTCAATGTTCCTTGTTTTGTGATATCAGTTATAACATCAGAAAAGTGAAAATGTACTATCAAAATAATGGTAGCATTGTGGATAGATAGATAAATAGATAGATAGATAGATAGATAGATAGATAGATAGATAGATAGTCAATTCTGCCTAACTTCTTGTCGTAATAAATGTTTCTTTCAAAAATAATTTCAGTGATCTAGGGAAACGTCAAACTGCGTAAAAGGGTGAAAAGGAGAACAAATCCTACAGCAGCTTTATAACCCTGAATAAAATAACACCAGTTTAACAAGTTAATAGGCTCCGATAAAAATTTGCACACACTTGCCCATAAAGTCAGAGAAAATTAGCTTCAGCAAGGACAGTGATAAAAAAGACAATGTATTTGCAAATTAGTTTTTAGGTATACATTTATTATACAGGTTGTGGCTCTTTTAGGCTTTGTTCACATGGGTGACTGTTGCAGCAACTTAGTTAATACAAGTTTTGCAGAACAGATATATTTTCCTATATGATTTCTCTGGGTCTGGAAAATCCACCTGTGGCTTTTTTTCTCCTAACCTTCAATTGATTGCATCAAAAGAAAACTCACTGAATGATAAATGAAGGGTCAGCATGAACTCAGCGGCCTGGGTGGAATTTCAGAAACTGACATGACAAGAAGGGGAAGGATTAAAAACTCAGACTCTCACCCACTGTCTTAGCAACAAAAGTGGCTTGTTAAACTTTTTAAAAATACTTTAAGTGAAAACAAAAACAAAACATATTTATTTTCTTCCTTTAACACGCTGCTGTATATTTCTGTTCTACGCTGAACGACACTTTTAAGAGATAAATGTAGACAGTAACTGAAACAGGTATCCACTCTATGAAAAATATCATTTATCTACTCATCACTGTATCTATATAGAGTACACAAAGTTAATGCACCATCTGCCACACTCCTCCATACTGTAACACTGGAACACTCAATTTTTCCACTAAAGTGTGGCTATACGGGATCATCTCCATGTAAGATATTTCATCTTTTCACCATTACTTCTTAAGTAAGCTTTAAAAATGGTGTGGCAAATATAGTAGACATGGTAGAAGTGTTTGTAGTGCATTGCAAAACAATACATCATACACCCCTATGGTCCTTATTGGGTTAAACAGAACTGCAGAGAGAAGTATAATATGGGTGATGGCTCTGTCATCCACTAAGCACACATTACTTTGCAAACTGTGAGAAATCTATTACAGTTCCCTACCAATCCCTAATGAATGGTGACATCTACAGCAGGACTGTAAATACCCTGTGGAGATCTCCCATCTGGTAACTTCTGAGTTAAGCAAAAGAGGTTAAAAGAGAGGATTGTTAGTGTTCCATAATTGTCATCGCTTGGAAAACATTGGGGTAAATGTACAGTGGCAATTCTAAAAATGCTGGAGTTGATCTTCAGTCCTTACGCCTGCCTAACGTCAATTTACCAAGAGACATATATACTGTATCAGGTTTCTTCCCTTTAAAGGGATAGTAATACTTCATTTTAACTTTATTTTATTTTGTAGGCATTAAAAAAACATGAAGAATGATATAAGTCTTATCTCGCAAACCTTTATGGTTTAAGAGATATTCACAAGCAAAGTTTCCCCTCCCCGCCCCTTTTTCCTAGTGTAAGCCATCTCTTCTCAGTTGGGGAATCTAGTTGTAAGACCAGACAGATAACAGCAGGGGACAATCTTCTTTGTATGAAAAGAATGAAAGCCCTTCCCCCCCACTTGACAGATTTTTCAGGTTTTTCCCTTATCTTAATTGAAGATTGTCCCTCTCTGCAGTCTACCTGGGCACCTCCCTTCTGATCTGGCTGAACGGGGGGGGGGGGGATACTTTGCTTGTGAATATCTCTTAAACCCTAAAGGTTTGAGAGATAAGACTTATATCATTCTTCATGTTTTTTTTATGCCTACAAAATAAAATAAAGATAAAACGAAGTATTACTATCCCTTTAATGTTGCTTACATCAAGTGGAGGATAATGGGGCAGTCTGTGGGCTTTTTGGTTATAACATCCTATTTTCCTTGTTAAGTTATGCCTTGTTAAGTTTTGCTAGACAAGGCATAAAGGCGTAATTGTCTGCATTGTCATCACGTGGAAAACATTGGGGTAAATATACAGTGGCAATTCTAAAAAAGCTGGAGTTGATCTTCAGTCCATACGCCTGCCTAACATCAATTTACCAAGAGACATATATATACTGTATCAGGTTTCTTCCCTTTAATGTTGCTTGCGTCAAGTGGAGGATAATGGGGCAGTCTGTGGGCTTTTTGGTTATAACATCCTATATACCTTAAGTTATGCTAGACAAGGTATAAAGGCGTAATTGTCTGCCATTCCCCTGCACATGCTATGGTGCTGGTGTGCGATGCTTGCTGGAATTAACATCCTAATGAAGGTGTTTATTATCCATTGGTAAACATTACATAGGTCATTTGCTCTAGTATAAATACTGGGGTGCAGGCTAATTCGAGGCTAATACCAGTGGAGCTGCAACTGGCACATTGAGGCTGACATACTAAAAACATGAGCGATTCTGGGGCAAACCAACTGCTCACTATAGGGGAGAAATACAAATTCCCATTGATTTAACTGGGGATATCAACCTTTTATATGCTAGAGAAAACTCCAATGCATTGGAAAGCAATGCACTGTAGATGTCTCTAACATTCAAGAGAGGAGCTGCACAGAAGTCGATAAGGATCCAGTCTGGTGATACCGTGGCACATTGAACCTGAATCCATCTTGGTATGCGCTAAGTCGCTTTCACCATTACATCTCTGTGATCACTCTTCAATTATGCCTAAACCGCCATACGTTCACCTGATTTAGGATGTTTCAGTGTGTCCTTCATCAATGCCACATTTGTATATTGAAATCTGGCTTAAAGAGGCATTTTCTCTTTCCTAAAGACATGTAGATATGTAAATGCGGCTATTCATCAAATGCACTAAACTCTGATAGCTGGTGATGCTGTAAACGCCTGCAGAAAGAAATTTGCAACAGCTTTCTATGCCTGTCTCCTGTTCTTTCCCCCCGACAGTTATCATTTCTCCCTCCTGATATACAGTAAGTGACAAAAGAGTTACATGCAATGGGATCCCACAATGTGACTGTGATCACTTGGGCCTCTCTCTTTTGTGATCTATGAGAGACACACAAGAAGTCAGTTTCTTTCTATGGCATCTCATTGTATGCATTTTATTATAGTATTTATTCAGCTGTTGAAATTCTACATAAGCCTGCTATGACACAGAGTAAGTCTGAGCGTAGTACACTAATGGCTGAGGAAAGTTTACTATTGTACATTATATATTGTATTTACAGACAGACACATACATATATACACACATACACATATGAATACATACGCACACACATAGCATGAAAGGACCCTACAGTCTAATCAACCCCAGCACAGCCTGGTCTACCCCAGCACAATGTGGCATATGTATGAATACTACAATGCAGCCACACTGGATTTGGTGTCTGATGCCCCTGGTTGTACTTAAGAGTATGAATTACTGCATATGATCACTCCTCCAGCATTGGACTTTAATGCCAGCAAACCCCACATCACTAGTCACAGCTAGGGTTGCCATCTTTTCTTAAAAAAAATACCGGCCAAGGCATTCCCTCCATAGACTTAACATTGGAAAGGAGTCAATTTTTTACCGGCCTGCCGGTAAAATACCGGCTGGGTAGCAACCCTAGTCACATCATGTGCAGGGATGTGGTGTACACTAATGCCATTTCCTCTACACTATGCATAGTACATTGGTCTAAGCAAAGTGTGGAGGAAAGGATCACCCCAAAAAGCTCTCAGACTGCCTCCTTGTCCTCCTCTTGTGGAAGTGGCATTAAGGGTAGGATTTTGTGGGTGCATAGCTTAGTAAATGTATGCTTATAATGCACATAGACAAAAAGCTGATTCCTACACCTGTTATTGAACAGAATCAGCAGGATACATTCGCCGCAGTCTGATCCTTACACTGCACAGTCGGATCTGCACCAGCACAATCTCATATACTCAGGTACAGTCTAATCTGATCTCTTCACTGTACACAGGGCATTCCTCCCAAGTGTCCCTCTTTAGGAGGGACAGTCCCTCTTTTAGACCCAAATCCCTCTGTCCCTCTTTCCCACCCTGATGTCCCTCTTTTTAGGAGACCAGACTGGTGAGGTGTATATATAAGAGTATCATACTGCTCTACAGCAATAAAACTCACATTATTGTTTGTTTAAACATCAGTATGTGTGTTTATAAATTAGTATGTGTAAATAAAATACTTTGGTCTTGATATAAGTAATTTATTAGGTCACACAAGAAGGTGTCAATAGGTCATGAAATAGCCTAAAAATTCTCAGTGGTGCCCCGCCTACCAGCCACACCCCCGGCAACACCCCCTAAAACACAAGTGTCCCTCTTTGGCAGTTTGAAATGTTGGGAGGTATGCACAGGGTAACCCTGCATTGCACAGACTGATCTTTACACTGCACAGACACTGATGTGCATTCTGTACCAGGACTAACCTCGTACTGCCAAGTCGGATATCAAGAGAGAAAAGAGAGAGATATAATGGGGAGAAAAATACACAGGGAGAATGCGATTCTGGGGGTGAGAGGGAGACTGAAAGGATTTAAAGAGAGAGAAAGGGGAGGCAAGAGAAGGGACTGGTGTGGAGCAAAAAGAAGAGAGATATTTGAGTAAAAAGGATGCTAAGGTACAAGCAAAGAGGAACTAATACAGAAAAGAGGAACTGGAGGAGGAAAGAGACTGGGAGGCAAAGAGAGAGGCTGGAAGGGAAATGACAGCACACACCCTGAGTATTAGAGTGGTGTCCAGTGCACTACACAGCACTGTATTAGGCATTGATTTGGTACCCAAATGATTAAGGAATTGTACCCACACAATCGGGTAACATCTCCATCCTGACATACACTGCATATATGTGTATGTTTGTGTGTGTGTGTGTGTGTGTGTGTGTGTGTGTTTGCATGTCTCTGTTAGTGTGTCTGTATCTGTGTGTGTATGTTTGTGTGTATCTGTGGGTGTATATATGTGTGTGCATGTGTGAGAGAGAGTCTGTGTGTGTGTGTGTGTGCACAAGTCTATTAGTGTGTCTGTATCTGCGTGTTTCCATATCTGTGTGTTTGTGTGTGTCTGTTAGTGTGTGTGTGTCCGTATCTGTGTCAGGGCTGGTGCAAGGATTTTTGTCACCGTAGGCAAAATCTAATTTTGCCGGCCCTTGGCTCTGCCCCTTGTGTCCCGCCCCTTTATGCGCCACCCACTTATACCCCACCTTTTTAAAGATTGTTACCATAGCGTCCTTTTATCATACATAGTTTTTCACAAACACACACTTGCACACGCAGAAGCACACAGATACACACAGAGCCATATACACACACATAGACATCCACACACAGAACCATATATATACACACACAAACACATACAGACACATTACTAATCTACAAGTTAAAATCCCGAGAGAGATCTCTTTGCATTCTGAAGCAAAGCGTTACAGACCTGCCTAGCATTCAAGGGATTAACCCTTTGAGTGCCAGTGGGGTACATAATGCATTTCAAAGCAATGCACTGTGTACCCCGCTGGCACTCAAAAGGGTTAAGAGCCTTTTTTTAATCTATAGGCATTTTTGGAAATGTCTGTTTACTCCCTATGGTGCAGTTGGCTTAATGCCTTCTTCCATTTCTTAGAACTCCAGCCTCATGTGTGTGTGTAGTGTGTGTGTGTGTGTGTGTGTGTGTGTGTGTGTGTGATAGTGTGTGTGTGATAGTGTGTATGTGTGTGATAGTGTGTGTGTGGTAGTGTGTGTGTGTGATAGTGTGTGTGTGTGATAGTGTGTGTGTGACAGTGTGTGTGTGTGTGATAGTGTGTGTGTGATAGTGTGTGTGATAGTGTGTGTATGATAGTGTGTGTGTGTGATAGTGTGTGTGTGTGATAGTGTGTGTGTGACAGTGTGTGTGTGTGATAGTGTGTGTGTGATAGTGTGTGTGTGATAGTGTGTGTGTGATAGTGTGTGTGATAGTGTGTGTGATAGTGTGTGTGTGGTAGTGTGTGTGTGTGATAGTGTGTGTGTGTGTGATAGTGTGTGTGTGACAGTGTGTGTGGGTGCAAATGTATATAATAGGAATGAGAATGTATGTGTGTGTGGTGGGGGGGTATGTGTGGAGTATAGGCAGTTTTACTTACAATCCAATCAATCATACTGGATATGTTCTCATGTGGCTCTTCAGCTGTAGTTAAAATAAAAAAAATAAAAAAAATCATATTGGTGAACTGAAGTACCACATGTCCTTCTCTGAACAGCCTGCACTCCATGAATCTCCTCAGACCCCAGTGTTAGTGCCAACATTTTTTTTGTTTTGTTTTTAACAGCTATAGGGCATTACAAAGAGACTCTTGTATCTTTAAATTCTGTTTGTGTGGGCACCAGTGATCTAAAGGGATAGTAATACTTCATTTTAACTTTATTTTATGTTGTAGGCATTAAAAAAACATGAAGAATGATATGTCTTATCTTGCAAACCTTTATGGTTTGAGAGATATTCATAAGCAAAGTTTCCCCTCCCGCCCCTTTTACCTAGTGTAAGCCATCTCTTCTCAGATGTGGAATGCAGTCCATAGACCAGACAGATAACAGCAGGGGGCAATCTTCTTCCTATGATAACAATGAAAGCCCTGCCCCCCTTGACAAGTTTTTCAGGTTTTTCCCTTATCTTAATTGAAGATTGCCCTCTCTGCAGTCTACGTGGGCACCTCCCTTCTGATCTGGCTGAGCAGTGTTACATCAGTAAAAGGGGCGGGAGGGGGATACTATGTCATTGAATTACTCTTGAACTACAACTCTGAGAGAATTGAAATAACACTCTCCAAAGTCCGAATACTATGATGATTAATTAGAGCTGCTTTTATTATGAAACATTACTATCCCTTTAAGTCTGATTTTTTGCTTTGTCTGTGTCATTGAACAGATTTAAAGCATTCCTACCTGCACAAACAGAATCCCCTGACCTCCCCAATGCAAAAATGAATCACCTTTGGTCTCTGCAGTGTCTTTTTCTCGCTTTCTGCGGGCTTCTTTCATTTCCTCCTACTGGAGAGTTTGTTTCATGCGTCTTCACTGATAATAAGTCATTTCATCTGTTATCACTGGAAGTGACACATTTATCATTGAGACCATAGAATGGACTATGTGGAGTCTGAGGACAGAAGCATTTGCAGAGAGAGAAAATCATAGCGATTCAATTGTCCGGGGGACGGCACACTCCATACATTAAACTCTTGCATGCTGGAGTGATTTACAATGTATTGCAAAGCAAAAACTCTAGCATTCAAAGCAGCAGAGTACACTGACCTGCTGAGGGATTTCAGTGCTGCTGGTGTCTGACTTTGGGTATGGGGTATTAATCAAGACACCTCCATGCTCCAGCTCCAGTTCTCTTGCTAACTTCTGCTGCCAACTTCCTGCATCACGTGGTCACAGCTCCTCTCCCATCTCCAGACCAAGAGGCATCACAAACACAGGCAGCCAATGAGAGAGAGGAGTATCCCGTCAAAGCACTCCTCTCTCATTGGCTGCAGTGAGACTATCATACTGCAACATCATCCAACATGCTGATACTAGGAAGGTGCTGGATGGCGAGACACAGTAAAGCAGTCCATACCTTTCACAGTTCAAAGTCAGATACAGCAGAAGCCTCTACGCCCCCATAGATGTGCTCCCTAGACCAGTGCCTACCTTGCCTCTAGGAGGCGTCGGCCCTGATCTGTGTGTGTGTCTGTCTAACTCTAATTATCTAATCTATGTACACTAACCCCCCCCTTAATGCCACTTGTTGCAATGGGAGGGCATTCAAGGGGTTAAAAGCCCTTTCAAATCAATGGTGATTTTTAATTTGCTCAAAATGTACATCTGACTCATTGAGGTCAATTTACTAAAAAGAACATGAAAAATTCTGTGGAAAATCAACTCATCTCAGATTGGCGACGTTAGGACCGTGAACTCCAACAGCATAGACAGCTACTGGAGCTTATTGCATGTGGTGAAGTGCCCCTTTATCACATAAACATTAACACAACCCCAAAAATAGAACAATGGCTCATTAAGCTGCAATTCAGTAAGCAATTGAGCCATTGTCA
Source organism: Rhinophrynus dorsalis (assembly GCA_037306005.1). Lineage (NCBI taxonomy): Eukaryota > Metazoa > Chordata > Amphibia > Anura > Rhinophrynidae > Rhinophrynus > Rhinophrynus dorsalis. Next base: position 77,296,909 of record CM074724.1, read on the forward strand.
AAGCAGACACTGCAACTTCATAAGCCTGGTGAATGCATGGAAAAAACATCTTAATGAATGTGATGGAATCAGTGCAAATACTTGACAATATTGCCAATCTGGATCCTTATCGAACCTTAGTACATATCCCCATGGGGTAATTCTAGGACAAATCCAAAATAAAAAAGAGAAAAAGGAAAATCCCTTACTAGCACCAAACCCACCCTCAAACGGTACTAAATAGGACCACCGACCTAGGTGTTTCAAGAGATAGATACAAGTGTGTCCATGAACACACCAAAAGTTAAAACCTCAACTTTATTAGAAAAAATACATAATAAAAAAGCTTGATGAATTAAAAACAATACTGTTCTCACACTATGCTGAATGCAGAAACTACAGCATGAGTATTCAGACCGTCATTAAGCGTGTGGTGCACTAGTACACTCTCCTTTATATAGATACAGCCACACTTAGATACTGACTCAATCTGACTAACTGGCTCAGATCAGTTAGCCCGGTATACTACAGTATGTATTAGTGTATAGAGGCCCTGATATCCTGTAATAATTTAGTGTTGAGCGAGCATGCTCGGCCGATGCTCGGATCGGCTCGAGCATCGCTCTGCTCGGCACATGGCGGTACTCGTACGAGTACCGCATGTGCTCGCCCGCCATGTTCGGGTCTCCTCCCCGCACGTTTTGCGGCTGCTGCGCAGCCAATAAACGTGCAGGGAGGCTCTGACATCGGTGTAATGCCAGCAGCCATGTTGGCTGCTGGCATTACACTGATTGGCTGGCCAGAACCCGTGGTCAGGTGCTGTATAGCACCTGACCATCGAGTTCGGCTCAGTCTTAGTCAGGGAGAGCTGAGGATAGGAAGGGAAAGGCAGTGTAGGGAGGAAAAAAACCAAACTTGTGAAAAAAAAGAACCAAAAGTCCTTTTTAGGACTACTGTGTGTGGGGGCAGCAGGTTATTTTGTGTGGGGGGAAAAAAACAAAAAAAAACAAACAAAAAAAAAAATATTCTGTTTAGTGTGCAAAGTTGCAGATTAGAGCACATTCTGTTTAGTGTGCACAGTTGCAGATTAGAGCACATTCTGTTTAGTGTGCAAAGTTGCAGATTAGAGCACATTCTGTTTAGTGTGCAAAGTTGCAGATTAGAGCACATTCTGTTTAGTGTGCAAAGTTGCAGATTAGAGCACATTCTGTTTAGTGTGCAAAGTTGCAGATTAGAGCACATTCTGTTAAGTCTTCAAACTAAAATATCAAAGTCACATATTTCATTCAGTGTGCGTCGCCGCAGTTTAGCAGCACATTCTGTGTACTGTGCAGAGTTGCAGAATAGGAAGAAATACTGTTAAGTCTTCAAACTAAAATATCAAAGTCACATATTCCATTCAGTGTGCTTCGCCGCAGTTTAGCAGCACATTCTGTGTACTGTGCAGAGTTGCAGAATAGGAAGAAATACTGTTAAGTCTTCAAAGTAAAATATCAAAGTCACATATTCCATTCAGTGTGCTTCGCCGCAGTGTAGCAGCACATTCTGTGTACTGTGCAGAGTTGCAGAATAGGAAGAAATACTGTTAAGTCTTCAAACTAAAATATCAAAGTCACATATTCCATTCAGTGTGCTTCGCCGCAGTTTAGCAGCACATTCTGTGTACTGTGCAGAGTTGCAGAATAGGAAGAAATACTGTTAAGTCTTCAAAGTAAAATATCAAAGTCACATATTCCATTCAGTGTGCTTCGCCGCAGTGTAGCAGCACATTCTGTGTACTGTGCAGAGTTGCAGAATAGGAAGAAATACTGTTAAGTCTTCAAACTAAAATATCAAAGTCACATATTCCATTCAGTGTGCTTCGCCGCAGTTTAGCAGCACATTCTGTGTAGTGTGCAGAGTTGCAGAATAGTAAGAAATACTGTTAAGTTTTCAAACTCAAATATTAAAGTCACATATTCCATTCAGTGTGTGTCACCGCCGTTTAGCAGCCTATTCTGTGTACTCTGCAGAGTTGCAGAATAGTAAGAAATACTGTTAAGTTTTCAAACTCAAATATTAAAGTCACATATTCCATTCAGTGTGTTTCACCGCCGTTTAGCAGCCTATTCTGTGTACTCTGCACAGTTGCAGAATAGTAAGAAATACTGTTAAGTTTTCAAACTCAAATATTAAAGTCACATATTCCATTCAGTGTGTTTCACTGCCGTTTAGCAGCCTATTCTGTGTACTCTGCACAGTTGCAGAATAGTAAGAAATACTGTTAAGTTTTCAAACTCAAATATTAAAGTCACATATTCTGTGTAAGATGAAGAAGGCGGGTAAAAAGGGACGGGGAAGTGGACGTGATCCTGAAAGTTCAGGGCGCGGGTCAGGACGCGGAGAAACTGTGCCTGGTGCCAGAGCACAAGAAAGAAAGACATCCACCATACCTAGCTTCATGTCTAATTTTACAGGGCGTCGCAGGACATCACTCTCGAGGTCCGACCACTGCGAACAGGTGGTCGGTTGGATGACAGCTGATACTGCTTCCAGTCGGTTAAGCACCACCCTGTCTTCCACCAAGTCCACTCTCAGTAGCCAAGAGTCTGGTCAAAATAATCCTCACTCTGATCATCCTTCCTCCCACCATACACGGTCTGGTCAAAGAAGTGATCCCACACTGGGATATAGTGAGGAGCTCGTCTCATCACCAATCCTTCATTTGACCCTCTCTCCAAGCACGCTTGCAGAGGAACATGACATTTTGTGCCCTGATTCACAACCTCTAGAGGCTACCCAATCACAAGAAGATGACAGATGTGAACGGCATTTAAGGTCAAAGGAAGTAGTGGATGATGATGATGATGATGAGACACAGTTGCCATTAAATCAACCACTATTTCCGTCTCAAGACCTTGTTGAGGAGAATGTTATAGAGTTGTCAATGACAGAGTATGTGGTGGGATCAAGACTTGAGGAGGATGATCAGAGTGAGGAAGTGGAGGAGGACTTGGTGGACGATGAGGTGACTGACCCCACCTGGGAAGGTGTAGAGCCGAGCGATGACAGCAGTCCTGAGGGTCAGCCATCTGCAGCACCGCAACAGGCTGGAAGAGGCAGTGGTGTGGCTACAGAAAGAAGGCGGACCGCACCAAACCGGCCCGCAAATGTTCCACGGAGCACCCCCTTGCGTAAATCTACCTTGCCAAAGGGTAGGTGTTCCGCGGTATGGCGTTTTTTTAAGGAAAGTGCGGACGACAAAAGAATTGTAGTTTGCAACCTGTGCCACACCAGAATGAGCCGAGGCATGAACACTAGAAACCTCACCACCACCAGCATGATCCGACAAATGGCATCCAAGCACCGTAGTAAGTGGGAGGAACGCCTGGATCGCCCATCTGTGTCTGCAGGCCACACCACTGCCTCCTCTTCCCCTGTTTTCGGTGCCGGCCAATCGCCTGTCGAAGGCGCAGGCCCGCATACCTCCCGCCCTGCACCTGTACCATCTGAAGCACCATCAGCGACCACATCCACTTCCCTGTCCCAGCACAGCGTCCAAATGTCGTTACCCCAGGCATTTGAGCGCAAGAGAAAGTACCCAGCCACCCACCCACAGGCCATAGCACTAACCTCACACCTTTCAAAATTACTGGCCATCGAAATGCTGCCATTTAGGCTTGTGGACACTGAGTCCTTCCGCAGCCTGATGGCAGCAGCTGTCCCTCGGTACGCGGTCCCCAGCCGCCACTACTTTTCCCGGTGTGCCATCCCCGCATTACACCACCATGTGTCCCGTAACATCACCCGTGCCCTGACCAACGCAGTTACTGGGAAGGTCCACTTAACGACTGACACATGGACAAGTGCTTGTGGCCAGGGACGCTACATTTCCCTGACGGCACACTGGGTGAATGTCGTGGAGGCTGGGAGCGACTCAGACCCTGGGATGGCACGGGTGCTACCCACGCCGAGGATTGCGGGCCCTACCTCCATCAGGGTTTCCGCCAGCACCTACGTTATTGGCTCCTCCTCCTCCGTTTCCACCTCCGAATTCTCCACACGCAGCGCCACTCCCCCATCAGCCAGTAGCTGGAAGCAGTGTAGCACTGCAGTGGGGAAGCGTCAACAGGCCGTGCTGAAGCTGATCTGCCTTGGGGACAAACAGCACACGGCCTCAGAGCTGTTGCAGGGGATTAGTCACCAGACCGAGCAATGGCTCTCGCCACTCAACCTGCAACCAGGCATGGTTGTGTGTGATAATGGGCGTAACTTGGTGGCGGCTTTGGAGCTCGGCAAGCTCACACACGTACCATGCCTAGCGCATGTATTTAATTTAGTGGTTCAGCGATTTCTAAAAACCTACCCCAATGTGCATGATCTCTTGACCAAGGTGCGCCGCGTGTGTGCACATTTCCGTAAGTCATCTACAGCTTCGGCCGGCCTGTTGAAGCTGCAGCAGCGCTTACAATTACCAGCTCACCGGCTGCTGTGTGACGTGAGCACGCGCTGGAACTCCACCTTCCACATGTTGGCCCGGCTTTGTGAGCAGCAGAGGGCAGTAGTGGAGTACCAGCTGTTACACGGTCGTCGCCTCTCCGTTCAACTTCCTGTAATCAGAAGTGAGGAGTGGGAATGGATGTCAGACCTCTGCGAGGTTTTACGCAATTTTGTGGAATCGACACAGATGGTGAGCGGCGATAACGCTATTATCAGTGTAACCATCCCACTTCTGTGTCTACTGAAACGCTCGCTGCTCACAATTAAAACCGACGCTTTGCATGTGGAAGAGGTGGAAATGGGGGAGGAAGAGCTTACACAAGGTGATAGCCAGAGCACCCTCACTTCGTCTTCTCAGCGACAATTGGAGGAGGCGGAGCAGGAGGAGGAGGAGGAGGAAGACACGGTTGCCTCCGCTACAGAGGGTAGCCATGGAACTTTAGTTCCATCTCTTCAGCGTGGGTGGGCAGAAGAGGAGGAAGAGGATGAGGATATTGAGAGTCATCCTCCTGGTGAGGACAGCGAAATCTTGACTGTTGGTACTCTGGCACACATGGCTGACTTTATGTTAGGCTGCCTTTCCCGTGACCCACGCGTTATACGCATTTTAAACAACACGGATTACTGGGTGTTCACCCTTCTGGACCCCCGCTACAAAGAGAATTTCTCATCTCTCATTCCTCCGGTGGAGAGGACAAGCAAAATGGTGCAATACCAGAAGGTTCTTGTCGAAAAATTGCTCCAAAATTTTCCATCTGACAACGCTGGCGGCAGAGTACGTGCTACCTTGGCCAACCGAGAAGGGGAGAAAAGGGGAGCACACAGCAGTTCCGAGAAAGGCAGGGCAACACTCTCCAAGGCGTGGGACACCTTCATGACACCCCGCCAGCACCCTCACCCTGATGCGCAGCCTAGTGTCACAAGGAGGGAAAAGTTTTGGAAGATGGTGAAGGAGTACGTAGCAGACCGTGTCAGCGTCCTCAATGATCCCTCTGTGCCTTACAACTACTGGGTGTCCAAGCTGGACACGTGGTATGAACTGGCACTCTACGCCTTGGAGGTGCTGGCCTGCCCTGCCGCCAGCGTTCTGTCTGAGCGGGTATTTAGTGCTGCTGGTGGCATCATAACAGATAAGCGTATCCGCCTTTCCACCGACAATGCTGATAGGTTGACACTTATAAAAATGAACAAGGCCTGGATTTCCCCTGACTTCTCCACTCCACTGGAGGAAAGCCCCGGGGGAACATAAACTCACTTTATATATGTTATTTACAATGATGGGAATACTCTGTATTCCCATTCACCCCTTCCACCCAAAAAACGGGTATATGGTTGACTCTTAATCTTCTCATCCTCCTCCTCCTCTTCCATATGCCCTGGGATATAATTTTTATATAGGGCCAGCTCACCAGCGGGCCCTGTGATATAATTTTTATATAGGGCCAGCTCACCAGCGGGCCCTGTGATATAATTTTTATATAGGGCCAGCTCACCAGCGGGCCCTGTTTGACAATTTTTATATAGGTCAGCTCACCAGCGGGCCTTCTCATATAATGTTTTATTGGGTCAGCTCTCTAGCGGGCCCTCTCATATAATGTTTTATAGCGTCAGCTCACTAGCGGGCCTTCGCATATAATGTTTAGGATGGTCAGCTCTGCAGCAGACCCTCACCCATAATGTTTTAGATGGTCGGCTCAGCAGCAGACCCTCATTCCTAATGTTTTAGATGGTCGGCTCAGCAGCAGACCCTCATTCCTAATGTTTTAGATGGTCAGCTCAGCGCACGTTTCCCTCTTAATCATGGCCTCAGTTCTGAAAATCAAGGAAATTTTTGGGAGAATTTGCCTCTGCGCACGTTTCCCTCTTAATCATGGCCTCAGTTCTGAAAATCAAGGAAATTTTTGGGAGAATTTGCCTCTGCGCACGTTTCCCTCTTAATCATGGCCTCAGTTCTGAAAATCAAGGAACTTTTTGGGAGAATTTGCTTCTGCGCACGTTTCCCTCTTAATCATGGCCTCAGTTCTGAAAATCAAGGAAATTTTTGGGAGAATTTGCAGATGATATACAAGTAAATATACAGCAAATACTGTTTGGTAACAATTTTTCGCCTAAAGTCGTTTTTATTTTCCTTTTTGTGTGTTTTACGATCAGTCTGTAAAAATGGCATACTACGGGCGAAAGATCGTTCCCAGCAGCGACGTTGGAGTCCAAGATGCATCCAGACATCCTCCCTATGCTGTCCCTGAACCATTTCTGTGGTGTTTCCATCCTTTTCTTCCATTTTCCTATGGACCAGGCACCCTCCCCTCATCAGAGCAGGGGGTGCCTGGTGTAATGCTCGAGTCCTCCCATTGACTTCAATGGGGCTCGGGTGCTCGGCCGAGCACTCGAGCCTCCGGGGGCGCTCGGTCAGAGCACCCGAACACCCGAGCATCGGGGTGCTCGCTCATCACTAGTAATAATGTTTGATAACATGAGTATTCAAACCACCATAAAGTGCAGGATGCACTTAAAGGGATAGTAATACTTCATTTTAACTTTATTTTATTTTGTAGGCATTAAAAAAACATGATGAATGATGTAAGTCTTATCTCTCAAACCTTTATGGTTTATGAGATATTCACAAGCAAAGTTTCCCCCTCCCTCCCCTTTTACTGATGTCACACTCTTCAGCCTGAGCAGAAGGGAGGTGGCCAGGTAGACTGCAGAGAGGGACAATCTTCAATTAAGATAAGGGAAAAACCTGAAAAGCTTGTCAAGGGGGGCAGGGATTTCATTGTTTTCATAGGAATAAGAGTGTCCCCTTCTGTTATCTGTCCAGTCTATGGACTGCATTCCACATCTGAGAAAAGATTGTTTACAGTAGGTAAAAGGGGCGGGAGGGGGAAAGTTTGCTTGTGAATATCTCATAAACCATCAAGGTTTGAGAGATAAGATTTATATCATTCTTCATGTTTTTTTAGTGCCTACAAAATAAAATAAAGTTAAAACGAAGTATTACTATCCCTTTAAAAGGATAGTAATGTTTCATGATAAAGGCAGCTCTAATTAATCATCATAGTATTTGGACCTTGGAGAGTGTTATTTCAATTCTGTGAGAGTTGTAGTTCAAGAGTAATTCAATGACAAAGTATTCCCCTCTCGCCCCTTTTACTGATGTAACACTGTTCATTGTTCTCATAAGAAGAAGATTGTCCCCTGCTGTTATCTGTCTGGTCTATGGACTGGATTCCACATCTGAGAAGAGATGGCTTTCACTAGGTAAAAGGGGCGGGAGGGGAAACTTTATCCTTCAATTACTCTTGAACCACAACTCTGACAGTATTGAAATAACACTCTCCATGGCCCAAATACTATGAAGATTAACTGGAGCTGCTGTTTTTGTGAAACATTACTATCCCTTTAAGCACTTTCCTATGCAAAGATATAGCCACACTAAGATACTGACTCATTAAAATCTAACCGTGTCTGATCAAATGGCCGATATGGTATACGCAGGGCTTATAATTTGAAGTCCTTTGCTACTAGCCAGACCTGAAAAGTTACTCGCCTCTGCAAGCCAAAACATACACACCAGGGCTGAATTTCTACTCAACAGGGTTACATTTTCACTCGCCATTGGCTAGTGGCGAGTGGAAATTTTGAGCCCTGTTATAGGATGTATAGAGGCCCTAATGTCTCATAATTAGTGTTGAGCGAGCATGCTCGGCCGATGCTCGGATCGGCTCGAGCATCGCTCTGCTCGGCACATGGCGGTACTCGTACGAGTACCGCATGTGCTCGCCCGCCATGTTCGGGTCTCCTCCCCGCACGTTTTGCGGCTGCTGCGCAGCCAATAAACGTGCAGGGAGGCTCTGACATCAGTGTAATGCCAGCAGCCATGTTGGCTGCTGGCATTACACTGATTGGCTGGCCAGAACCCGTGGTCGGGTGCTGTATAGCACCTGACCAGCGAGTTCGGCTCAGTCTTAGCCAGGGAGAGATGAGGATAGGAAGGGAAAGTCAGTGTAGGGAGAAAAAAAGAAAATTTGTGAAAAAAAAAGAACCAAAAGTCCTTTTTAGGACTACTGTGTGTGGGGGCAGCAGTTTATTTTGTGTGGGGGGAAAAAAACAAAAAAAAAAAAATTTCATATATTCTGTTTAGTGTGCAAAGTTGCAGATTAGAGCACATTCTGTTTAGTGTGCAAAGTTGCAGATTAGAGCACATTCTGTTTAATGTGCAAAGTTGCAGATTAGAGCACATTCTGTTTAGTGTGCAAAGTTGCAGATTAGAGCACATTCTGTTAAGTCTTCAAACTAAAATATCAAAGTCACATATTCCATTCAGTGTGCGTCGCCGCAGTTTAGCAGCACATTCTGTGTACTGTGCAGAGTTGCAGAATAGGAAGAAATACTGTTAAGTCTTCAAACTAAAATATCAAACTCACATATTCCATTCAGTGTGCTTCGCCGCAGTTTAGCAGCACATTCTGTGTACTGTGCAGAGTTGCAGAATAGGAAGAAATACTGTTAAGTCTTCAAACTAAAATATCAAAGTCACATATTCCATTCAGTGTGCTTCGCCGCAGTTTAGCAGCACATTCTGTGTACTGTGCAGAGTTGCAGAATAGGAAGAAATACTGTTAAGTCTTCAAACTAAAATATCAAAGTCACATATTCCATTCAGTGTGCTTCGCCGCAGTTTAGCAGCATATTGTGTGTACTCTGCACAGTTGCAGAATAGGAAGAAATACTGTTAAGTCTTCAAACTAAAATATCAAAGTCACATATTCCATTCAGTGTGCGTCACCGCAGTTTAGCAGCACATTCTGTGTACTCTGCACAGTTGCAGAATAGGAAGAAATACTGTTAAGTCTTCAAACTAAAATATCAAAGTCACATATTCCATTCAGTGTGCGTCACCGCAGTTTAGCAGCACATTCTGTGTACTGTGCACAGTTGCAGAATAGGAAGAAATACTGTTAAGTCTTCAAACTAAAATATCAAAGTCACATATTCCATTCAGTGTGCTTCGCCGCAGTTTAGCAGCCTATTCTGTGTACTCTGCACAGTTGCAGAATAGGAAGAAATACTGTTAAGTCTTCAAACTAAAATATCAAAGTCACATATTCCATTCAGTGTGCGTCACCGCAGTTTAGCAGCCTATTCTGTGTACTCTGCACAGTTGCAGAATAGGAAGAAATACTGTTAAGTCTTCAAACTAAAATATCAAAGTCACATATTCCATTCAGTGTGCTTCGCCGCAGTTTAGCAGCCTATTCTGTGTACTCTGCACAGTTGCAGAATAGGAAGAAATACTGTTAAGTCTTCAAACTAAAATATCAAAGTCACATATTCCATTCAGTGTGCGTCACCGCAGTTTAGCAGCCTATTCTGTGTACTCTGCACAGTTGCAGAATAGGAAGAAATACTGTTAAGTCTTCAAACTAAAATATCAAAGTCACATATTCCATTCAGTGTGCTTCGCCGCAGTTTAGCAGCCTATTCTGTGTACTCTGCACAGTTGCAGAATAGGAAGAAATACTGTTAAGTCTTCAAACTAAAATATCAAAGTCACATATTCCATTCAGTGTGCGTCACCGCAGTTTAGCAGCACATTCTGTGTACTCTGCACAGTTGCAGAATAGGAAGAAATACTATTAAGTCTTCAAACTAAAATATCAAAGTCACATATTCCATTCAGTGTGCGTCACCGCAGTTTAGCAGCACATTCTGTGTACTCTGCACAGTTGCAGAATAGGAAGAAATACTGTTAAGTCTTCAAACTAAAATATCAAAGTCACATATTCCATTCAGTGTGCGTCACCGCAGTTTAGCAGCCTATTCTGTGTACTCTGCACAGTTGCAGAATAGGAAGAAATACTGTTAAGTCTTCAAACTAAAATATCAAAGTCACATATTCCATTCAGTGTGCGTCACCGCAGTTTAGCAGCACATTCTGTGTACTCTGCACAGTTGCAGAATAGGAAGAAATACTGTTAAGTCTTCAAACTAAAATATCAAAGTCACATATTCCATTCAGTGTGCTTCGCCGCAGTTTAGCAGCCTATTCTGTGTACTCTGCACAGTTGCAGAATAGGAAGAAATACTGTTAAGTCATCAAACTAAAATATCAAAGTCACATATTCCATTCAGTGTGCTTCGCCGCAGTTTAGCAGCCTATTCTGTGTACTCTGCACAGTTGCAGAATAGGAAGAAATACTGTTAAGTCTTCAAACTAAAATATCAAAGTCACATATTCCATTCAGTGTGCGTCACCGCAGTTTAGCAGCCTATTCTGTGTACTCTGCACAGTTGCAGAATAGGAAGAAATACTGTTAAGTCTTCAAACTAAAATATCAAAGTCACATATTCCATGAAAGATGAAGAAGGCGGGTAAAAAGGGACGGGGAAGTGGACGTGATCCTGATAGTTCAGGGCGCGGGTCAGGACGCGGAGAAACTGTGCCTGGTGCCAGAGCACAAGAAAGAAAGACATCCACCATACCTAGCTTCATGTCTAATTTTACAGGGCGTCGCAGGACATCACTCTCGAGGTCCGACCACTGCGAACAGGTGGTCGGTTGGATGTCAGCTGATACTGCTTCCAGTCGGTTAAGCACCACCCTGTCTTCCACCAAGTCCACTCTCAGTAGCCAAGAGTCTGGTCAACATAATCCTCACTCTGATCATCCTTCCTCCCACCATAGACGGTCTGGTCAAAGAAGTGATCCCACACTGGGATATAGTGAGGAGCTCGTCTCATCACCAATCCTTCATTTGACCCTCTCTCCAAGCACGCTTGCAGAGGAACATGACATCTTATGCCCTGATTCACAACCTCTAGAGGCTACCCAATCACAAGAAGATGACAGATGTGAACGGCATTTAAGGTCAAAGGAAGTAGTGGATGATGATGATGATGATGAGACACAGTTGCCATTAAATCAACCACTATTACTGTCTCAAGACCTTGTTGAGGAGGATGTTATACAGTTGTCAATGACTGAGTATGTGGTGGGATCAAGACATGAGGAGGATGATCAGAGTGAGGAAGTGGAGGAGGACTTGGTGGACGATGAGGTGACTGACCCCACCTGGGAAGGTGTAGAGCCGAGCGATGACAGCAGTCCTGAGGGTGAGCCATCTGCAGCACCGCAACAGGCTGGAAGAGGCAGTGGTGTGGCTACAGAAAGAAGGCGGACCGCACCAAACCGGCCCGCAAATGTTCCACGGAGCACCCCCTTGCGTAAATCTCCCTTGCCAAGGGGTAGGTGTTCCGCGGTATGGCGTTTTTTTAAGGAAAGTGCGGACGACAAAAGAATTGTAGTTTGCAACCTGTGCCACACCAGAATGAGCCGAGGCATGAACACTAGAAACCTCACCACCACCAGCATGATCCGACACATGGCATCCAAGCACCGTAATAAGTGGGAGGAACGCCTGGATCGCCCATCTGTGTCTGCAGGCCACACCACTGCCTTCTCTTCCCCTGTTTTCGGTGCCGGCCAATCGCCTGTCAAAGGCGCAGGCCCGCATACCTCCCGCCCTGCACCTGTACCATCTGAAGCACCATCAGCGACCACATCCACTTCCCTGTCCCAGCACAGCGTCCAAATGTCGTTACCCCAGGCATTTGAGCGCAAGCGAAAATACCCAGCCACCCACCCACAGGCCATAGCACTAACCTCACACCTTTCCAAATTACTGGCCATCGAAATGCTGCCATTTAGGCTTGTGGACACTGAGTCCTTCCGCAGCCTGATGGCAGCAGCTGTCCCTCGGTACGCGGTCCCCAGCCGCCACTACTTTTCCCGGTGTGCCATCCCCGCATTACACCACCATGTGTCCCGTAACATCACCCGTGCCCTGACCAACGCAGTTACTGGGAAGGTCCACTTAACGACTGACACATGGACAAGTGCTTGTGGCCAGGGACGCTACATTTCCCTGACGGCACACTGGGTGAATGTCGTGGAGGCTGGGAGCGACTCGGACCCTGGGATGGCACGGGTGCTACCCACGCCGAGGATTGCGGGCCCTACCTCCATCAGGGTTTCCGCCAGCACCTACGTTATTGGCTCCTCCTCCTCCGTTTCCACCTCCGAATTCTCTACACGCAGCGCCACTCCCCCATCAGCCAGTAGCTGGAAGCAGTGTAGCACTGCAGTGGGGAAGCGTCAACAGGCCGTGCTGAAGCTGATCTGCCTTGGGGACAAACAGCACACGGCCTCAGAGCTGTTGCAGGGGATTAGTCACCAGACCGAGCAATGGCTCTCGCCACTCAACCTGCAACCAGGCATGGTTGTGTGTGATAATGGGCGTAACTTGGTGGCGGCTTTGGAGCTCGGCAAGCTCACACACGTACCATGCCTAGCGCATGTATTTAATTTAGTGGTTCAGCGATTTCTAAAAACCTACCCCAATGTGCATGATCTCTTGACCAAGGTGCGCCGCGTGTGTGCACATTTCCGTAAGACATCTACAGCTTCAGCCGGCCTGTTGAAGCTGCAGCAGCGCTTACAATTGCCAGCTCACCGGCTGCTGTGTGACGTGAGCACGCGCTGGAACTCCACCTTCCACATGTTGGCCCGGCTTTGTGAGCAGCAGAGGGCAGTAGTGGAGTACCAGCTGTTACACGGTCGTCGCCTCTCCGTTCAACTTCCTATAATCAGAAGTGAGGAGTGGGAATGGATGTCAGACCTCTGTGAGGTTTTACGCAATTTTGAGGAATCGACACAGATGGTGAGCGGCGATAACGCTATTATCAGTGTAACCATCCCACTTCTGTGTCTACTGAAACGCTCGCTGCTCACAATTAAAACTGACGCTTTGCATGTGGAAGAGGTGGAAATGCGGGAGGAAGAGCTTACACAAGGTGATAGCCAGAGCACCCTCACTTCGTCTTCTCAGCAACAATTGGAGGAGGCGGAGGAGGAGGAGGAGGAGGAGGAAGACACGGTTGCCTCCGCTACAGAGGGTAGCCATGGAACTTTAGTTCCATCTCTTCAGCGTGGGTGGGCAGAAGAGGAGGAAGAGGATGAGGAGATTGAGAGTCATCCTCCTGGTGAGGACAGCGAAATCTTGACTGTTGGTACTCTGGCACACATGGCTGACTTTATGTTAGGCTGCCTTTCCCGTGACCCACGCGTTATACACATTTTAGACAACACGGATTACTGGGTGTTCACCCTTCTGGACCCCCGCTACAAAGAGAATTTCTCATCTCTCATTCCTCCGGTGGAGAGGACAAGCAAAATGGTGCAATACCAGAAGGTTCTTGTTGAAAAATTGCTCCAAAATTTTCCATCTGACAACGCTGGCGGCAGAGTACGTGCTACCTTGGCCAACAGAGAAGGGGAGAAAAGGGGAGCACACAGCAGTTCCGACAAAGGCAGGGCAACACTCTCCAAGGCGTGGGACACCTTCATGACACCCCGCCAGCACCCTCACCCTGATGCGCAGCCTAGTGTCACAAGGAGGGAAAAGTTTTGGAAGATGGTGAAGGAGTACGTAGCAGACCGTGTCAGCGTCCTCAATGATCCCTCTGTGCCTTACAACTACTGGGTGTCCAAGCTGGACACGTGGTATGAACTGGCACTCTACGCCTTGGAGGTGCTGGCCTGCCCTGCCGCCAGCGTTCTGTCTGAGCGGGTATTTAGTGCTGCTGGTGGCATCATAACAGATAAGCGTATCCGCCTTTCCACCGACAATGCTGATAGGTTGACACTTATAAAAATGAACAAGGCCTGGATTTCCCCTGACTTCTCCACTCCACTGGAGGAAAGCCCTGGGGGAACATAAACTCACTTTATATATGTTATTTACAATGATGGGAATACTCTGTATTCCCATTCACCCCTTCCACCCAAAAAACGGGTATATGGTTGACTCTTAATCTTCTCATCCTCCTCCTCCTCTTCCATATGCCCTGTGCTATAATTTTTATATAGGGCCAGCTCACCAGCGGGCCCTGTGATATAATTTTTATATAGGGCCAGCTCACCAGCGGGCCCTGTTTGACAACTTTTGGTATAGGTCAGCTCACCAGCGGGCCTTCTTATATAATGTTTTATTGGGTCAGCTCTCTAGCGGGCCCTCTCATATAATGTTTTATAGCGTCAGCTCACTAGCGGGCCTTCGCATATAATGTTTAGGATGGTCAGCTCCGCAGCAGACCCTCACCCATAATGTTTTAGATGGTCGGCTCAGCGCACGTTTCCCTCTTAATCATGGCCCCAGTTCAGAAAAATCGAGGAAATTTTTGGGAGAATTTGCCTTTGCGCACGTTTCCCTCTTAATCATGGCCTCAGTTCAATAAAATCAAGTAAATTTTTGGGAGAATTTGCCTCTGCGCACGTTTCCCTCTTAATCATGGCCTCAGTTCAGAAAAATCAAGGAAATTTTTGGGAGAATTTGCCTCTGCGCACGTTTCCCTCTTAATCATGGCCTCACTTCAGAAAAATCGAGGAAATTTTTGGGAGAATTTGCAGATGATATACAAGTAAATATACAGCAAATATTGTTTGGTAACAATTTTTCGCCTAAAGTCGTTTTTATTTTCCTTTTTGTGTGTTTTACGGTCAGTCTGTAAAAATGGCGTACTACGGGCGAAAGATCGTTCCCAGCAGCGACGTTGGAGTCCAAGATGCATCCAGACATCCTCCCTATGCTGTCCCTGAACCATTTCTGTGGTGTTTCCATCATTTTCTGCCCTTTTCCTATGGACCAGGCACCCTCCCCTCATCAGAGCAGGGGGTGCCTGGTGTAATGCTCGAGTCCTCCCATTGACTTCAATGGGGCTCGGGTGCTCGGCCGAGCACTCGAGCCTCAGGGGGTGCTCGGTCAGAGCACCCGAACACCCGAGCATTGGGGTGCTCGCTCATCACTACTCATAATCTATTAAACCTGTTACAGTATTGTTCAACAGCAATACATGGCTGATAATAAAGGGGACTATCAGTGTAATACCGTAAACGAGTCTGTGGTTTATTGTACTCCGCTCTTCACAATTATGTGTATGGAATACATAGAGTTCTGCTCACACTAATTAGTTTTTGTGGCAGGTCTAAAACAGTTCAATCAAAAAGAGGAGATCACAGAGGAAGTGGTAATCCAGACTCAATTGCTAAGCTGGCTCTTATCTCAAAAATCATTAGGTAATGATCCCAGGTAGCAGGTGCCCCACAAAAATAGTTTTAAAATACGTTACAGGTCTTATGAACGGAATACAAATTAGGATACCACAACAGTGTGTGATCCTTAACCCTTGTATAAAGTTCTGCTCACATCAGTTCATATTTGTAGCAGATCAAACGCGATACAGTCTCAGGAAAAAAGTGGTCACAAAGGAAGCAGTGATCCGACTTCAGTTGCTAAGCTGGTTCAGTTCTCAAAAATCATTTGGTAACGATCCCAGCTAGTGGGTACGCAAATATAAAAAGTGTATTTATACATTTCAGTTCTTAGAAGAAACAGGATATAAAGCAGGATACCACATTAGTGTGTGGTCACCCTGACGTACGTTTCGCCATATCTTTGGCTTTATCAAAGGGTAAAAGGGTAATTCTGGGACAAACCAACTACACCATAGAGGACAAATATACAATCCTATTGATTTAAAATAAGATTTTACCCCCATGAATGCTAGAGACATCGCCATAGCATTTGCATTGCAAAGCAATGCATTGGAGAACACTCCAGCATTCAAAAGGCTATAAGCCACTTTAAAATCTATGTCCATTGGTGGACTGTTTTTTTTTTTTTTTTTAATCTACGACACAGTTGGCTTGCCCCAGAATTGCTCTAGTTCTTAGTACATCAGCCTCAGAAAGTCTATACTGCTCCAAAGGCAGGTCATTTGCAGCTCAGTGGCTTTATAAATGTCCTTTAGTGATTGCCATAAAGTATCTTTCCTCGGTTAGTGGCAATATCACCCAATTACCATGCACCAATGTATTATAAAACACATTTAAGATAAGAAAACTAGCTGGAAATACACTTTGGGAATATTTTACTGCTCACACTCGGGCGATAAAAGTCACCTTACCTTTTGCTGATTCTGTCTAGGCATGCCTCATTAGAGGACAAAATGATGACTCTGCATTTTCCTGGAATTGTTACTTATTTGTTATTGAAAAATTAGTAAACAGAAATCTCGGTGACACAAAATCAGGTGGGCTTAACTGCATGTCATAAGGAAAGGGTATGATTCTAAATTAGCACAGACACATATCTTGGGGATAACAGACCACAGCTTTAATTACATGTGTTAATCACATTATTATTATTATTTAACCATAATAGTAATTAATCATTAATCATCAATTAATAATTAACTTACATTCCTTTACCAATCCACATTCCTTGAAACCAAGCATGGCTAAACGGGCTTATGATAGAATACCAGCATATTTCAGCACTTACAGCTGACCCCCGACATTCCTCAGTGCTTAAAGCTGAACCCAACATTCTTCAGCACTTACAGCTGATCCCACCATTCTTCAGCACTTACAGCTGACCCCCAAGGCATTACCCCATTGGCCATCCAGCTTAGCTTCAATAGGTAACATTACCACCTGCAGCCTAAGTCTGGGGCAAACTCCCATAGGGCTTCCTCTCAAGGATAAATCCCCATAACTTTACCACACAAGTTATAGATCTCTGAAAACCAGGCAAGGACTACCCGCCCTGCAGTGACACACAACCAAACACCGCAAACACACCAAAACAGGGAGGGAGGGATGCTTTTCCTTGTCCCCTCTACCCAGAGCCACAATTACCTTCCTATCCCTGTCCTTAATAACCATATCCTTACTCCTCCCCTATCACACCCTACCAGTCAGAATCAACCCTCCCCATGACATGCTTCCACTTTGTTGCCATCCGTGGAAATCAGTGGCAGAGATATCTTGTCCTGAAAAAGTGTAGATTGATAATGGCAGTTAACACTTTCAGTGCCATTACTTTGCAATGCATTGAAAACCCTTCTGGCACACAAAGGGTTAAAGAGAAACAGACAAAAATTCATTTGAAAGGATTTGCATGATTATTCCTTTAGAGAAAAATGTTATTGTTTCAGAGAACAAAACTGAGATAACTACATTAGCATGTAAGGTGAGAAAATAATTCAGATCAGTGTTTATATTGTTGTCCTGATATCACTTAGTCACATCCTATATAATAATTCGCTAGTATGTTTGTCAGAAGCCGTCATGCGCAGTAGAGACTGCCCGAACGCACAGAATGCTGAGAGTTCTGTGCTGAGAGCATTCTGTGCTTTCGGGCAGTCTGTACAGTGCATGACTGTGTCGGCGGCAGGACTCAGAGCAGGACCGGCCTCTTAACCCTTTGAGTGCCAGAGGGGAGTGCAACGCCTTGCAAAGCAATGCTTTGCATACCCCTCTGGCACTCAAAGGGTTAACATCACGGGCTTTTACACTAGTAAGATATAAAAAGAAACCTGTGTAACAATGCTATAGCAATGGGGAGTCATTACGCTCAGTTCTTCTGTGATGTCAGCTGCTCATGTTGAACCAGCCCTTTTAGCTTATGCTCTTCCTTCAAATTCCCATCAGTGAAATGGCTTTTGATTATCACTGAGAGGTTATCAAAGATTAATACTAATATCAGTCACACTCTTGAACACTTTACAATCCATTTAAAGGATGAACATTAATGCATTACTATCCCTTTAACCTTTTCAGTGCCAGATGTATAGACAACGCATTGCAAAGCAATGCTTTGTGTGCCCCTCTGGCACTCAGAGGGTTAATACAATGAGGTATAGGTATAAAAAGGGGATTAATTCTGGAAAAAGAAAATATAACCATGATGAATAAATATTCCCCTTGATTTAAAGTAGAACATTCACGTCCAAAAATAATTTGCGCACGGGTTTGAATAATTAATATAAGATTAGTGCTGTTTTTTTCCCCCACTTACCTACGAGTGGAGACATTAAGCCTGAAAATGTGCCACTCCCGCATTCTGCGGCACCCAGTATGTGCGGCACAAAGCCGCAGGACTTCCCACCTCCCTCCCAGCTGCACCAAGGAGCGCGCTCCGAAGGGAAGCATGAACACGCTCCCTGGTGCAGCTGGGAGGGAGGTGGGAAGTCCTGCAGCTTCGCGCCGCACATACAGAGTGCCGCAGAATGCAGAAGTGGCACACTTTCAGGCTTAATGTCTCCACTCATAGGTAAGTGGAGGAAAAATTCATCATATTTCAGACATATATGAGTGTCTTTCAAACTTCTCCATAGCTGTCTAATGTAAAACCTTACATAAGACTGAAAGGGTGAAGTTTAACATTAGACAGCTATGGAGGACTTTGAAAAACACTACTATTGAGTAGTTTGACATTAGCCTGATTATTACCCTGACTGCAGAGACATTGTTACAACACATCAGCAAACTTTATAACAACGTAATATGCTAATGATCAATGTCTCTACCTCTCCCCTTGAATATATAACTCTTAGTGAATATGGTGAAATATATCTTATTCACAAAGGTGAAGCGTTCTCATCATATTGCCAAAAATAATTTGCATAATTTGCCTAGTGTCCAGACATTTCACCAGGGAGGAGATGAATTAACATGATAAAAATGTCATAACGTGGAGTTTTCCTCCAATGTGATAATATCTTCAATTCCTATGTTGTACTACACAGTCTATGATCTTAGTGGACATGAATAACAGAATAATATAGAAATTATAGTGTTTATTCCAGTGGAGACCTTATCTCCTCTTCATCACTCTTATCACACCTCAGCACATACCCCCCCTGGGGTTTATACAACTGGCTTATAGCAAAGAAAACAGCAACACAGCTTCTTGAAGTAGGGATAAAATAAAACAATCAAGTTTACTGAAGACTGAATAAAAACTTATCTCAAGGAGTACACAAACTGCACATCCAAAAACACCTGACTGTGTAGCATATTCTTTTTTGTTTAGGTTAATGAAGCTCCCGTACTTATGTATGAAGTTTACGAGTGGAGCAGAAACATCACACGCTAAGTCGCCATTGCAACATGACCTGTAGAGGTCTCTCTGTTCTTCTGTTCATACAGTTGGCTACATTTCTCAGTGAGAGTATCTCTCTTATACTCATACGGAAACACAATACAATACCTGTTTGGTTTTGTGTTTGATAATGAAACGTAATTGATCCTTTAAGGTGTAGCTGCATTCTATAGGACAGTGGTTCTCAACTCCTGCCCTCAGGACCCACTAACAGGCCAGGACTTAGGGATTTCTCTGATAGAACACAGGTGTGGTGATCAGAGGCTCATTCACATTGATTAACTCACCTGTACTCTAACAAGGAAATCATCAAATCATGGCCTGTTAGTGGGTCCTGAGGACAGGAGTTGAGAACTACTGCTTCATGACAAGTAAGACAACTCTGCCTGGCTAACATTCTCTTCATACACGATTCTGTGTTGTTTTGCAGGGGCTTCACAGGATTTCCAATCCAAAAGTATTTTCACAGAAAAGCATCTAATATGCCCACAAGCCTAGAATGGACTATACATTACACCTTTATTATACTTCTTAATTCCACTGGATTTTCATCTTTATAATGTGCACATTCTGAGTTCAAGATTAATGATTTTCTCCATCAATACACTCCTTGTCATTTTTTTGGCTTGGTTATATTGTATTCTTTTTAAAAGTATGCAATCTCAGTTGCACTACTTCCTTCCTTTAACCCTTTGAGTGCCAGAGGAGTATGCAACACATTGCAAAGCAATGAGTTGCACACCCCTCTGGCACTCAAAGGGTTAAGAGTGCCACAGCATTTCAGAATTCCAAAAATACTAATATTCCAAGGCCGTACCGAGAAAATAAAAGTGGAGTAATATTTATTTTCTTGCTTAGTTTAATAACGATACTCTGCTGGCAGATTATTTATTGCACTGAGAATTGTAGCCAGCAATTATGAATTTTCTATTTGTAGTCACCTCAGGTGCTGCCTTTTGGACACTAGTTGGTGCTGTTATTTCAAAAAAAGATATTTTTGAGCTGTAATCTGTAATATCTTTTAAATGAAAAATCTCCCAATTATTGATGTACCTTAGTTTTTTGTTTTTTTTTTAAAGCGGAACTACCACTCTTGTTAAAATGTGGCCCAAACAAATATCCATGTGGCGACTAGCTGCTCAGTATCGCTAGCCAGAATTATTACCGCGTTAATGAGAATTATACACTGCTCCCAGACCGACAGGCAGGAAACAGCGCAGACATCTTTCCATAGTGACGTCTGCATGCCTGTGCTGTCAGTCCCTTTTGGAGCCAAACGGCTCCTAGCAACGCCTCCTAGAGCAGGCTGGGACTGACAGTGGAAACGCCCAGATGTCACTATGGCAAGATGTCAGTGCTGTTTCCTGCCTGTCAGTCCGGGAACAGCGTACAGTTCTCAAACACCAGGTAATATCTCTGGCAACTAGAGCTATTGAGCAGCTAGTCGCCAGATGGGTATTTATTTGGGCCAAATTTTAACAGAGGTGGTAGTTCCGCTTTAAGTGGAAGGAAAATCTATATAACTTATTTTTTTCTTTGGAAAAACAGTTTGCTGTTCCTTTAATTTGCACGTGAAAAAACCCACACACTATAGTAAATATGCCCAACAGTTTTAGCAAGCCAAAACTGGCAAAAGGATTCGTATTTCCCTTAATTGCTTATGTGTCATTGCAGTGGGTGTGTGGTTCTACATAATGCAGAAGAACTGAATCACAAAACATGGATGTTTTTAAAACACACAATCCTCTGCACAGATTTATACTCCTCTAAACAACCCACAAGGGAACATTAACCTCTTGGTTGCTAAAAATTTCTCCACGATATTGTGAAATAATGGGGGGAGTTATGTGCTAAGACGTTATAAAGAGATGATAATGCGGAGATGACGTCTCCATATCCTATTTTATTCTATGGAGCCAATGCATAAAGATTTTACCAACTTTATAGATCTTAGTGCATAGGCTCCATAGAATAGCATAGGAACTGGAGAAGTGATATCACTGGAGAAGTTATCTACACTTTATCAACTCTTTACCACACCTTAGTGCATAACTCCCAATGTATTGGTGACAATTTTAGCATCCAAATGGTTTTTGACTCTCTGAAACTTTATAACTTACCTCTCCATATAGAGGCTAAAGTACTAAGTAGAAATTAAGTAATTCTGGGGCAAAGCAACAGCACCACAGCATAGATGCTAAGAGGATTTTGAGAGGGACCAGTATGATTTGGACATTGGCTGCACCATAACAGATTGTTGTACATATGTCTAGTGATGGATCAATGAGGCAGGGTTGCATTTGTACTCAGGCCAGTCTGATATTTTCCATTGTGGGTTGCAAAGGACAAAGTACAATACAGTATATTAATCCTACTAAATCTATCTGCTGCCTTTAACACTATTAATCATACATTCCTACTGGCCACACTGCACACCCTTGGCATCCGTGACACACCTCTAGAATGGATCTCTTCCTATTTCTCTAACTGTACTTTAAGTGTTTCTCCCCATAACCTCTCAGTAGGTGTACCTCTGGGATCAGTCCTGGGACCACTTATCTTTTCTCTCTACACCCTCTCACTTCATGACCTCATCTCATCTCTTGGCTTTAATTACCAACTGGATGCAGACTGCCCACAAATCTACCTCTCTTTCCTTGACCTTACACTGGCTGTGCAGTCTTGAGTCACTCAGTGTCTCATAGCAATTTCATCATGGATGGCCATCTTAAACTTCATATGGCTAAGACAGAACTGGTTGTATTCCCTCCTAAACCCCATCCCCAACCCCTTTCTCCATCACAGTTGACAATTCTGCCATTCACTCAGTAACCAAAGCATGTTGTCTTGGAGTCATACTCGATTCTACCTTGACACTCTCCCCCCACATCCAAGCTGATACCAGAACATGTTGCTTCTTCCTGAAAAATACTGCCAAAATACTTCCCTTCCTCTATATGTCAGCTGTAAAAACTCTCACACATGCCCTCATTCTCTCTAGCCTCAACTATTGCAGCATTCTACTCTGTGGTCTTTCTGACTCTCATCTTTCTCCACTTCAGTCTGTTCTCAATTCTGTTGCAAGAATACCTGACTTTGCTCCCAGATACCTTCCCTCTCATCTGCTCCTGAAATCCCTCTATTGGTTATTTCTTACAAGATTCTTCTCCTCTCCTTTAAGTTGCTTTCTTCTTCAGCACCCTCTTACATTTATGCCATTATCTCCCGCTACACCCATCCCAGTCACCTGAGTTCTTCTCAATGGTTCTTCCTGCCCTCTCACTACACAACGCGAGCCACCTCTCAGCTGCAATCTTTTTTACTGGCTGCCCCTCGAATTTGGAATGCCCTCCTTATCACCATTCACAAATCATCCACACTCATTACTTTCAAGCATCTCCTGAAAACCCAACTGTTCAAGGAGGCATCTCAGTAACAATATCCTCCTTCTGCACACTGACAGTCACATTAGAATCATTCTGCTCTTCCTCCACTAAGCCTTGTACTAGCACTTATGATCCTCCTCCTACTGTCTCTGTAAGTTGGCATGATTTCTAATTAGATTGTAAGCCCCCTGGGACAGGGTCCATTTCCCAATGTATGATTTTCTTTTACTGCACTTTTCCCCCCTTCTAATAATGCAATGATCACACTTTAGCTTGATGCTCTTAACCCTGTTCTGTATTTTTGTATTGTACTATTACAACTTCCTTAAAGAGCTGTGTACATGAATAGCACTATATAAACAAAGATACATACACAGTGTCCATATATCAAACAATTCATGTCATAATGTGCAAAGAGCTTAATCTGGGTAGGCTGAATGGAAGTTTGAAAGTGGGGTTTGCCTTGCAGTTGACAGGAAGCGGGCTTAATGGGGCAGGAGTGAGTGAAATGGACAGGAACGTGGCTGAGGTTTTTACTGAACTTACTGAGCTGGAGAACCATCCTCTGTCCCCAGATACCAGGTAATTCAATCTGGAGACCCAAATTTTTGATGATGATAATGAGAGTTCACAGGTATGCACATCCCCCCACCCACTGCCTTTCCCTCCACCCTTTGCCTCCCATTCACACATCCTTACTTCTCCATCCACTCTTTGCCTTCCATTCCACTACCCCTTTCCTCCCCAGATCCCCTTTCCCTCTCATTTCCCCATCCCTTGATCCCCCAGTCCCCTTTGCCTCTCTTCTGCTCCCCTTGTCTTTCTCTCCTAAATTTTAATTGATTTAAATGCAGTGGTTTGCCACATAATTTCTCTGATTTCAGTTTGTGCTTATAACCCTTAATGTTTGAAAATGTTAAATGCAATTTCTTTTCCAGATACATGTGCTGCACTGAGGACTGAATACTAATTAGATGAATTTGCCCTCTTTGGGATGTGGAATGTTGGGAGATAATTTCTTGAATTCTGAATAATTTAAACAGGGCTTTTAACTCACTGAATGCTTCACAAAGCTTTGGAGACATCTGTTGCATTTTAGGGATTTAAAGATCCATATAAATCAATGGAAAATGTTATTTGCCCACAAGGTTACAGCTAGCTTGCTCCAGAATTGCTCCAGTTTTTTTAGTATCAGCCTCATTGTGAGGCTCCTAGCCCCAAGCAAGGATCAGCAAAAAGTCCCATTTTCTTTTATCAGGAATTTTTGTGGAAAAACACAATTTTCCCTTTTTCTCAGAAATTCCTGCAGATAGAAAATCAAATAATATATCCACCTTTTCACTACTACAAATGATATTCCCTTGAGAAACTTTTCAATTTACAATTATGCTTTATATGGTGGTGAGAAGTCAAGCTGCATTACTACCTGTCATTGTCAGTGTCATTACCTATATATCACACCCACACTCCCTGAAACTGTCCAGAGAACTGCTAGCACCAATATGCCTTAAGTCAAGCAACTCCAGTTCCATCTTTTGCCTCTACAATAACTAAAATCAAGATTTTAGCATCTTTCTCTTTTTCTCCCAAACACTGCTGTGTTCATTTTTACAGTAAAGTACGGGATAGGCCTATTAGCTTCAGAATCACCAACTTGCAATAAAAAACAAAGCAGTAGCGGGTATACCACCAGAGTACACCACACCGTATATGCTTGCCCCCCTTATTCATGCTTGTGTGAATGTAGGAATGAGTTTGTGAAATACAATATGTCAAGTTGTATCTGCTGCCTGTTTGTCTTGAATGTAAAATGTCTGTTGGTGTAGTATCTATTAGTCTCAGTCAAGTCTAAGCTCAGGTAGGATCACCTACCTGTCTGACTGCCACTTCCACCAATCAGCCCAAAAGTTTATTTTGTATTTTTATTATTTTTTTAACTCTCCTTTCACAACCACATGCCCACTCCCCACATGTCCACAGAACAACTGGTCACCACCAATACTCTTTAAGTCAAGCAAATCCAACTCCCCTTCTTTCATGTCTGCCTCTACACTAGCTAGAGTTACAATTTCATCAGCTCTTTCTCCCCTGAGGTATAGTTGATTTGCCTCAGAAATACTCCTCTCATGGTTTATGCATATTGGCAAATAATGTTAATGATAAAAACATGATGTGTACCATATCACTGAATCATTCTACAAAAAGTTCAGCATTAAAGCGGACCAGTCATAGAAACACAGAAGGATAACTTTTGACGGTAAAAAAGAACAGTCTGACGCCTGACCCATGCAGTCTGCCTATTTTCCTATCTAATAAAATACACAGTCTCACATGCTTCTCAGTATAGACTTATGTCTGCCCCAGGCATGTTTTATTTCCTAGCAGTATTTGTTGCTACAACCTCTGCAGAGCCTGTCACCCTTTTTGTTAAGTAGCACTTATGCCCATTACTTTTGAATTCTCCACCTTCATTTTAGATCATGACCTTTTATGCTAGTATTCCTTTTTTTCTGAAAAAATATTTTCCTCCTGAGCTGTATTACTCTCCCTTCTTTTTTCCAAGCTGTATATAATAAATTATTTGAGTCTATCTTAGTACGCAGTGTCATGTAGACCCTGTACCATTTGGGTGGCTTTTCTTTGAACTGTCTCTAATTTATTATTTTCCTTCTGAAGATGCTTTCTGCAGAACTGTACACAATACTCCAGTGGAGGTCTTACCCGTGATTTTTAGAGTGGCATTACTACCTATCTCTGCTGCTAATGCCTTTTCCTATATAACCAAGAACCCGGTTTGCTTTTTACACTGCTTTACTACATTGCTTGGCTACCATACATTCATCTGATGTAATAACTCCAAAGTCCTTTTCCTCTGATATTTTAGTCAGCATAGTGCAGTTAAGCCAGTTTTCCACCAGATTTCTGTATCCAAAATTTGTTTTCTTGAACTTTTCAGCATTAAACTTTAGATCACATAAATCTTAATGAATTTGGTTCCTCTCTCCTGGAGTGTCAACCCTGTTGCTGATTTTCATATAATCTGGAAAAAGGCACACCTTATCTTGACTACCACGTGTAATGTCACTAATGAAGAACAGGGCCCTGGCACTGACTCCATTCTGCTAGTGACCCCTCTTTCCTCTGAATAAATACCATTGAGTCTAAAGACTGTTTTGCCTGTTAATTAAGAATGAGAGGTTTACTGTACATCATATTTTAGTCTATTTCTAAGATACAGGGAAATATCCAACTGCCATTTGAAGTCAGGAAGGAATTTTTCTGGAATTAGTTTAAATTTGTTTAACTGGAATTAGCTTAAATTTGTTTTGTTTAGTGTTGCTGGGATTTTTTCTTTTGTTTGTTTTTTTGCCTTCCTCTGGATCCACAGGTGTGATACAGCATGGGCGGAATTATGTTACTATGTTACAATGCACAGTTTTCTTTTTTAAAAAGAGGACCTATCACTTTTCCTATTCCTTCCATCAGTGAGAGCTTCTATGAAAAGATTTGCTTAATTATTCTTCTTTATCAATTTACTCAAAGTTGAAACTTATAGGATCTGGCAGACTGAGAGGGTGAAGAAAGGTGATTGTCTGCTCATGTGAGTAATTAATTATGCAGCTCTGCTGACCAAGTAAGGGAACATAGTAACATAGTAACATAGTAATTTAGGTTGAAAAAAGACTTGCGTCCATCTAGTTCAACCCTTTTCCTATACCTGTTTACCATCGTTGATCCAAAAGAAGGCAAACCCCCCCCCCTCAATATAGCAATTTAAAATTCTGCCTTGAATGGGGGGGGTTGATTCCTTCTTGATTCAAAATGGCAATCAGATTTCTCCCTGGATCAACAAGCCCTAACTAAATATTAATCCCAATACTAACGTACATAGCCCTCTATTTTCTGCTTTTTTAAATAAGTATCCAGGCCCCTTTTAAAGGCATCTAATGTATTTGATAGCATCACCTCCTAAGGAAGTGAATTCCATACCTTTATTGTCCTTACTGTAAAGAAACCCTTCCGCTGTTGTAGATTAAATCTCCTTTCCTCAAGTCTAAGCGGGTGGCCCCTTGTCCTATGTACTGTTCTGTTAATGAACAGGTCTTTGGAGAGCCCTTTATATGGGCCTTGAATATATTTATATAGTGTTATCATATCCCCTCTAAGACGCCGTTTCTCTAGTGTGTACAAGTTTAACTTTTCTAGCCTTTCTTCATAACTAAAACTTTCCATTCCCCTTACTAGTTTTGTAGCCCTCCTCTGCACTCTCTCTAGTTCCATAATGTCCTTTTTCAGAAAGGGCGCACAGAACTGAACAGTATTTTCTAGGTGGGGTCTTACCATGGACTTGTAAAGAGGCATAATTATATTTTCCTCCCTTGAGTCAATACCCCTTTTAATACATGCCAATATCTTATTGGCCTTTGCAGCTGCCAGCTGGCACTGCATGCTACTGCTGAGAGTAAACTCCCCAACTACTAAAAAAAAAATCTCTAAAACTATTAGCATACCTGGGAACTCTCCGTTTTTGCCCCGGGGCAATGTGTGAATCATTGGGTGGACAGAGTTTAAGTAGAAACTCTGCTCACTTTTGCTCCATCCCGCCCGGTTCCTCCCACTCCCTGCCCTCTTACCTCCATTTTGCAGGATTTGTTTTGTTTTGTTTTTTTGTCCCGCCCCCCGTGACTAAGCCCCACCTCTTTTATGACACGAATCGCGTCATTTTCCTCGGCACTGACAGGGTTACCCTCCGGGTAGCCCTGTTTCAAAAGTTCCAAGGTATGACTATTAGCCTTTAAACAAACACAAGTAATATTCATTTGAAAATGATACATTGAATGAGACTAGCTAGAACATACTGCTGACCTAATCGCAAGGCTTTGAATGCATGAAAAAAAAGCATAACATTTGTATTATTGTGTTGTAATGGACAGTTAATACTGCTGAAAATGCACTGCATATCACAAGTTAATGCATTTTGCTGAAATTTTTGGGATGACAATGCATTATCACATAATCTCATGTACATGCCATGTGCATTGATTTAATTGGTATTGCACCAAATATTTCATGGATTACTGTGCAATGCTGAAGCTGCTATGTTGAAGCTGAAGAAAAACATTGTGGGTGGAAAAGTAGAGAATCCTGCACTGCAACACACATTGACAAATGCATGATAAATGCATATAAATCCCATATAACTTTTCTTGCACTTTTATATGTGATTTTAGAACATTTCAGAATATCCAACCAATTGTCAGTATGAATTTATCCTAAAATCTGTGTAGGTATTAGGTCTTAAAAGAAGCATTAAACCTTTTTTATGAAAAAATATATATATTACAAGGTGTTTCCTGTTGAATAAAATAATTATACTCCCACTGTTGAGAGGTGCATATTTGCAGAGTTATTACAGTCTAAACCTGCCTTTTTTACATTAGCAGTGCCCTCTAGTGGTCAATTTCTAATTAGATATTCTGTAGCATTCTAATGGACAGGAAGGTCAGTGACTTACAGTTTCCCATAGAATGTGATAGAAATTACCTGTCACTTCCTGTCAGTTTGAACTCTCAGGAAGTAAATGCATAGTAAATTCACTTCCTGGTTATTTGAACTGTTATAAGTTTTGAATAAAACAACTGACAGCAGTGGGGGTGACCTTATTTTACTCAGCAGGAAAAGCTCTATAACATATAGATTTTTTTAAAAATGTACTGTTCCTTTAAAGCCTCAGCATCCTCCATGGTATATATAGGGTGCTATGTAAAAAAAATGGAAGTATTGGAGACCTTTGTAATATTCAAGTTGCTAAAAGCCTAATTTAAATCAATGGTGTCCATTATTATTCCCACTATACTGTATTTGGTTTACTCCAGAATAACTCTTCTTTTGGTTAGCAGATTCACTGTTTCATGCACTTTAGAAGATAATAATAGATAGCTATGATTACATATAATAAGTGCAATTGTCTTCCTACAAGTGCTTTCCATTCCATGTAATAAAGCCTTGTCTGTTCTGCAAAAAATTAGACAAGGTGAGTAAGTTTGTTTATGCCCATGATACATCCCCAAAGAGCTTTATGGCTGAATAAGCTGTTAGTTATTTATGAGTACAGACAGAAAAAAACTGGCTTATTGGAACAGTACACTTTTTTACTGAAAAGCACATATTGCAGGGCTTTTACTGATGAGTAAAACACATTGCTTGCATTGCTGAAAGATCCATATTTCCAGAGATATTATAGTTTAAACTCTTTGGGGTTTTTATACATTAAGAGTGTATTCTAGCAGTCAGACTTTAGTTAGTTATTCTGTTGCATTCAGTGGGAGAGGTAAATCACTGACAAACAGTTCTACACAGAATGTGATGAGTCATGCTTTCAGTTTGACCTTTCAGGAAGTAATCCATCTGTCACTCATTCAGTAACCTATCACTTACATCCTGACAATCTGAACTGTTATAACATTTGAATAAAACAACTACCTGAGTTGGAGTAGGAGAGGTCCTGTATGTATAGATTTTCATTTAAAAAAAAAGGTTACTTGTCCTATAAATACAGGGAAGGATGGGATTCATAACCGCAAAAACACACAGCATTTCCTCAAGAGCATGTAAGAGTCAAACAAGTAAATGAGCCCCCTTTGTGCAAGAAAAGTCTCCAAAGCATTGGTACACAATGCATTGAAGGCCTCTGTAACATCCAAGGTGTTGATTTGACACAGGTAGTTTGACACCTTGTTAGTTGTCCTACAATCAAGTGTATCTATATCTATAGATAGATAGATAGATAGATAGATAGATAGATAGATAGATAGATAGATAGATAGATAGATAGATATTTACAGTTTCCTGTATACAATTATCTTTACTGGAGGCTTCAATAGACCTGAATGTGTCATAAGGGACACGTGCTGTTATCAGCTTTTAAACCTGAACAATCAAACAGTAGACTGAAAGATAAAAACCCAAACTTGAACAAAACCAGAACCCTGTACCACTACCTAGAGTACTGAACATCCTGCTAAAGTGCAAATATATGAGTGGGTGCTCTCCATGGGAAAAGAAATTACATAGGAAAGATATAAAGTGTGGGGAACCTAGCACTAGTACCCCCCAAAACAAAAAAAAAACTGCTACAGGAGTCTCAAAAAAGGTAAATACAGTATACATTTATTATAACAATAAAACAAAGAAATTGAAGAAAAGAAGCATAAAAAATGTACAGTGCAAATTAACCCTTTCGGTGCAGGAGGCTTGGGAATTTTTTTTGAAAACTGCTGGTCGGACATATATTTTGTCTATTCACCTGTTTAGGCATGATTCATGTTGGTAGCTTTCTAGATGGATATGGAAAACCATGTATTGTTTTATTCAGAATTAATTCAACTTTTTCATCGCTTCTCAGAAAACTAAATTTTGCATCGTGTCACAAGCTACGATGTCATAAATACAAATAATTTACAAAAAAAAATACTTATTTTGCCAAAACCATAAACTATAT
Source organism: Rhinophrynus dorsalis (assembly GCA_037306005.1). Lineage (NCBI taxonomy): Eukaryota > Metazoa > Chordata > Amphibia > Anura > Rhinophrynidae > Rhinophrynus > Rhinophrynus dorsalis. The sequence continues at coordinate 77,327,262 of CM074724.1, forward strand.
ATCAAAAACAGTTATGTTGGTTGTGAAAATGTCAAATATTTTTAAAAGCCCGAATCTCCTGAGTACAAAAATACCAAAGATGTATAGCTTTATCGACATGCGTGGCTAGAGAACACCCCTAATTAACACAAAAGGGGATTTTCAGCTTTATGAACTAAAATGCACATTCTATTGGTTACATGGTAAAACTAAGCTAAACAGCTCAATTACTATATAAAATAATATATTTCCTGAAAGTAGATATCTCACTGCATCAAATGAGGGGTTACTTGCCAGGTGTACACATATTTTTTTCAGTAGGTGGTGCTAAAGGAAATATAGCTTTTTTAGTCACTTAAAATATACTAAAATCTTTTAAAACTATGAAAATTCCTATTAAAGTCATTTTCGAATGCCAGCCCCACTGGTATAGGATAAAATAACATAGTGGTACCAGGAGTATGGCTACCAGTGGCTGGGATATATGTGGGATTCCAGGACTGCCAGCTGACCAAGTCTGGGGGGTGAGATAGTGTATGCAGGGGTATATGACTAATAGTGAGCAGTAGAACTGGGCCATGGGGGGTTAGACAGTATATGTGGGGTATGTAACTTCAATGGAGCAGAGGAGACAGGCTAGGGGGTCCGACGGCACAGGTGAGGATCTACAACTACCAGCTAACAGTGAAACAAGGTTGGGGTGGTAAGTGATGGGCAGTAAAGCCAGGGGTTGACTTCACAGGATACTGTATAGACAGTATATGTCAATGGTGATGAGGAGGCTTTACCCAATCCCACCCAAACCTACCCAGAAGTTCAGGTAGGAGTGGGAGCCGGGGAGCCAGGGACAGGGGAGGCTTCCACCTTTGGACTTCTTTGCGCCATCAAATTATATGGAAAAAAGAGAAAAAAAAACTTTGACACCCCAAAAATGACAAATCTAGCAACCAATGGCCATCTACGGATGATAGGAACTGTAGACCAAGAACAGATGGAGGCGGGCTACTGATGGACACTTCAGGTCTATGAACAGGTAGCTGCAATAGCTTAAGCATGCAGAATTACACAAATCATATACTGTGCATTGTTATTGTATCCTTATTTCAGTTTTTTGGAACCACCCTCCCTGGGATTCTTAGGTTTACCCTTGGCTTACGTGAAGAGGCAGGCAGTGTGGGAGTGTGTAGGGAAATTTTGGAGCATTCCATTCCCATGTTCCTTGTTTTACACCAAGAAAATCAGTGCTTTCTTATTCAGTTTTCTGGGCATGCTACAGGGATGGCACTGTATTTTTTGGCAGCCATGGGAAGCAATTCCCTTTTGTACTCTTCATTTACACATCAGAGTACAGACCAGGAGAGGGAAAGGAGAGAGAAGTTGCTTTGTTATTCTTTGGAGCCTATGTGCTAAAATATCTATGAAGGCCCCATAGAATTAAGCAGGAAATAGATTCCTCTCACTGGAATCACTTCTCACACCTAAGTGCCCCCTGGAGTGTAAAGGAAAACTGCTTCCCACAACCTACTGAAAAACAGTGCATGCTATTTCAAACATTGTTATGGGGAAGTAAATTGTCACAACTACCTTACATGACCATGATAATAAACATTAAATTCATTGTTTCATTAAAACTTTAAGGTCATTAAATGCTGAACTTGCAAAATAAATCTTCTTTAGTATAATTATTTATATATGGGTGATTACAGAGCTGACAGAAGAGCTTCTACAATACTCAATCTAACATAGAAAAGTGAACCCTAGCCTGTTACCTACAGTGTACAGCCAATAGCAATAAAGCTGCCACTGACTGTTTTCATAGGGCATGGGAAAATAATCTTTGGGTGAAGGGTTGTAAGTCTATAATGATGCTACTCCAAAAGGTGGGATAAGAAGTGATTAACTAGTCATGACACATGTAGCTGGAAATTTTAAATTTCTATTGACACATTTATGCAGCAAAACAAAGTAACTCAATGAATATATTTGGAACTGTGTGACACATTAAGCTTAGTAATGTGACACATGAATTTGCTGTGACATCCTGATGGGAATCACAGAACTATGTTAGTTGCCTTTTAAATATGGCTTTTAACTTCTCAATTAGATATCAATCAATAATCTCTAACAGATAACTAACAACCTCAGAGCAAATGTGGGATGCTCCTGTTCTGTTTCCACTCTACAAGACACTGACATATAAAATCAACCCGCTTTTTGAACACAGACAACTCTCTGTTCAGACACTGATGCATGATCCAGACAGTATAAACAACATGTACACAATTGCCAAAGAAAATTATCCACATTACTCTCCAAGTGACAGGTGGCAGCAGGAACATGCATTACATTCCTAAATACAGTATGAGATTGTAACTGTTCTAACACTGTGTCTATAACAAGCAAGCAGAGCTTCTCCAGCTCTAAAAACTACAATTCCCATCATCCTGGATGATGGACACTGTAGTTCTCAGCAGCTGAAGGACCAGAGCTTGCCCCCTTCTATTCTATAACATAAGCAGGTTGATGCGATTAATGCTATTTGCCATTGACAGACCTGACAATTGTACTGAATACTTAATCAGGACCGGAAGCCCCAATAGTCTGGTAGTCAATCACATAGCAATTCTGATATACATACTAAGAGATAAAGGGCTGGCTACTATTGCAGGTGCTAATTTTATCACTGCTTTTATCTCCAGGTTTCCCCATAGACTTCAATAGGAAAATGTTTTGATAAAATGGGAGGTAACATTTATCTCCTGCAATAGAATCTAGCCCAAATTCTGGGGTAAACCCTTGAATGATAGAGAGATCTCCAAGGCATTGTGTCAGGTGACTTGAAGATCTGTTTGACATTCAAGAGGGTAACCCTTTGAGTGCCAGTGGAATATCCAATGCATTGTATTGGGTTGGATACCCATCTGGCACCCAAAGTGTTAAAAGCACCATTTAAATCAATGGCAGTTTTCAGTATGTTGCATTTGTCTTGTTCCTGTTCTTATTACTACAACTACCTCATTGAGGAAAGAAAATACCTCAACTGCTTAAAATGCTGATTGACAGCTCCACTGAATAAGATGTTCCACACCAGCTCCATGTTTTCCTGCAGTGGATTTTGCACTGAGCAAATTAACTTCCATGCTAGCTTAAATACATGAGCCTATAGACTCATTTTGTATATGATAACGTTTTTTCAGCAGAGCAAAACATGGTTCTTAAAAGTAATTTTGTGAGTGGATGGACACAGTGGCCGAGATCCATAGAGGTTGAAGAGGGCTAAAAATGTCGATGTCCTGTCGGAGCAGTGTCAAAGGCACATGGACAGTATGCACTAAAGTGTTTTCGACATCACAATCCCCATTAGTCCACACAGACATCCATATGACATGCCTTCACCAGGTTTACAAATGTTCACTCATCACATCGACAATGGTCTATTTCCTTATGGAAATAAGCATAATGACTCATTCCCATATGAAATGCAGGATAATGAGCCATTATCGTATTCAAAGGGATGTGTTTATATGTTAATGTGGCACTTCAACATATTCACTAAACTCCAATAGCAGCCTCAACTTTGCTTACCTGAGGTTGCCGAAGTTGAATCTCCCTGTACTTTGCTATGCAGTAACAGCACTCAATCAGTCACAAGCAGGGAGGGTTATGAACTGCTGTCAGTATGGAAGGGATGCTCTCCTTCACACATCACCAGCAGTAGACAACCCTGAAGTCTGACGGCATTCTCTCTGCTGCTCTACTTGGCCAGTAAAGGAGCCAAGACAATACTGTCATCACCCTTATCCCTTTGAGTGCCATAGGGATGTGCATTGCTCACCCCTGTGGCACTGAAAGGGTTAAAAAAGTACACCAAGCACTACACAATTATTCCCTTATCTCTGTATCATTTATGAAACATGTTGTGCACTCCCAAGGGAACAAGGCTGGGGGTCAGGCAGCATATATAGGGATTTGTGGCTAACACTTGCCCACAGCCTTGTTCCCTTTCCCACTGGTAGCCTAGTGTAAGCAATCTCTTCTCAGATGTGGAATGCAGTCCATAGACCAGACAGATAACAGCAGGGGACAATCTTCTTCCTAAGAGAACAATGTAACCCCTGCCCTCCTTGACAAGTTTTTCCGGTTTTTCCCTTATCTTAATTGAAGATTGTCCCTCTCTGCGGTCTACCTGGGCACCTCCCTTCTGATCTGGCTGAACAGTGTTACATCAGTAAAAGGGGCGGGAGTGGGATACTTTGTCATTGAATTACTCTCGAACTACAACTCTGACAGAATTGAAATAACACTCTCCAAAGTCCAAATACTATGATGATTAATTAGAGCTGCTTTTATTATGAAACATTACTATCCCTTTAATAGAAGTGCAATAACTTTATGAGACAGGTATAGCCTTGTTTTACTCAGCAAAAGGAATCTACAATACATATATATAATATGTTACTATCCCTTTAACTATTTGAGTGCCAGAGGGGTATGCAACGCATTGCAAAGCAATGCATTGCGTACCCCTCTGGCACTCAAAGGGTTATACCTATATGCTTTAAGGGCCGTATGTTCAAAAGAAAAGTGGAGGAGTTCTGGGGCAAATCATTTGCACTACAAGGAAGAACTAAATATTCCCATTGATTTAAATGGGGATTTTAACTCAAGGTGTCCAACACATTGCAAAGCATTCAAGGGGTAAAATCCCCTTATAAATCAATTACAATTTGGGGAATTTGTAATTCTTCCCTCTAGTGTTATTGGTTTGCCCCAGAACGCCTTCACTTTTCTTTTGAACATATGACCCTAAGTGTCAGTGGGTGTATTCATAACAAATGGAAAGAAAATCAAGTGCACGGCTCTGTTTGCATCTCCAGCTGTACAAAGCTAACTTTACAAGATGCACATAAGCTTCCTTCAGGAGAGCCCGCGGCATCTGCAATGTAAGCAAATCATTTTCTGAAAACTAATCATTTAAGGAACACCATGCTTCGAGAGGCAGGGTGCCAGTTGCACGACCTGCAGTTATTGCCTCTGTGAACCAAGGAAGAGATGTCCCCCTCTGAGCTGATAACCGCTGGCCCAGCAAAATAAAATAGCCCACAGAGAATCCCTTGATGGAAGACACTGCAAACATTATGGCCATAAGTGTTCATTTTTAACTCTTTATGTACCAGAGGGGTACACATTGCTGAACAATGTGTTGCACAGCCCTCTGGTTCTTAAAGGGCTAAGGCTCAGCTGAAAAGCATTGGTATCCTACTGATATGTTACCTTCTATTTGGTGACCAACAAAACGGCGAGTTACAAATGTCGCCTGCATCAAAAGGACTACATTTGGATGTCGCAAGCTTAAGTGTCGCCAAGCCGCGTAAGCCTTCACCTGTGTCTTAACCCTTTGAGAGCCAGTGGGTCTGCAACGTATTGCAAAGCAATGCATTGCGGACCCACCTGGCACTCAAAGGATTAAGGCACAGGTGAAGGGTATGCATTACGCCATTTCTTATGATATTTATTTGGTTCAATACTAAACCTGAGGGAGGGTATGGAGGATATGGAGTGATTTGAGGGGGGGGGTGATGAGAAGATGAGATGTTATTTAAGTGGGTTTTTTTATTTTACTTCTGATACGGACTTGTGAGAGGAAGAGGCCATCTTAACCCTTTGAGTGCCAGAGAGGTCTGGAATGCATTGCTTTCAGGCACAGATGAAGGGTACTCGGCTTGGTGACACTTAAGCCTGTTACATCAGAATGTCGCCCTTTTCATGCAGGCAACATTTTTAACACACAGTTTTCCTGCTTTCTAAATAGAGGGCAACATTTCAATAGTAAACCAACAGCATGTATGATGCTCTGCAACATGATCATTTTAGTTTCGCACAGGGGGTGTCAATCTTCATTTCTAAAGGGCCATTTTTTATATCCATAATTTTTTAACAGTTGTTGAAGTCAACAGGATGGAGTTGATGATTACTACTCCTAAGCAAAATCAGGGATATACCAAAAAACCTTCACTCTCTCAGCCCTTCAGGAATGTAATTTGGTATCCCTGGTCTAGCATCACATTTACAATCATAATTCAACAACGCTGTTGTAATTTGTTGCCCTACTTTTCAGTTATTTAATATAACACACCGGTCTCACTAGTGAGAATTAATTAACATCAATCACATAATATAACAGGTACTTCGATTTAATAAAACAGGAGAAAAACATAATCACATTTAATTTGAATATAGACCTGACATCCATAAAAGTGAAGACATAAAATACCTGCCGTGCACAGCTATTGTCATTCTGGTTCCTGATATTTTAAGAGACAAAATGACTTATCCAAGGTCGTACAGAGCTGAATCAAGGTCACCTGAACTAAGTCCACACTAAGAATTGGAACCATTCTGGAACAAACCAATTTCACTATGGTGAACAAATAAAAAATGACCCAAATTCAAACTGATTTAACCCCTTGAATACTGCAGGGGTCTCCAATGCATTGCAAAGCAATGCACTGTTTTTCTGCATTGTGAAACAATAAGTTGGTGCTCTATCTAGCATTCAAATTATTAAAAACCCCATTTCAGTCAATAGGAATTTGTGTCTCCTATGATGCAGTTGTTTTGCACAAGAAATGCTCCTGTTCTTCTTGATGCATGATCAGTGACTGTACCACTAAGTTGCCTTAAAAACATGGATGCTAATGACATCTTCAATGCATTGTGATGCAAAGCTTTGGAGATGTCTCTAGCACACAAGTGGGAGATGCACTATGGTGTGATAAAGAGGTGATAAAGTGGAGATTACTTCTCCAGTTTATCACTTCTCTAGTTCCTATGTTATTCTATGGAACCTATGCACTAAGAGTTCTCCAAATTTGGAGATCTTAGTATATAGGTTTTATAGAATAACATAGAAACTGGAGAAGTGACATCACCGGAGAAGTCATCTCCACTTTATAACCTCTTTATCACACCTTAGTGTACAACCCCCAAGGAGTTGAAACGGAAATACACCTATAAGGAAAAAATGTTTGTATTTATTTACATTCATGATCCGCTGTAGTCTATAGTGCTAGAATTCAGATTCTAACCTCTTGAAAGCAAGAAAGGTATCCCCATACCTGGGAACTCTCCGGATTTGCCCAGAAGACTCCGGTTTTGACACTGTTTTACTGGGTCTCCGGGGCAGAGTCTGTTTCCTCCGGATGTGGGGAGTTTCTATTGAAATTCTACCCACTCCCGCTGTTTCCCCCGTTATAACTCATTCCCCAGCCTTCTTTTGAGCTCTGTTTCACACCTGTAAAGCCCTCCCCCCGTGTGTGTCAAGCCCCGCCCCTTTTTGATGCGATTCACGTCATTATTCTCACCCTCTGCGGCACGAGAGGACTCCCCTCCGGATAGACATCAATGGGAGGTTCCCAGGTATGGGTATCCCAAGCATTGCTTCACAATTCTTTGGAGATGTAGCCAAAGGATAAAACCCTCATATAGTGTATTTGGTTTGTCTGAGATTTACTCCATGGGTAAATTAACTGAACTTCAGTAATGGTCAAGTTTCTTGATATGGTGGCACATTGATCTCACATCCATGTTGTGGTATGCGCCAAGTTGTCTTCTCCATCTTATCCCTGTGATTATGCCTCCAATATGCCTATATCATCATGCCTTCCCCATCTGTTTGCCAGTGGCTCATATGCATACTGACATTGGGTTTACCGAGACGGCTTCATATTCCTAAGGCCTAATTCATACTGGCAACAATCACAGGGATTCAAACACATTAAATAAATGCATGAAATTGGTATCGTGTTATATGGAAATATTCACACTTCTGTAAAATGCAGCGCATATAACAAGGTAACACTTCTTGCTGTAACATTTGTTCTGACAGTGTATTATTGCAAATGCATTTCATTTGTATTGATTTCAATGGTATCACACTAAATGTCACAGATTAATGTGATACTGATTCCAGTGCCATGTTAAATCCGAAGGAAAAGCATTATGGTGGAAAAGTAGAGATTTATACGATTCAAATCACCCAGCAAAATTATACTAATCACTTATTTTTTTTGTGATTTCAGCCATCAAGGAAATCATCAGTATGAACTTAGCCTATGGGTATATTTATATGTTAATCTGGCTGTTGGCCACGTGCACTAAGAACTGATAGCAGGTGAAGCTGTCCAAGCGCACAGAAAGAAATTTGTCTCCCTTACAATGGCAAATTGTGAAACCTGCCATAGATGTATATGCAGACATCAGATTACAATGCAGCAACAGGTCCTATTAACCCACTGAATATTGGAGAGGAGCTGGTAAGTGAGGTTGTCCCCCCCGTGTTATTTCTCCCCCTTTATCTCTCACCCCACCCCTATGTTTCTGTCCTGCATGTCCCCTCCATATCTCTCTCCCCAGGCACACAATGAGGACTTGCTGCCCCCACCTCCCTCTATCTCCATGTGCATATAATATATTGCAGTGCGGAAGGTTTGCTACTGACCCACATGAGAAAGCTCCTGGTGCTAAAATAACTACACTGCTACACTTTTTTCTCATTCCTCGTGTTATTCTCCATTTTTGTACATTGCCTGCTCAGACTTTAACCATCTGTGTGCCAAGGGGGTGAGCAATGCATTGCATCACAAAGTGATTGCTCAACCCCCTTCCCGTCATTCAAATGGTTAACGTCTGTGAAGGCAATGCACAATAATGGAGAATCACAGAGAGAAAACATGTATCAGTGTGCTTCATTGTAACACCAGCAATGTCCTCATGTGGGTCAGTATCAAACAGACTGCAATACATTACATGTACATAGGGATGGCGTGTGTGTGGGTGGGGGGAGCAAGTCCTAGTTACTCTCCTGGCACAGGGCATCCATCTTCTGTGGCTGCTTAACCTCTGAGATGCATCTAAGCTATCAGTTAACCCCCTGAGTGATCAGAGATGTATCCAAAACATTGCAAAACAATGAGGTGACACCCCTCAGGCACTTAACCCTTTGACTGCCAGAGAGGTATCCAACGCATTGCAACAAGGTTTAAAGGGATAGTAATACCTAAAATGTAAAAAAAAATATGTTGTAGGGTTTATCCCCCTGAGTAAAACAAGAGTACTCCCACTGCTGAAAGATGTTTCATTCAAAAGTTATTAATTTTCAAAGTTGAATTTTTTAGGTGCAATATCACAGTGGCCTGAAATTTTACAGTGGCGCTGTTGCTACACCATCCTATGGAGATTTATGGTCCTGAGACCAGAGCTGTCCATAGGATGGTGTAGCAACAGCGCCACTGTACAATTTCAGGCCACTGTGATATTGCACCTAAAAAATTCAACTTTGAAAATTAATAACTTTTGAATGAAACATCTTTCAGCAGTGGGAGTACTCTTGTTTTACTCAGGGGGATAAACCCTACAACATATTTTTTTTTACATTTTAGGTATTACTATCCCTTTAAGCAGTGGCTGCTGCTGTTCTTGATGCTGAATTCTCTATGTCGTTTTAAGGCGAATGCATCCTATACTTCATCCTTCACCGCCCTCAACACATTGACAGCTTTAAAGGGATAGTAATGGTTAATTTTAAGTTGAATTAATATGGTAGACATTAAAAAAAGATTAACATCAATGTAAGTCTTATGTCTCAAACCTTTATGGTTGGAGAGATATAACATGCTAAGTTACCTTTTCCTGGCTGTTTTACTCAGGTCTGCCACCTAGCTGACAGCTGCAGATTCTAGTCATTTGACCAGACAGAGGCTCTTCAGCAGAGCTGAAATCACGCTTTTTAGAAATAAATACTTCATTGGAACGGTCTACAAAGTGTGCTTGCAAGCCAGACACACTTTGTAGACCGTTCCAAATTAAGTATTTATCTTTAAATATTGTTATATCGGCGCTGCTGAAGATCCACCTCTGGTTAAGTGACCAGAATCTGCTTCTGACAGCTTTACAGCTCGTCAAGCAGAAAGGGGAGGGACCAGAGAACTTTATTTTCCTATATCTCTCAAACCATAACAGTTTGAGAGATATAAATAAGTGCAAGTACTCTCTTTTAATTGTATATACCATATAGTTAATACTTTTTTCTGACATTACTATCCCTTTAAGCCAACATTATATACTAATGATCAATGTCTCCTCCCTTTTCATATCTAATTCTTAGTGGATATGAGTAAGGGCATGTCATTCTATAAGGAGAAGTGATCCCCACGCATCTATAGTCACTGAACCTATTGCATCATTCCCCTATTTGTCCTATACATCAGTCTATTCTTTACGGCGTAGTCTTTCTGACTGTTAATGCCTACTGACTACTGTTGATAGGTGTAGACTAAACACTAACTTGAAATTGAGTTTATTAAGATGTTTCAGCTGCAGTTGCAATGAAGATTGTTTATAAATTCATACATACATGACATATTAATGTTATGTCCTTCTGTTAAACAAATCAAGAGACACTTCCCCTCTGGCACTCAAAAGGTTAAACCCTTATGTACTAAAGATGTCACCAAAGCCATTGCTTTTGTAGTATTCAGGAGGATGACAGCTCAGTCCATTTAGATCTGTAACACACATTTTGTAATGCACTGAAAACCAGGCCTATCTGTGTCCTGTAGGATCCTAGTTCTTCATCTCTAAGCTAAGGGCAGATCCCCAGCCATCTAAGGCATTAGGTGCATGTCAAGCAGGTCTATATTTGGAAAGATAATGTACATTAAAATAAAGAAACGTGGAAAGGCCTATATTAGAGATTATTTCTCTATGTATAATTTCCCTATAGTTCCCCTATAAAACATACCTCCCAGCATTTCAAATGTCAGTTGAGGGTCACCATTTTTTTGTGGTGTTGCTCAGGGTTGTGGCTGGTGGGTGGGGAATTACCGAGAAATTCTGGGTTATTTCATGACCTATTGACATCTATTTGTGTAACTGAATAAATGATACAGAACAAGACAACAGTGTTTTATTTACACAGATTAATTTATATACATATTTACTGAAGTTTATACAAATATTAACTTGAGTTTTATTGCTGTGGATCACTTATATACACACACCACACAGTCTGATCTCCTAAACAGAGGGACACCAGGGTGGGAAAGAGGGGAAGAAGGATGTGGGTCTCAAAGAGGGACTGTCCCTCCTAAAGAGGGACACTTGGGAGGTATGATATAAGGAACAAGGATAAAGGACAGATCAGGCATACTACCTTTTTTTTGAGTGCGTGATCTGTGAGACGATTTGGTAAGTCCCTGAACTTTTCATATGGAAATGATTGAGACACTGTGTGATAGTCAGCTTTCTGCGATCAATTGGTGCCTCTGTGCTACTTGTGCTGAGATCTGCATTGCCAATATGCCTGCTCTGCATTGCTGAACGTAAATGAACAAACCCACTGCACGTCAGTTACTGGAAACACTCCTGCCCAGTAAACAGATTAATTACATTGTCCCTATACTGTATTGATTGCCATATCTAGCCTTCAGTGACCTCTGTATATAGAAACATAGCACTGGATGGCAGATAAGAACCAATTGGCCCATCTTGTTTTCCTATCTATTATAAAGCATATACATGATTTTCTGATTAGATTTAAGTCTGGCTCAGGTTTTCTTGATCTCCCTTACTTTATTAACCCAACACTTCTGTACAAAGGCTATGCAACTAATTTATTACACTTACGGTAACATAGAATTTACACACTACGGACTATATGGACAGAGTGGTGCAATTCTGGGGCGAATCAAATACCATAGCGAAGAAATAAAATATCCCAACATTTTCATTGATTTAAAGGGGGAAATTAATCCCTTGAATTCTACTGTCCCCATTTAAATCAATTGTAATTTTTATTTGTTTCCTATTATGCTTCAGCTCTTCCCAGAATTGCTCCAATTTACTTTCTGCATATGGCCAATTGCCTCTGCATCTGCCATACTCTGCTGTTAGATGGTACATATGTACTACGGTGTCCAGGGCAGACATCCTATATAATAATTTGCTAAATCGTGTGTAACGCCGCGACATGCGCAGTAGACACTGCTGCGCGTGCTGCAGTCATGCGCAGTAGAGACCACCCGTGCTGCGGCTGATACAGAGCTGAGCGCTCCGAAGGAGCATCCAGCTCTGTATCAGCTGTGGCGCGGGCAGTCTCTACTGCGCGTGACTGCCCCGTGACCGGGTGGCAGTGGCACTGTGGCCAGTGTAACTGGCTGTTCAACTAGTTTGTAATAATCAGTGACTTCCCTAGGAATTTGCTATGGAGGCAGAACTCCAGGTCACATGCATAAACCCCACATCATGTTGTCACCTTTGGGTGTACAATTGTGCTAATCTCTCTACTAGTAGTGGTGTATTTTGGCTGCAGAGTGCCCTAAAAATGCAATAGTTTGTCCTAGACCTGGAGTCTTTTGGGATCTGAACAACTGCCCTGTGCAGGGATGGATTTCCTACTAGGCAGGGTAGGCAACTGCCTAGAGCTCCAAATTTTCAGCGGTGCCTCAGCTGGCTGGCCACACCCGCATTCTGAATTGTGGGTGTGGTCAGATAAAGCTCAGTCTCACTGCACCAGTTTTTTTACCCCTTAAAAAGCTACTATTTAACCCCTTGGGTGCTAGAGAGATCTCCAACGCATTACAGAGCTTTTTCATTCTTGCTTGTTATGGGCCAAAAGCATTTTCTGTGCCAGAAAACAGTGGATGGGACTAGGGGTGGGGGTCATGTGAGGACTGGGGCGCCTTGCCCAGGAGTGCCTGGTATGTAAATACGGCCCTGCCCCTATGATAAAGTTAGAAAAAGTAATTCTGGAGCAAACCCACTACATCAACTGGACAAATCAATCACACTAAAGAATATTTGATTTTAATAGGGTATTTAACACCTTGAATGCTAGAGAGGCCACCAACACACTGTGCATATGCATTACACCTTTCTAATGTTCAAGGGGTCAGAAGCCTGTAACACTATGCTATGCTATTCCCTTAGGCAATGCTATTCCCTTCCAGATAAGCCTTTGTCTGGGACATTCAGAAGGACGTGGGACTCGTTCTATATGTTGCATAGTGTCTAAGTTCTGTTACATGGGGGAGAGCCAAGGAACAATACAAATAAAGGTTTAGCCTGGTATTCTGCTGTCTGCCATCCCTTTTGCCTCTCTATGCTCTGTCCCTGGGTCCTCGTGTTATCTATTCCATTTCCCTGGATCAGCAGCTTCAGTGATTATGGTATCAGGACTTTGGATAACGGACCCGTAATTACATTCACCACTAGTTGGGAAATGTGTATCTAGAGGCACCAGGTAGTTTGCATGTATACAGAGATGGGATTATCTCTGGGCATATACAGAACCCCTCAGAACAAATGCCGCCCATCTCCAGCGGGTAATCAGACTGATGGGATAGCCTTGCAGACCTGAAGGATGGGGGTGTGGAGGCAGGGAGGTCCTGCCAGCCCATTGCATAAAAAGAGTTGTTGGCTAGTACGTGATTGGATTGTTTAAAAACCAGAGCCCTTATGTCAGCCTTCTGTTGTACAATTCATATGTCCCAGGGCATAGCTTGCCTCCGGATTGGTCACTACGACCTCTGGTGGGTGAGCAGGGGAACACTAGAGAAGCAGCCCCAAAGTTTCAGTGGAGAGGGACATAAAGGAGGGGACTGTGTGCTCTGTTGTTTTGACTTGTGTTATGCTTCCATTTCATCCTGCGGTGGACATAGTCTTCAGGCATGCTCCGATGCCTCATGAATTGTTCTTCAGCCTTATCTTTTTTTTTCCCATGTGAACCTGTCATGTTTATCTCAGGCTGACATGAGGCTTCCACCACAAGAAATTTGACTAGTTCTTATTTCTCCCCTTTAGTGCAGTTGGCTTGCTCCAGATTTGCTATTTGTTTCTTTTGTGCAAAAGGCCCCTAGAGTGATCTCCAGTATATTGCTTGCTCTCAGTGCACTGTAGGCCTCTCAAGCATTCAAGAGGATCCATACTGTAGACAGATCTCTACCCTACCTCTTAATTTGTTTAACAGAAGGGCTTACCTAGGTTGATGTCCTTCACAGAACAGTTATATCTAGTGACTATTTTTATCTTCATTTGATCTCTCTTGTGGTCTACTGATAGGTGTTTCAGTTTACAATCTGATAAATACAAGGGAAGCTTATGAGCCATTCAGATCTGTTCAATCCTATTGTTTATTGCAAGAGGTTATGATATACAGATAGCTATAACTGACTGCAGTACGATGGACACATACCTAGGTGAGTCCACTTATTCCAAGGGTATAATTTCCCTTTAACCCTCTGAGTGCCAGAGAGGTATCCAACACATTGTAATGCAATAGTTGGATACCTCTCTGGCACTCACAGGGTTACTCTGTCCCCATCTCAGTGCTCAAAATATACATCTAGACAGAAGGAAGAGGAACACCCCTTAAGAGCCATAATTTTAGTTGACAGCCTACTGCAGTCCGATGTATTATAACCCTTTGAGTGCCAGAGAGAGGAGTGCAACACACCCCTTTGGCACTCAATGGGTTAAGTAATACAGATTGCATAGGAAGCAAAATAAAAACATGATGAACAAACATTTATGCCATCTAGGGCTTTATTAATTAAGGTGAAAAAAAGCACAGTTCTGGAGCAAACCAAGTACACCATAGTGGGAAATTACAATTGTCATTGATTTAATTCGTGATTTTAACCCTTTAACAACCAGCCCCGCTGCATACAGCCGACAGTTAAGGACCACGGGTCTTTTTTTTTACACATAGAATTTGAGGGTTCCCAAGTGGCGTGCAGCTGTGCTGGGACCCCGGAATTCCATGATGTCATTAGTCCTTAAAGGGGTATTAATTTTTAAAAATAAAAGCAGCTCCAATTAATCTTCATAGTATTTGGGCCATGGAGAGTGTTATTTCAATACTGTCAGAGTTGTAGTACAAGAGTAATTGAATGACAAAGTATCCCCCTCCTGCCCCTTTTACCTAGTGTAAGCCGCCTCCCCTCAGATGTGGAATCTGGTCTTAAGACCAGACAGCTCACAGCAAGGGACAATCTTCTTACTGTGATAGTAAGGAAAGCCCTGCCCCCCTTGAAAGGTTTTTCAGGTTTTTCCTTATGCCAACTGAAGATTGTCCCTCTCTGTGATCCATCAGACAGTCTTCCTACTCTGAGGCGAGCAGTGTTATATCAGTAAAAGGGGTGGGAGGGGGATACTTTGTTATTGAATTACTCTTGAAATATGAAACATTACTATCCCTTTAAGTGACTGGAGTGACTTTATCATTCAGTTACTCTTGAACTACAACAGACAGTATTGAAATAACGCTCTCCATGACTCAAATACTATGAATATTAATTGGAGCTACTTTCATTTTGAAACATTATTATCCCTTTAAGGTGTTAATCCCTTAAATGCTAGAGAGGAATACCTGGGAACTTTTGTAATAACTCTGATATCTTTGACATGTTAACCCTTAACGTTTTTAGAATGTAGATGCCAGTTGCTCAAGTGAGTCCTCGTGGAAGCCTTAGCATGCTTAAAGGGATAGTAATGTTTCATAATAAAAGCAGCTCTAATTAATCATCATAGTATTTGGACCTTGGAAAATGTTATTTCAGTTCTGTCAGAGTTGTAGTTCAAGAGTAATTGAATGATAAATTATCCCCCTCCTGCCCCTTTTACTGATGTAACACAGCTCAACTCAGAGCAGCAGGGTGTGTCTAGGTAGATTGCAGAGAGAGACAATCTTCAATTAAGATAAGGGAAAAAGCTGAAAAACCTGTAAAAGGGGGCAGGGCTTTCATTGTTCTCACAGTAAGAAGATTGTTCCTTGCTGTCATCTGTCTGATCTATGGACCAGATCCCACATCTGAGGAGAGGGGGCTTACACTAGGTAAAAGGGGTGGGAGGGGGATACTTTATCATTCAATTACTTTTGAACTACATATCTGACAGTAATGAAATAACACTCTCTATGGCTCAAATACTATGAAGCTTAATTGGAGCTGCTGTTTTTATGAAACATTACTATCCCTTTAAGTGCTTGAACTCACACAAGTAGTATTTGTGCTTATGCAGTTCTGCATAAATGGATCCAATTTAGACATTAAAGAAGCAGTTAACTGGTACAGATCATATAGTAGGAAAGACTGGATTCCTTTAACCTTATAAATAGGCCCTTTACCCTAAGATATGGGTTAAAATCCTGACCGTTCTAATGTAAGTAACAAGGTTTCCAACAAGCTACAAAGCAATACATTAGAACCCTCTCTAGTATCCAAGAGGTTAAAAATACCATTTTAATCAAGTGGAATTGCATGCATTATTATTTTTACCCTATCAGGGGAGGGCTAGTCTTGGGGGCAGGGGGACAATTGCCCCAGGGCCAGTCATATGTCTGGGCTGACCACTACTTTACTCAGTCTCCCTCAATCTCCCTCTTGCTGCTGTAAATAGAGCTATGCTAGTGATACCACAAAGCTTACAACTGAAATGGAGCTACACTAATTATACCACAGAGCTGCAATACATATGGAGCTACACTAGTAGCATAACCCATTTCCCTTATAAGGTCTGTGATATCACTAGTATAGATTTACTTAAATTGTAAGCTTTGTGGTATTACTAGTATAAACCCATTTCAATTGCAGGCTCCATATGCGATTTGCCTTCCTTCACTCCATTAATGTCAATTTTAAAATTAATAAAATGGGGTGTAGTGGGACAGTGGTCTGGAACGATAGAAGAAATGGGCCACTTGATTGTATTTGGCCCCTGGGCCACAAATTACCAGCCCTCTGACCCCCTATGGTTGCTCCATTTGCTTTGCTCCAGAATTACACCCCTTTAGCCTGAATAATGCATTGCAATGTGTTGGATACCTCTCTGGCACTTAAAGGGTTAAAGGATAATGGTATAATAGAGTAATACAATGTGAATGTCGCTACCAATTCCAAAATGTCACACAGCAAGCACAATCAGAGGTGATATTTAATTTATATATTATGTGAGGGCCACCTGATAAATGCCCCTGCTGAGATATGTGACATTTCTTGCAGACTGTGTAAAAGAACTGGCTTGTGAGGCTGCCAACCTATCAGGATGACACGTTAGATGGGAATGTGTTTATACTCACAAGGACACCAGGTGCTGAGGATAGCACAAATTGGAACTTGGCGGTACAGAGCAAAATGTTCCCATACTATAAAAGTTATGCTACACATCCCAAATAAACCATGCCATTTCAATTTAGATGCTCCTTTGACCAAGTGGCTAATTTTCTGTAAAATGTGTTAGATTTTTTTTTTCATGATTTACCAACCAAACATTGAAATTAAAACTTGTATTTAAAGAGATAGTAATACTTAATATGTAAAAAAAAAATCTGTTGTAGAGTTTCTCCCCTGAGTAAAACAAGGGTACCCCCATTGATGAAAGGTGTTTAATGCACTACAATGCACTGGGTGCCTTCTGGCACTCAAAGCATTAAACAAGCTTTACTATTCATAGAACACAATACACTGGAAACCCCTCCTTTATCCCAAGGGTTACAGTTATTCTACTTTCTGCCCTTACATCAGATCACTTGCCCTTATTCATATCTTTCTTTCTTTCTTTCTTTCTTTATCTAAAGAATATAAAACTCCCTGTGTCTCTACTGTGCATGTGCGGTTTCACACACGGGAGCTTCGTGGGGAGCCGTCTGGAGTTCCCCGCTCTGGATCAGTGCGTTCGGCAAGTCTCTACTGCGCATGACTGCATCGCAGTCATGCGCAGTAGAGACTCGCCGAAGGTGCTGATTTGGAGCAGGGAGCTCCGGGCGGCTCACCGCCTGTCTCTGCTCCCAGCTCTGGGGCAGCAGCCGGGGCTGCTGGGTGCACATTAGCCCGTGTATACGGGCTGTCATCCTAGTATATGTATATATAGTAATGTGAAAAAGTCTTAGGCAGGTGTGAAAACATGCTGTAAGGTAAGACTGTTTTCAAAAATAGACATGTTAATAGTTTATTTTTGTCAGTTAACAAAATGCATAGTGAGTGAACAGAAGAAAAATCTAAATCAAATCAATATTTGGTGTCACCACCACCTTTTGCCTTCAAAACTGCATCAATTCTTCTAGGTACACTTGCACAAAGTCAGAGATTTTGTAGGCATAGGGCCCGATTCAATTGTCCCCATTAGGCCAAAAAAACTCAGATGGCATATTTTGAAGCATTGTAAGCCATTCATTTGACAGTGCTATGAAAAAATGCCAGCAAAAAAACCCCTTGCCGGGTGATAAAGTTTAAGGCGTTTTAACCTATTGACAAATGAAACAAACGTTATAAGTTGCAATTCAACAGACTGCGTTAGCTGTTAAGATCCGATACGGGACTCACTTTAGCGCTTAAATTTATGACCTATTTTTTCTGACTAAAGTCCCTTATCGGATCTTTAGTCAGCCGACGCAGCTGACTTGTATTGTATTGATATGGGGGCCCTAAGCCCTGCTGTCAAAGAGTACAATATCATCTGCAAAACATAAGTAATGTAGGTAGTCCCCATTGATCTTAAAGGGAATGTTTAAAAATAAAAGCAGCTCCAATTAATCTTCATAGTATTTGGGCCATAGAGAGTGTTATTTCAATACTGTTGTTCAAGAGTAACTGAATGATAAAGTATCCCCCTCCTGCATCTTTTACCTAGTGTAAGTCACTTCCCCTCAGATGTGGAATCTGATCTTAAGACCAGATAGCTCACAGCAAGGGACAATCTTCTTACTGTGAGCATAAGGAAAACCATGCCCCCACTTGACAGGTTTTTCCCTTATGCTAATTGAAGATTGCCCCTCTCTGCAAGCCATCTGGACACCACCTTTCTGTTCTGAGGTGAGCAGTGTTTCATCAGTAAAAGGGGTGGGAGGGGGATTACTTTATCATTCAATTAATTATTAACTACAACTCTCACAGTATTGAAATAACACTCTCCATGGCTCAAATACTATGAAGATTAATTGGAGCTGCTTTTATTTTGAAACATTACTATACCTTTAAAGGGATAGTAACACTTCGTTTTAACTTTATTTTATTTTGTAGGCATTAGAAAAACATGAAGAATGATATAAGTCTTATCTCTCAAACCTTTATGGCTTATGAGATATTCACAAGCAAAGTTCCCCTCCCCGCCCCTTTTTCCTAGTGTAAGCCATCTCTTCTCAGATGTGAGTCTGGTTGTATGACAGTACAGATAACAGAAGGGGACAATTTTCTTTGTATGAAAACAATGAAAGCCCTTCCCCCCTTGAAAAGTTTTTCAGCTTTTTCCATTATCTTAATTGAAGATTGTCCCTCTCTGCAGTCTACCTGGGCATCTCCCTTCTTATCTGGTTGAACAGGGGGGGGATACTTTGTTTGTGAATATCTCTTAAACCATAAAGGTTTCAGAGATAAGACTTATATCATTCTTCATGTTTTTTTAATGCCTACAAAATAAAATAAAGTTAAAATGAAGTATTACTATCCCTTTAAGCCCTCTTTTGTCCCAATTTAGTTTGTGCAAAATTTCTTCTAAACAAGCAGAAAATTGTTTTGGTGAGATTGTGTCAGAAACCTTTTTCTATGTTGATCAGTACTTTATCCTTGCTGACCTGTATTGATTTGAGGCTATTGATGTAAGCTCTAGCTATTCCTTGGTTGATCAGCGCATCGATTATTGCTTGCTTTTTCACTGAATCAAAGGCCTTTTTATAGTCAATGATGGCTATGCATAATGGATGGTTGTATTAATTATGTCACTCTATAACTTGTTGCACTGTCTGAATGTGGTCCATTGTACTGACACCACTCCTGAAGCCCGCTTGTTCCTTAGGATGTTCCATGTTAAGTTTTGTGTCCATTCTTTCCGATAGTACCTTTACGAAAACCTGCAGACCACTGGCAAAAGGCTTATTGGTCGGTAGTTTTTTAGATCCGCCTTATCACCTTTTTGTACAGTTGAATGATTTCTGCATTTTTCCATGTTTCAGGCACTTTGCCGAGAAGTAGGCAAACTTTGAAAACAGTTTATCTAGGGTTTTGAATAAGGGTTGACCTCTGGCTTTCATAATTTCAAAAGTAACTTTATCAGATCCAGCTGATTTGCCATTTATCATCGATTTTATTGGAGTTTCTACTTCTACCAAAGCTTCTGGCACTGCTCCAGCCTCTGGCGCTGCATTCACTTGTTGTTCTTCATCCTAATAGATTTGAATAAAAAAGTAAAAAGTCATTTTACTATTTGTTGTTGAGTTTTTGCTGTTGTACCATCTTCAATATTTAATGCAAACATGTGGCTCCTATGTCTGGCCATCTTTTATTTTGCTTTCTTTAGCCCTTGATTTTCTTGCAGTGTCATTTTGATGAGCTCAACACTGAACTTGCGCTTTCTTCTTTTATGTCCTTCCTTATGGTGTTGCTCATTTCTACATATCCTAACAAAATGAGAAAAAAAGAAAGGGCGCTCCCTAATGCAATAATCTTGCCAATAAGGGACCTCCACCAGTACACCACAGTACTCACAATATTCTCAACCACTAATAGTAATCAGCATACATAGATGGGGGAATCCGACTGCCGCCACTCAGTCCCTCTGAAGGATGGATGCTGCTTCTTCTAAAAACACCCCTCAATGCTTGCTGGGAGCCTTAGGAAAAAAGAAACATACGACAGGAAAGAGCACAAACCACCAACAGATCTCCTTCCACAATCTGATATCTATATAGAACTGATCTTAAATAGTACTCACAATTCCTTGGTAAGATAGCTATCTTACCAAGGAATTGTGAGCACTATTTCAAGATCAGTTCTATATAGATATCAGATTGTGGAAGGAGATCTGTTGGTGGTTTGCGCTCTTTCCTGTTGTATATTTCTATATATTCTACACTGTTTCTAAAATTACAATTTGGCTTAATTTCTCATCGCTTTTTCATCATGGCAACTGTTTCTTTTGATATTCACAGGCCCGGACTGGCCATCGGGCATACCGGGCATTTGCCCAGTGGGCCGGTTCGGGCCTTTAAAAAAAAAAAAATCATTAAACGAGTTTGGGCCGTCTTTCACTTTCTGAAAGACGGCCACCTCGTTACAAGTTTCCTGCTAGGTAGGCAATCAACGTGCGGCTGTGCGGCACACCGAATGTGATTATATGCTCCGCCCACGACCACTGTCGGCCAACAGCCCAACCCTTAGGCTGCTCAAAAAATGAAAATGGGCTGCTCAGCCTTAAATGCCCGGGCCTATTTTTTGTCCCAGTCCGGGCCTGAATATTCAGGTTGTTTTTGTTTAACAGTAGGTGCAAGGGCATGGACAGTGTTGATGATAGTTTCAATAACTTTTTCATTATGGATTGAAATGTCTGTCTGGAAAGCCTTGCAGTACACTGAAGCGATTATAAGTGCTAACTTAAAATTCTTATGATTTTTCAATAGCTGGCTAGTGTCATTCTTCACGTTTGTTGACTTGTTCATTTTCTTTTTTTCTTTCTTGCAGTCAGTTTTGATTTTTGCTCTTGCTAGGCGATGGTCACTTCCAACGTTAAAATGATTTAAGACTGAGAAGTCAGTGAATATTGTTTTATTATTTGCAAGTATGAAGTCAATTTCACTTGTTTTACCATTAAGGCTTTTCCATTTCATTTTCTCTGGGACTTTTTCCTGCAGAATGAATTCATGATGTACAAATATTATTCTTCTGCAAATGTCGATCAGTTGGTTGCCTCTATCGTCCCTTTTTTCCACTTTCATATGGTCCAATTAATTTTTGCCCATTTTGGACCTTACCAATTCTCACATTGAAATCTTCCATTATAAATAATAATCGTTATTGTCCTGTTTGTAGAGGCGTAATAAATCATCACAACACTTTTCAACTTCATCATCATCACCACTGTAGCTAATTATATGGCATAAACTTTAACGATTTGAAGAACATAGCGATTGTTTAACTTAATAGCACAGGAAGCGATTATTTCAGAAATACTTTCTACTTTTACGACTGAGTCTGTTAGTATTTTGTTAATCAAGAACCTGATTCCACCACATCATCCATCTTTGAGTCCTTTATAGTATAGCCAGCGTCCTTCTTGTAATTTGACTAAATCTTTCTCTTTCTGAGTCTCACATAAGCCGATAATGTCCCATTTGATGCTATTTAGTTCTACTAGTTCCTCTAAGCATGAAACTGTACTCATTGATCGAATGTTAAGTGTCCCTATGTCTAAAGATTAGACATTGGTCTTTAGACAATATTATATATACATGTATATAAAAATTTACATATATATATATATATATATATATATATATATATATATATATATAGATGTAAAACAAAATTAGTATCTTGTAATACCTTCTTTATTGGACTAACAGAATTTTGTATTGACAAGCTTTCAGGAGAACCTCCCTTTCTCAAGTCTAAAGCATTTAACTTGTGAATCCTGTTAGTCCAATAAAAAAGGTATTACAAGATACTAATTTTGTTTGTTATTTTGCATCTGCATCGCTGGACTAATACGTCTACAATCTCCACACTAATATATATTTATATATATATATATATAAAATATAGGCAATGGCAGTGGCACACACTAAAGAAATTAATTTCAACAGTAAAAAAAAATGATGGTGGACGTCCCATAAAAGATAAATACATAGATGTACTCAGCCTGGGGTGTCCCTGGTTGCAGAGAGAAATGGCACACATCACTGAAGATTCAAAAGGTTTATTGAAAAATCAACATCACTGCTAGGACAGCTTAGCCAAACGTTTTCGGTCCACAAACAGCAGACCTTCCTCGGGGTAAAGGGTAAAGGGAAAGAAAAAGAAAATTAACATTTAAATACCTTACTAACTGAATCACCCTCCTATAGCAGAGTGGAGCAGCAACGCAGAACAAGTGCCAAAAGGTCAGAGTTTGCCGGCACTCCACAATGTGGTAATATCATTGGGTATCGTTACCAAGTAACGGGTAACCAGAACAGAAAGAAAAAAAATTTACAGTGATGCTGCAGGCTGAAGGCAGACATGACACACTTGAGATAAAGACACAATGTATCAGAAACTTCTACATATGGATAAATGAGCCTAATATTATATATATATATATATATATCATCATATATAATAATTCACTAAAACGTGTGTAATGACGCAGTTATGTGCAGTAGAGACTGCCAGTGATGAGGCTGATACAGAGCGGGGCGCTCCAAAGAAGTGTCCAGCTCTGTATCAGCTGCGACACGGGCAGTCTTTACTGAGCATGACTGCACCGCGACCGGCTGCCAGTGGCACTGTGGCCCATGTAACGGGCTCTTCAACTAGTATATCTATATATATATATATATATATATATATATATATATATATATATATATAGCAAAAAATGAAATGAAAAAGAGAAAAATAAAGAATAAAATAGAAGAGCATAATAAACAGAAAATAAGTGTGTTCACAAGCCATATCGGCTAGTGTACTGCCATATTATTGTGGCCCATGACTAAGGTCAGAATATATGCAAACAATATACACAAGGTAAATAAATACACACAAAATGAATAAATTGTCTTGATTTGGGAATAAAATATTAATAGCCATGGTATGGGGAGATGCAATACGAGTGTAGAATAGACAAGAGAGCCTATGGAAGCCAATGTTAAAAGGTTTACACTCTTATAATGTCAGTTCTGATGTACTTGGTGTCTTTTGGTGAAGGTAAGTGTTGCCATGTTTGTTGATATTTGTTGATTACTATTGCTCTCTTATTAGAGGTCTGAAAACATTAAGTGTTCCACAGTAAATGCTGTTGAGTCATATAGATACACTTGCTCATGCACTGCTTTAAAGAAATTACAATTGTTTCACTTAGAAAATAGTTTCAAAGATTAAAAACATGTATTTCACATCTAACCAAGCTCTTCCAGCAGGTGGATCTAAAATTCCCCATAAAATTCTGTAGCCGACTGGGATTTTTGAATCTTTGTTTCTGTTTTAAATTGGATACATGATTTAAGGAAATTAATAAAGCTATACAATGCTGTGATAAAACAGGGAAACATGTATAAAATGCCAGACTTTAGAGAATGCCAGATATATTGTACTTTCTGCTTTGCCTTCATTTCTTTCTATAAATGCTAGCCATTAAGGGAATTGACATAAAGCTGGGTGCAGAGCCTACCACAGCAGAACTGATTCACTATTAGTCCCACTGGAGGATATTGTGTATCCTGCACAGCTGCCAGCTGCCCCAGCTGTTGCAGTGAACTAAATGCATTCTGAGCATCCCTCTGCTAAACAGAACTAAAATTATGATTCGCTGTGTGATCCTTCAGGGGGCTATAGGTCGGGAGGGGGGATAATAGGTTCATCTGACATACTTCGCATTTTATGTAATATGAGAATTAAAAACATACTCCCTCAACATATGATGCCCCCAAATTACCTCCTGTGTGTGTCATGAGCATTGCAAGTTATTAAACACCATCTACTAATTAAATTCAACTTACCTTATGGCAAAAATCCTAATGGCTCCAATGAGTTTTGCCTTTGTGCCTTTGCTAAATCAGTCCTGAGTGCCATATATATGGAGTCCTAGCAGGACTGTAGGACCTCAGATACAATCTTAATCAAGCTCATGCATTCTGTTTGCCAGCAATGATAATGTCCACCTCCATGGAGTGACTTAAAACAGCAGCTCCAATTAATCTTCATAGTATTTGAGCCATAGAAAGTGTTATTTCAATAGTCAGAGTTGTAGTTCAAGAGTAATTGAATGATAAAGTACCCCCCTCCCACCCTTTTTATCTAGTGTAAGCCCCCTCCCTCAGATGTGGAATCTGGTCCTGGGACAAAACTGCTCACAGCAAGGGACAATCTTCTTACTGTGAGAACAATGAAAGCCCTGCCCCCTTGACAGTTTTTTCAGCTTTTTCCCTTATCTTAATTGAAGATTGTCCCTCTCTGCAATCTACCTGAGCACCTCCCTGCTGCTCTGAACCGAGCAGTGTTATATCAGTAAAAGGGGTGGGAGGGGGATACTTTGTTATTGAATTACTCTTGAAATATGAAACATTACTATCCCTTTAAGTGACTGGAATGACTGAAGATGTTATCTCTTAATCAAAGGAGAAGGACACATTTCACAGTGATCATTAGGGTGTAAGGCCATAATAAGGTAAGTGGTGGTCTATTATTAAGATGATTTAGTGCTCCTTTAACCCCTTAGAGTCCAGCGACGTACCCAGACCGTCACGCTGGTCCGGCACTTAAGGACCAGTGACGGTCCTGGTACGTCACGTACTATTACTCACCGCGCTCCAGCAGGAGCGCGGTGAGTAATACCGGGGACTGAATTTGATCGCTCCAAGACCGGAGCGATCTCTTTCAGTCCCTCAGTTCGGCGTGCCGCCCCACGTGATCAGTCACGTGGGGCAGCACGCCGAAATTCTCTACCTGGTCCTTAAAGGACCACTCACCCCGCGACCGTTGGTCGTTAAGGGGTTAAGATGCAAAGATGATCAACTCTGGTCCCATAGGAGAAAATGGAAAATCCCCATTGATTTAACACTTTGAGTGCCAAAGGGCTAAGCAATGCCTTGATCACCTATCACTCAAATGGTAAGATGTGACTTTTAACTGCAAAGATACTAGAGAGGTCTAAAACACATTGTTTTTTAATACTTTAACCTTTTGAAAGATGGGTGTCAAACACAGTGCAAAGTAATGTGTTGGACAATTCTCTGGCACTCAGAGAGTTAAAGACCTCTTTAGCAATCAAGGTGTAAAATGTCCCATATGAATCAATGGTAATTTGTATTTATCCCTTATGGTACAGTTATTTTGCATCAGAACTGTTCCTCTTATACTGTCTGCATTTGGCACTCCAATCCATATATAACGTATACACTGTAAATGGAAAGCATATCAGTGATTAGAACCCACTTTCTAGAAACATACTGGGATTAAACACACAACTGCTTAGTTGCCTTGAGGCACCTCAACAAGTAATCACATTCTATGTTTTGTTTTTGTTTCTGCAGTGCAGTATAATCACTCATTCTTCTAACAATCTGAGTTTTGCTTGAGTAAGCCCTGTATGTATTTTTTGACATTCATTTATTTTTTATAAGACTTAAAGGAACACTAACCCCATGTTACTAATATAAAAATCCTCCATAATAAAAGGCCAGAAAGTTTGTCACGATGCAGTCATGCACGGTAGAGACTGCCCGCATTTGGCCAGTCTCTACTGTGCATGATTGCATCACGTGAGTGAGGTGGCACAATCGTGTGGAGCAGTGAGGTAACGGCAGTACGCAGAGCAGGTTCGGGTAATGTTAACCCTTTGAGTGCCAGAGGGGTATGCAGTGCATTGATTTGCAATGTGTTGCATACCCCTCTGGTCCTGCTCTGCGTACTGCCGTTACCTCACTGCTCCACGGCCCGTGCACACAGGCTTTTGCACTACTATCCTAATAAATAAACAATAGTGGCGCAACACTGGGATCACTTCCAGGGCTGGTACCCCTGCAAGCTGCTACAGGTAAAGCTCTCACCCTCCAAGAACCAAAAAACTAGAAATATATATATATTTTTTGCTCAAAATATCTTAATGCCCTCAATGAATTTTGTTCTTTTACTTTGGTTCAACAGAGAACATTTTCAATTAGTCCTGGATATCATGTTGTGAACATGACAACTCTTGCAAGACTCCGAGGCCCCAAACTCCAGCTACCCTCATACCAACACTTTCAGTGGGAATTCCCAGTAAGCAAAGGTTCAGTTCCTGGGGAGGAGATGCACTAAGGTGTGATGAAGTGGAGATGACTTCTCCAATGTGATAAACACTGCAATTCCATTGTTATTCTATGGATCCAATGTACTAAAATCTCTGCCACCAGGAGGAAAATGCACTGCACTACAAAAAGGGATAAACTTGAATATTTTGGACCCAAATCCATTTCATGGTATGTACTAAGTTGTCTTCACCATCTTATCCCTGTGATTAGACCTCAAAGATGCCTGCCTCTTAATCACACATACAATGTTTCAGTGTCTTTTAAACCATATTGAAATCTGACTTAAAGGGATAGTATTACTTCAAAATTACTATCCCTCATATTGTAGCCCTTAATAAACTGAGTTAAATGACACCAGCGGCATCTCTCAAACCTTTATGGTTTAAGAGATAGCCTCTTTCAAACTTTCCTCTCCCCTGCTGTCAGCGTTCTGCTGCCAGCAGGAGAATCTGGTCTTTGAGTCAAGAGGAGGCTCTTCAGCAGAGCCGATATCTCATTATGGAAGGAAAAATTATTAATTGAAACAGTCTTCTACGTGTGCTTGGTAACCAAGAACACGTATAAGACTGTTTCAATGAATCATTTTTCCTTCCATAACGAGATATCGGCTCTGCTGAAGAGCCTCCGCCTGTCCCGGGACCGGATTCCCCTGCTGGCAGCAGAACACTGACAACAGGGGAGAGGAAACTTTGAAAGCGGCTATCTCTTAAACCATAAAGGTTTGAGAGATGCCGCTGGTGTCATTTAAATCAGTTTATTAAGGGCTACAATATGAGGGATAGTAATTTTGAAGTAATACTATCACTTTAAGGCTCGATTCTATTCCACCTGGTAAAACTGGTGTTAGGGCAAAAATAAACACCGAACAGTACCCTAAACTACCCCTAACATCAACAATAAAGTGGAACAAAACTACAAAACTAGTATTAACACTATCCTATTACCCATACCCCATAGATGTAACACTTCCGTCATCCATTATATATATCTCCTATTTTCTGTCCTCTAAATCTATCTAAATCCTTCTCATCTTTCTTCTTTTTCTTTAATACATGCACTGGTCACCTTTTTCTTAGTTTTTTTACACTTCAATTCTGGTATCGCTGGTAGGTGCAGATTTTTGACAATAAACTGGAGTCCCTTAACGCATATTACTACCCAAAGCATGGAACTGAATCACAACATCTTTTTTCATTGCTTCCAATGGGGGCAAATTTAGCACCCAATATTTTTTTTTTGGTGACAGCACAGGTAATTGCATCCCTGACTGTGACTTAAAACTGCAGATGGTACTTTTTTTTTTAACTCTGCCTATTGAATTATCCCTAAATCCCCCTGCTGTTATAACCTGAACCAAGCAGTGAGGGCAAAATTCATAGTCATAGCTGGGATCTCTCTGAGTCTGCCCCAGTGACTACAGTTTTTGCAGGGAATTACCATGTTTTGAGGGATAGAGGGTGATTCTCCAGTGGTGGGGAGATTCTTATGAAACTCTGCCCATTTTCCCACCTTTCCAGCCTGTTCCTTCAATTTCCCACCCATTTTTCCTTCCCCACCCTGTTCTGCCTGCTTCCCACCTGCTTCCTGCCCACTTTATGACACATTCCATTAAACCCCTCCCCTCCTGTGAATAAGCCCCACCCCTTTGTGATGCAAATAGCATAATTTATATCCACAAGTAGAACCACCTGAGCCCCCTCTGGAGATTTCCCAGGTATGTTCATAGCGACCATTAGTGATTTCTGGCCATAGTAAAGTGGGTTGTTATTATAAAGAGTTATTAGTGTTTCTGTAATGCAGTGGTGGGCAACATGAGGCCCTCTAGCTGCTGACAGACAACTCCCATCATTCCCCGCCAGCCACTGAATGATGGGAATTGTAATCTGGTAGCAGCTGGACAGCCTCATTTTGCTAATCACTGGTGTGACGAAGAGGTGATAAAGAGGTAATAAAATGGAGATAACTTCTCCAATGATATCACTTCTCCAGTTCCTATATTATTCTATGGAGCCTATGCACTAAGATTGTTCCAGTTTGCAATGCGCTGCGTACCCCTCTGGCACTCAAAGGGTTTAAAAAAAATGGATACATACATCACACTGCTGAGGTAGCCCATTTCTGTCTCTGTGGTATTCTTTCATTAATTATATTTCCCTTACTCTTGTATACATCCACAGGGAGATACCCTGTAGCCCTGTCAGTTCTCATTCCTGCACCTCCATCCACGTTTCCCCCGTAAAATCACCTCAGATGTACCTCTGTGCCACATCAATATTCCTGTATCTGTCAACTGTCCCTAAACCCCTGGGGCCCAAATGTAATTAAAATAACAGCTGGGACCCAAACAAAATGAAACGTGATGTGATGTGATGAAAATTAAAGTCCTCTCTCTATCTCTAGGATGAGGACAGAAAATTGAATTAAATGGCAAAGTTGGAAAATAAATCTATCGTTATGCTATTGTACTGAGTAAAATTGTTCAATATAATTTTATTTTGACTTATGCTTAATCAATATTCTTGTCACAAGCATCATGTCACTCTTCATGTACTTTCTAATAGGCCTAGTCACCAATTTTATCAAAGTCACTAATTGTTATTTATCAGTCTTGTCCCAGATCACTGGTAGATACTGAAACACTTACTGACCCACAGCCCTCCAGCTGCTGCCAGACTACAGCTCCCATCATTCTCTGACAAACATTGGCATGCAGAGAACAACGGAAGATCTAGATTTGGAAGAGCTGGGGAGTCTCTTATTGCCCCTTATCCCAGCCTTGTTCATGGTAGCACAGAACCACACATTATCACGGTGCCCGTGCTATTGCTGGCGACATTTTGACAGTGCTACTTCCTGATACCTTTTTATTGGCTAACGTGGTCTTGCTCTGCACAGTGATAGCCCTTAAATACTGAGCCCTGTCACTTCTGCAGTGCCCTTTCGTGGTGTTCCAGTTGCTAAGCGCTTGTTCCGTTATTCGTGTGAATCTTGTGTATGACCCGGAATGCCTGACTACTCTGCCTATTTGCGTTCCTGCTCTGTGTACCCACCCGGATTAGCTGACGTTCCTGCTCTGTGTATCGACCCGGCCTAGCTGACATTCCTGCTCCGTGTACCGACCCGGATTGACTGCCATTCCTGCTCTGTGTATTGACCCGGCCTGGCTGACGTTCCTGCTCTGTGTACCGACCTGGATTGGCTGAAGTTCCTGCTCTGTGTATTGACCCAGTTTGGAGGACGTTCCTGCTCTGTGTACCGATCCGGCCTGGCTGATGTTCCTGCTCTGTGTACCGACCCGGATTGGCTGACACTCCTGTCCTGTGTTATCACTCAGGTCCGGTTTACTACTCCTTCCGGTGATCCGGTTTGGGGTTGTACTCCGGTACTCTCTCTCTGTCTCGGACAGACCCTCTGGTTGCCTCGGTTACTGCTCTGGCAGTTCTATTACTGTGGCCCAGGCATCCTATTGTGCCTTGAGATCCCACACACCGGTGTAGTAGATTATACTGGTTGCACCACGGTACGCTTGGCCTGTTTTACTGCTTTCAAGCTGAGGTTGGTTTACTCCTGGGCACCTCAGTCTGTCTCTACAATCTGGCAGACATCCTCAGGCCTGAGCTTTCCTTAACCCCTTGCGGGTTGGTGCCTTCGCACTTGGGTCACAGTCTATTGCAGTCTCGGTTTGGCATTACACTGCACCTCCGGTTGCAGTCATCCTCCACTGTTCCGGTAGTCAGTCACGTATGCAGGGCCTCGCCTACTCCCTGGTGGCCGAAGTCGCTATTGTGTCACTCTCTGCGTAGTGAGTGTCCTGTGGGCCTTCCGCTATTAGGGCCTGTCAGCAACTCCTGGCCTAATAGCACCATTCTTCCGTTGTCTTGCAGATTCACACGAACTGTAACCTGACCTGTGTCAGTATTATATTTTGTTATACATATATACTGGACCCGTGTGGGTTATTGATTGCACTGTAACCTGTCCTGTGTCAGTATTATAAATGTACTTATATGTTGGACCCGTGAGGGTTATTCTAATTCTGTGTGGTTTAAATAAAACTGTTTTTTTACCAAACCTTCCGTCTCTGAGTGTACATAAAACTGTTATACACATACTGATTACCCAGCCTTGTCCCACTGCACTGGTTGCAACAGAACCACACACACTTGTCTCCCAGCCTTGTCTTACTGTACTGGTGGCCACAGAACCATACACGCTTACCTCCCAGCCTTGTCCCACTGCACTGGTGGCCACAGAACCACACACACTGACCTCCCAGCCTTGTCCTCTGCAGTGTGAGCAAGAGAACCACAAATGCTGATAACCTAGGAGTCCCTGCTTTGTCCCAATGCACTGGTAACAATAGAACTACGCAATGAGCCTGTATAGCTCTGGGAATTCTTGATAATAGGAGGAAAATCACAAAATTAATGTGGGAAATGTATTGGGGTTAGCAAAAAGGAGGAAAATGTATGGTTTGTCAGCGTGGAAATTTAATGGGAAAAGAAGGAAATTGTGATTTTTGTTTTTGAGAAATGTCCCTCGAGACAAAACAATCTTACTTGACGTCCATCTCTGCTGATATCAAATCCATGGAGGAAGACATGATTCTTTGTTGCTGTACTCCAGAACCACAAACTCCCCCTACTGAAGGATTCATAAGAAGCTTTCAGCTGGAGGACTTTGGTGTTCTGAAGTCCTGCAACATAGATTCATGTCTCCTCCCATGGACATGATATACTAATTAAAGATAAACTCTTATGGACATGATATACCAATTAAAGAGGAACTCTTTGAGTGCCAGAGTGGAACATTCCATCACAACCAGAAATATTTGACAAATGGCTGTTTTTTAGGTTTGGGTGAGAAGAAGAAGAAGAAGTGGGCAGAGTTTCTGAAGAAACCCACCACCAGAGGATAATCAGTGTCTGTCCCCGGAGATCCGGTAATTAACTGTAAATAACAGAGTCTTCGGGGCAGATCTGGAGAGTTCCCAGGTATGGCCACAATAGAATAGACAGTCGTAAAAGTTTGCCTCTTTTGCCGGCCAAATGATCACCCTTTCAGCACCACAGGGGAGTCCAAAGCATTGCTGGTGAGTATGCTGGAAACTCATCTGGCACACAAAGGTTTAAATGAATTGAATCGTAGTGACCATTAGGATTTTATAAAGAGATTAAGGTAAGTGGGGATTTATACTATAATGTGATAGTACAGTAGGTTAACATATAAGGCCTAAATTATCAAAAAAAGAGGTGCAATTCTGAGCAAATCAACTGCATCATAGGGGCAAATGAAGATTGTTATTGACTTAAATTAGGCTTTTAACCCCTTGATTGCTAGGGAGTTCTCCATCGCAGGCCTTTACAGTGTGCAGGAGCACTCGCTAGCATTCAATGGATTAACTCTTTCAGTGCCAGGGAGATAACTTGCAATGTGTTGCGCACTGAATGAGTTAATGACCCTATTTAAGTCAATGGGAATTTACAGCCCTATGGAGCAGTTGGTCTGACGTGCACAAGAAAAAGAGGAGTAATTCTGGGACAAAGCAGGGAAAAAAAATATTTTGAGTAATCAATACTATTGATTAAAATCCTAGTTTTAACCCATTAAATGCTACACAGGTCTCTATCGCGTTGTTTCGCACTGCGTTGGAGGCTTCTCTAGCATTCAATGGTTGAATACCCCCCCACACACTTTTAAAGCAAAGAGAATATTAACCCTTTGAGTGCCAGAGGGGTAGGGAACACATTGCTCTGAAATACGTTGCTTACCCCTCTGGCACCCAAAGGGTTAATTTCTCCCTTATGGTGCAGTGGGTTTCCTCTAGATGTGCTTCTCTTTACTTCTACACATAAGGCAGATTGTCTGTACGTTTCCTGTAGAGATGTGTGCGACATTTAAGACGCAATGCATATTTCTGGATGGATCTGCACAAGTCTCCAATATCATTATTATGATAAAATAAATTAAATGCATGATGACATTCTTCTAATTGTCCCTGCCTTTTGAAACTGTAATTTTATTAAATTCACTCCTGGGTGGGAATGTACTTATGTAACAAATGTCAACATTTCCATGACTACAACAAATAATTTAATCTTATTCTACGCATAAGATTTAACTATTTGGATGCTAGACAACACAGGAGTAGAACAGGGGAAGTCAAATTTGGATCTCCAGCTATTGAGTACTACAACCCAACAGTCAGTGACTGTTTGCGGATGATGGGAGTTGTAGTCCCAAACAGCTAGAGGTTGAAAGAGCTGATTACTCCTGGAGTAGGGGAACCTTTGAGTTGGGAGCGCTAATAAAATACC
Organism: Rhinophrynus dorsalis; assembly: GCA_037306005.1. Lineage (NCBI taxonomy): Eukaryota > Metazoa > Chordata > Amphibia > Anura > Rhinophrynidae > Rhinophrynus > Rhinophrynus dorsalis. Next base: position 77,360,370 of record CM074724.1, read on the forward strand.
TTCTCGGTATATTTCTACGTAGAAATGTTGCAAGTACTAATAATGATAGACGTCATTAAGACTCATTATTATTTGTCTATGCTTGGCAATACATTGGAAATCTGTTCAATATCCAGGGGTTAACTAATCCTACCCATATATGTAATTATTCCCATGTTATGTGGATTCTGTTTTCTCCACATGAGTTCTGCTAATCTCACGAGTGACAGCTCTTTCTGGCAGTATAATCGAGAGAGGGAAGAGTCTTATCTGGTAATTTTGTGCACTCTGCAAGAAACAGGGAGACTTGTCATGTATACTGAAGACTGCTATTGGTGCTGAGATATCTGTAATATACACCTTTCCACGTTTCTTTGTTTCAGTGCAGATTATCCTTCCATATATAGACCCGCTTGAGCATTCACACAATGGTTTAAAGAAGAGCTGTCCAACTCAAATGCTACAGGACACTGATCAGCCTGGCATTCCTTGCCTTGCACTTTAAAGCAGCTTGTTCACATAAATCCAGAAAATATATATATAATCTATTAACTCCTTGAAAGCTTCAGAGGTCTGCATGGCATTATTAAGCAATGTGTTGGAGACTTCTCTAGCATCCAAGTAGCCAATGCAGGAGTAGGCAACCTTTGGCTCTCCAGCTACTGTGAACTAAAAAAGTGTCAGCCATTGTCTGCTTGGAGATGATGGAAGCCGTAGTGCCAAAGAGCTTGTAAGTTAAATGTTCTGGTTAAATGGATAGTATATTGAATCATATATCTTCCATATAAGAAATTGTACTGCTTGTTTAATATCTATCTATCTATCTATCTATCTATCTATTTATCTATCTATCGATCAATCTATCTATAATACACAATACTGTGCAAAAGTCTTAGGCAGGTGTGAAAAAATGCTAAGCAATGCATTGCGTACCCCTTGGGCACTCAAAGGGTTAAAAATTCAGTTCAGCGTACTTCCAGAAGATCAAGTGAAACAAATCTAGTTGATTCTATTCAACTGGATGGAGTGAAAGATTTTGAAGCTAATGGAGTGATTTTGGGGCAAAATGTAATTGAATGAAATGGGGCTTTTAACTCATTTAATGAAACACAATGTATTGGATAGCTCTCTAGTATTCAAGTGGTTAAAAGCCCAATCTAAACCAGTGGGGATTTTTATTTGCACCCTATTGTGCAACTGGTTTGATCAGAATCCCTCGACTTTTCTACCAGTTGTTGTTAGAACATCAGCACATCACAAGACCTTATCCATTGCACAGTGTGGAATTTATCTACCAGTTGTTGTTAGAACATCAGCACATCACAAGACCTTATCCATTGCACAGTGTGGAATTTATCTACCAGTTGTTGTTAGAACATCAGCACATCACAAGATCTTATCCATTGCACAGTGTGGAATTTATCTACCAGTGTTTTGAGTGGATCCAAAATGGCTGAAAAAAATGAGTGATGGAACTGCATGTAATGGTTCTTTAAATTAGAGGTAACATCTGTTGTTAATAATCCTAACACACAATTATGGTACTATGGCCATAAAATCCCAATGGTCTGTATGAATTTTACCTTATGTCTTTGTTGAAAATATAGCCTCTATAATCTGTCCTGGATGTCATGTCCATAAAGGCTGACATGACAGTTACTAGAGTAAAAATTATAACTTTATTGGCTAACTGAGTAGCTTTACGATAGAAGCTTTCAAGACAATTTAGGTTTCTTTATCAGGCATGTTTAGAAAGAACACTGAATACAATATACATGACAGGTTATACATTCAAGCACATCTGAATTACACTGGAGGTGAAACTCTTATCACCAGTGTCTGTGTAAATTATTCTTTAGACTCCTCTATGCACCCAAATGCCCAACATATGTTTATGGTGTGGATTAATGTTTCTGTCTTTCTGTGTCTGGAAATTTCCCATCAGTACAGTCACCTTGAGATACTTTAGGCTGTGACCACTTTTGCAAATATTTTGACCCACTGGTGCATCTCTTTTTTTGTTCAAACTGGACCTATGAGAATTCATCCTTTCTCTTAGGGTTTGTCCTGTCTCACCTACATATAGTCCTGTTTGGGGGCATTTTACACACATGATGTGGTAGACAACATAAAATGAGATGCAGGAGAATTTGCCCTTGATGTTGTGGTTTCAGTGAGGTTGTCTTACACATGTGTGCACTGGTTCCACATGTCACTTGTAGACAGGGAGAAGTACCATTTAATCTGCCATCATAATGTAGTATTGTCTGGAGTTCTACTGAGATTGTGTGCAGTAGGTGACTACTAATGGCACTCTGTTCTCTTCCTGGTGTTATTTGTATTCCAGGAGATTTCTTCTGAGGACACTCGTTGCTCACATGGTACAAACCTTTACCCATAGTTTTTACCTGAAGCAGACAAAGTGTATGAGCCTACATTACTCTTTAAGGGCAAAACAGTGTGCAAAACAATGAAAAGCAATGTGTTGAACACCCCTCTGGTCCTTAAAGGGATAGTAATGTCTGCAATAAAAGAGATCTTCTCTATTGTAAATCTAACACAATGCGCTATGTTTAACAACTTACTTTGATGTGGTTCAAAAGATATTAAATGTAGAAAGATGCCCCTCCTTCCCCTTCTGGCCGCCTCCCACTGAATCTGCAATCTGGTCCCGGGACCGGATGGATGCAATGAGGGACAAACTTAAGTCAGTAAGTATAAGGAAAATCCTGCTCCTCTTGAAGAAGGAGGGCAGTATTTTCCTTTGCTTATTGAAGTTTGTCCCTCACTGCATCCGCCCGGACCGGCAAGAGATGATCAGTGAAGTGGCCAGAAGGGTCTGGAAGGGGATCTTTTTACATTTGATATCTTTTAAACTACATACAAGAAAGTTGATAAACATAGCACAATGTGTTAGAGTTACAATAGAGAAGACTATCTCCTATACTGCAGACATTGCTATCGCTTTAAAGCATTAAAGGGATAGTAATGTTTCATAATAAAAGCAGCTCTAATTATTCATCATAGTATTTGGACTTTGGAGAGTGTTATTTCAATTCTGTCAGAGTTGTAGTTCAAGAGTAATTCAATGATAAAGTATCCCCCTCCTGCCCATTTTACTAATGTAACACTGCTCAGCCAGAGCAGAAGGGAGGTGCCCAGATAGACTGCAGAGAGGGACAATCTTCAATTAAGATAAGGGAAAAACCTGAAAAACTTGTCAAGGGGGGCAGGGGTTTCATTGTTCTCATAGGAAGAAGATTGTCCCCTTCTGTTATCTGTCTGGTCTATGGACTGCATTCCACATCTGAGAAGAGATGGCTTACACTAGGTAAAAGGGGCGGGAGGGGAAACTTTGCTTGTGAATATCTCTCAAACCATAAAGGTTTGAGAGACAAGACTTATATCGTTCTTCATGTTTTTTAATGCCTACAAAATAAAATAAAGAAAAAACGAAGTATTACTATCCCTTTAAGATTACCATGTGCAATGGGTGAAGTTTGTGTCCCTTTTTCCTGCTAGCAAGTATAATGTCTGCCCCCATGGACATGACATCCATCATTGACTGAAGATGATCTCTCCTCAATAAAGGCACAAGGGCAATATTCCTAATGACTATTCTGATTTTCTGTTCATAGTAAGTAAAGCAGGAGGGCTATTATTAGGAGGTTCTACTTCTCATTTAGTGGGAGAAATGCTTAACATCTCCACCTTGAGGATTTACTAAAATAACTGATATTATCGTGATTATTGATATTACAAAAATAATCAAATCAGAGTACAGGGGGCAAATCCATGATTTCCAGAAAGATGTTTAACCCCTTAAGGACCGGCGCGCACACGTGCGACTGGCACTTGAGGACCACAGGCTTTTTTTTTTTTGCTTCCAGTTCAGGGCTTCCGGAGCGGAATGCATCTGCACCGGGAGCCCTGAACTCCATGCCGTGTAAGTGCCGGACCACCTTGGTCCTTAAGGTGTTAAAATAAAACATAAAATAGCAATGCCTAGAATATGTTGTCTGTACTTCTGCATGGAACAGTCATTGCAGCTATCTTAGAACTGTATGGGTAACCTGAGAATCTTATCTGTCTGGTGTGCTACAGTTCCCATAATCCTCAGCTGGATAAAGCACTACATGGGGGTGGCGGGAGTTGCAGTCCAACAAGTAGCAATGCTATGTGCCTCTAGAACCCAAGGAAATAAACAATGTAACAGATAAAGCAACGTAACTGGGAACGTCAGTTTAATGTAAAAATAAAAAGCACAAAAAATGTATTGGGTTACAAAAATTGAAAGACGACTGATACAATTGCTGGAGAAGAAAAGAACGGGACACATTTTCTCAGATGATTAACAGACTGGCAAGCAATTTACAAAACAACATCCTATATAATAATTTGCAAAGTGTGTGTTTGTCAGAAGCCGTCATGCGCAGTAGAGACAGCTGCGCAAGCTGGGGTCATGCACAGTACAGACTGTCCCCGCCGTGGCTGATAATGGAGCAGGGCTCCGAGTTCAGACCATAGTCCCCTCTGTGCACACCGAAGGTATCAGCCGCGGCGTGGGCAGTCTCTAATGTGCATGACTGCACCGCGGCCGTTGCTGGGTGGCACTGTGGCCCGTGTACATGAGCTCTTCAACTAGTGAGAAATATGCTGTCATAAAGGTAATGCTCTTTGCAGTGAGACCTCACCTAATCAACTCTACACACACTATAATGTCATGTAGGGCTGTATTCATGAAGCTTTAGTCTATGTATGAACAGGCAACTTGGTTGCACTCTGTTTAGTGCACACGAAGCCAACCATTCTTTACTTATCTGCAATGTCCTGCCTCCTCCCTGTCATTCACTTGCATGGCGGTTTTGACGAAGGTGTATCACAAGGGAGGCCAACGTGGTTGTCAATGTCAACCATGTATTATTGTCTGATACTCTTATAGATCAGCTAGTCACTGGAGGATGTGGATGGCATAACATCCTCCAGAAATGTTCATGTGAGCAATCTATGTGGTGCTTCATGGACCACCATGCAGGTCAGCAGGCAGATTGCACAATGCTGCATTATGATGTGTTCTAAATTGTGATTTTATTTTATTTATTTATGTATTCATTTTAAATAACACTACAATTTTCTGTTCTGGTTTCCAGGTGGTAATGTTCCTGTCGCTTACTATTGTGGAACCACAGTCAGTGACTCAACCTCTCCCACAGAGTGCATAATTAAAAAAAATGTGTTTTGAAAGTTAGTTGATGTTGTTGATTAAAAAGAAAATGTTTGTGCTATAGTAAGTTTTGAATTAAAAATATAGGAATTTTCCAGATGAGTTAAACAAGGGTACCTCTACTGCTAAGAGATTGTTTAAGCTTCCTGAATTTGCTCTTTGTACAAAATCTTTGAAATAAAAAAAAATATATAAAGGATATAAAACGTTGTATGGAGAAGTGGGAAGGATAGAAATATTATAGATGGTATAGGATAGAAATTGTAGCCCAACAAAAGCTGGAGACTCAGATGAGTTGGGGACACCTATAGCATGTAAATCAGTGATTCTCTGCTCCAGTACTTGGGGCATTACAGATCAGATTTTCAGGATAGGCACAGACAGAGGAATCACAATCAGTGAGTCACTGATACTCACCTCTGAAGTTCTGGGCAGGCTGAGTTCTAGCACACACAGGGACAGGAAAAGCAAATAAGCAAAGAAGGCTAGGCAAAAGAAGTGCCTGTACAAATTCTACTTGGAACAGAAAACGCATGCATTACCACAACTATGTGATAAACGATGAGTAATTGAGCTGGTAGAAGCACAGGAGAGTGCGCACACAAATGCAGTTCACCATGCACAACAGTACAGAGACACGAAGGTTAAGCTCAGACATGCCCCCCTCAAGAACACCTTCTGAGGTGGGAGGACAAGGACAAGAAGAATAGGAGCAATGTAAAACTGAAACCTAATCACGTTAACAAAGAATGGAAGCATATTCCCAAGAGTGCGCCTCAGCACATATCCCTTCCAATGCACAAGATACTGAAGCTGTTACCTGTACCTGTGCAACTCCAGGATAGACTCCAACTAATATTCCTCTTGTCCATCAGTCATGACTGGAGGTAGAGAAGCAGGGCATTGATTAGCAATAGAGCTAGAAGTGACAGGATTGTGAAAGAACAAGTGAAACAATTAATGAATATAGAGGTGAGAGAGCAGATACAACCTGAACCCAACTGGATTATTTTGAAGAAACACCTTGTAGGGTCCAATGAACCTAGCTCCAAGCATTTTGAAAGAAGCAGCCATGTGAATATTCTTCATAGATATACAAACATTTTTCTTCAACCTGAGGAGTATAGGTATGGCCACAAATACAATCAGTAAAGGTCTTTAGGATGTTTATGACATAGAGAAATGAGTCTTGAGGGTACAAAGGCAGTGGGTCAAATAATTGAGCTTTCAGTGATCTCAGGGAGCAAGATGAAAGCTGCAATTAGAAATGAAATGGACAAATGAGGTGGAAGAGTGGCTAAAGGTACTATTAGAGAATTTGTCAAAATAAATGTAATCTGACAGTCTTTTTGCCTGTGGAAACAATGGAAGTACTGTTCAAGAGACTTATTAGTCCACTTCATTTGGCAACAGGACTTTAGATGATAGAAGAGAGAGAGAGATACACTTCTAAGGGTGAGATGTTCAGAAAGTGGTGGTAACTGAAATTGTCTGTAATCAGAATAAAAAAGTTCTTACACCATGATCCGTCAATTCTCAGACATGTTTCCATCATTTTTTACATCCAATTCCGCCATCTCCGTCAAAGGGAAAAAGCCGTCTTAAAATTGGGTGTGGTTTAATCTTCCGTCACAATGTAAGGTATTTTCAGAAAAAAATATTCGTTTGTACGTCATTTATTGTCTGATTAACGTCATTTTTTTCCTGACACAAAAAAAAAGGTCTAAACTTGGAGAAAAAAAATTAAAGTAGTGAGAAGCAATTTTTCATTTCAAAGACAAAAATATGTCTTTGTTTCTTTGAAAAATTTAGTTTGAAAGCCAAAAAATGTCTTTGTTTCTTTGAAAATTTTTGTTTCATAGACAAAATCAAAGACAGTTTGTAAGATCAGAATTTTTAATGGCAATGTTCAATGAGATCTTCTTACCATCATTTTTAATTCTTTAGATGAATTTTCAAACATGACGGATTTACTTCTGAAAATATGGTCCTTCCTTTACCACCACCTCATGATCAACAAGTTTTTCATTATGATGACTTTTTGAACATCTCGGCCTAGGTGAAATGTTGAGCAGAAAGCCTTCCAAAATCTAAAAGTAAACTACATCCACTGAGACTGCTTCCTCGGGTACCCCATGCAGTCACACAAATTCTACAAGGAAAAGCAACCCAGAAGGAATACATTGATACTGAATAAGATTAGAGGACTGAGCAGTTGAGAAAAAGCTGAATAAAATATCAAGCAGAAGTCGAGTACCAGGAATCAGATCAGATCTGTTAGAATCAAATTATAAGCAGCAAGGTTTTAAAAAAGGACACTAAAATAGGCACCAAAAACACACCTCTGCAACGTACCTGTCTGGCACTCGGAGGGTTAAAGGCCAGATTTAAATCAACATGGATTTTTAATTTTTTTTTTTTTTTTTTTTTTATTATTCCAACATATCATGCAGTCATTGTGTTCCAAAACTGTAAATCTTTTACTTTCTGCATAAGGTCCTAAATTTGTTTTATCCACCAAAAAATTCTAGGCAATAGTACAGTGGTTCTCAATCTTTTTTTGTTTGGGGCACCCCTAACATATATTCTAGAACATTTGGGGCACCCCTAACATATTTAATGTACTTTATCAAGAGCATAATGATGGGTACAGTACAAAAATAAACAGTTATTATTAGGTCTTCTAATCATAATAACAAAACTAAACATATTGAGCTTAACCATTTCTATAAATCTTTATTTAAAAGTCCATTTCTTGTCAGTCTCCATAGAAAACATGGGGCACCCTAAGTTGATGTCTGTGGCACACCAAAGTGCCACAGCACCCTGGTTGAGAATCACTGCAATAGTATAAAACGTCTCTGAGCTCCACAACACATAAAATGCAAATCTGCAAATGTTTGTGTCTTCATAAATTATTGCATTTTCATAAACAGCAGTAATTTATTACATTCTAAAGTAGATATTGCATTTTGAGCATGTTGACTGGATATTGCTGCAGAGACAGAATATTAACATTTATTTTAGAGAAAATAAATAATAGCAATACATCTTATACTATAATTCGCTAAGGCTGTTTGTCAGAAGCCGTCATGCGCAGTAGAGACAGCTGTGCACGTTGCAGTCATGCGCAGTACAGACTGCCCGTGCCGTGGCTGATAAATGGATGGGACACTCTGAATTCAGACCGGAGTCCTCTCTGCGCACTATTCTGGGACCGCTTGGTTCCAGGCAGCGCGGCCAGTGACAAGACAGGATCCAGCCACCAGCCGAAGTTGCTTTTCAACTAGTTTTTAAATATTACTTTTAAAGGAACACTAACACCTCATAATAATAAACCCCACTTATAGTAAGGCTTTGAACCAGAGGAGGAAGCAAAACACATTGCAAAAGCAATGCTCTGCATACCACTCTGGCACTCAAATCTGGGCAGGAAATTCTAATGGCCCTTATTCACAAACTCTCACTGGATTGGTTTTCAAAAAGGAGTCTTTAATTTGTACTGCATATCATGTCCACAGAGGCAGACATTCCTTTTTATTATTGCTTGTACTGAAGGCTTCCATAGGAGACTAGTGGAAGGAGTGTGGTGTCCTGTTATGCAGATAGGGTTGCCACCCAGCCGGTATTATACCGGCAGGCCGGTAAAAAATTGGCTTCTGTCCAATGTTAAGTCTATGGAGGGAATGCCATGGCCGGTATTTTTTTGTAGAAAAGGTGGCAACCCTATATGCAGAATGAATAATGTCTGCCTCCATGGACATGGTAAACAGTAGTAACATATTTGCTCCCTCTTGTAATGCATTGCAGCCATCTTGAGCATACAATGGGCATCCCTGGGAACTTCCAGTCGAGGGCTACCCGGAGGGTAGTCCTCTGTTCACCAGGGGGTGACAAAAATGACGCTAATCGCGTCAAAAAGGGGCGGGGCTTGCCGCGAGTGGGGGGGGTTTAACCTTTTGAGTGCCAGAGTGGTACGGAATGCATTGCAAAGCAATGCATTCCTTACTACTCTGGCACTCAGAGGGCTAGGGACTGAGTATCAGCAGGAGAAAAAGCGGATGTGGCAGAGTTTCAATAGAAACTCTCCACATCCGGAGGAATCAGCCTCTGCCCCGGAGACCCGGTAAAGTTCTGTCAGAACCGGAGTCTCCGGGGCAAATCCGGAGAGTTCTCAGGTATGACAATGGGTTAAATTTAAATTTAGTACTGTTTTTTTTTCCTGAGTAACGGTCAATTATTTTGATTTAAGATAGTCAATAATTTCAATTTAACACACAACTATGTCAAATTTCCCAAAGGTAATTTGAGCAAAGTTAATCTCATGGATACTTAGCAATGTTCTGGAGACCCCTATAGCATAAGGGATTAGTTGGTTACTTGGACATGACTATGATAGGGAATCTGCACCAGCAATTGCCAAAAGCACACACACACATTACAATAGAGGAATCTCCAGTAGAAAAGGCAGCTTAGTGATCATCAGCACAGTAAGGGGAGAAAACTAAACAAAGCATTCAATCAACAGATCAAAGAGGAAACGTGCTACTAAATGAAATGCACCTGGGCATAAGGTTAAAGGCCTAGCTGATCTGTGTGAAGTATCTGATTGATTTCTCTTATTGATCTTTTGTTGGATTTCTTGCCAATTCTCTTGTTTAAATTGTTCAGTTTATGCAAACACTGGCTTGATGGACAGGGTGAAAAAATGTAGCTGGAAGGAATGGTGTACCTTCTAAAGGATGGACAGTTGGAGTCATTTATGGACTAAGGGATGGGGAGATGGAAGGGTGAAAGGAGGCATGGATGGACAGACAGAGGGATGGATGGATACCTGGAAGGATTGGATGAAGAAGGTAGGACAGACAGAAAGGGTTGGCCAAAGAAAGGAGAGATGGAGAGGGGGTGAATGAAGTGAGGGATGAATGTATAGACCGAGGAATGGACCGACAGGCAGATGGACCAACAGTGGGGTAGATGGAAATTGGAATGGGCAAATAGAGGGATAGATGACAGAGGCATGGAATCAAGGAGTGGATGAATGGAAGGGTGGGGATGGAAGATTGGACAGAGAGATGAACAGATGGAGAAATAGAAGAAGGGCGGATGGACATAGAGACTGATGGACAAAAGGATGGACAGGCAGAGACTAGGTGAACTAGTCATTGGAAGGCTTTGGTGCAATCACTTATTTTTGGCCCCCTAAGAAAAATATTTTCCCGGGACCATAACTAGAACCTGTTGGCCTAATGGTCCCCCTTGGATGATGGGCCCTATCACAAATACATCCTCAGAACCCATGTAGTTATGTCCCTGGAAAGAGGGATGGATGGTGGTACTGAAAGAATGGAGGAATAGATGGATGTATGGGTGGATGTATGGGTGGATGAATGGATGGATGGATGGATGGATGAGTGGATGGGGAGGGACTTATAGATGGCTAGACAGAAGAGGGGTGGATGGAAAGAAGGATAAACAGAAACAGGGATAGATACAGTATCTGTAATATTGAATGGAATCAGGGATGAACGGATGGAGGGATGGATGAAAACTAATAAAACAATTGTCTTTTACATTTATAAGAAAATATGGGTATTTTTTACATGCGTTTTGACATTTAGCAGTGTAATACTGCATGAAAATAATAACGGGCAGAAAAACAATTTACCCAAGAAGCAGAGCAAAGTAATCCTCATTTCCTATCTTGCATTATTTACTAAGAAAAAAAAATCTGAGGTCTGTTGGATTTTGCACACTTCTATGTGCAACCCAACATAATCCCATTAATGCACCGAATTCTACAGAGGTCCACAATGCATTGGATTGTACTGCTTTGTAGACCTCTCCAGTACTGAAGGGGTTCAATTTATGTGGTGGAAAAAAAAAATCAGTTCAGTGGCAGCATTACACATGATAAGCTTCTTATCACATTCAGTACCCAATTGACAAACAGTTTACCAGCGTGTTTCTCTATTAGCAAACACTTGGCTTACAAAATGTTGCTTCCCTTATATTATGCTTCTTTGTGCTCAAAAAGACCCAATCAGTTATTTTCACAGCTTAGTAAATAAATCTGAGATTAAGAGTAAATAAATCTGAGCTTAATAGTTAAGGAAGAGGAAGTATGAGTAGGATTCTGAGCTAAAATAAGAGTGGGAAGCAAATTTCTAAGCTCATTGTGCCAAAATGGTCCTCTTTTTGAGTCTTTCACAAAGGGTAATGGCAGTGATAAGTATTTGGGTGTTTTGTAGTGTTCCTTTGGAGTGGAGTCTTGTAGAACACAGTCTACTAACTAGCACAGAGGATAAGGAGTAGCTTTACTGTATTTTCCTGGACATGCTATTGGACAGTCAGGCATTTGCATACTGCTGGCACTGTCTTGATGATGGAGGAGTCTGTGTGTGCTGGCAAGTACTAAAGCTTCATACTATCTAGTACAGGATTGGGTAACCTAAGCACCTAAAGTACAGCAAATGAGAGGGAATTCCAATTCCCTGCACAACAATTGAGCTACACAGGTGTATTCATACGTTCCCTACAATATGTCAAGCCTCTCCGGGTCTGCTATTTTTGGACTGTGTTAGGTTTGTCCATCTGGACACATACAACATGCAAAGCATTATTATTCTTTTCTGATGTTGACAAGGAATGACTTCAGGAAAATCAATTATTTAAAAACTAATGTAAAAGTCTGTGTACATGGGCCAAGGTCCGGGTAATGTTAACCATCTGAGTGCCAGAGGGGTACGCAACACATTGTGTACACCTCTGGCACTCAAAGGGTTAAGAGGCCGCTACCGCACTGCTCCACGCCATGCAGTCTTGCATCGCCTCACTTAAATGATGCAATCATGAGCAGCAGAGACTGCATGAACCCGGGCAGTCTCTACTGTGCATGACTGCATCGTGACAAACATCCTAGTGACTTATTATATAGGATATAAACAAACATATCATTATACACTATTTATTTGTTGTGATCCATAAAATGTGAAAAATGTGCTAAATAGATTACCCAATTGAGTACCCGGGGATGAGCAATGCCTTGCAAGGAAAGGTATTACACACCATACTGTGGCAATCAAAGGGTTAAAGACTCAGACCTCAGATGTTCGTTAATATATAATTTAACCCCTTGAGTGCCAGAGAGGTATGCAACACATTGCAGAGCAATGCATTGTGTACCCTTCTGGCACTCAAAGGGTTAGCATGCAATTAACCCTTTGAGCTAAAGGGAAAAGCAAAACGCATTTCTTTGCAATGTGTTGGTCACCCTTAGGCACCTAAAGGGTTAATACAATATACAGGATTTGGTAGACACCCTTCTGACATGCAAAGGCTTAAATGCACACTAACTATAACTAAAAAACTATCAAATCAGACCTGTGCGTCAGCATTAACCCTTTTAGTGCCTGAGAGGTACGCAAAGCATTGCTTTTGCAAAGCGTTGTGCACCCTCTCTGGCTCTGAAAGGGTTAATAACAATAAAAGCACATTCAAACGGAGTAAGGACCCTTTAGACAACGATTCATAGCACACAATCAAAACAGCTACTGCAGAATTTGAATATTATAAAAATAAATCCATCTCACTGGGAAAGGTAAGAGTTAATGATCTGTGCGAGATCATGTCACCATCGGCAATTAATAAACTGCCACCTCAGCTTGGAAATGAAAACCCAGCAAAAGCGGCTGATATAGAATTGTGCATGGAGTGGAATTGCCTTAGATGAGTAAAGGCACTTGATCCAATGTCATTTGTCACTTTGTAACCATATTAGAATTTTAGTTAAAGCGGAACTATCGTAGGATATCAACCTTGCTTATCCAAGTAGACATCCCTATTTAATGCCTTACAGTGTATAATAAACATCTAATAATGCAGAGTTTAATCTACAAAGTTACCTTTATTACATGGCCCAAGAATGTATAGACCGCAGCCATCTTGTTTAGTTTCTTCTAATGCGCATGAGGTCCCTGCTCCGTTGCCTGTCAATCAGGTCCGGAGACTCTGCCCAGTGTCCTCCTCTCTGCAGTGCGTGCCTGTGAGGCGCGCCTGCAGTAAGTCATGTGACTTTCTCCTTAGTCTTAGCCACGCGCATCAGTGCCTGCACACATCTGATCGCTAGGTAAGATGTGTGTTAGGTGCATTAAGCAGTTTTATATTTTAACCCTGCTTCTATATATAGTGCGAGAGAGACACATGCACTCGCTCGCACTTCAGTAACATGACCTGAAAGCGCTTGGAGGCTACAGCGCGCCAGGTCATGTGCTACACAAGAGGCGTACACAGGCTGAAGAGAAGGGACCGGTGGGAGTGACTACGTTACCTTAAAGGGATAGTAATACTTCATTTTAACTTTATTTTATTTTGTAGGCATTAAAAAAACATGAAGAATGATATAAGTCTTATCTCTGAAACCTTTATGGTTTAAGAGATATTCACAAACAAAGTATCCCCCCCCTCTTCAACCAGATCAGAAGGGAGATGCCCAGGTAGACTGCAGAGAGGGACAATCTTCAATTAAGATAATGGAAAAAGCTGAAAAACTTGTCAAGGGGGGAAGGGCTTTCATTGTTTTCATACAAAGAAAATTGTCCCCTTCTGTTATCTGTACTGTCATACAACCTGATCCACATCTGAGAAGAGATGGCTTACACTAGGAAAAAGGGGCGGGGAGGGGAACTTTGCTTGTGAATATCTCATAAACCATAAAGGTTTGAGAGATAAGACTTATATCATTCTTCATGTTTTTTTAATGCCTACAAAATAAAATAAAGTTAAAACGAAGTATTACTATCCCTTTAAGGTAATCTCCCCCAGTCTTGACGTCACAGAGTAAGATTTGTTTTTTCTTTTTATGCCTAACGAAGAAGCTACTTTCAAAAAAGCATTACACAGTGTTTATTTTATTACTGAAGAGTGCACATTGGAACAACATCTTGTAGAGACGATAGTTCCGCTTTAAATGGAAAATGATAAGGAATCCATAGTGTGATGTATTTGTTTATTTAACTTAAGTTCTGGTGGTACAGTCTAACCCAGTAAGGCATTTTCAAAGTGCGGCAGCTATTAAGTGTTTGATTTACATTTCAGACCACCCTGAGCTCCACTCCACCAATTTCCTCACCCCCTTATCACACTTAGCCACAAACTTCCATACCCTCTGGCAGAGAAACAACCCTTAGCTTCTAACATACAAAAACAAAGACTGCAGCAAATTGAACCATATAGACTAAGAAGAACTGAATAATTCTGGCACAAACCAATTACATTCATAGTAGAATATTCCCAATAAGCAGAGTAGGCAACTGTCTAGAACTCCAGATTTTGAGAGGCACCCCAGCTGTGCTGGCCACACCCATGTTCTGAATTGTAGGTGTGGCCAGAAAAATCTCAGTGTCCTTGATCTAGTTTTGTACCCCTACACAGGCTATTATTTAACCCCTTGGCCACACCTCCCAAGTGTCCCTCTTTAGGAGGGACAGACCCTCTTTGAGACCCAAATCCCTCTTTCCTTCTTTACCACCCTGCTGTCCCTCTTTTTAGGGGACCAGACTATGTGGTGTGTATAAGGTATCACACTGCTCTACAGCAATAAAACTCACATTAATGTTTGTTTAAACTTTATTATATGTGTTTATCAATTAGTCTGTGTAAATAAAATGCTTTATCCTTGCTCTAAATTATTTATTCAGTTATACCACGAGGTATCAGAAGATCATAAAATGACCTAAAAATTATCGGTAATTCCCCGCCCACCAGCCACACCCCCAACAACAACACCTAAAACAAAAGTGTCCCTCTCTGGCCATTTGAAATGTTGGGCGGTATGCCTTGGATGCTAGAGCGATCTCCAATGCATTGAGAAATGGTGCATTGGAGACCTCTCTAGCAACCAAGTGGTTTAACCCCTTAAGGATGGGGATTTTTTTTTTAACTTCCGGTTCAGGGCTCCCGGAGCAGCGTGCAGCCACACCAGGAGCCCTGAACTCCATGACGTGCCAGGACTGTCACTGGTCCTTAAGTGCCGGACCGCCGTGATGGTCCTGGCACGTCAGTGGATGCGAAAGGGTTAAGCATGTTTTGTCCTTGATTAGTATGGGCCGTGTTGCCATGGGTGGAGCTAAAGACACCTAGAGTGCCTTGCCTAGAGTTACCTGGGATGTAAATCCAGCACTGACTGCACTATAGGGTACAAATAAATACTTCCATTGGTTTAAATGGTAATTTTTAACTCCTTGCATGTTACTGAGGTCTCCAATGTCTTGCAAAGCAATGAGTTGGAGACCTTTTCAACATTCAACTAGTTAAAAGACCTGTTTAAATCAGTATTAATTTGTGGAATTTGTATTTGTCCCCTGTGGTGCAGTTAATTTTGCTCCAGAATTACATAATTGCTTCTTAGTTTATTAGCCTAATTGTTCCACAAGCATCCATGTGGTTAAACTATTACAACCAAACTTAGTACAGTGGAAGAGGCTTTCCCCGCTGAAGCACTTTCATAAGGAATATTAAATAGTTGACTACTGTGCCTCATGGGAAATTGTCTGAAAATGTTCAACATTTTTAAATCCTTATATTAATTTCCCATGTTGCATTTTGTTTACTGGTGTTGACGCTTCAGTTCCCTGACCTTGAAAATCCGGTAAGATAGACTATACTTCAAAAATTGTCACTGGTCCAAAGGAAAAAAAACAAAAAATGTATTAAATGCAAGCTTACTCCAGCTGATTTACTAAGAACAGGAGCAATTATTGACCAAACCACCTGCACCACAAGGTACAAATATTAAAAAAAAACATTGATTTAACCCTTTCAGTGCTACAGGGGTGACTAGTGCATTGCAAAGCAAAGCACTTTATACCTTTGTGGCATTGAAAGCATTAAATGAAGCTTTTATCCCTTTGATTGCTTGGGAGATCTCAGACACATTCAAAGCAAAGAACTGGAAACCTTTCTAGCATTCGAGGGCTTAACCCTTTCAGTGCCAGATGGGTGTCCAGTGCATTGTTGTGCAATGTTCTGGACAGCCCTCTGGCACTCAAGGGGTTAAAAGCCCAATCTAAATCTATAATACTTTTGGTGGTTTCCACAGTGGCACAGTTGATCTGCAATATATTCTACTAAGAACATCAGGCTCTCTGTGTAGGAATATTATTAACCCTTTGAGTGCCAGAGGGGTATCCAACGCATTGCAGAGCTATGCATTGGATACGACTCTGTCACTCAAAGGGTTAAAAGTGTAAAGCACTTTGCATTGTTAGGTAGATGCTAAAGTGGAACTAATACCTTTTAACAACTTAACAAACTGACAAGTTTGCCATCATGCAGATCCTGCCAAGATGGATGCTCCCACTGAGGTGAGAATATGAACAGATGACAATTCATTTAAAGGTGTAGTAGAGAATGAAAACATGTCCTTTAATAGAGAACTTTTATCAGATAGCTTCCCACTGTCAGATATGTTCCAACAGGGGCACACTTGATAAATCTGCATCAGTTGCCTTGTGCATCTATCATAGGAAGCCTAAAAGCAATTTTGGGTGTCAGAGAACTGACCTCACACCTTTCTGGGGAGTAACTACTGACAAGCTACATTTTCAGTTTCAGGGGTTACATGTAAATGGAATACAGTGTACTTTTGTATAAAAAAACTGACAAGAGTGATATAAATGTGATACCTTTTATTGGATGAGGACTTAGAAAGTGCAAGCTTTCAGGACATGCAGGTCCTTCAGACATAGGAAAACTGTTATATCAGTCTTGTGAGTTTTTTGCTACAAAATTACACTGAATCCCATCTACCCTACTGGCTAACACCGCTCCACCTTTTTTAAAAAATATATATATATAAGGACTACATGTGAAACCACCAAAGGCTCTAAAGGATAGTGTTGAATCTCAACAGTAATTTTTATTTATCTCCTATTGCAAAGATGATTTGCTCCACAAGTTGTCCCCTTTACTCTATGCATATGGCCACCCACAAATTCAGACTTCATACAGCATGAATTCCCTAATATGAATGTATACTTATTGAAATTCTTTCCTATTCCCTGTCAGTTGTGTCTTACATTGGTTCCCAAACCTGTACAGCACAGTTGTTCAGGATCTGCCCAGTGGAATACAAATCAATGTTATTAACACTGGACAGTGGTATAACAATGGTGGTCGCAGGGGTCTCACCTGTGACCAGGCCCATCACTCCACCCCCTGCCCACCCGCAACTAGCAGAGGTCTGTGCCTTCTTTGGCGCAGACGTCTAGCAGCTGTGTGACCTCTTCCGCGCTCTAGTAAATCCTATCGTTGGGAGATTACATCATCTTCAGCGCTCTGCAACACTGAAGAGATGACCGCTCAGGAGTTCAAGCTGTATACAGGTCTGTGCCGGAGGAGGCACAGACCTCTCCTGCCATGCCGCTGGACCACCAGGGAGGTAGAAGCTTGGGGGCAATGTGGAGGCAATATGGAGATTGGGGGCAAAGTGGAGATTGGGGGCAATGTGGAGACAATATGGAGATTGGGGGCAATGTGGAGGCAATGTGAAGATTGGGGGCAATGTGGAGACTGGGGGCAATGTGGAGAAGGAGGCAATGTGGAGATTTGGGGCAATGTGGAGACTGGGGCAATGAGGATATTTAAGGCAATGTGGATAAAGAGGCAATGTGGAGATTGGGGGCGATGAGGGGGCAGTGTGATCGGGGGGGGGCCCATGACAATTTCTACACCAGGGTCTGGTGGCTTCTAGTTACGCCTCTGACACTGGCAGATCCTTCAGAATGATTCAGCAACTCATTGATTCACCTGAATTCATGAGAGGAGATCCTGAAAGCCTGCACTGTTGGGAATGGCTTAAGGACAGATTTGGGAACCACTGAGATAAAACCTCTTCTTAGGACTGCTATATTAATAAAAATATGTCTTTACTAGTTCTTTTGCTTCACGCACTTAAAGTGAGAGTAATGTTTCACCAAAAAAGCAGCTCTGATTAATCTTCATAGCATTTTGGCCATGGAGAGTGTTATTTCAATACTGTCCAAGGTCTAGTTCAAGAGTAATTGAATGATAAATTATTCCCCTCCCACCCCTCTTACCTAGTGTAAGCCACCTCCCCTCAGATGTGGAATCTGGTCCACAGACTAGACAGCTCACAGAAAGGGACAATCTTCTTACTGTGAAAGCAATGAAACCCCTTCCCCCTTGAGAGGTGTTTCAGTTTTTTTCCCCTTTGCTCACCGAAGATTGTCCCTTTCTGTGATACATCCGGACAGTCTTTATGCTCTGAGCTGAGCAATGTTACATAAGTAAAAGGGTTGGGAGAGGGATACTTTATCATTCAATTACTCTTGAACTACAACTCGGACCCTATTGAAATAACACTCTTTTTGGCCCAAATACTATGAAGATTAATAGGAGCTACTTTTTTTGTGAAACATTACTATACCTTAACTATTATTACTCATTATAAAAGTAAGTGTGAAACACAGAGTCTATTTTTATCATAATTATTACAATATGTGTTTAAAATGTTGGCCAGTATCATTCATAGGAGCAGACATAAAATATAAAATGCTTTATATGACTATAAAAAAAATTAGTTATATATGAAAAAACAAGAAAAAAAAATAATTCCCAAAGGAATATCTCTCTTAACTGTTTGGGTACCAGAGGGGTACACAACTCTGGGATGCAAACGGTTAAGAATCTTTAAGATGATGAGTCAGAGACATATGCCAAAGGGACCTAGAATGCTTTTAGCTTTGTTTATATTCCATTATCCTATCAGCCAAGGACTTTGGGGTCATAACTGAAGTCTAATCCTTCAGAGTACTGCAAAATATTCATTTTATTTTTTTTTTTGGCAAGGGCCCCCTCAATACACAATGCTCTTTTAAATTGTAAATATCCTTGTCATTTAAATATAGACACAACTGGGCATAAAAGCATGATCTGAATCATATAAATGGGCAAAGTGCATAAATATTAATTACATATGATGTACAAATAAGTATTCCATGCAGGTTGTTTGCCACTTAATTTATCATTTGGAGATCAAGTACACAAGTAATAGAAATTTAAAGGGATAGTAATCCTTTATTCTCACTTTCATACTCGGCAAGTCCATACTATAGAAAGTCAAACTATCTATACTTTTTATGTGTGTTTTCATTTTTACCTTTTTTTCTGCAATTTTATGTTTCTGACATTAACACTTCTTGGATCTATTTCCAGAGAGCTTTCTGTCAGGAAATATGAAAGCAACAAGAGATACAAGTGCAGAGCACTCAGTCCTGAAGTGATTTTAAGATTCCCATTGCTTCACTGTCCTGAGTCCATGGCCAGCTTAGCAGAAAATCTCTGGAAACAGAGATCCACGGGGATTCAGTTTTATTTTATTTATTATACACTAAAAAATAAAGTTTTACAATCCCTTTACTCCTTTGAGTGCCGTAGGGGTACATCAATGAACTGTAACATTAGGAATTACCGGCATATATTTTGTTCAACCCTTTCAGCGCCAGAGGGGTATGCAATGATACCCCTCTGGCACTGAAAGGGTTTACATCGCTTAGTGACCATCATAAAGAAGATATGCATATCTTTTTACTTTTTATTTACTTTGATGTTATTCTGGAGTAAACCAAATGTACCATAGGGGACAAATAACAATCCCTTAAATTGGGGTTTTAACCCCTTGAATGATAGCGAGGTCCCCAGTCGAATGAAAAGCATTGTATTGGATACCGCTCTAGCATTCAAGGGATTAAAGAGCTCAAATCAAGTGCACTGGAATTTAGAAATGTTTATTTTGTCCCCTACGGTGCTGCTGGTTTACTCCAGAATAACTCCTGGGTCTATGTGTTATAGTAAGTACTTTAATAAGATTGGCTAAGAGATAGTCAGCAGTTGATGAAGTGGTGATCAAGAGTGGAATTTTGGCTATTTTAGATAGATATAAGTTTAGGTAAGGTTGTTTGTTTATGATGTTAGGACATTGTCAGCTAGGGAATGATTGTATTAGGTGGCTTCATCAGTGCCCTTTTCTGACATGTTGCCTATTCACAGGCAGGTAGAGGGTAGGAGGTTGCGCACATGGGACTTTAACACTTTGAGTGCCATAGGGGTACCCCTCTGGCACTCAAAGGGTTAACATTAGGTTATAGAATATGGAAATGTGAGAGAAAAATATATTTTTATAATTGGACATTATAATGTTGATTGTTAAAGGGACTGTAATGTCCCAGAAAAAATCTTTATAATTTTGTAGTGCTTAAAATGTTCAACAAATCCTATCTCTCAAACCGCTATGGTTTGAGAAATATATGGCACTAAAGTTCCCCCCTCCCTCCACTTTCCCTGACGTCAATGCTGTGCTGACTGCTGGGGAATCCTATCCGGAGACCAACTGGCGACTCTGCAGCAGAGCAGAAATCGCGTTATTTAAAAAGAATGACTTCATTGGAAAGGTCTAAAAAGTGTGTCTGGTTTGCAAGCACACTTTGTAGACCATTCCAATGAAGTAATTCATTTTAAATAACGCGATTGCGGCTCTGCTGAAGAGCCTCCTCATGTCGGCAGACACAGATCTCCTGCTGTCAGCTTTACAGGTGGCAGCAGGAAATGGCAAACTTTCAATGCAAATATCTCTCAAACCATAGCAGTTTGAGGGATAGGATTTGTGGCATATAGTTGAAATTTTTAAGCACTACAAAACTATAAAGATTTTTTCTGGGACATTACTAACACTTTAATATAAGGCATTCTTTAAGAGTGACTTCTTACATCCATCTAGCAAGGAACTGAGCTATGAAATCTGGAGTTTAGGTGCATTATTAGCAATCATTTAAATTAGACAAGGGGAGCAGTTCACTGAGGCATTATAATTCTATCTGCCCCCAGCAATGTGTCAGGTATATTGGACATAGCTTTTCTGGCAAGTCAACAGGTTAAAATAACCATGAGAAGTGCAACATTGTCCTACGGCTCAGGAAAGACTGAATAGGAAAGAAAGGTGGTGGGGTTTATACTGGAGCAATATATTGGCCTCCAAGATAAGAAGAAAAATTAGACAATAAAAGGGGGGGCGATTTAAAATGTTAACAAAGGGCAAAGTCATAGTTATGAGATATTTTATTATGCCAGATGGTGACTAGGATGTTTCTGTTGCAAAATCAGCTAGAAGCAAGGTTATCCTCAATAACTTTCAAGAGCCATCACTCAATGAATCAATACTATGTTTATTATTCACAGATAGTGGTAGAGTAGCTGATGTCTTGTGGGAGAAAACTTGATGTCCAGTGTGGTTTAATATACAGGTATAAAAGAGTGTAATCATACTAAAGCAAAAGTCAGATTTTAGAAGGGCTGATTTTATACATATATTGAAATACTGGAGTAATTATTTGGAAGAGAAGGTTATTCGGTGGAGTGCAGGAACTGTGGGAACAATTAAAACATGCAATATTAGATGCAACTGAACTCTGTATTACTTATGTTACTAATGGTAAAAGACAAAACACAATCCACACTGGTTCTCTAGGAAGGTAGCAGACTGCTTATAAGAAATATAGGCAGACTCTGTTGGATGAATTCAGTAAGGATAAACAGAGGGACTAAATGTATAATCAGAGATGTCAAAGTCCATGCAGAAGAGAAAATAGCCCAGTTAATGAATAAGGGCAATCACTCTTTCTTTGGGTATATTAGTAACAGGATAAGAACAGAATGATGTATAGTTAGATTTCAGACAAAAGAAGATACATATGTGAGTGACAAGACTGTAGCTGACCACGTAAATCATTTTTTCCCCCAGTTTTAACAGATGACTGCAAATAGTGGAAACTAGTGTTAAGAGGAACAAGCATTACAGGCATGGAAAGGAATAAAGTCCTTTTATGGAGGAGGAAGTCTTAAATATACTATCTAGATTAAAGGGTTCGTAATGTCTTAATGATATAAAAAGTAATATAGTAGTACAGAAAATAAGAAATCCATCTGTGCTATTCCTACCTCTCAAACCTTTATGGTTTGAGAGATAGAGCGTTCTAAAGTTCCTCCCTCCCTCCCCTTCTCCTGACGTCAGCTGTAAGCTGACAGCAGGAGATCCTGGTCTGGGGACCGACAGGCAGCTCTTCACCAGAGCTGAAATAGAGCAAATTAAAAAGAAAAACTTAATTGGAACAGTCTACAAAGTGTGCTTGGTTTGCAAGGACACGTCTTAGACCGTTCCAAAGAAGTATTTCTTTTTCATTCGCACTATTTCGGCTCTGCTGAAGAGCCTCCTCAAGTCGGCTGACTCGGATCGCCGTCTGTCAGCTTTATAGCTGACATCAGAGAGGGGGAAACATTAGAATGCTCTGTCTCTCAAACCATAAAGGTTTGACAGATAGGAATAGCACCAATGGATTTCTTATTTTCTGCACTACAATATTACTTTTTATATCATTAAGGCATTACTATCCCTTTAAAAGTAGACAACTGGTCAAACATTTGGTCAGGTTGAATGACATCCAATAGTAATAAGAGAGAGCTTAGGACTGTACTTGCCTCACCATTAGTTGGGTTTTCAATCAGTCACTGTTGACAAGAAAAGTGCCAGAAAACTGAAGAATTGCTAAGTAGCCCTACTTCACAAAAAAGGGTAATAGGGAAGACTCTGGCAACTACAGGCCTGTGAGACTAATGAGACTAACAGCAGTTGTTAAAAAATTAATGGAAACCCTTATGAAACAGAGCATTGTTGCTTATTTAAAAACAACAGTATCGTTGTCAGCATAGACATAGGTAACGAAGGGCTTGTCAGTCAAAACTTCCTACAGGACTAAAACACAAAGCCAATAGTTCTCACTGTCCTGCTTCAAAACAGTAATCACAATGGTGTAATTAAAGTGTAGACATTTGGCAATGTTCTCCTCTCCAGCTGATGTTGGACTACCACTTCCTTCACCCTCAACTGGCTGCAGAGTTGGGAGCTGTAGTCCAGCAACAGCTAGAGACATAGCACTTGCCCTCTCTTTGCATAAATCCTAAAAAAAATTCATATTTTAAGAGATTTTGCATTTGTGCTGTGGTCTAAGCACTAGCATCTTACCTTCCAATGCTTCTGAGTCCAAGGTTTCGCCAAGCCTCTGTAGTAATTTGTCTCGTGCAGCATTCTTTTTGTGCTTTTTCCCTTCATAGTGTTGTTGTGCCATTAAAGGGTTGTTAAACCAGGCTCGACAGAGGTCACAAAACTTCCTGGACTCACTTCCAAGGCTGATGTTCCATAGAGTCTCTGGTTCCTGAAGAGTGTCATCTGTGTCCTCTTGGGTCTCCTGTGCAGGTTCTAACAATGAAAGAAAACAAAGATTTAGAGAAAAGAAAACTTTCAACAGTTTAAGTCATTGATCTTCTTGTGTGTAAGGATGGGAAAAATTCAAAATTTGTTTTGTAGGAATTTTCGTATAAATGCTTGGTTTGCCATTTTTTCATAAAAACTCCTGTCAATTCAAAATACATACAATTTCTGCCTTCCTGCTACTACCATTGAATTTCTCACAATAACTGTGCCGTTTCCTACTATGCTTTCTATAGCTGATATAATTCCTGCCCCAATACTATGAAAATCCACTACTTCTCACTGTGCTGTGAGTTGTAGTTGAGAGAGAGACATACAAGCAGTAAGTGATACAGAGAAACAAAAAGGTGCAGTAAGAGAGAATTAGCACCAGTAGCAGCTGCAGTAGTTCTAATAGTTGCAGTGGTCAGCAGTGCCCTGCAACAGATAGTGCTACCACCACAGCCATTTTGACTCAGAAAAGCCACAGCCCACATGTAGATGTTGATGCCACCACCCCTACTGCATCCACTGGGCCATGGGGTGAAAATTTGAAAGTGGCAAATGTGTCTTCTCCACAAATGGCAGTGTGCAGAGTTGCAGATTCCTGTTGCTGCCATGTCTCCGAGTGTGATACCAAGTGTACCACCAACACCTATTTTATACTCAAGCTCCCCACCACCACCACAAGGACTATAGAATGAAGATTATGGTGGTGGTCCTACTGATGATGGGGGCTGTAATTTTGATGATTCAGACATGCTCTTGAGAGATTTCCTATCACAGACAAACAAGGAGTGGAAGAGACATGGTAGGAATGGGTATCACCAGCAATGGCATGATGTTGCTAGTTGATATAATAGTCTCTGAACCTTCTGCTGTTGAATTCTCTGACTCTCAGTCTCACCAGCATCATCAAATATTATGGATATGCTCTTATATAAAATATAAGGCATTGCAAACACATAGCTAAAATGTGCACAGATTTTGCTAATGCTATATAGTATTTCTTTGAAGATTTTTAGATTCTGATTATATTCAGTACATGGAAGAAGCAGGGTGAGTTCATCATGTCTGCTATTCTCAAAGCAGCTATTATATTGAAGCCATTGTCAACTGACAGATATCCAGCTTTCAAGGAGTGGAGTACATGTCATAGATTTAACCCCTTGAGTGCCAGAGGGGTACACAACACATTGCAAAGCAATGCATTGTGTACCCCTCTGGCACTCGAAGGGTTAAGACCTGCTTAACACATTTACTGCTTTATGGGATTGCATAAAATGGCATGTGAATGATGTGGGTTACACTGCAGCTGGTCTTTACTAGAGCCAGAGGCAACACTGATGATTACTTGCTGTAGCTGATGCCCACTGATGGAAAATATACCCAGCTGTGACAGTCATATAGTCCTTATTTTATCCACTTGTCCACATAGCTGTGGACAGGTGAACTCTGATCCCATATGATGTTTTCAGTCTCTCGCCCATGACACCATCTGTCTGCTTGTACAGCACTAGAATAGCCATCCTTGAAAACTAACTAGTATTCTGTTCCACACCCATGTTTTGGATTATTTCTGCACAGTTTTTGACTTTCTAGGGTGGGTTGACAACATATACCAGTAGAACTGTGTAACATAATTATTTTAACAACAAAACAAGTGGTAGTGCAGATGGTGCTGATCAGGTGGTGGTGGTTTTGGTGGGAGTGGGACTTCAGATAACTCAGTTATTGTTACTGAAGAATATTTTGTCCCACTATATGACACATCTACAACACTACTAGTATGTGCCTCTTGGCCCTGTGCATTTTAGCAGTGTTTCTAAGGATCTCCTGCCTGTCTCTGTCCCACCTGTCACTTTCTACAAAGAAATCACACCTACACTCCTCACAACCACAAGCATTTCTACCTGTCCCTCTTTGCCTTTCTCCCTCTACACATAGTGTCAACATTTCAACAATTTGGCAATTTTTAAAGTACAGTGCAGAATGAGTATTAACCCTTTGAGTACCAGTGGAGTACGCAATGCTTTGCTTTGCATTGCGTACCCCTCTGACACTCAAGGGGTTAAGCCTTTAGCTTCAAAATCAGCAGCTTTCAATAAAAGATAAAGTGTGCCTCGCCGCTGTTGGTGCAGGTGTGCAGTACATCACACAGTATATACTTACATACGTCTTACATACGTTTTTCTTGGTCTTAGGGATGTAGCAGTGTGTGTGTGTCTGTGAGTAACATAGAATGTCAAATTGTTTCTGTCTGTTTGTCTTGAATGATGTATATGTCTGTGAAGTATCTGTCACTTTCCCATTCAGACTCAGTAGAGGCTCAGCCAGCTCAGGTTGGAGCTTGGATCACCTGTCTTTCTGTTACTTGTCATTATAAAAGTTGACTTCTCTCTCTTTACAGCCATACCTACAGAACACCTGGCTATCAGAAACTCCAGCTCCCTCTCCTTGCCTGTCTGCCTATAGCATCAACATTTCAGCTGTTTTCTCTTTCCCAAGCACAGACTGACAAGGTGCGAGAAACTGACACCCATTTTATATTTAACACAGCAAAAATACATGGAAAAAACTCCACTTGGGGAGAAATACATTATTATCAATTACTTTAAAGCAATGAAAAAAACAGAAAAACTGCAACCGTTTTCAGGAATCTCACTCAAGGTAAAAATGCTGTTTCTTGTATGTTTCACTTTTTTATGAGATTTTCACCTACTTGCGTGTATGAAAACAACAGGAACATTCTACAGAATTACAAAATTCTGGACTAGAATAAATGTTACCCATTGGCCTACATGTAGATAGCACCTTTTTAATCCACCAATCAGACCTTGGCAAAATGTATACTACAGTTGGCACCCTTAACCTCTTGGATACTAGAGACATCCTCAATGCATTGCATTCAAATGCACTGGAGACTCCTCTATCATTGAAGTCGTTAAATAATATTTATAAATTTTCCCCTCATGGTAATATAAAGAATGTAACCTAAAAGTAGCTTCAAAAGATTTTGGGTTTACAGGAGATTAACTTTATAGAATGTTAGGTCTTAGACATCGATTGACGTAATTCTATGTGCTTACAGTTACTGTAGCTTGACAAAATGAAGTTTTCACACCTAGCTTCATACACAGAGCAGACTGTATTGTGTACCTCATATTATCAGGAAAAGGGAGATCCCATGGGTTCCAGACTGTGCTGTATGACAATCAAAGTTTGTTTAACAGTCGGGGCCCCTTTCACCAGTAAACCATGGACAATTGCCTACACTGGCATACTGTTAAAACAGCCTTGCATTGATAATGCTGCATAATCTGTCAAAAAAGCTTTATTTGTAGTGCTATGTGCAAAACCAATTACATATGATTCTTCTGTTCACTAAAAGCAAATAGAATTAACAAATAAATGTTGCATGAACTGCAACCTTACACTTGAAGAGGAACATTGCTCACATATTATACCAATGCATGTTGCATCAATAAAATCAATGTTATTAATGTCAAAACAAGACATGTACAATAAAAATTTTAAACTGGACCATAACACTAGCAAAAAATAAAAAGTCAAAGAAAAAAGTAGGAGTATTGCATAATGCATTCAGATCTATCTATTATAGTATATTATAGAAGAACAGACATACGAGAAGAGGCAAGGAAAAGGAAGAGAGGTGGGAAAGAGTGGAAAATAGCCCTGGTAATCACAAAATGACATATACACTGTACAAAACCCCTTCTCTGTCCCACTGGTAGTCACAAACTGACACATACACTGTAGACATCCCAGCCTTGTTCTGCAGGTAGTCACAGAATCACACATGAATTGTCTGAAATCTCAGCTTTGTTCCACTATCCACTTGTAGTCACAGAACGTCACTGTTCAGTTACCTCTCTCTGGTTCCATCCATGAGAGGTAACTTGTGCTGCTCAGTGGGCAGAAGGCACATGTTATTAGAGAAGCAAAGGTGAGGGGCACCAAGTATATTAGTTTAACCCTTTGAGTTCTAGGGAGTGTGCTGTACATTTGAGCATTCCTCTGGCAATCCAAAGGTTAATGGGAGGGGTAGATGGAGATACAACCTCATTGCATATCATCTTCTTTAACTCTTTGAGTACTAGACGTCTGCCCATGGCATTGGACACTCATCTGGCACTCCTAGAGTTAATATAACTGAATAGTGATGGTAGCATGCTACTAATGTCACTATGAGACACATAACAGTTAGAGGATTAGTGGATGAATAGCTTTTACGTCATCAGTGATTTATGGAGACATAAAAGCAGAAGAGGAGAGATTCATTCGCTGATCCTCTCCCTGTTATCTCTGTCTGTCTTGTAGTGATATTAATAGCATGCTGCCATTTTCCTCACATATTTAACTCTTGTAGAGCCAAATGAGTGTCCAGTGGTCTGAGCACCATTCTGGCATTCAATAATCTTTTAACTTTTTAAATCTAATTGGGGGGGTCATCAAGTGGATGGGAGTAGGTGAGTCACAATGTGGGAAATGGAGGAGAGATGACAAAATGCTGTGGGGGGTTGGAGAGGAGTGGGTGGGTCACAATGCAGGTAAGTGGGGGGGGGAGACACAGAGGGCAGGTGGTGGAGGGGAGTGGGCTGATCATAATGTGAAGAATTGGAGGGGGAGGAAAAAAAATCAAAACCAAATCAAAACCCCAGCCATCTCTTTACTCATGGCTTGGGAAGGAGGCTGGATCCTGCAGATATAACAACTCCTCCTTACTGCAGCCCAAAGGTGTGTCTGCCAGTGATGCAGGATCAGGACATCTAAATATATATATTTGTATTTTATCTGCAGCTGCCTGTATATATCAGCCTTCATTCCATGTCTGTAATTAGTTCCCTCTTCCTCACAGCAGGCAATAGGCACTCACTGTCTGAATGAGGTAAGACATAATAAAACACATTTCTATCTACATTCTTTACAATAATGTAAGTATTTTTATATAATTGAATTCCAATTTCTATCTATTGACTACAACAGTGTTCCAGTGCGAAAAAAGCAAGTAGATGTAGCTGGTTTTCTATGAAAGACACATTCCTAGGTACGTTATTCAGCTAAACAAACTAAGAACCAATTATTTCTGTAAGTATTGTTCTCTATTATGTAAATGCCAAACATTATTGTTTTAAAAATGGAGAATATCAGATGATTCAGATGCATCTGCTCATGTTGTGTCAGAGAACATCCTTTGTGTTGACTAAGTTTTTTTCAACTTTATTTATGCATTTTTAATTAACAGCCAACAATTAGCAGAAAGAAAGGGGGGGAGGAAAAAAAACTAGGAGGAGGGGAAGGAGAAACACATTATTCATGAAGTTACTCAAAAATATCAGCATGACACTACCAATATTCTCAAACATTATAGACAGCCACAGCAACTGAGTCATATAAAGCAGGAGATGAATTAGTCAGTGGACAGACCAGCCAAACAGACCATATTCTGCAAAACTTCTCAGGGCACCGTCTATTACTATACATTAATATATGTAGAGCTGGATCTTGGTTAACTGGTCTGAGTCATACATCAATACCAGATGACTCAGAGGACTTCCAATTAAGGAGAAAGGGCTTTCTCTCCTAAAAAGAGGAGAAAGAACATTTTTCATAGGCATTCAGTATTGAGTCTGGAAGAACACAAGGGATTCAAAGTTCCAGCGAACATATCTGGTGAAATTTTAAAAGGAATAGAAAGAAAATCAAGAACCAGTCTTCGGAATTAAGACATTTTGGAACAGGACCACACAACACAGAAAAAGGAGCCCAGATCACACTCATACTTGGTGCAAAGATTACCCTAGAGCCTGTCCATCACATACATTTCAGTCAAAGTGTTATACACCCTGCAAATAAATTTCAATTGAACTAATAACTAGGGTCACAAAATCAGCACTCACTTCTCCCCAGCCATCAGCAACATAAAACATGGAATATCAGTCACCCACCTGAAAGAATCCACTTCAGACGGCAAGCTGAAGAGAGTACCAATCCTGCTCCACAGTAATACAACAATATAGATAAGAGTGGTGGGCAAAGACATTCCCTGACCTAGATAGATCAACAGGAGAACCCATATTGGCCAACTCCATTGCCACCACAGCGGATACTACCCAGATACAAATATAAGCTGAAAGGCCAGGTAGAACAAAGATACATTAGGGAGCCTGAAATCTCCACAGTCCACAGGAGACTGCAGAAAAGGGACGGGCGAAAATTTTTGCCTCAAACTGAAATCGGTGAAGAATGGCACTTCCCTCTTGGTGAATAATTTCCTGAGAAAAGTACAGTTTTTCCACTTTTTTCACCTAGCTCATTCCATTGAAATCAATGGGAACATTGACGTAAAAGGTGCATGAGGGTGCTTGTGTTGGCGGGGTATGGAGAAAGAATCAGTTGAACAGGGAATGTTGTTTACTGGGTTTGGGGGGCAGTTAATAAAAAAATAAATGCTAAATCCTAAAAACCTATAAGACATGGTATAAAAGGGGTCTGAAGAGGATGCCTGTGTTGGTGGGTGGAGTCTGGGGAATGAATCAGTTGAACAGGGAATTTATTTTGGGGGTGTTCTTGACTGGTATTTGGGAACAGTTAAAATAAAACTAAATAAAATAAGAAATTTGTATGTAAAGTGATAGAGAAAGAAACCCCCTGACATAAGCTGTCACTGGGGAAGACTGATACTTGACATGATAGAGTATTTTTATCACGGTGCAGTGATTCCCCTCATGTCACTCTCACTTGTGCTGCACTCCGATTGGTTGAGCCTGTTTGGTCCACCCCTGGTGACCTTTTTATACTGGGCCATTGGCACCTGTCAGGTGCCCTTTCGTGGTGTTCCTGAGCCAGTTTTGCTGTGCTGTGTTCCTGCGTTCCTGATTTCCGGTGTACCGACTTGGCTTGCTCTGACTTTGTTCCTGTGTTCCTGCCCCGTGATTTGACCCGGCCTGGCTGACGTTCCTGCTCATATCCTGATCTGGCTCGTCTGAGAACCTGCTCCGTGATTTGACCCGGCCTGGCTGACGTTCCTGCTCGTATCCTGATCTGGCTTGTCCGAGAACCTGCTCCATGATTCGACCCAGCTTGTATGACGTTCCAGCTCCGTGACCTGCATTGGTTACATCTGCCCAGACTACGTTCCAGCTTCCCACTGTCGTTGAGGCAACATTTTGACTTCCACCAACTACTGTCCTTCTACGGCTGCAGTTGTTAACCCGCGCTGAGCTGAGATCCTGCTACCGAGCTGTTCCCTGCTGAGCTGTACTCCTCTTACGAGCCGTTAACCCGTGCAGAGCTGTGTTCCAACTATCGAGCCGTTAACCCGTGCAGAGCTGTTTTCCCGGTTCTGAGCCTCCAGTCTGGTACAGAGCGTTGCTATTGTGCTGAGCCGTTTCTCTCATACCACTATTACTGCTGAGCCCGTCCGGTATGCCTTGTAGGCAATGGTTCATATCACTCCTTGCAGTATAGTGAAGTTCGTTACCGCGGCCTTAGCTGCTACTGTGCAAGCCTCTGTTATTACGCCCATGGGGGCTATTGGCTCAAGCTCTTGCAATCCAGTTGCTTCTGTTATCACTCCCATGGGGGCTATTGGCTCAAGCTCTTGCAATCCAGTTGCTCCGTTATCACGCCCGTGGGGGCTATTGGCTCAAGCTCATACAATCCAGTTGCTTCCGTTATCACGCTCATGGGGGCTATTGGCTCGAGCTCTTGCAATCCAGTTGCTTCCGTTATCACGCCCGTGGGGTCTATTGGCTCAAGCTCTGGCAGTCTACTTGCTCCGTTATTACACCCGTGGGGGCTACTGTTCAAGTGCAGCAGGTTCTGGGTTGCAGGTTCATCTTTGCTGGGCAGTTATCTCAGTATTATGAACATTTGGTGTTGAGTTCTCTCCACCATTTACTGCCTATTATCACCTTGGGCGTGCCAAACACCACAACTGAGACGGACTGATTACTGTGTTAACACTTGTATCTCTGTACTCAGTATATGCTATTTGCCTATGCTGTTTAAATCTATACCTGTATATTGGTCATACTATTGCCTTCTTGCTGCTACGCAGTGCTGCCTATAGGGTGCGATTTTGTGATTCATTTTGTTCTTAATAAAACTGTGTTTTATTCCACCTACTGGCCTGAATTTCTTGAAAACCGTGACAATTTTGTACCGGATGATTTGTTAGATTTGTTGTTAGAGGCCCAAGCCCAGAGGAAACATTGATTTGTATGACTTAGACTTATTAGAGCCCCAATCCCCAAGGAATCATTGATTTATAGGACTTTGACTTGTTTGGTGCAAACCCTAAGGAAACATTGATTTCTAGGACTTAGGCTTGTTAGAAACAAACCCCAACAATTGTTTATTTTTTTTTTTTTGTAGGACTATGTTTGTTTTTCGTTTTGTTTTGGGGGGTTTTGTATTTTTTTAAAGCACAAGCCCTGAGGGAAAAAATGCCCAACTGGCCTAGTGCCAGCAGGTCATGTCATGTTGACCAATGGCCACTAGCATTGTTAAATGCCCTGATGTAGATGCAGAATTTGCGACTGCTGTTCTTGCTGCTGCTGATGAATTGTTTAAGCAGCAGGATGATTAGGCAGCTCAAAGGGAATGAAAAGTTTTTCCCTGAGAGCAGGAACTGTTGCTCTCATCAGCAACTGCAATGTGCACAGTGTGTGCGGTAAATAATATCTGGGTGTACAATTGTATCCAAACACCATGACACCAGAAACCAAGTATTGCTGCTGTCACTATTCCCCTTGTCCACACCCGGTAAGGATACATGGCAACTTGCTGACAGTTTAATAGTAATGATGAACCATCTCTGCCACCACCTTAGCATATTCAGCGAGATGAAATCTCCCCAGATGCCGCTTTATGCCCTGCTTGCAATTCTCCTCTACCACACTGCCATGTGTGGTCAGTGTACCACACAGTGTGCAATGGGTGGGCACAACCTGCCACATCCTAACAACTACAGAGTGGCTATCATTTGGCAGGGGATGTAATGATGAACGGGGTGGACTGGCAGAAGATGTAGTTACCCTAGAGGAAGAAGGTGATTGCAAGCTAGTTGCTTCACTTGTAATGGAACTTCCTGCCTCTGGCTGGGTTTTTCTTTTCTTACTCCTCTTTGAGCATTGGTTGCAGCAGGGGCAGCACGTCTGACAGCAGGCACAGTACTGATGGCAGCAGGTTCAGCACTGGCAGCAGGCACAGCACTGGTGGCAGCAGGGGCAGCACATCTGACAGCAGGCACAGCACTAGTGGCAGCAGAGGCAGCACGTCTGACAGCAGGCAAAGCAATGGTGGTAGCAGTAGCAGAGGCATCACATCTGACAGCAGACCCAGCACTAGAGGCAGCAGGGGCAGCATGTCTGGCAGCAGGTACAACAATGGTGGCAGCAGTGGCAGCACGTCTGGCAGCAGGCACAGGCAGCTGACCTGTCCTGCTCTCACTACTACCCTTTTCTTCCTCCCTTGACATTAATTTCCCCAAAATCCTTAGTGGTGATTTAGGAGGACTGGCCAGCATTGGTTCTGTAGTGCTCACTTCCTCCTCCTCCTCAGACTCAGTGGACACATAAGGGTTCTTCCAGTTCCTCCTTTTATTATTTTTAAACTTTCTCATAGTGATAGCAGTCACTATGAGCCTCTCCTGTCTTAATTTTCCAAACAAATCACAGCAGAACAGCACAGCACATCTACCTTGCTCTTTAGCTGCTTCTATTGTCTTCCACGTCTGCGAATACATCACGTTTTTATAGCGAAAAGGTGAAAAACACGTAAATCAAAGGGCGGAAACTTTCTAGCCACTGAAAAAATGGTGAAGAATTTTGGCCAACTGGAGAAAAATTTGAAAATTTTAATTGCTGGTTTTCCCCGGAAAAAACAGAGAACAATATGGGTTTTCGTGGAATTTCTTGTGTGAACACGGCGAGACCTATCGCCCACCACTACTGCAGAACCCTCTTGCCAATTCTAAGAACTGTGTCACTCCAGAGCAAAACAGTCACAATGTTAATAATTAAATGGAATATATAAGAGGAACTATTAATATTATAATACAAAAAAGTAATGATACATAAGAGGCAAAAGTCTAAAAACTGCTAAAAATATAAAAATGTGGATTCAGTATATGCGTGTACCCAATCTATAGGTGCACACAAACAAAAGTACAGTGACCGGTGTATCAGTGTAAGCAACTCTACACCTCTACCATAAAAACAAATGGTAAATGATAAAGAGATACTAATAAACAGTGTATCAATATAAGCAGCTCTACACCTGATAAAAACAAATGATAAAGGCTGAAGAAATACATACAGGTGGGAGCTATGAACAAATAATAGCGAATAAATAGTGAATAATGGTGTTTTAATATGAAATGTTATAAAAGTTAAAAAAATGTTATAAAATTCAATAACAATGAACAAGGGACAAAGAACGGAAAAGTGATCTAGTGCCCCATAAAAATATTGAGATAAAATAATATAAGAAATAAAAGTCTATACATATTTTTCTTGCTAGTAGTATTCGTGAAACTACTTGTATATGATGTCACACATATACCATGGAACTCACTTGTTGTGTCACCAATTGGCTCTAGAGATTAGAGTTACCTTAGTAGTTCATTTCTGAACTTTTGCTGTTTCTAAGATTGGTTAACCTTTTAATTAATGCATGTTACATTTTTAAACATTTAATATCCGCACATATTGTGCTCCGACTCCTTACCTCCACTCTCGCCGGATCCTCCACATCTGGCCTTATCGCCTGCTCATGAGTGGCCTGTTTTAGTCACTTCCGGGTCTTGGAAGCGTCTGACATTGCAACTCATGACGTCAGACGCTGCCAGTATAAAGGACAGTTCGAGCCGGTCTCTGGCGCTCTTGCGTCGAGTCCCTTTTCATTAAACTTCGTCTCAGTCTTTTGTTTGCTCTCATTTTTGCTCTACGGTTTGACCCTTGGCTTCCCTTCTCAGATTACGTTTTGTCTTGCAGCCTGCCCCCGACCTCGGCTTGTTTTTTGACTGTGCATGTATTCAGCCAGTCAGATCTCGGCTCACCCCTCACACGTCTTCCGGTCTATCCTTTCGGCTGTATGCTTTCAGTTGCTTATAACCTTTGGGCAGCTAGTCCATTCTTCTATTAAGATTATACTTCTTGCCAATTGCTAGCCTTTGTATAGCTACCAATTCATAGAACAAGTATTCAAGGGGCATACACAGGGCCAGTACTCAAGTGGCCAACAGTACAAAGTTCTTTTTTTGCACTTGGAAAGCTACTACATTTCAAGTTTGCATAGCTGCATCTTGAGTTTACAAAGTCAAGCAGAGCACAAATGAAAATTTTAGCCAGATAGACCGATGTTTTAACAATTACCCCCACCAGCCTTTATCGCGTGTGCTGTTAAACACCCTTCAGGCGAGACCAACACAGTGAGTATCCATTTTCCTTTGCATTCACTCCTCATCCATGAAAGATCTCACCACACTGATATGCTGACTGAGTTAGGACAGTCCAAATACTACTCCTCACATACATCTTCAACTTGTCTGACCTTGTGTCAGCCAAGCGGTGACGTAACAAGTGAGTTCCATGGTCCATGTGTGACATCATATACAAGTAGTTACACGAATACTACTAGCAAGAAAGATATATACATATAGACTTTTATTCCTAATATTATTTTATCTCAAGATTTTTTGGGGCACTACATCACTTTGCTATTCTATGTCGTTTGAATTTCTTAACATACCTATCATTGTTGTATGCAACGGATCCCAACTAAAATTTTTATTGCCCCCCTTTTTCATTTATATGTATCTCGTGGGTCCACTATCCATTTAGGAATGGCATTCGGAGAACTATTTATTTTGGCAAAGATCTGGGGCTATGAGTAACCACGTTTTATATTTTCACTGTCAAACACCATTGTTCGCTATTTTAATTTATTTGATATACATAAATATTTATTATATGTTCACAAGCTTATTAATAGCTTAGAAGAGTTTTTGAGGGATCACTATAGGAGTTTTTTGTAGCAAATATAAAAACTCAGGGAGATATATCATCTTAAAAATACTAACTCTACTAGTGTGAGTGCCAGTCTCTTCCAAAAGTCCACCCTAGCTTTGAACTCTGTCACAACCAGATAAACTACAAATAATGGGAAGGCTCCATATTAACCCAAATGCCAAAATATTTAAAGTGAGTAACCCATTTAAGAGCATTTAGGAATGTTGAATCGTCAACCTCCTTAGTGCATTAACCTTGTTCATGGTCCAAAGAGGCCTCTTTCTCTTGGTTTTCAAGCAAAGAAATTGCAATGAGAATGCTTGATTATTTTGTATTATAACCTGTGTTGCTTAGACAGTTCTGATACTGCATGGCCAATATCAGTACTTTTGGTACAACAAAAACACATGTAAATATGATGTATCTTAAATAGATGAACCTCAAAGGCAAGGACATCGTCTTTTGTAAACATCTTTAACAATATATATTTTTCAACAGAAACAGCTTAGAGATGTGTAGGAATCGTTACAGATTCAGTACATCTCAATGCTACGTACTGTGTACTACTGCAAGGCAGACACAAACAGAACTAATCACTATTAATAACAATTTGGGATGCAAGATGAGAGGCCATATTCCCTGACTGAAAGGAAAACAGGCCATTTGGAAGCAGGATAAAAAGATGATCTAGCAAATAAATTTCAGACACATGACAATTTATCTTTCTGAGAAATTAATGACTTCCTTTTCAGAAAGTTTCCTAGATAAATATGTTATTAATGCACTGGGGTCTGAAAATCTTAGAATACCTCTCATCTTGAGTTCAGAAATTTCCATTAAGTATATCTCTTTCATCTGACTCTCCAAGGATGGCCTTGCTTATTTATGATTTGATGCCTAGTCATAAACCAAATGTAAAGCTGCCAAGCTCTGTGGGCATGTACATTCCTCTCGACTGTCTGAGGAAAAAGTATATCTCTCTTTCAGTACATAAATCCCCAGACAATTCTAATACCTTTATGACTGAAAGTATGTAAAGTCTTTTTTATTTTCAGTGCAACAGATGAAAAGAAACTTAATTCAAAACTAAGAATAAAAAAAGTTAAAATAAACACATGAATTCCCTCGATGCAACATTTCAGAAAGCAGGAAATGCAATTATAAATACAAAGTGAGCATTTCAAATTGTCTACTGGTATGTGGCTAGTAAAACATAATCCAGTGTCCTAATGAAAAAATAAAGAAGAAAGACAGTTACAGAACTATAACACTAAAACAAACTTATCCAGCTGATCATTAAATCATTCATCATCTTCTATCTTTATATTTGGCTAGGTATGTGGTAGGCAACCTTTGGCTCTCACCATTCCCAACTATCCCCAATTTAGACCATAATAAGAACTTAAAGGTGCAGTAAACATTTTTTTCTGAAAACTTGTATGTTACAGGGCTTTTTCTACTGAGTTATGGTATTCTCACTTCTGGGAGAAGTTTTTTTTTCAAAGGATAGAATAGTTTAAATCTGTTATACTGTCTGGAAACTGATCCAGGGAACTTATTCCCTGAAAGTACAAACTCACATCAGCTACTATCACATTCTATGGAGAACTGCTGTCAGTGACTCACCTCTTCCATAGAATGCAATACAATAACTGTCTGAAATATGGCAACTAGAGGGCAGTACCCTGCTTTTACCCAGCAGGAAAAGCCCTACAATATTATATATATTATAATATTATTTTATGTTTTATAGATAATCTTTGTAATACCTGCTTCTGACAAGTTCCTCTGTTTATAAAAAGCTTTTCTTTCCCACAAAAAAATTATCTGCTACTTTAAAAAATTGTGGAGAGAGTACATCTCCAACAGATTGCTCTAGCAATCACAAGGTTACATCAATGGAAGCTTTCATTTCTACCCTATGGTATAGCTGATTTGCCCTAGATTGCTCCAGATCTTGTTATTAATTTACTTACTATCATACTATCTGCATTTGCCCTGGAGACTCCTAATTTAAAGCAATAGTATTACTTAATTTGGAATATATAAATGTTTATAGGGTTTATCATGCTGAGTAAATCAAGGGTACTCCCAATGCTGAAAGATATTATAGTCAAATGTTATTACATCTCAGACTTGCGTTTCTTGTGTGCATTACCTCCATATTTTCCATATTACTTGATTCTTTGTCCTTAAGTGACAATTCTGAGATCTCTGGAGTCTGAGCCTCTTTCTCCAGCTGTTGGGGAGTTTCTGGGTAGACCCACACACACTACCTCCACATTCCACTGCCTTCCCACATAGATATAACCACACTGGGAGCAAAACCTCGCAAATCTGTGCTCACATTTTGACACTAAGATGTCCCTGGGTATGCCTATGGGTTATGTCAAGCCATTGGCCAGATGAATATCATGGAAGCTATAGTCTAACAACAACAAGAGAGCCACAAACTGCCCACCTCTGATGTATAAACAATAACTGTCACAAAGCCAAAGACGCTAATGCATGTCAGACACTGCAGCACTATGAAAAGCAAGACAGCTAGCACTGCTCACTTCTCATCTCCAAATGTATCAGTTCATCAATATCTGGGTCATGCTGAGACTTACTCTGCACTAACAACCCTCATAAACGTTAGACCATGAGCAATGAGAGGAATGAAAGAGTAAGAACATGTTTTCACTTAGCTGAAATGATAATAAACACACACAAATGTGGCATTTCGTCATTTAACCCTTTTGGTGCCAGAGATGTCCACTGGTGATGTCTCTTGCAGCCAAAAGACTAATTCAAAATAGCAGCTGATTGAGGATAAAATGCTAAGATGAACTGGAGAACTACTTGAACAAACCAGCTGCACCATAGGGGACAAATAGAGACATCTATTGATTTAATTGAGGCTTTAATCTCCATGATTAATCCCCATAAATGCGAGGAAGGTTCCCAACACAATGGGAGACTGGGGAATTTTTATTTGTCCCCTGTGGTGCAGTTGATTTGGCCCAGAATTGCTCCAGTTCTTAGAACATCAACTCCACTGTTCCAGTGTATGCCAAGCTCCTGGATTTACTTACCTCAGACCCCCTACATTCCCTGACATTCCTGTTGCATGAGAGAGATGGCACAGCTGTGTCAGATGGATGGCCACATGGGTGTCTTCCATACATGACTGGCTGACAACCATGTAGGCTGGCAAGTTACTGGAAGTTGCAATATCCTCTTGTATTGAGTAGATGAATCAGAAGGCTAGCCCATGAAGGTGTCATACATGACGGACTGATACCCACATGAGTCTGCCAGTTACTGGACGTTGCAATGAGCAATGCAACCTCCAATACTGCACCTTTGAATGATCGGCACAGTAGCCCAAGGCCACCATGCAGATCAGGCGTGCTGCAACTTGGGTTTGTCCATCACAGAATGGGTTCACATTGCAGCATGCTGCATTCCTGTGCATTCTGTCAGGACTGTCAGTGCTAGCTGGTTCCCTTTTATCAGTGCTCAAAATTTCCACTCGCCTCCTCGCATTTGGCGAGGAGAAATTGAAGCCCTGCCTGCAAGTAGGGGCCCGGCCATGCCTGGAGTGCAAGTTGATAACTACGGATGTGCAACTGCTCCTTTTCCGGCATTTGTCGTCCCAGCATGCTAAACGAATATGCTACAATAGGGACTGCTGGCACTGCCTTATAATAGAAAGCAAAAAGAAAATTGTGCTATGCAGTGCTTGAGTCAAGGAAATCAGCTACTGATCGGATGGTTATAATATTGCCGATACCCAGGTGGGAGGTATTACTTGTGGGCAAAAGAAATAAAAATATAATCAGTAGTTCCTTTAGCATCACGGATATATTCCCTGAGAGAATTCCAGACCTTATGAATCTTTTTGTTAGGAAAGCGAAGGTTTACATTAACCATCTCACAGCAGGCTGGAATCTCGGCAGCTATATACATAGTGCCATGCCAGCACTACAATCAGCCTCCACAGTGATCCTGACTAAAAAGATTGCAACTGTCTTAAAAAATGTTAGAATAAGACACTTTGATCATAAGAAAGGACAACCATGTTCTGATCATAAAGAGACGTAAGTTTGTTTGATCAATGAGCCATGACACTAAAATAAAGTGGGACAACTAAACTGAGATTGGTCTGTTTTATTTTCTATCTTCTATTTTCTTCAGTTTTTGTGTTGCTTATATTGTAATCAGCCCCGTTGCTCAAAATCAGCGAGATGCTGAAATTTTAACTGTGCATGTGCGTTGTGCTTTGTTAGATACGCACACACACAGCGTATGCCTTAATGCACCCTTGGCCGCCTCCTCAGTTAGTCCTCCTCAGTATTAAGACAGCAGAGTCAGCGAGTGAGGAATTCCTAAAATGCTGCTCAGGCTATTGGACTTTCTGACCTGATCAGATAGTGAGAAGCGTGGATTTGCTGTCAGCACAGATTGTTGTGACACTTCCTTCTGTCAAAAAGTCAGAACACCAGACAGGCTATAACAGGCTGGATGTCAAGGTTTGACTAGTTAACCCAAAATCTGTCAATACTATGCTTTTGTATTTTATATGTAGCTCTCAGTATTTTCATCCAGTTTAAAGAGTAGTTGTTACTGTGTGGTGACTTCTAGTACTCATGGTAAAATCAATAATGTCACTCCTCTTAGGGGGGACTATTGCTTAACTGGACAGTCTGATAAACTGCAGATTTGCCAGTCTAACAGGGGATGAATTGT
This sequence comes from Rhinophrynus dorsalis, assembly GCA_037306005.1. Lineage (NCBI taxonomy): Eukaryota > Metazoa > Chordata > Amphibia > Anura > Rhinophrynidae > Rhinophrynus > Rhinophrynus dorsalis. Next base: position 77,400,664 of record CM074724.1, read on the forward strand.
GTGGAGAACTTGACAACTGTCCCCAGGAGATGTTTCTACAGTGTGTGTGTATGTGTGTGTGTGTGTTTCTCTCTCTGACTGTGTGTCTTTCTCTGTGACTGTGTTTGTCTATGTCTCTCTGTTCACAAGGTTCAGGAACATCATCCCCACGAAAACTGTCTGTTTTAACCCTTTAAGTGCCATACTGCTGTCCAATACATTCCACACCTCTTTGGCTGTGAAATGATTATCCAACTTCAGTGGATAGCTCTCTGCCACAAACGTTTAACATTTTCACTGCCCTGTCTCTGGCAAAGAGGTATCCAATGCACTAGATACCTCTGTGCCACTAACATGATTATTCCCTGCACTGCCAAACATGTATTGCACTGCCAAACAAGGCATTGGATACCTCTTTTACACTGCAAGGTTTAACTCTTTCACTGCCATACAGCATCAGATACCTATTTGCCACTGACAGGGCGGTCAAATACTTAAACCTTTAGCTCTGGGATCCCCAACACATGGGTGGTTGCTTACCCCTTTCAGTCTTATACAAGTATCACATATTGCATTTCATTACATACCTCTTTGTCATTAAAAAATGCTTACACCTTTCAGTGCAAAAGGTTTAGCCAACATCAATGCATTGTATACATCATTGCCACTTTAAGGGTTAAACCTTTCAATGCCAGAGGGGTACCCAACACATACCTTGCAATGCACTGGATATTAGTGATGATCGAGCACCCCAATGCTCGGGTGTTCGGGTGCTCTGACCGAGCGCCCCCGGAGGCTCGAGTGCTCGGCCGAGCACCCGAGCCCCATTGAAGTCAATGGGAGGACTCGAGCATTACACCAGGCACCCCCTGCTCTGATGAGGGGAGGGTGCCTGGTCCATAGGAAAAGGGCAGAAAATGATGGAAACACCACAGAAATGGTTCAGGGACAGCATAGGGAGGATGTCTGGATGCATCTTGGACTCCAACATCGCTGCTGGGAACGATGTTTCGCCCGTAGTACGCCATTTTTACAGACTGACCGTAAAACACACAAAAAGGAAGATAAAAACGACTTTAGGCAAAAAATTGTTACCAAACAGTATTTGCTGTATATTTACATGTATATCATCTGCAAATTCTGCAAAAAATTTCCTCGATTTTTCTGAACTGGGGCCATGATTAAGAGGGAAACGTGCGCAGAGGCAAATTCTGCAAAAAATTTCCTCGATTTTTCTGAACTGGGGCCATGATTAAGAGGGAAACGTGCGCAGAGGCAAATTCTCCCAAAAATTTCCTCGATTTTTCTGAACTGGGGCCATGATTAAGAGGGAAACGTGCGCAGAGGCAAATTCTCCCAAAAATTTCCTAGATTTTTCTGAACTGGGGCCATGATTAAGAGGGAAACGTGCGCAGAGGCAAATTCTCCCAAAAATTTCCTCGATTTTTCTGAACTGGGGCCATGATTAAGAGGGAAACGTGCGCAGAGGCAAATTCTCCCAAAAATTTCCTCGATTTTTCTGAACTGGGGCCATGATTAAAAGGGAAACGTGCGCTGAGCCGACCATCTAAAACATTATGGGTGAGGGTCTGCTGCGGAGCTGACCATCCTAAACATTATATGCGAAGGCCCGCTAGTGAGCTGACGCTATAAAACATTATATGAGAGGGCCCGCTAGAGAGCTGACCCAATAAAACATTATATAAGAAGGCCCGCTGGTGAGCTGACCTATACAAAAAGTTGTCAAACAGGGCCCGCTGGTGAGCTGGCCCTATATAAAAATTATATCACAGGGCCCGCTGGTGAGCTGGCCCTATATAAAAATTATATCACAGGGTATATGGAAGAGAGTCAACCATATACCCGTTTTTTGGGTGGAAGGGGTGAATGGGAATACAGAGTATTCCCATCATTGTAAATAACATATATAAAGTCACTTTATGTTCCCCCGGGGCTTTCCTCCAGTGGAGTGGAGAAGTCAGGGGAAATCCAGGCCTTGTTTATTTTTATAAGTGTCAACCTATCAGCATTTTCGGTGGAAAGGCGGATACGCTTATCTGTTATGATGCCACCAGCAGCACTAAATACCCACTCAGACAGAACGCTGGCGGCAGGGCAGGCCAGCACCTCCAAGGCGTAGAGTGCCAGTTCATACCACGTGTCCAGCTTGGACACCCAGTAGTTGTAAGGCACAGAGGGATCATTGTGGACGCTGACACGGTCTGCTACGTACTCCTTCACCATCTTCCAAAACTTTTCCCTCCTTGTGACACTAGGCTGCGCATCAGGGTGAGGGTGCTGGCGGGGTGTCATGAAGGTGTCCCACGCCTTGGAGAGTGTTGCCCTGCCTTTGTCGGAACTGCTGTGTGCTCCCCTTTTCTCCCCTTCTCGGTTGGCCAAGGTAGCACGTACTCTGCCGCCAGCGTTGTCAGATGGAAAATTTTGGAGCAATTTTTCAACAAGAACCTTCTGGTATTGCACCATTTTGCTTGTCCTCTCCACCGGAGGAATGAGAGATGAGAAATTCTCTTTGTAGCGGGGGTCCAGAAGTGTGAACACCCAGTAATCCGTGTTGTCTAAAATGCGTATAACGCGTGGGTCACGGGAAAGGCAGCCTAACATAAAGTCAGCCATGTGTGCCAGAGTACCAACAGGCAAGATTTCGCTGTCCTCACCAGGAGGATGACTCTCAATCTCCTCATCCTCTTCCTCCTCTTCTGCCCACCCACGCTGAAGAGATGGAACTAAAGTTCCATGGCTTCCCTCTGTAGCGGAGGCAACCGTGTCTTCCTCCTCCTCCTCCGCCTCCTCCAATTGTCGCTGAGAAGACGAAGTGAGGGTGCTCTGGCTATCACCTTGTGTAAGCTCTTCCTCCCGCATTTCCACCTCTTCCACATGCAAAGCGTCGGTTTTAATTGTGAGCAGCGAGCGTTTCAGTAGACACAGAAGTGGGATGGTTACACTGATAATAGCGTTATCGCCGCTCACCATCTGTGTCGATTCCTCAAAATTGCGTAAAACTTCACAGAGGTCTGACATCCATTCCCACTCCTCACTTCTGATTACAGGAAGTTGAACGGAGAGGCGACGACCGTGTAACAGCTGGTACTCCACTACTGCCCTCTGCTGCTCACAAAGCCGGGCCAACATGTGGAAGGTGAAGTTCCAGCGCATGCTCACGTCACACAGCAGCCGGTGAGCTAGCAATTGTAAGCGCTGCTGCAGCTTCAACAGGCCGGCTGAAGCTGTTGATGACTTACGGAAATGTGCACACACACGCGGCGCACCTTGGTCAAGAGATCATGCACATTGGGGTAGGTTTTTAGAAATCGCTGAACCACTAAATTAAATACATGCGCTAGGCATGGTACGTGTGTGAGCTTGCCGAGCTCCAAAGCCGCCACCAAGTTACGCCCATTATCACACACAACCATGCCTGGTTGCAGGTTGAGTGGCGAGAGCCATTGCTCGGTCTGGTGACTAATCCCCTGCAACAGCTCTGAGGCCGTGTGCTGTTTGTCCCCAAGGCAGATCAGCTTCAGCACGGCCTGTTGACGCTTCCCCACTGCAGTGCTACACTGCTTCCAGCTACCGGCTGATGGGTGAGTGGCGCTGCGCGCAGAGAATTCGGAGGTGGAAACGGAGGAGGAGGAGCCAATAACGTAGGTGCTGGCGGAAACCCTGATGGAGGTAGGGCCCGCAGTCCTCGGCGTGGGTAGCACCTGTGCCATCCCAGGGTCCGAGTCGCTCCCAGCCTCCACGACATTCACCCAGTGTGCCGTCAGGGAAATGTAGCGTCCCTGGCCACAAGCACTTGTCCATGTGTCAGTCGTTAAGTGGACCTTCCCAGTAACTGCGTTGGTCAGGGCACGGGTGATGTTACGGGACACATGGTGGTGTAAGGCGGGGACGGCACACCGGGAAAAGTAGTGGCGGCTGGGGACTGCGTACCGAGGGACAGCTGCTGCCATCAGGCTGCGGAAGGACTCAATCTCCACAAGCCTAAATGGCAGCATTTCGATGGCCAGTAATTTGGAAAGGTGTGAGGTTAGTGCTATGGCCTGTGGGTGGGTGGCTGGGTATTTTCGCTTGCGCTCAAATGCCTGGGGTAACGACATTTGGACGCTGCGCTGGGACAGGGAAGTGGATGTGATCGCTGATGGTGCTTCAGATGGTACAGGTGCAGGGCGGGAGGTATGCGGGCCTGCGCCTTCGACAGGCGATTGGCCGGCACCGAAAACAGGGGAAGAGGAGGCAGTGGTGTGGCCTGCAGACACAGATTGGCGATCCGGGCATTCCTCCCACTTATTACGGTGCTTGGATGCCATGTGTCGGATCATGCTGGTGGTGGTGAGGTTTCTAGTGTTCATGCCTCGGCTCATTCTGGTGTGGCACAGGTTGCAAACTACAATTCTTTTGTCGTCCGCACTTTCCTTAAAAAAACGCCATACCGCGGAACACCTACCCCTTGGCAAGGGAGATTTACGCAAGGGGGTGCTCCGTGGAACATTTGCGGGCCGGTTTGGTGCGGTCCGCCTTCTTTCTGTAGCCACACCACTGCCTCTTCCAGCCTGTTGCGGTGCTGCAGATGGCTCACCCTCAGGACTGCTGTCATCGCTCGGCTCTCCACCTTCCCAGGTGGGGTCAGTCACCTCATCGTCCACCAAGTCCTCCTCCACTTCCTCACTCTGATCATCCTCCTCATTTCTTGATCCCACCACATACTCAGTCATTGACAACTGTATATCATCCTCCTCATCAAGGTCTTGAGACAGTAAAAGTGGTTGATTTGATGGCAACTGTGTCTCATCATCATCATCATCCACTTCCTTTGACCTTAAATGCCGTTCACCTCTGTCATCTTCTTGTGATTGGGTACCCTCTAGAGGTTGTGAATCAGGGCACAAGATTTCATGTTCCTCTGCAAGCGTGCTTGGAGAGAGGTTCAAATGAAGGATTGGTGATGAGACGAGCTCCTCACTATATCCCAGTGTGGGATCACTTCTTTGACCAGACCCTCTATGGTGGGAGGAAGGATGATCAGGGTGAGGATTGTGTTGACCAGACTCTTGGCTACTGAGAGTGGACTTGGTGGAAGACAGGGTGGTGCTTAACCGACTGGAAGCAGTATCACCTGAAATCCAACCGACCACCTGTTCGCAGTGGTCTGACCTCGAGAGTGATGTCCTGCGACGCCCTGTAAACTGAGACATGAAGCTAGGTATGGTGGATGTCTTTCTTTCTTGTGCTCTGGCACCAGGCACAGTTTCTACGCGTCCTGACCCGCGCCCTGAACTATCAGGATCACGTCCACTTCCCCGTCCCTTTTTACCCGCCTTCTTCATATTACACGGAATATGTGCTGCAAATCTGCAACTTTGCACACTAAACAGAATGTGCTGCTTATCTGCGGCTAGGCACAGTGAACAGAATATGTGACTTTTATTTTTAACACTTTGCACACTAAACAGAATGTGCTGCAAATCTGCAACTTTGCACACTAAACAGAATGTGCTGCTAATCTGACACTTTGCACACTAAACAGAATGTGCTGATAATCTGCAACTTTGCACACTAAAAAGAATGTGCTGCTAATCTGCAACTTTGCACACTGAACAGAATGTGCTGCTTATCTGCGGCTAGGATCAGTGAACGGAATAAGTGACTTTTATTTTTTACACTTTGCACACTAAACAGAATGTGCTGATAATCTGCAACTTTGCACACTAAACAGAATGTGCTGTTTATCTGCGGCTAGGCACAGTGAATGGAATATGTGACTTTTATTTTTTACACTTTGCACACTAAACAGAATGTTCTGCTAATCTGCAACTTTGCACACTAAACAGAATGTGCTGCTTATCTGCGGCTAGGCACAGTGAACAGAATATGTGACTTTTATTTTTAACACTTTGCACACTAAACTGAATGTGCTGATAATCTGCAACTTTGCACACTAAACAGAATATGCTGCTTATCTGCGGCTAGGCACAGTGAATGGAATATGTGACTTTTATTTTTTACACTTTGCACACTGAACAGAATGTGCTGCAAATCTGCAACTTTGCACACTAAACAGAATGTGCTGCTTATCTGCGGCTAGGCACAGTGAACAGAATATGTGACTTTTATTTTTAACACTTTGCACACTAAACTGAATGTGCTGATAATCTGCAACTTTGCACACTAAACAGAATGTGCTGCTTATCTGCGGCTAGGATCAGTGAACGGAATAAGTGACTTTTATTTTTTACACTTTGCACACTAAACAGAATGTGCTGATAATCTGCAACTTTGCACACTAAACAGAATGTGCTGCTTATCTGCGGCTAGGCACAGTGAATGGAATATGTGACTTTTATTTTTTACACTTTGCACACTAAACAGAATGTTCTGCTAATCTGCAACTTTGCACACTGAACAGAATGTGCTGCTAATCTGCAACTTTGCACACTAAACAGAATGTGCTGCTAATCTGCAACTTTGCACACTAAAAAGAATGTGCTGCTAATCTGCAACTTTGCACACTAAACAGAATGTGCTGCTAATCTGACACTTTGCACACTAAACAGAATGTGCTGATAATCTGCAACTTTGCACACTAAAAAGAATGTGCTGCTAATCTGCAACTTTGCACACTGAACAGAATGTGCTGCTAATCTGCAACTTTGCACACTAAACAGAATGTGCTGCTAATCTGCAACTTTGCACACTAAAAAGAATGTGCTGCTAATCTGCAACTTTGCACACTAAACAGAATGTGCTGCTAATCTGAAACTTTGCACACTAAACAGAATGTGCTGCTAATCTGCGGCTAGGCACAGTGAACGGAATATGTGACGTTTTTTTTTTAAACTCTGCCCCCCAAAACAAAATATATCTGCTGCCCCCACACACAGTAGTTCTAAAAAGGACTTTTGGGTCTTTTTTTTGTTCAAACGCGCTTTTTTTCTCCCTACACTGACTTTCCCTTCCTATCCTCATCTCTCCCTGGCTAAGACTGAGCCGAACTCGCTGGTCAGGTGCTATACAGCACCCGATCACGGGTTCTGGCCAGCCAATCAGTGTAATGCCAGCAGCCAACATGGCTGCTGGCATTACACTGATGTCAGAGCCTCCCTGCATGTTTATTGGCTGCGCAGCAGCCGCGAAACGTGCGGGGAGGAGACCCGAACATGGCGGGCGAGCACATGCGGTACTCGTACGAGTACCGCCATGTGCCGAGCAGAGCGATGCTCGAGCCGAACCGAGCTTCGGCCGAGCATGCTCGCTCCTCACTACTGGATATGTGTTTGCCACTCAGGCACTTTAACTTTTCAGTACCAGTTTACCCAACTCATTGCTAGTTATTTACACACCCCTCTGCCACTCAAAGCCTTAAACCACACGGGCAATGCCATGCCTCTATTGCTACTATTCAAAGAGAACTTGAGATGGGTGGGGTTAAAGGCGGGGATATGGGTGGAGCTAGGTGTGGAAACTGGTGGCAAGTAACTTTTCAGGCCCGGCTAGTAGCTCAGGACTTGAAATTTTGATCCCTGCTTTTATATTAATGGTATCCATGTGAACTTACACTTAATGTTGTTTCTATACACATTTTTGGTGCAATTCATAAGCTTAAGAGCAAGCCAACCTTCATAGTAAACAAATGCACTTTCCCCAAATACCTATTTATTTAAATGGAGATTTTAAAGGGGAACTATCACCTCTATACAGGTTTGCCTCTCCATAGCAATAACGTAATCTATTTATATATATATATATATATATATATATATATATATATATATATATATATATATATATAAATAATGTAGTCTATGGCGAAATTTACCGGTGATGTCACTTCAGGACAGGCTGTGGGTCTTCCTCTGTTACCTACCCAAGTAGAGCCTTGTTCCAACCTCCTTTAAGTTGGAGGCTCTCTTGTCAATGAGAGTGCTCCAGCTTCTATGGAGAAATCCTCTGTCATAGGAGGAGGATGGAACTAGACAATACTTGGGGAGGGAACAGATGAAGATTGATAGGCTGCTTGACAGAACTGTCCCCACAGCCTATCCTGAACTAAGGACCGGTTGATTTTAAAAAAGGTAAATTTCGCCACAGCTTGCATTGTATTTAAAAAAATACAGATTACATGTTATCGCTATGGGAACATTACACAGAGGCAAACTTGTACTTGAGGTGATAGTTCCTCTTTAACCCTTTGACTGCCAGAGGGGTATGCAACATATTGCCTTGCAATGCATTGTGTACCCCTCTGGTACTCAAAGGGTTAACCCCTTGAATGACAGAAGAGTCTCTTACGCCTTGCTTTTCAAATTTATGGAGACTGTTACAGCAATCAAGATTTTAAAAGCCTCATTTAATCAGTGAGAATTTTTATTTCTCCCCTACAGTGCAATTGGCTTGTCCCAGAACTGACCCTTTTTATAATGTTACTGTTATCATCTTCCCCAGACATTATAACCGAGGCATGTTTTCCGTTTAGGTGTAGATATCATGGCAAATAAATACACAATTTTCTTCACTATCCCAAGTTCTGTTTGAACAGGAAAAAGCTGCCGGTGGCACATGCAGTGAAATGTTTATTCCTTACAAGTCATCCTCTCAGGTCTGCACTGTTTTTAGCAATGAATCGTGGAAAAATGGGTACATTTCAAATCTGCAAAACCGTTCTGCATAGCCTGGAAATCTGCTGAATTCACACTGCATTTTTTCTGTAATTACTGCAGAACTTCACTAGTGGATGTTTTTGGTATGAAATAAAGAGAACAATACCATTGTTTAGAATTCAGGTTAATCAGATTTGATTTCAGTTGGTCCTATGCCACTTTGTATCAGCTTCAGACTAGGAAAAGTAATGAAATGTGAAACTGAAGATTGCCCTTCATATGAAAAAGCTGGAAAAAGCCCTTACTGGCCTTCAGGGGATTTCTACTGTCACTTTGATTTGCATCTCTGTAAGAGATGAGGCCCCCAGAACAATTTTACATTCAAGGCCAGTCAAGGCCCTTGTGAGATTAGACTACCTATTAAAACAGGGTTAGGCAATTGTCAGACTCCAGCTTTTTGGGATCTACAACTCCCATGGTTGTTTATGCCCAGATACTGATGCTGGGAGTTGTAGTTCCCAACATCTGGAGGTCCAAAAATTGACTACCCTTGCTTTAAAACAATGTCATCACTAAGTTTCAGTCGCTGCCAAAATTATCATGATCTATAGGGTCACATTAACTCAGATGTTGTTTGTATATTGCATACAGCTAAGTGGCTTGTAGAAAATTTGAAATGAAACCTACTAAACCACCGATAGCTATTCGTAGAAGAGCTGAGAGATGCAGCACTGCTGCACATACGTCTGAAGGATTTGGAAACTTCTCATCAGAAAGAGACTTGCCAATCCTGACAACTTAGGGGGGATTTACTAAGCAGTGATAAAGAGGTGATACAGTGGAGATGACTTCTCCAGTTTGGCACTCCTCCAGTTCTTATGTTATTCTATGGAGCCTATGCACTAAGACTTCTTCAGCTTTGGAGATCTTAGCGCATTGGCTCTATAGAATAACATAAGAACAGGAGAAGTGATAGCACTGGAGAAGTCATCTCCACTTTATCACCGCTTGGTGAATCTCCCCCTTGAATGTTAGGAATATCTCCAATACATTTATTTCTCTAACATTTAAGGGGTTAAAACTTTCAGTATCATAATTATTAGACATTTTAAATATTTTAAGATTACAAAATTGCAGACTTCATAGAATTGGAGAGGCTGGTTTATTCAGTAAGCATCAGAGAAAACAGGGAACCAGATATGTTGCTCTCTATTGCTGTCCAATAGAAAAATCCTTCCTAGATTTGCCAGTTATGTTTTTTACTCTGGCTAATCTTACTCACTGAGTGTCCCCATATTTTCCTTCTTTCTGCTGTCAGTTGCCACTCCGTAGTCCCCTGCAGGTAGCTTCTCTGGAACCCCTGAATGTGCCAGCTTCAATGCAACTGTTCCAAATGACTCCTGTTTCAAGCCACTATTATGTGGTCTGAAAAGGGAGTCCATGCTGAAGCATAATTACTCAGCTTGTGGGACACCCCCAAAAACTAGGGTGGCCCCAATAAAACCAGGACAGTTAGGTTGTGTATGTTTGGATGCCCAGGAAATATATTTGTGAGATAAGCAGAACATGTATTTGCCATGCAAAATGCTCTGTGTGCAAGTTGCAAACCTTTTGCATATTAAAGTACTGTAAATACATTTTTACTCTACATTAAAATGCATAAATAAAAAATATGTTAATCAACATTTACTGCTATTAGCATTTTATTACATGGATGACCTAAAACATCTAACTTGAAATGCAGTAAATGCTGTCTAAGCAAGCTGCATAAGCCACTATGATTTGAAGTATATTATGTCTATTTCAGAAGAGATCAATGGAGCTAATCTATGGCAAAAATGTTCATTTGTGGGTCAAAGTTGGCAGCTCCATAACTGCTGTAAAATTGAATTATTTTTTAGCATTAATAAACTTTTTCCTCAGTACTTAAGATAAAAGTCTTAAAGTGATAGTAATGGAATATTTTAACTTCATTCAATAGTCTAGATATGAAAAAATAAACCCATTAATTCCACTCCGATCTCCGAAACTTGTATAGTTTAAGAGATATAAGGTGCCAAAGTTTCCCAGTCCCACCTCTTTCATAGACGTCAGCCCCTCTAGCTGACAGAAGCAGATCCTGGTCTCGGGACCAGCTGGTGGCTCTTCAGCAGAGACGAAATAGCTTGATAAAAAATAGAAATATTTCATTGGAACAGTCTACAAAGTGTGCTTGCAAACCAGGCGCACCTTGTAGATGCTGACTTCTGTGAAAGGGGCAGGAGGGGGAACTTTGAAACTTTATCTCTCTCAAACTATACAAGTTTCATATCTACAATATTAAATTAAGTTAAAGGGATAGTATTACTTCGTTTTATCGTTATTTTATTTTGTAGGCATTAAAAAAAACATGAAGAACAATATAAGTCTTATCTCTCAAACCTTTATGGTTTGAGAGATATTCACAAGCAAAGTTTCCCCTCCCGCCCCTTTTACCTAGTTTAAGCCATCTCTTCTCAAATGTGGAATCAGGTTGTAAGACCAGACAGATAACAGAAGGGGACAATCTTCTTCCTATGAGAACAATGAAAGCCCTGCCCCCCTTGACAAGTGTTTCAGGTTTTTCTCTTATCTTAATTGAAGATTGTCCCTCTCTGCAGTCTACCTGGGCACCTCCCTTCTGATCTGGCTGAGCAGTGTTACATCAGTAAAAGGGGAGGGAGGAGGATACTTTGTCATTGAATTACTCTTGAACTACAACTCTGACAGAATTGAAATAACGCTCTCCAAAGTCCAAATACTATGATAATTAATTAGAGCTGCTTTTATTATGAAACATTGCTATCCCTTTAAAACATTCCATTACTATCCCTTTAAAGGAAAGCTTTCTGTACTGGGACTTTTGGTAAATGGAGCAGTATTCATCAAGCTAAAAAGGTGCAATTCTGGTGCATGGATTCTATTAATAAAGGGATTAGAACATAAAGTGATCATAACACAGAGGGTTAGAGAACAATGGAAACTATTAACAATACATTATATGAATATCACAGACACAAAGGAGAACCATATCTATTAGAATAAATGACACTTAAAGGGGACCTGACTCTGTATTTCAACTTCGGTGATCTGGAAAGAGATTTCCGAATAATGTACATATTATGCTACAAATGTTTTATTTAACCCCTTAGATGTAGAGACACCTTCAACTCATTGCTTTACAATGCATTGGGGAGGCCATTAGTATGAATGGGATAACAAAGTAGATCTTTAGCTTTATTTATGTATTTATTGGGTTTATGCTAATTATAAAGCATGCTGTATTGAAATTACCCCCCTTTGCCCATCTGTAACACCCTTTCCCTACTTATCGAAACATATTATTTGTTGTGAGATATTCATTAAAATCGGACTTCAGAGATCATTATATACAATATACAGGCAGTTAAAAATAAATAAATAGATGTATCTGCTGTATGGAGCCCACCTACACAGAGCACTTATACTAATATTACCCTAGTTACCTTAACCTCAGCAGAATCTAAAGAGGTGCAATTCTTTAGCAAACCAACTTCACCACTGAGGATGAATGAAAATTACCACTGATTTAACCCTTTCAGTCCAGGACAGTATGGCAAAATCTCTCAGTTTTGCCAAACCCATACATCATACTTCCTGGCAATTTCCCTCCCTTTCCTACTTAATTAAAAAAAAAAAAAAAAATAGATCTCATCAGAGGGACATCAGTAACTTCCTGATGCCCCCCTGATATTGATTCCCTATCCAGTCATGATAGGCGATCAATACTGGTGACATAGGAAGACAGCCACTACCTTACTTCTCATCTCCTCAACATGGAGTTCCCTAAATTGTGCACACTAGCCATGGGGTAGAAAGGCAAATAGTCCCTCATTTGATGTGGCAAGTTGTCTAGCTTTTAAAATGTTATGCCTTGTCTGAATTGTCTTAATTTATGTAGTTGTTATTACCATTCTCAGTACAAGCAGGTCATATTTGAAATATGGATGAACATTTTCAAAACAGGAAAATGGCATGTGTAGGTTAGTGCTCATAGCATACCAGATATTATAACAACCAATACAAATTGGGTACCATTTTTCTTGGGATATTAGCAGGTACTGAATATAGTAGAAAATGTTATGTTTTTTAAAAATTTTAATATATTTGAAGTAGTGGAAGTGTAAAATTAAAATATTTTTCCTATAGCACCACCTTAGGACAAATTTGTGTACACCTGATAAGGGGTAGAAAGGCATATAACTCCTAGTTTGATGAGGTTGAATGTCTATTTTCCAAAATGGTATACTGTATGCACCTTCAATCATATCCCTAATAATTATGAACATTTAAGTAGCCACTTTCAAAAAAGAGAAATAGTATGTGTAGTTTTGTGCTTTTGGCACCTCCTTTGCTAGGTCAGCCCAAACCAATGGGGTACCATTTTTCTCAGAAGAGCAACAGCTAATGAGTATAGTAGGAAAGTGTATAGTTTTAAAATATTTCATTAAATTAAAGGGTGTGGAAATGTAAATAAATGCATATTTTTTCCTTTAGCACAACCTTTTGGAAACATCTACACACATCAGGGTAGAAATGCAAGTTACCTCTCATTTGACTTGATGTGCTATTTTCTTTCCAAATTATTAGGATCTGTCTACCTTTTCTTCATTTCTGCAGTTGTTAGAACTGTTTTAGTGTAGGTAAGTCACATTTGAAAAAAATATAAGAACTGAAAGATTTTAGTTGATGCAGTTCTGGTGCCCACTACAGTATGTCAACTAATACAAATGGGGTGACATTTATCTCAGAAGATGAGTAGCTAACAAATACATCAGGAAATTCCATATTTTTTTAAAGCTTTTTGGTACATTCAATGAGTTGAAATGTTAAAAAATGCATTAATATGCTATCTGCATGATAATGTCATTGAAAATTATGTTATGTGTTAGTTATGTGTTTGGGGCCACATGGAAGGGCATACTCTAAACATTTCTGAGAAGTTGTACTTTTCTGAAAACCCATATTTTTAACAACATTTCCTTGTTTCATCGTTTTGTGTAGAAATAAACTGTATCCATTTTATGATCAGTAAATTATTCTGCTTTCAAGAAATATATATTTTTTCAGCTGTTTAGTGTCATTTTAGCAGGCGAACAATGGAATATACATTTTGAGTTCATAAAGATGAAAATATACTTTTTAATTCCTGTTAATTAGAGCTCTGCACAGGCTGTGGATGTATGTAGAATTGTATATATTTGGTGTTTTTTTTACTCAGGGGATTCATGGTCTTTAAAAATAACAAACTTTCACAACCAACATGTTTTATATGCAGTGTGCGACATGAGCAAAATAAGTAATTTTTTTATATGCATTTTGTATTTATGGCATTATTGCTTGTCACATGATGCAAAGTTTACTTCATGGGAGGCACCATAAAAAAGCTGAATGTGTTCTTAAAAAAAAAACCAAAAAAAAAAAACAATGTACAGTTACCTATGGGAATCATACCTTAACCAATGGATATGAAAAAATGCAGAAAAATGTGTTCGGTTACCATGGGTACAAATTAATTCCTTATGTACCTGGCATTGAAAGGGTTAAATTGGGCTTTAAAAGCCCCATTTAAATCATTGAGTATCTGTGGTATTTTTGTTTGTCCCCTACAATGCAAATGGCTTTCCTCAGAATTTCTCCAATTTGATTTTATACATATGACTCATTAAGAGCAAATAATTCCTAGTGCATAGTTCCCCTTCAACCCTATGAGTGCCATACCTCTCGGGCACTCAAAGGGTTAAGGGTAGGTTTCTCAAAGATGCAATAAAGATTTGCAAGTAAATAAAAATCTTGCTGTAATGTCTTACATCCCCTTTAAGAAACCAAAACCACTCCTTAATATTCTTCCTAAAATAAGAAAAATATTAGCATTCTTAAAGGGATACTAATGTTTCATAATAAAAGCAGCTCCAATTAATCTTCATAGTATTTGGGCCATGGAGAGTGGAGAGTAATTGATTGATAAAGTCCCCCCTCCCGCCCCTTTTACTGATGTAACACTGCTCACCTCAGAGCAGCAGGGTGGTTCCTAAGTGGACTGCAAAGAGGGATAATCTTCAGTTAACATAAGGTAAAAACCTGAAAAACATTGTCAGTGGAGGCAGGGCTTTTATTGTTTTCACAGTAAGAAGATTGTCCCTTGCTGTGAGCTGTCTGGTCTGTGGACCAGATTCAACATCTGAGGGGAGGTGGCTTATACTAGGTAAAATGGGTGGAAGGGGGATATTTTATCATTCAATTACTCTTGAACTACAATTCTGACAGTATTGAAATAACACTCTCTATGGCTCAAATACTATGAAGATTAATTGGAGATGCTGCTTTTGTGAAACATTACTATCCTTTTAAAACTGTATTCAGGAAGCTAAAGAGGTACAATTTAAAGGGATAGCAATGCTTCCAAATTACTAATCCCCATATTGTAGCTATGCTGATTTCCGGGAAGGGGGAGGGAGGGGGAACTTTGCGAGCTATTATCTCTCAAACCATAATGGTTTGAGAGATGACACTGGGGGCAATACATTTATTTTTAGCATAGCTACAATATGGGGATTAGTAATTTGGAAGTATTACTATCCCTTTAAATGGATAGTAATACTTCGTTTTAACTTTATTTTATTTTGTAGGCATTAAAAAAACATGAAGAATGATATAAGTCTTATGTCTCAAACCTATATGGTTTAAGAGATATTCACAAGCAAAGTTTCCCCCTCCCGCCCCTTTTTCCTAGTGTAAGCCATCTCTTCTCAGATGTGAATTTGGTTGTAAGACCAGACAGATAACAGCAGGGGACAATCTTCTTTGTATGAAAAGAATGAAAGCCCTTCCCCCCTTGACAAGTTTTTCAGCTTTTTCCCTTATCTTAATTGAAGATTGTCCCTCTCTGCAGTCTACCTGGGCACCTCCCTTCTGATCTGGCTGAACGGGGGGGGATACTTTGCTTGTGAATATCTCTTAAACCATAAAGGTTTGAGAGATAAGACTTATATCGTTCTTCATGTTTTTTTTATCCCTACAAAATAAAATAAAGATAAAACGAAGTATTACTATCCCTTTAACAGTAAACCAATTGTACCATAGGGGAGAATTTAAAATTACCAACACAATGCATTGGAGAATTTTCCAGCATTCAAGTGATTAAAAGTGCCATTTAAAGCAAAGGGAATATGAGGAATTTTATATGTCCCCTATGGTGCTGTTGGTTTGCTCCAGAATTGCACATCTTTATCTTATTAAATATGGCCTGAAAAGGATAGTAATACTTAATATTGGAAAAATATATATTGCAGGGTTTGCAAGGGTAACCCACTGTTAAGAGATGTTTTATTCAAAAGTTAGTCCAGATCAAACTTGCATTTTTTGGGCGCAGTGTCATAATGGCCTGAAATGTTTCAGTGGTGCTGTTGTTACAGCATCATATGGAGGTTTAAGTCAACTGATCAGCGCTGTCATGGACTGCAGCTACTGCAGTAGCAGCACTGATCAGTTGACTTAAAGGTATAGTAATACTTCGTTTTATCTTTATTTTATTTTGTAGGCATTAAAAAACATGAAGAATGATATAAGACTTATTTCTCAAACCTTTATGGTTTGAGAGATATTCACAAGCAAAGTTTTCCCCTCCTGCCCCTTTTACCTAGTGTAAGCCATCTCTTCTCCGATGTGGAATCTGGTTGTAAGACCAGACAGATAACAGCAGGGGACGATATTCTTTCTATGAGAACAATGAAAGCCCTGCCCCCCTTGACAAGTTTTTCCCTTATCTTAATTGAAGATTGTCCCTCTCTGCAGTCTACCTGGGCACCTTCCTTCTGCTCTGGCTGAGAAGTGTTACATCAGTAAAAGGGGCGGGAGGGGGACACTTTATCATTCAATTACTCTTGAACTACAACTCTGACAGAATTGAAATAACACTCTCCAAAGACCAAATACTATGATGATTAATTAGAGCTGCTTTTATTATGAAACATTACTATCCCTTTAAACCTCCATAGGATGCTGTAACAACAGCACCAATGAAACATTTCAGGCCATGATGACACTGCTTCAACAGCACCAGCATAAAATTTCAGGCCATGTAGGCACTAAACCCAAAATATGCAAGTTTGATCTTCAATAACTTTTGAATAAACCATGTCTTAGCAGTGTGGGCACCCTTGTTTTACTGAGAGAGAGGGATACAATATTAAGCATTAATATAGCTTGAAGTGATTTATGCTCAAAAAAAAGTTGCGTATTTCTGGTGTAAATCTACAGCACTGCAGGGGGTAGCATTTACACTGTTTTAAATAGATAAATATGTAAAAACATATACATATTGTGGGGTTTATCCTCCTGAGTAAAAGAACTGCTCCCACTGCTGAATAAAACACGTCTCAGCAGTGGGAGTTTACAGAGAAGAAGTCAGAGATGTTCAGCTAGGCTCATGAGCTTGCAAGGATATGCAAAGAGCTCACTAGGACTGTGTCACACAGTGCAATCTCTTTTAACTTGCAAATGTCATACACAAAGAAAAAGTACTCTGAAGCATATCATACTGATCCTGCCCAAATTACAGTCCAACTATGAAATTCCAGACAATTCCTCTCTGAATGAGCGAAACAGCTAACCCCAGCCATACGTTTTGGCCTTATTGGGTCTCATCAGTGAGGTGCAGCTGATCCCTCTAGGCACTTCTGAGCAAGGGGTCCACATCAGGATTTGCCCCATTACTCTTAGGGTGACCAACCCCAAGAGCAATATGCATATACAGTGAAGAATTCAGAGATGCTCAACATGGCTCATGAACCTGCAAGGGTATGCAAAGTGCTCACTAAGACTGTGTCCTGCTCCCAGGGTGCAATCTCTTTTAGCTCACAAAGAGCAAATTGCTCTTGGGGTTGGTTACCCTAATAGTAATGGGGGAATCCAGACATTGACCCGTTTCTCACAAGTGCCTAGAGGGAACAGCTGCACCTCATTAATAAGTCCCTATACAGCTGAAACATGTCTGGGGTTAGCGGTTTCCCTTGTTCAGAGAGGAATTGTCTGGCATTTAGTTGCTGGATTGTCATTTTGGCATATATGCCAAATGCTTCAGAATATTTCTCTGTGTATGGCAGTTGTGAGCTAAAAGAGATTGCACCCTGGGCATAGGACACAGTCCTAGTGACAGAGGCGTAACTAGAAGCCCCCGGGCCCTGGTGCAAGAATTGCCATGCCCCCCCCCCGACCACAATGGCCCCAGAACCCCTCAACCACATTGGCCACCCCCCCAATTGCCCCTTCATCTCCACATTGACCCCATCTCCACAATGCCCCCATATCTCCAAATTGCCCCTTCCACAATGCCCCCTTCAACTCCACAATGTCCCCTTCATCTCCTCAGTGCCCCTTCCACAATGCCCCTTCATCTCCACATTGCCCCTTCCACAATGCCCCCTTCATCTCCACAATGCCCCTTCCACAATGCCCACTTCATCTCCACAATGCCCCCCAATCTCCAAATTGCCCCTTCCACAATGCCCCCTTCATCTCCACATTGCCCCTTCCACAATGCCCCTTCATCTCCACATTGGCCCTTCCACAATGCCCCCTTCATCTCCACATTTCCCCTTCCACAATGCCCCTTCATCTCCACATTCCCTCTTCCACAATGCCCCCTTCATCTCCACAATGCTCCTACCTCCAGACCCTGGTGGTCTAGCGGCATGGCCTCCTTCGGCACAGATCTCTACAACTGAAGCTCCCGCGCGCCACTCTAGTAATGCAGAGGCTGGGAGATGATGTCACCTCCCAGCGCTCTGTATTACTAGAACCGGCGGCCGTAGTGGGAGTTGCTGCGGGCTAGGGGGTTGCGGGGGGCGGCTGAGCCCCTGGAGTGACGGGCCCGGTCGCAGGTGTGACCCCTGCGACCCCTATTGTTACACCACTGCCTAGTGAGCTCTTTCCATACCCTTGCAAGCTCATGAGCCTAATTGAGCATCTCTGACTTCTTCTCTGTATCAGCAGTGGAAGTACCCTTGTTTTACTCATTAGGATAAACTCTGCAATATATGTCACATATTAAGTGCTACTATCCGTTTAAATGAGGTTTGTAACCATTTGAATTCTATAGAGGTTTCCAGTGCATTGCTTTGGAGACATTTAAAGAATCCAAGGGGTTAAATACCTATTTAAATCTATGGGACATTTTATTTCTTCCTTTTGGAGCAGATGATTTGCTCTAAAATGACTCCAGTTTATGTTTGCGCATGCAGCACTATAACAAAATGATCTCATCTGCATAATATTTTGCTTCCAGGTGAGGGACACGGTATTGAAAACAGCTCTGCATAGCGGTTTGTTCAACATTAGAAACAGCAGGATTAGTTCTCTGGTGTAACTGCCTCACAGACTGACATTTATCATGGGCACATTCTGCTAAAACTGACATTATCACATCTCTCTGTATGCCCAGCTAGCATTCACATTTCTCACCAAACAAGTTCAAAATAAAAAATGCACATTTTAATGTCATCTTAAGAGGTGAAGTGACAAAGAGTAAATGAAACAGTAAAAAGCTCTTGAAGAAAACCAATAACTGGAATGAAACTGAGACGTCAATGAACAGAGATGAGAAGAGAAGAAAGGGTAGAAAGTGTGGGTATTTGAGATACTGCCTTCAAACATTACTAGAGGGAAGAACAAAGTTTGACTGGGATGTTTTATGCTCTGTGTCTCACTTATATTGTTGCCTTCAATCCTTGCTCTCCATGTGGTGTGCAGGGCCGGATTTATAATTAGTAAGAGTAGGTATCTGCCTACAGGCACACCCCACAGAGGGGCGCCTGCCATTGTGATCTTTTTTTTTTTTTTTTTTTAAATTAGCCTCCCCCGCCCGGCAGAGCAACATGGTGAGGTGTGCCTCCTTCTGCACAGACCTGTAGCTGCTGAGCCCCCTCGTCGGCTCTTTAGTAATGCAGAGCATGAAGAGATGACATCATCTCCCAGCGCTCTGCATTACTGAAGAGAAGACCGCGCAGGAGCTCCAGCAGCTACAGGTCTGTCCAGAAGGAGGCACAGACCTCTCCTGCCACTGGACCCCCAGGGAGGTAGGAAACAGACACAGGGGAGCAATGCAGTGTGAGGGTAGTATGGAGATGATGGGGCAATGTGAGGGCAATATGGAGATGATGGGGAGCAATGAGAGGGCAATATGGAGATGATGTGGACAATGTGAGGGCAATATGGAGCTGATAGGGGGCAAGTTGGAGATGATGGGGGGCAATGTGATGGCAATATAGAGCTGATGGGGGGCAATGTGAGAGCAATATGGAGATTAGGAGGATTGTGGAAGTGTCCAGTGGAGATGGCCTGTGGGGGGGGGGGGCTTCAGATTTCTGTGCCTACAGGCTCCTGAGATGTAAATACGGCCCTGGTGGTGTGGTATAATAGGCCTAGAATGCACCAAGGAGATGTCTGGCTGCATATAAATACAAACAGAATACACTGCTGCTGGTGTGCTAAGAGGGACCGGAGAAATTCTGTCACAAATCTGTTACACCATAGGGCATTGTTACTCAGCCTGTGTTACTAGTACACCAGGGGTTGAGAACTTTGTCTTCTGGAGTCCTCGGAGCTGGATCCTGTGGTGTGACACAAAGGGGTTAACATTTTGAGAGGAAGAGGGATATGCAATGCATTGCGTACCCTTATGGCACTCAAAGGGGTTAAAATATCAAATGACACACAAAGGATAAAAAGATTCCTATCTTGGATTATCATTTTAAGACATTGGGTACCATTGGTGATGAATTTTTAGGATATGATTTCTCTCCTACCACTCTACAGGGTATCATTACTTATTATACACATGGATATTTGCTCTAATACTACTCTATCTACTACATATGCAGGTGAGCATGAGTGCCCAGATACCATTTGATTGTGGCGTTTGCTTAAATTGATTGCCTTATTGTTACTGTATAGATGCCTGGGATGGATTTCCCAACAGGCAGAACAAGCAACTGACGACCTCTCCAAATTTTGAGTTGTGCTGGACACACCCACATTATGAATAGCGGGTGTCCCTGAACAATCTCAGTGTCCTTGCACTAGTTTTGAAGCCCTGTACAGGCTATTATTTAACCCCTTGGATGCTAGAGAGATCTGCAGTACACATGAGGCAGAGTGGTACATTTGTCTTAAAAACAGCACTAATAAATATATACAGTACTGTGCAAAAGTCTTATGCAGGTGTGAAAAAATGCTGTAAAGTAAGAATGCTTTCAAAAAATATATTTTTGTAATCAATTAACAACCACCCTTTGCCTTCAAAACAGCATCAATTCTTCTAGGTCCACTTGCACAAAGTCAAGGATTTTTTAGGCATATAGTCATGTGTATGATTAAACAATTATACCAAACAGGTGCTAATGACCATCAATTTGATATGTAGCTTGAAACACAATCATTAACAGAAACAGCTGTGTAAGAGAAATAAAACTGGTTGAGGAACAGACACACTCAGCTAACAAGTTGAGGTTGCTGAAGACAGATTCATGTCAAAAGTCATACACCACAGCCAGACTGAGCACAGCAACAAGACATAAGGTAGTTATACTGCATCAGCAAGGTCTCTCTCAGGCAGAAATTATGTGATGTCCAAGCTCTTTTGAAGAAGCACAAAGAAACAGGCAACGTTGAGGACCATAGTCGCAGTGGTCGGCCAAGAAAACTTAGTGCAGCAGATGAACAATGGGGCAATCAATTTAAGCAAACACCACAATCACATGTTATCTGGTCACTTACAGCAACCTGCATAAGTAGTAGATAGAGTATGTATTAGAGCAAATATCCATGTGTATAATAAATAACAGTACCCTGTAGAATGGTAGGAGACAACCTAAAAATGAATGACCAATGGCACTGCATGTTCAAAAATGAAAATCCAATCTTTTTATCCTTTGTGTGTCATTTGATATTTCTAACCCTTTGAGTGCCAAAAGGGTACACAATTAATTGCATACCCCCTCTTCCACTCAAAATGTTAACCCCTTCACATAGCACCATAGGAACCGACTCTAGGGACTCCATAAGACAAAGTTTCCAGGTATGGCCATTAACTCTTGGTGTACTAGTAACACGGGCTGCGTAACAATGCCCTATGGTACATCAGAATTGTGACAGTAATGTTTGAAGGCAATATCTCAAATACCCACACTTTCTACCCTTTCTTCTCTTCTCATCTCTGTTATTTGACGTCTCAGTTTCATTCCACTTATTGGTTTTCTTCAAGAGCTTTCATTGACACACACACATATACATATATGCAGCCCTGTTTGGAAGGAAATGTGTGTGGCCCTTGACTGTATTTCAGCTTGATTTCACTGCTGTACAACAAAGAGATGATTAGTTTCAAAGCCCAGCACAAAAGCCATGAAGTGATGTCAGTACTATTCCTTTTTTTATTCCACATTCGTACCAAGCTATAATTTACTTTAGCCCTCGGAAGATCACAGATTTCTTCCAGCAACTCTTATGTAAAGGCTGCATCACTAAGCTGTCTATTTTACACTGAATATTTTCAAGGTTTCAAGGTTTTTATAATGAATTTCTAATCTAATGAACCAATTAAATAAATGACTAGAAGCAACACTTAATACAAGAAATGAGAGAGAGAAGAGAGACAATCTCTATGGCCCAGATTAACCCTTTGAGTGCCAGAGGGGTATTCAACGCATTGCGGAGCTATGTGTTGTGTACCCCCTCTGGCACTCAAAGGGTTAAAGGGGAATATTCACCTCTTAAAAAGTTTTTAGCATATGTTTAGTTATTAAAATAGTTTTAGGAAATATGTTTGGTTTTTTTTTATTTTCACTTACATACTTTTAAAGTTATTTAAACTTCTGTGTTGTGCACTTCCTCATAATGGGCAAACTGAATCTTTAGCACAGTTCTTCTTCTCCTCCCTCCCAGCAGCCCCAGGGAAAGCGTTCACGCTTCCCTTAGGTGTGGTATGAATGGCTTCTATCTTTACATCAAGCTCCGGTTAACATTATACTGAGGTTGCAGCAAGAGCTGTGCCAAAGAATCAGCGTGCTGCATTATGCTGGCCAGCACAGCCTGAAGAATAAATATTGTTAAAAGTACGTAATTAAAAAAAAACACATTTCCTAAACCTGCTTTTATAACTAAGCCTATGCTAGAAACTTTTTAAAAGGTGATACTTCCCTTTAAGGGTCATATGCAGAAAAACAATTCTGGAGCAAAACAACTACACCATAAGGTCAAATGAAGATTCCCATTCATTTAATCCCTTAAAGACCAGAGGGGTGTGCAATACATTGCTAAGGCCTCCACGCCCCACTGGTACTTAAAGGGATAGCAATACTTTATTATTACTATCCCCCATATTGTAGGTATTTGTAAAATAACTTAATAGCCCCCAGGTTCATCTCTCAGGTTCAGAGTTGTGCTGACTGCAGGGATATCCGGTCTGACTTTCATCATCAGCAGAGCAGCGATCGCGTTAGTGACAAAGAATTATTTCACTGAAACGGTCTTCTACATGTGCTTGCAAACCAAGCACATGTAGAAGACCGTTTCAGTGAAATAATTTTTTGTCACTAAAGGGATCTCGGCTCAGCTGCAGAGCCGCAAGCCTGTCGTACGACAGACTTCCCCTGCAGTCAGTACAACGCTGCCTTCAAGGAAGGGGGAGGGAGGGAGAACTTTGCCTTCGGTTATCTCTCAAACCATAAAGGTTTGAGAGATGAACCTGGGGGCTATTAACTTATTTTACAAATACCTACAATATGGGGGATAGTAACAATAAAGTATTACTATCCCTTTAAGGGATTACAGTAAGTGGGGCTCTTATCATCTTAAATGTTAGAGAAGAATGATAGAGAAGAACCATTAAAAGGAATAGTAAACTTCTTTTTGAGGTGAAAACAATTATGTGTGTGTCTGTGTGTTTTATAGTGCTTTTCCTGTTATGTAAAACAAGTACTTCGATTGTTGGGTGTTTTTATAAGCAAAACTTGTTACAGCTCATTTTGCCTTCAAACTGCAATTTTCTATTGTGGACATCTGGTGGTGCTGTTCCTTTCACTTACTATGGAGAACTGTAATCAGTGACTGAAGCTCTTGAAGGTAGTACATTATAAAGATAAAAAAAATGCTTTTTATTGGACAAAAGATGGCTTTGTTGATATAAGCTGATTTATAGAAAATAAATGTGAGCTATGAGAGCTTTAGAATGAAAACGTGTCAATCCTATAATGGATTTTTTCACTAAACAAGTGTACTGCGCCAGTGTGAACTTTGCAAAATTGTATTTGCTCTTTATGGTTCAGTTGGTTTGCTCCAGAATTGTTCCAATTTTATTTTTCTGTGAAATGTATTACAAAGCATGTTATCATTTACTCCTTCAGGAATATTGGGTGGAGCTCCAGAAGGCCAGATTTTAATCTTGGGCATCTTAGGCCTCCTTAGCACTGCCTATGGCTTCACACAAGCACTTTTTATTTGACTTCCCAGCCTCAGTCCCCTCCACTGTGGACAGGAACAGCAAATACCCTTAGCCTATAACATACAAACACAAAAGAGTTTAACCCCTTAGACCAAACACGTAAAACATGTGACTCCAAACAAATACACTGTGATAGCCAACAGTATTTCTCACTTCAACTACAGTGTGTCCCTACTAGTCCATACTCCATTTTTTTAACAGTTTACTTTGCTGTTACCTTCTAGAGAAGGGGTAAGCTACTGGTTGGTTGAGGATGGTGGGAACTGTAGTCTCCAACAGCTTTAGAGCCAGATGTTGTGTACCCATGTTCTAGAGGTAAGCTAGAGGTAACCTTGACTCATTAGCTCATTACCAGAACAGCCACAGCAGGGTAGCAAATTATTTAACTTCCATCCATCTCTCCTGGCCTTCCAAACAAATTAATAGTGCGAACACCATTTCTATTTCTCCTGATGAAGCAGAGTGTTTTCTCTTCAAGGCGACATTAGCGATACAGCTTTGTCACTCGCTAAGGGACTGGGCCCATTTCCACTGTGGGTCTCCCTTGCTCTGCCCCTTTAGCATTCTGCTTATTTTAGTAGATGGCGTCTGAGCCTTTTAACAAGACATTACACTGGTCCTTCATTGTATTACCCCATACTCCAACATCTGCAATCATGGAATTGGTAATTGCCTGTTTGGGCACAGTATTATACTTCAAAGCAACATCAATGACAGAGGTATATTTGATCTTTTCTACAAACAGGACTGATAAAGCAAAGATTGAAAACAGCAGACTGGACCACAATTGATTCCAGGTGCACACATTTTGGATGTAAGGAAGACACAGTGCACTGGCTGAAAGGGAAGGGACCTTAAGGTGCCTGAAGCCCAAGAAGGGCAAATGTGAACACAAAGCATTAATATTTCATGGTGTTTTATTTTCTGTCAAATTCATTAATATACTTAGACAAACTATTTGTCTCTCTGCTTGCTCGGTTTCTCCTAGCTGCCACAGATTACTGGAAGATGTTACTTCCCTTCCTAAAATGAATCTTTGAATATGTCTCTGTTAACTACATTTAAGTTTGACCCTTTGAGTGCTAGAGGGGTAAGCAATGCATTGCAGAGCAAAGCGTTGCGTACCCCTCTGACTCTCAAAGGGTTAACATTCCTCCCTTAGACTGTCTGAAAGCTAATTATACAGTACTGAGAGGCACGGCAGCCAGATTCTAACATTCCACACTGCTACCCTTCCCAACTGTCATTGCCTGCTGGTCAATACTAGTTAATTTGCATATACTAACAAATAAATAAAAGTAAACATCCCATAAACAATTGTTTAAAAAAAAATGACTAACAAACAGGAATGATTTTGAAAACTCTCAAAATCACGTATTTGTTACAAAGTGACGATTCCACTTTAACGTCTCCTTACTACACTACGGCGTTTAAAGTTTGATTTCTCCTACTGACAGCTGTAAAGCTGTCAGCAGGAGATTTGTGTCGGTCAACACGGAGGCGCTTGAGAAGTGCCGAGATCTTGTTACTTACAAGGAATCCCTTCACTGGAATGGTCTAAAACGAGTGCTTGAAAACCAGGCACACGTTTTAGACCATTCCAATGAAGGGATTCCGTGTAAGTAACGAGATCGCGGCACTTCTCAAGCGCCACAGTGTTGACCGACACGAATCTCCTGCTGACAGCTTTACAGCTGTCAGTAGGAGAGATCAAACTTTAAACGCCCGTATCGCTTAAACCATAGCGGTTTGAGAGATATGGTTTTTGCATTTAGCTCAGCTTTTTAAGCTCTTCTAAATGCAAAAACCTTTTTTTGTGGACATTACTAACACTTTAAGAAACAGAGGGGTGTCAATGCGTGCACATCTCTCTGCATTCCATACCCCTCTGGCACTTAAAGGGTTAACAAGGCATTGGCATCCCATCTAATAAACCAGTTAAGTACAATGTAAAACATATCATATATTATATAATATTATGTATAATCACAATGAGCTATTGCAGGTCAAAACAGCTTTATGTGCATCTCAAAATTCCTTAATTAAAAAAAAAGCAATTGAGAAACCTATTCACCTGACTCCACATATTTATAGAACATGCTTTTAAAGGTTACTTGCACACATGTCTGAGCAATTGTTTACAATCAATGGCTTGTCATTTTATTCTGTTTTCTCCTGTTTGACTGATGAAATACACTTAGATAGTGTTGAGCGAGCATGCTCGGCCGATGCTCGGATCGGCTCGAGCATCGCTCTGCTCGGCACATGGCGGTACTCGTACGAGTACCGCATGTGCTCGCCCGCCATGTTCGGGTCTCCTCCCCGCACGTTTTGCGGCTGCTGCGCAGCCAATAAACGTGCAGGGAGGCTCTGACATCGGTGTAATGCCAGCAGCCATGTTGGCTGCTGGCATTACACTGATTGGCTGGCCAGAACCCGTGGTCAGGTGCTGTATAGCACCTGACCATCGAGTTCGGCTCAGTCTGAGCCAGGGAGAGCTGAGGATAGGAAGGGAAAGGCAGTGTAGGGAGGAAAAAAAAAAATTGTGACAAAAAAGAACCAAAAGTCCTTTTTAGGACTACTGTGTGTGGGGGCAGCAGGTTATTTTGTGTGGGGGGAAAAAAACAAAAAAAAAAAAAAAAAAAATATTCTGTTTAGTGTGAAAAGTTGCAGATTAGAGCACATTCTGTTTAGTGTGCACAGTTGCAGATTAGAGCACATTCTGTTTAGTGTGCAAAGTTGCAGATTAGAGCACATTCTGTTTAGTGTGCAAAGTTGCAGATTAGAGCACATTCTGTTTAGTGTGCAAAGTTGCAGATTAGAGCACATTCTGTTAAGTCTTCAAACTAAAATATCAAAGTCACGTATTCCATTCAGTGTGCGTCGCCGCAGTTTAGCAGCACATTCTGAGTACTGTGCAGAGTTGCAGAATAGGAAGAAATACTGTTAAGTCTTCAAACTAAAATATCAAAGTCACATATTCCATTCAGTGTGCTTCGCCGCAGTTTAGCAGCACATTCTGTGTACTGTGCAGAGTTGCAGAATAGGAAGAAATACTGTTAAGTCTTCAAACTAAAATATCAAAGTCACATATTCCATTCAGTGTGCTTCGCCGCAGTTTAGCAGCCTATTCTGTGTACTGTGCAGAGTTGCAGAATAGGAAGAAATACTGTTAAGTCTTCAAACTAAAATATCAAAGTCACATATTCCATTCAGTGTGCTTCGCCGCAGTTTAGCAGCCTATTCTGTGTACTGTGCAGAGTTGCAGAATAGGAAGAAATACTGTTAAGTCTTCAAACTAAAATATCAAAGTCACATATTCCATTCAGTGTGTTTCACCGCAGTTTAGCAGCCTTTTCTGTGTACTCTGCAGAGTTGCAGAATAATAAGAAATACTGTTAAGTTTTCAAACTCAAAAATTAAAGTCACATATTCCATTCAGTGTGTTTCACCGCCGTTTAACAGCCTATTCTGTGTACTCTGTACAGTTGCAGAATAATAAGAAATACTGTTAAGTTTTCAAACTCAAATATTAAAGTCACATATTCCATTCAGTGTGTTTCACCGCCGTTTAACAGCCTATTCTGTGTACTCTGTACAGTTGCAGAATAATAAGAAATACTGTTAAGTTTTCAAACTCAAATATTAAAGTCACATATTCCATTCAGTGTGTTTCACCGCCGTTTAACAGCCTATTCTGTGTACTCTGTACAGTTGCAGAATAATAAGAAATACTGTTAAGTTTTCAAACTCAAATATTAAAGTCACATATTCCATTCAGTGTGTTTCACCGCCGTTTAACAGCCTATTCTGTGTACTCTGCAGAGTTGCAGAATAATAAGAAATACTGTTAAGTTTTCAAACTCAAATATTAAAGTCACATATTCCATTCAGTGTGTTTCACCGCCGTTTAACAGCCTATTCTGTGTACTCTGTACAGTTGCAGAATAATAAGAAATACTGTTAAGTTTTCAAACTCAAATATTAAAGTCACATATTCCATTCAGTGTGTTTCACCGCCGTTTAACAGCCTATTCTGTGTACTCTGTACAGTTGCAGAATAATAAGAAATACTGTTAAGTTTTCAAACTCAAATATTAAAGTCACATATTCCATTCAGTGTGTTTCACCGCCGTTTAACAGCCTATTCTGTGTACTCTGTACAGTTGCAGAATAATAAGAAATACTGTTAAGTTTTCAAACTCAAATATTAAAGTCACATATTCCATTCAGTGTGTTTCACCGCCGTTTAACAGCCTATTCTGTGTACTCTGCAGAGTTGCAGAATAATAAGAAATACTGTTAAGTTTTCAAACTCAAATATTAAAGTCACATATTCCATTCAGTGTGTTTCACCGCCGTTTAACAGCCTATTCTGTGTACTCTGTACAGTTGCAGAATAATAAGAAATACTGTTAAGTTTTCAAACTCAAATATTAAAGTCACATATTCCATTCAGTGTGTTTCACCGCCGTTTAACAGCCTATTCTGTGTACTCTGCAGAGTTGCAGAATAATAAGAAATACTGTTAAGTTTTCAAACTCAAATATTAAAGTCACATATTCCATTCAGTGTGTTTCACCGCCGTTTAACAGCCTATTCTGTGTACTCTGCAGAGTTGCAGAATAATAAGAAATACTGTTAAGTTTTCAAACTCAAATATTAAAGTCACATATTCCATTCAGTGTGTTTCACCGCTGTTTAACAGCCTATTCTGTGTACTCTGCAGAGTTGCAGAATAATAAGAAATACTGTTAAGTTTTCAAACTCAAATATTAAAGTCACATATTCCATTCAGTGTGTTTCACCGCCGTTTAACAGCCTATTCTGTGTACTCTGTACAGTTGCAGAATAATAAGAAATACTGTTAAGTTTTCAAACTCAAATATTAAAGTCACATATTCCATTCAGTGTGTTTCACCGCCGTTTAACAGCCTATTCTGTGTACTCTGCAGAGTTGCAGAATAATAAGAAATACTGTTAAGTTTTCAAACTCAAATATTAAAGTCACATATTCCATTCAGTGTGTTTCACCGCCGTTTAACAGCCTATTCTGTGTACTCTGCAGAGTTGCAGAATAATAAGAAATACTGTTAAGTTTTCAAACTCAAATATTAAAGTCACATATTCCATTCAGTGTGTTTCACCGCCGTTTAACAGCCTATTCTGTGTACTCTGCAGAGTTGCAGAATAATAAGAAATACTGTTAAGTTTTCAAACTCAAATATTAAAGTCACATATTCCATTCAGTGTGTTTCACCGCCGTTTAACAGCCTATTCTGTGTACTCTGCAGAGTTGCAGAATAATAAGAAATACTGTTAAGTTTTCAAACTCAAATATTAAAGTCACATATTCCATTCAGTGTGTTTCACCGCCGTTTAACAGCCTATTCTGTGTACTCTGCAGAGTTGCAGAATAATAAGAAATACTGTTAAGTTTTCAAACTCAAATATTAAAGTCACATATTCCATTCAGTGTGTTTCACCGCCGTTTAACAGCCTATTCTGTGTACTCTGCAGAGTTGCAGAATAATAAGAAATACTGTTAAGTTTTCAAACTCAAATATTAAAGTCACATATTCCATTCAGTGTGTTTCACCGCCGTTTAACAGCCTATTCTGTGTACTCTGTACAGTTGCAGAATAATAAGAAATACTGTTAAGTTTTCAAACTCAAATATTAAAGTCACATATTCTGTGTAAGATGAAGAAGGTGGGTAAAAAGGGACGGGGAAGTGGACGTGATCCTGAAAGTTCAGGGCGCGGGTCAGGACGCGGAGAAACTGTGCCTGGTGCCAGAGCACAAGAAAGAAAGACATCCACCATACCTAGCTTCATGTGTAATTTTACAGGGCGTCGCAGGACATCACTCTCGAGGTCCGACCACTGCGAACAGGTGGTCGGTTGGATGACAGCTGATACTGCTTCCAGTCGGTTAAGCACCACCCTGTCTTCCACCAAGTCCACTCTCAGTAGCCAAGAGTCTGGTCAACATAATCCTCACTCTGATCATCCTTCCTCCCACCATACACGGTCTGGTCAAAGAAGTGATCCCACACTGGGATATAGTGAGGAGCTCGTCTCATCACCAATCCTTCATTTGACCCTCTCTCCAAGCACGCTTGCAGAGGAACATGACATCTTGTGCCCTGATTCACAACCTCTAGAGGCTACCCAATCTCAAGAAGATGACAGATGTGAACGGCATTTAAGGTCAAAGGAAGTAGTGGATGATGATGATGATGATGAGACACAGTTGCCATTAAATCAACCACTATTTCCGTCTCAAGACCTTGTTGAGGAGAATGTTATACAGTTGTCAATGACTGAGTATGTGGTGGGATCAAGACTTGAGGAGGATGATCAGAGTGAGGAAGTGGAGGAGGACTTGGTGGACGATGAGGTGACTGACCCCACCTGGGAAGGTGTAGAGCCGAGCGATGACAGCAGTCCTGAGGGTGAGCCATCTGCAGCACCGCAACAGGCTGGAAGAGGCAGTGGTGTGGCTACAGAAAGAAGGCGGACCGCACCAAACCGGCCCGCAAATGTTCCACGGAGCACCCCCTTGCGTAAATCTACCTTGCCAAGGGGTAGGTGTTCCGCGGTATGGCGTTTTTTTAAGGAAAGTGCGGACGACAAAAGAATTGTAGTTTGCAACCTGTGCCACACCAGAATGAGCCGAGGCATGAACACTAGAAACCTCACCACCACCAGCATGATCCGACACATGGCATCCAAGCACCGTAGTAAGTGGGAGGAACGCCTGGATCGCCCATCTGTGTCTGCAGGCCACACCACTGCCTCCTCTTCCCCTGTTTTCGGTGCCGGCCAATCGCCTGTCGAAGGCGCAGGCCCGCATACCTCCCGCCCTGCACCTGTAGCATCTGAAGCACCATCAGCGACCACATCCACTTCCCTGTCCCAGCACAGCGTCCAAATGTCGTTACCCCAGGCATTTGAGCGCAAGAGAAAGTACCCAGCCACCCACCCACAGGCCATAGCACTAACCTCACACCTTTCAAAATTACTGGCCATCGAAATGCTGCCATTTAGGCTTGTGGACACTGAGTCCTTCCGCAGCCTGATGGCAGCAGCTGTCCCTCGGTACGCGGTCCCCAGCCGCCACTACTTTTCCCGGTGTGCCATCCCCGCATTACACCACCATGTGTCCCGTAACATCACCCGTGCCCTGACCAACGCAGTTACTGGGAAGGTCCACTTAACGACTGACACATGGACAAGTGCTTGTGGCCAGGGACGCTACATTTCCCTGACGGCACACTGGGTGAATGTCGTGGAGGCTGGGAGCGACTCGGACCCTGGGATGGCACGGGTGCTACCCACGCCGAGGATTGCGGGCCCTACCTCCATCAGGGTTTCCACCAGCACCTACGTTATTGGCTCCTCCTCCTCCGTTTCCACCTCCGAATTCTCTACACACACCGCCACTCCCCCATCAGCCAGTAGCTGGAAGCAGTGTAGCACTGCAGTGGGGAAGCGTCAACAGGCCGTGCTGAAGCTGATCTGCCTTGGGGACAAACAGCACACGGCCTCAGAGCTGTTGCAGGGGATTAGTCACCAGACCGAGCAGTGGCTCTCGCCACTCAACCTGCAAGCAGGCATGGTTGTGTGTGATAATGGGCGTAACTTGGTGGCGGCTTTGGAGCTCGGCAAGCTCACACACGTACCATGCCTAGCGCATGTATTTAATTTAGTGGTGCAGCGATTTCTAAAAACCTACCCCAATGTGCATGATCTCTTGACCAAGGTGCGCCGCGTGTGTGCACATTTCCGTAAGTCATCAACAGCTTCAGCCGGCCTGTTGAAGCTGCAGCAGCGCTTACAATTGCCAGCTCACCGGCTGCTGTGTGACGTGAGCACGCGCTGGAACTCCACCTTCCACATGTTGGCCCGGCTTTGTGAGCAGCAGAGGGCAGTAGTGGAGTACCAGCTGTTACACGGTCGTCGCCTCTCCGTTCAACTTCCTGTAATCAGAAGTGAGGAGTGGGAATGGATGTCAGACCTCTGCGAGGTTTTACGCAATTTTGAGGAATCGACACAGATGGTGAGCGGCGATAACGCTATTATCAGTGTAACCATCCCACTTCTGTGTCTACTGAAACGCTCGCTGCTCACAATTAAAACCGACGCTTTGCATGTGGAAGAGGTGGAAATGGGGGAGGAAGAGCTTACACAAGGTGATAGCCAGAGCACCCTCACTTCGTCTTCTCAGCGACAATTGGAGGAGGCGGAGGAGGAGGAGGAGGAGGAGGAGGAAGACACGGTTGCCTCCGCTACAGAGGGTAGCCATGGAACTTTAGTTCCATCTCTTCAGCGTGGGTGGGCAGAAGAGGAGGAAGAGGATGAGGAGATTGAGAGTCATCCTCCTGGTGAGGACAGCGAAATCTTGACTGTTGGTACTCTGGCACACATGGCTGACTTTATGTTAGGCTGCCTTTCCCGTGACCCACGCGTTGTACGCATTTTAGACAACACGGATTACTGGGTGTTCACCCTTCTGGACCCCCGCTACAAAGAGAATTTCTCATCTCTCATTCCTCCGGTGGAGAGGACAAGCAAAATGTTGCAATACCAGAAGGTTCTTGTCGAAAAATTGCTCCAAAATTTTCCATCTGACAACGCTGGCGGCAGAGTACGTGCTACCTTGGCCAACCGAGAAGGGGAGAAAAGGGGAGCACACAGCAGTTCCGAGAAAGGCAGGGCAACACTCTCCAAGGCGTGGGACACCTTCATGACACCCCGCCAGCACCCTCACCCTGATGCGCAGCCTAGTGTCACAAGGAGGGAAAAGTTTTGGAAGATGGTGAAGGAGTACGTAGCAGACCGTGTCAGCGTCCTCAATGATCCCTCTGTGCCTTACAACTACTGGGTGTCCAAGCTGGACACGTGGTATGAACTGGCACTCTACGCCTTGGAGGTGCTGGCCTGCCCTGCCGCCAGCGTTCTGTCTGAGCGGGTATTTAGTGCTGCTGGTGGCATCATAACAGATAAGCGTATCCGCCTTTCCACCGACAATGCTGATAGGTTGACACTTATAAAAATGAACAAGGCCTGGATTTCCCCTGACTTCTCCACTCCACTGGAGGAAAGCCCCGGGGGAACATAAACTCACTTTATATATGTTATTTACAATGATGGGAATACTCTGTATTCCCATTCACCCCTTCCACCCAAAAAACGGGTATATGGTTGACTCTTAATCTTCTCATCCTCCTCCTCCTCTTCCATATGCCCTGGGATATAATTTTTATATAGGGCCAGCTCACCAGCGTGCCCTGGGATATAATTTTTATATAGGGCCAGCTCACCAGCGGGCCCTGTGATATAATTTTTATATAGGGCCAGCTCACCAGCGGGCCCTGTTTGACAATTTTTATATAGGTCAGCTCACCAGCGGGCCTTCTCATATAATGTTTTATTGGGTCAGCTCTCTAGCGGGCCCTCTCATATAATGTTTTATAGCGTCAGCTCACTAGCGGGCCTTCGCATATAATGTTTAGGATGGTCAGCTCTGCAGCAGACCCTCACCCATAATGTTTTAGATGGTCAGCTCAGCGCACGTTTCCATCTTAATCATGGCCTCAGTTCTGAAAATCAAGGAAATTTTTGGGAGAATTTGCCTCTGCGCACGTTTCCCTCTTAATCATGGCCTCAGTTCTGAAAATCAAGGAAATTTTTGGGAGAATTTGCCTCTGCGCACGTTTCCCTCTTAATCATGGCCTCAGTTCTGAAAATCAAGGAAATTTTTGGGAGAATTTGCAGATGATATACAAGTAAATATACAGCAAATATTGTTTGGTAACAATTTTTCGCCTAAAGTCGTTTTTATTTTCCTTTTTGTGTGTTTTATGGTCAGTCTGTAAAAATGGCGTACTACGGGCGAAAGATCGTTCCCAGCAGCGATGTTGGAGTCCAAGGTGCATCCAGACATCCTCCCTATGCTGTCCCTGAACCATTTCTGTAGTGTTTCCATCTTTTTCTGCCCTTTTCCTATGGACCAGGCACCCTCCCCTCATCAGAGCAGGGGGTGCCTGGTGTAATGCTCGAGTCCTCCCATTGACTTCAATGGGGCTCGGATGCTCGGCCGAGCACTCGAGCCTCAGGGGGTGCTCGGTCAGAGCACCCGAACATCCGAGCATTGGGGTGCTCGCTCATCACTACACTTAGACAACCAACACTGGCATGAATACTTACAAATGCTGATGACCCCTCAAAAGTACACACTTCAAGGCTATTTCCAGCTGAGTATTGACAGTTCTATCAATAGCATATGGGCATACCTGGAAACGCTCAGTGTTTGACCCTGAGATTCAGGGTTTTGACCCAAATCTGAGTCTCAGGATGAAGTGCCAAATTCTCAGGATGAGAAGTTCCAGAGCTTCTTGTTGCATAGATATTCTGTTCCAGTTAATTGCATCTTTAGTCTCTTGTACTAGGAGGCATGGGGATAGGTCCTGTTTGTCCTGTGTTTATGCACTGATATCTTTAAACTATTGTATATAAATGGCACTTTGAGGATTGATTGGGGCACCTCTCGATTACAGCAAGTATGGGCATATAGCTGAGAATCTATATTATGTGAACTTTAAAGGGATAGTATTACTTCAAAATTACTATCCCTCATATTGTAGCCCTTAATAAACTGACTTAAATGACACCAGCGGCATCTCTCAGACCTTTATGGTTTAAGAGATAGCCACTTTCAAAGTTTCCTCTCCCTTGCTGTCAGCGTTCTGCTGCCAGCAGGGGAATCCGGTCCCGGGACAGGCGGAGGCTCTTAAACAGAGCCGATATCTAGTTATGGAAGGAAAAATTATTCATTGAAACAATCTTCTATGTGCGCTTAGTTACCAAGCACACGTAGAAGACTGTTTCAATTAATAATTTTTCCTTCCATAACGAGATATCGGCTCTGCTGAAGAGCCTCCTCTTGATTCAGAGACCGGATTCTCCTGCTGGCAGCAGAACGCTGACAGCAGGGGAGAGGAAACTTTGAAAGCGGCTATCTCTTAAACCATAAAAGTTTGAGAGATGCCGCTGGTGTCATTTAACTCAGTTTATTAAGGGCTACAATATGAGGGATAGTTATTTTGAAGTAATACTATCCCTTTAAGGTTTAATATTTATAAGATCTCAGGGTCACACATGGGTATCTATCAAAACAATTCAGTTACGGATTAATTCTGATGTGCATATAGGAGGAGACCCTGAAAAACTGCAGTCAGTGTCAGCATTATTATCATTATTATTATGTAATCAAACTGCTAACAACACCAACTAGTGTTCTAAGAAATAGTGATAGGCTAAAAGTCAAGATTTTTTTCCCCACAGGAATTTCCATGAAAACTGTTAGTTTGCATCTTTTTTTCACAGAAATTCTTGCACATAGAAACACCATAAAATTTCAGCCACTTTGTTAACCCCAACAAATTTCCTACAAAACCTTTAGTGATTTCTACCTATGCCCAAGACATCCTAATGGGGTTCTATGGCTACCAGCATAGTAAGATATGGCTGAGATTCAGAGATCAGTATGTGTGGCTCATGGGACAATGCTGGTGGTATGTATTTGTGATTCTATGGCTGCCATTGTAGAGGGACAAGAATGGAAGTGTCAATATGTGTGGCTCTATGAGTGTGGTAGACAACATGAAGTCATCCAGCTGCTGTCAGACTACAACTCCCAGAACTGTAGTCTAGTGGCAATTAGAGGGTCTCACGTTGCCCATCCCTATCACTACCAGTGTAGTGGAACAAGGTCAGTATGTGTTTCTGTGGCTGCTGTGGGGGGGTCATTGTGTGTACTTCTCTGGTTACTGTGGGACAAGGTTTCTGTGCTTAGTGTGTGGGATTCTGTGGCTACAGTTTGACAATTCTGGGGGTCAGTACAAGTGAGTCTATGTCTACCAGTGCAGTGGGACAAGGCTGGGGTCCTCTGTATGTGTGGTTCTATGCCAGTGGTAGGAGATCCACAACACAAATTTAAA
Organism: Rhinophrynus dorsalis; assembly: GCA_037306005.1. Lineage (NCBI taxonomy): Eukaryota > Metazoa > Chordata > Amphibia > Anura > Rhinophrynidae > Rhinophrynus > Rhinophrynus dorsalis. The sequence continues at coordinate 77,436,821 of CM074724.1, forward strand.
GGAAACAGAGTGACACTGTCTCCCACCACCTCCTTTATATTTGACTCTGAGAGCTTCTGTAATTTTGTGGGAATATTCAAGAAGAGCTGACCCTAAAATCTTAACCGTCACAATTCCCCAGAACATATATTCAGGCAATATGCCCTAGCTTTGTCTAACCCAGACGTGCTCCAGTCAGTCCCCATGGAAGGCTTAGTATGCTACAACTCAGAGATATCAATGCTTGTAAACGCACAGACAAGCAGGACCACTCCTCTTGACTTTCTGGTAGAAAAGGCACCAATTTAGAGACTAGAGAGGTGATTCATTGGGTTCAGAACACATAGTAGTAAACTTTGGACCTCCTCACCTTGTGAATATGTCCTTTCAGCCTGAGATTTTGGTCAAAACCCTGTCTCATGGTCAATATGTGAGAGTTCCCAGGTATGAAAATGATTGAGTGTATTTTAATACTTAACTCTCAATTCCCCTGCTTGCATCACTTACATGTATTGTGTTACTGCCTCCAATATGCCACCAGGACCAATATACTTAAGGTCCTTCCTCAATTTTAACAGGTTACAACAATTTATTAGCCTATATTTTTGTTCATTTACTATGAATACATTAAAGAACATACAAAGAGAGGAGCTTGGCCTATGGCTGAAAGGTCCAAGTCACTGAATTTCACAACATGTGCCTCTTTTTCCACAATGCACTATGAGTAACTCTACAAAGATCTGACCCTCAGCATTTCATCAACCTGGTACATCTACACAAAGGATGAAACCCTCAACTGCTCCTGCTTTTCAGAACATGGAGAGAAAACCTCAGACGACCATATAGAAGGTCATCTCACCCCTGGTATTAGCTGTTTTCTCCCTTAAAATCCTCTTCCCCTATCATCCCCCACCACAATAAGCATCCTTCTAACACTATAAGCATCTCCCAACACTATAAGCATCCCCCCAACACTATAAGCATCCCCCAACACTATAAGCATCTCCCCAACACTATAAGTATCTCTCCAACACTATAAGCATCCCCCCAACACTATAAGTATCTCCCCAACACTATAAGCATCCCCCAACACTATAAGCATCCCCCCAACACAGTCTGGATTTCTCAACACATTTTGATCCCCATCCACTGTATTCTCTTGATTTTCACAAAATGCTTAGGACCCATCACACTTAGTATCCCCCTCCCCAAGACTCTTTGCATCTCACAATACTATTTGCATACCCACAAGTTGCTTAGCTTCCTTATAAACACTTTTTATCCTCCCAGCACTCTTAGGTTCAACCTCACATGGAAGTGACATGTTTATAGGTCTGTCCTTCCTAGGATAAAGTTTGCTAAGCATAGTGAGATATTTATGTGTCAGCCCATCCTGGGACATGTTAATATTGGATAAATATATATACATAAGCCTTAACCCATACACCTAGTAAGTTAAGAGACACCAGAAACCGGCATCATGCTTGCAGTGGGAGGTCCATATAGTGCATGAGAATAGCTGCCCTATACAAAGAGTCTGCTCTCTATACTGACCAACCCAAGACAGGAGCAATATAGCATTCTATTTAAAAAAATGAACACTTTTAAGAATAAATATTTTTAATCTAAGGAAGGGATTTGTAATGTATATCATCTCCATGTGTGTCCTAGGCCTAAAATTAGGCCTGGGCAATAAATGATGGGGATGGGGAGACTGGGGGGGGGTCCTTGCTAGTTAAACTTGTCCTGGGCCCTGTGATTTCTGATGGTGGGCCTGGAGAAATGTGTTGGATCCAATTGGTGAAAAACACAACAGGGAATGTTTGCATTTGCACAATAATGACAATATGTACAAAAACGGAAGGACATCATGAGGGAAACTAATTTCAACATAGGGGAGAAAAACAAATTCAGTTAATTTAAATCTAGATTTAACCCCTTAAATGCTAGAGAGATCTCCAATACATTGCTTTGCATTTTAAGGAACTCTAACATCTAAAAAAAGACCTGAGGTAATATATACTAAAATCCACGGTACTCTAGTCTGACAATTTCTCTGAGGGAGCAAACATTCCTGCCTTTTCCAAGGGTGCCCAGTGCCCATTTATTGCTCAGGATTATCTGTAGATGCGCTGAGGTAAGATAACAGTATAAGAGCAGTGGAAATCAATCACAACCAACTGACTTTAGCGCTTATCTCCCAAAACAAACAGCATAACCAACATTAAATAAATGCTATCTGAAAATGATCATTTACAGAAGCATTAACCCTTTGAGCGTCAGAATGGTATGGAATGCATTGCTTTGCAATGCAGTCTGTACCACTCTGGCACTCAAAGGGTTAAACCACAAGCTAAGGATGATATTTTAGGGGTGTAACATATGAATAATTAATTTTAACATATGCTAGCTGTAAGTATGTGATATTTAAAGTTATATCAACCTATTTCAATTTTATAGTGTTAGTGGTTACTTAATAAGACCGACAACTATGTCCTCTATTCTGGTTGTTAACATCATGACAAATGCTTTAGTACCTAGGTATCTGTCACCATTAAAGAGAACTTGGCACCTAAAAACAATGTTGTTGATTTCAAAATATGTTTCAAATTCAAGTTTATGTTGCATTAGCCATTTCTGTTGGTTAAATGTATATTTTGCTAATTAAGGTATGCTGTGCAGGCACTTCCTGTTTTAGCACTACATTTCCTTCCCACTCACTGACACTGAACCTTTCTGTTGCTAGGGGGAGGTGTCATTTATGAAGGATAATGGAGAGCTAAGGCAAAAGTAAATGAAGAATATAAACTGCCTCCATGAGAGTCTCCAGCCTGTCTGACAGACTCATCAGCCAGGCGACGATACCAAAAGTGAGTGCCAGAAAGGTTATTTTTTGAATAGTGGAAGATCTCATAGGGTCGTATGTTCAAAGGGATAACGACAAAAAATTTTGTATTAAAGTCAAAAATAAGTCATTTAATGCATGAACTACATATTTTCTGTAGAGTATACGACAAAAAAACGAGTAATGTCCGTTGTGTACAACACAACTCCAGAATTGATGGGCAAAGGGGCGGGGCTAGGGCGTGGCTAAATTATTCTCCAGTGTTGTACAGAGGAAAAGAAAATTTGTCGTAACTACAAAAAATTGTCTTTGAAAAGACAAAATTTGTACGTTAAGAAAAAAGTTGAGGGAATGTGTTCTGAATGTGAGAATTTTTGTCTTTAGTTAAGACATTTTTAAAGACATTTTTGTCGTTAGTTAAGACATTTTTAAAGACAATTTTGTCGTTAGTTAAGACATTTTTTGTAGTTCCATACGACAATTTCAGTCAGAGCAAACAACATATTTCCAATCACAACTGACACTCTCTGAAATTATTAATGATCCCAACGACACTGTACTTTGAAAAGTTGATACAAACGACAAAAGCGATTTGTCTACTTCTTTGAACATATGGCCCATAGATCTGCTTGATATACCATTTGGACTGTTGTATTAGATTTATATGTTACTGAAACAGATCACACTATGTGTCAATTTTTAATCTTTTTCATGTAACCAACACATAGAATTCTCTCTGCTGCTTTATGACTAATTGGTTGATACATTGTATTCATTTACATACAACACAGTAATTTGTAAGTACAGAATGTGTTACTATTTATACTTTTTTGTGCTGTATGTATTTATGCCATTATATTACATATTGTACATTGTTATTATTTGTTTACTTTGATTGCACTTTAAAAGTTTGTGGTTAGAGCAACTTTCATTTCCATTTAGAGTTTTATTTTCTCTATTGTTTAGGGGTCACACTAGATAACACGATTGTGCTATTTGAATAATACTTTATTTACAAGCGCCTCTTGTTATATCCAGACTATGAGACAAAAAGTGCCTGTACAAGATGCTACAGTTAGCATACTGTGGCAGTCTAATGAAATAATATTGCAAATTGGACAATGTAATTCTGCTGTTCATCTGACAAGTTCCTTTCTCACTTGTTGGAGCTGGTGTGTCTGGTGACTCCCCAAGCACAAGCTTCACCCGCTTAGCGTGAGTTTTTCCTTGATAATGAGATTCCGCCACTATTGCAGATGTGAAGAACATGTTGCAGAGGGTACAGCATTTATTTTTATCCACTTCAGTCTCGTCACTTTCCTGGGAGGAAAAATAAATGAATAGCCATTAGCATACCATTATGTACAACATTCTTTATGCACAGTCCTCTCGTTACTTTCTTAAATAGACATTAATTCCTGAACTTATGTAAATCTCATATGATAAGTTAAAATCCTTAAGTGAAAATACTTACTTTACTTAAAGGGTAACTATCATCTGTTGCCCTAATGGCAAATCTCCCCTGGGAGCAGACCTGCTGATTAAGGTGGGACTGAATTGTGAGTCCCTGTAAACCAACAGAGGAGTGTAACAGGGGTCTGATGCTCCCTTGGTGTATCAGTGTTGTGATACACGCGAGCCACAAACTTGAGGATTGTGTTCCAGCTCAGGGGGTCAGTTCTCTAAACCTCAGAATGGCCGATAGGATGCATTCTATGGCTGTGCAAAGGGTTTTTGTTTGTTTTTTTTGTTTTTTTTAATTTTGCTCTCATTGACGAAAATTTAGTTAAATTTGCTATTTGTCCTTTAACCCTTTGAGTGCCAGAGAGGTATCCAAGTCATTGCATTGCAATGTGGTTCATACCTCCCTGGCAATCAAAGGGTTAATACTTCAAGAAACATATCATGTTTCTTCTGACTCAAATACTAAATCACATTTGCATTCTGATTGGTTCACAACACCAAGAGCCTGTCAGAGAATAGATAAGAATCCAAATCAGCATCAGTGATGATGAAAGCATCATGGCATTTTAATATGTGTAAAGAACTTTCTTATGATTTTAATATGCATAGGTAAATTAGTCACAGTGAGTATGAAATACAAATATGTAATTCTGGAGTACACCAACTACATCAAAGGGGACATATTAAATTGTTCATTGAATTCAAGGGTGCATTTAACCCCTTCATTTCCATAGGGGTCTTCAATGCACCTCTTTGTAACGAGTCAAAGACCTTGCTAACATTTAAGGGTTAGAAACTCCATTTAAATCATTGTGAGCAATGGGAATTTTTATTTATGCCCTATAGTGCAGTTGGATTACTGCAGCAAAAGCAGGTGTCAAATGCTCTAAGCCAATCCATGGGCACAGACTGCTTCAGTGGTCTCAAACCCAGCACATTGACATACCCGGGCAATCTCAAAATGAGCAGACCCTGAGATCTGAACCCTTAAACTTCCTTAGAACATAGAGATCAGGTGATATATCCCTGATTGCTCTAACCAGGAGGTGCTCATATCTGTCCTCATGGAACCCTTAACATACTGTAACCTAGGGTTTTCACAGCCTGAACATACAGAATACAAGCAGGACATTTCCCTCAATCTTACTGGTAGAAATGGAAGCAATATGGGGACTAAATAAGCAGTTACTTGGTGCAGATGAGATAGAATTTGGCCCAACAACACGACCAACCAGTGCAGCAATAGATAATGTATTCACAATACAACATGATCCTGTACCTTTCACTTTCGTCAACTGATGTCTTTATTCATGATGTCCTTATACCCTAGCCATGTCATGAAGACTCCCACACCAAAACAAAATCAGTGTTAAATGTCTGCACAGTTCATATTCAGTCTGCCAAGCCAACAACACTTATACCTCTTGGACCCATTACCCACGTAATACTCATGATTAAGCACAGTGAACGTAAAACACATTGATGTGGAGCACAGGACAGTTGCCAGTGTTCCTGGGCTCCCTGAATTACTACGTCCTATGTCCCAAATGATGTTACTACGTATCGGTACATGATCATATTTTTCTTTATACCAGGTAAGTGTGTCATAGTGGAGCCCTCACTCATTGTCTGCCATTACCTAAGTGACCAATTGTCATGGAACTGTAATCATCCACATATCTCGTTGGATGAGTTCTGCATTGCTCTATGTCTCCTCCTTCTGGCTGTTGCTATTTTAATGCATGTAGATAGCTAGACAGAAAGCTAGATAGCTAGATTAGATAGATAGATCTATATTTTTATCATTTGATTCTCCATCATAAACCAGTACTAGAAATCATATATTTACACTGAACTGTTGTACTACCTAGGTATATGCATCCTTCCACTTAATAAAGATCCTCTAATTTCTGAAAGTTCCTTTAACCTCTTGAGTGCTATAGGCATCTCCTATGCAATGCATTGCAATGCACTGAAGAACACTCTATCATCCATGTGGTTAAACAAAAACAACCAAATCAGCAGAAAGCTTACCAGAAAGGAAGTAAAACCCTAAAGACCTAAACTATGCATCCTGACTACTGCTAACATGCTGCTCAAGCTCAGGGGTTAAAACTAACAGATCTGCATGGCTCTGTACTCGGAGGAGTAGGAAGAAAGAGGACCCACTTCCAAATCTAATTATGACTGGCTCTAGAGAAGCTGAGACCGAAATCTCAAATCCCAATAGAACCAGTGTGCTTGCACAGAGAGGAAATCTCTCTGTAGAAGCCCATATAAGGCCATCAATGTTGGATTCTCTGGCACTGGACTTCTATGGGGTGTTGATGGGGAGGGGACAAGTTCACATGAGCGCAGGCACTGACATCATACAGCTGTGCAGATCTCCATGATCGGCAGGGTAAGTTGGTACAGAACCAGTGAATTAATAACTATGGGAACTGTTTTCCCATATCTCTAAGGGTGCAGCCAGAGCTTTTAAACCCTCATCTTAGTAATGTGTTGGAGACCTTTCTAGCATTCATGGGGTTATCCCCACTTAAATCAATGGGAATTCTGGAAAATGTAATTCAACCTCAGTGATACAGTTGGTTTTCTTGAGAATTGCTCCAGTTCTTCTTAGTACACCAGACTCTGTATTTTCATTTTTATTAGATAGATAAATAGGAGAAAAATGTTCTTCTTAACACTTGCGATTAGCCACAAGATGATTACCACTAAGGCCCACATGAAGAATATTCATCTTGACCAAACGTAGGAGGATAGATGTCTACATAATTTACCAAGTAACAAAATAAACCACTTACATGCAGTTGTAAAAATGCCAACCCAATTGATCCTAACCAGCAATGAATAATTCATCCAATAGCTGGAGAATTATTTTCTAGAATAAGCAGGGCAATTTTGTGATGAAGCCAAAAAAGAAATATTTGTACAGTGTGCGTGTGAAAAGAAAAAGGATGCTAATCTACACAATGGTTCTCATTTCTTTAAATAATCCATTGCTAAAACGAACAGGGCAGAACTCCAAGCATGTGTTTCTCCCACACAAAGGAACAGAGACATTGAGTGAATTGATAACAAAAGGAAGGAGAGCAAGCAGAAGACACTGGCAGGTTACGGAAATTCTAACACTAAAATACAACTTGGCATTATACTAAATAATACTGATTAACACTTAAAGATATATATGAATATGTTTCCATATCTTGATAGAATTTAAAGCAGAACTATCACCCTAAATAAAGTCCCCCCCCAATAATTAGTCATATAGCAATAAGCTTAGAAATAACACTATAATCCAGCTTAAGTACAGCGTTAATAAGAAATCCTACTTCTTCTGAGACTGACGGCCAGGCTTCTTGCTTTAGAGGCATCTGCGCACCTGCACCATCAGTCCCTTCCTGTTACCTTAAGGTACAATACAGCGCCTCCTAGAGGAGAAAGGGATGTAGGTGCGCAGATGTCTCTAAGCCAAGATGTCTGTGCTGATGTATGGGGCGTGATTCTAGGGCAAGCCATCTGTACCATAAGAAAGGACAAAGCCTACTAATATTTTGATGAGCCAGTACAATCCTTAGTTCACTAGGTGGTCACCTAGGTCCCCTATAGGGCAGGGCCAGCCCTGATTTTCATTAATTTAGTCATGTTTTTTTGACTCCATGAATGCTATTAAAATTGGACCTGACACCTTAATTCAATTTTGCACATGTGAATACTGCCTATGTGTCATATTATCCTAAACACAAGCAAAGGCATACTTTCTAAGGTATTCATACTTGGTGTTGTATGTTAATGTATGCTAATGAACCTTTCTGGTGATGTTTGATATGCTAATTAAGCTCTGTCCTGCACCAAGAGACTTTAATTTTCAGTTTTTCCAGAAATAACAGTGTGAATATCTCCTAAACTATTTAACTGCTGGATTTTTTATCTAACATAAAACACAGGAGGTTTTTAATGAAGTTTTCAAATATGCAAATAAATTCATGGTGACAGGTTCCCTTTAAGCAATGCGGTGAAGACATCTCTAACACAGATGGGTAAAATGTCAGTTTAAAGCAATTCATTTGTGAATGTGTTCCTTGTAGAGCACTTGGATTGTTCCCATTTTGATCTTGCCTGAAAGATGTGCCAAAAAAAGCATCCTTCCCAAGTTTCCTGGGCCTGCTAAAGTAACATAGATTCTATATTGACTCAATTTGTCCATAAAGAAGGTTCTTAATCCTCAGCAGGATTAATAAAAACAAAGAACATGGTCTAAAAACCCTATATTATTTAACCTCCTCATAACAAGTGATGTCACATTTCTGGCCTTTCAGAACGGGTGATGGTCCTGACAAGTAGAAGACTTCATGAACACAGCCCACCTCAGGGCACTCTGTGATCGTGTTTGGGAGGCTGTAACTGACTGCTCCAGAACCAGAGCAGTCAGTTTCAGGTTTTCCCCAGCGGGCCAATACATGTGATCTCTGCTACAGTGATCATACGTACCAGTTTAGCCAATGACAAAGACAATGTATACCATGCATTGCCTTTGTCAGTGTTCTCTGCCTCTCTCTTGCTCACAGTGATAATGAGGAAGAGAAAAGCAGAGAATACATATCCCCAGATGGGGAAAGGGCCACAATGGGGGAATTATTCAATTATTCTAGTTCTGGATTCAGAAATAGAGGTAGAGCAGTTTTGTTCACTTGATGATCTACTGCCACCTCTTTATCACTGAATAAATGATTTAGAGCAAGACCAAAGTACATTATTTACACAGACTAATTTATAAACATATATACTGAATTTTAAATAAAAATTAATGTAAGTTTTATTATTGTGAAGCATTGTGATACGCTAATATACATACCACACAGTCTGATATGTCACCTTAAAATAATTAAAATCTTTCTGTTTGTTGCACTGTAAAATAAAGGATTACTGCCCCTTTAACCCTTTGAGTGCCAGAGAGGCATCCAATGCATTGTGTTTCTATGTCACCTTAAGATAATTAAAATATTTCTGTTTGTTACACTGTAAAATAAAGAATTACTGACCTTTTAACCCTTTGAGTGACAGAGAGGGATCCATTGCATTGTGTTGTGATACCTCTCTGGCACTCAAAGGGTTAATGACAAAATATTCCTATGGGCAAAGGTCCCCTTTAAAGCGGAACTTTCACTCAAATCGTTATGCACATAGTGATACGCATATCAATACTAGTACTATCCTGAATAAGTCCGGCGTTATTAAGGAATCCTACTTGTTCCGAGATGCACAGGCAGGTATCAGAGCAGACATCTTGCCGAAGAGACATCTGTGCGTCTGCGCTGGCCATCCCACTCTCCTCTAGGATTGGCGAGGGGGCGTTGCATTGTACATTAAGGCACAGTAAGGGACAGAAGGCACAGGCGAACAGATTCCTCTACAGCAAGATGCCTGCCTGTGCGTTTTGGAACAAGTTGGATTTCACAATAACACCTGTCTTATTCAGGATAATACTAATACTGCTATGCGTATCACTACGTGCTTAATTATTTGGGCAGTACTTAGATCTGAGTGATAGTTCTGCTTTAAAGAAGCAGGACATAAGGCAGGTAAACAGCAGTGAACTGAAAATGCCACAGTATAAAAAAAACAAGAACTAACTGAGGGCTTAGGGTTTCACCATGAGACTTAGGGTTTCACCATGAGACTTAGGGTTTTGACAAAAATCTCAGTCTCAGGGTGAAGTGCCAAAGTCTCTGGGTGAGAGAGTTCAGTGTTATGTGCTACATGATCTGTACCAATTAACTGCTTCTTTAGGAACTAAATCGATGTGTGTATATAAGCAGTGAGACTCACAATCTTACAGCAATCAGGGACATTTTGCTGTAATCTATGTTAAGAAGAGAACTAAGGGTTAATATTTTAAAGCTCTCAGGGTCAGGTCACTTTGATAGTTTCTAGGTATGGCTACAGAATGCAGACACATCTGCAGGTGCAGATAGATAACAGGTGCAGAGCCAACGTGCAGTCTATGCAAAGGGAATTACAGGGTAGTGAAAAGCCAAGAGATAACAGTAATGATAAATCAAAGGCAATAACCGAGTCACAGGATGATGAGTCTAGTTATTCGAAAACACATAAAGACAAAATACAAATAGGCCGGAGATACAAAGTAAATCGTGAAATATTGGAAAAATAACCAGGCGGTATTTACTAAATTCTAAAGTTTCCTTTAGGGGAAATGTCTATGCGTTGCAATGCGTTGTGCACCCCTCGGGCACTCAAAGGGTTACTTATCTTCCATGACAACTCCCATTTTAGCAATGAACAGATGAGGGTCAGGTTATATCAGTGATATAGCTATTATCGTGAGTTGTGTCCAGCTGCACCAAAATCATATTTTCTTCCAGTAGTCATTATGAACTGTAGTGTTGTACATATAATCTAAAAAAAAAACCTCAGCATTAACCCCTTAAATGCTACAGAGGTCTCTAACACATTGAGAAACAATATACTAGAGACCTCTCATTAAAATCAACAGAGGGTTTTATTGAACAAGAAGAAAACATGATTTCCAGGCTGCTGCCAAACCCCCTTGTTCTTCTGGCACTCAATCTAACAGCAGTTTAATCTCTGTGTACCCAAATGTACCGAGATTTAATGTATTCAATTCTTCAAACATTTATTACGTATATTGAACAGTCATATTCACATCAATACTTTCCATGGATGCATCATATTAAAATAAGCCTTTGATGCCTGTTTGGCTTAATTAGAAACTCCAGAGTGAGCATAATTCAAAACAGTACCATAAAACAGCAGAGCAGAGTGAATAGATTGCCACTGTTTGCTTGCTGTCTGCTTGCTGCACATGTATCTTTTATGTTGCTTACATGTTGCAGACATTAATCATGTGGTTGTTTTTCTACTATGACAGAAGTAATTCACCGAGATAGTAAATTATTTCCTGGATTAAAATATATGCACTGTATTGCTATGAGTTTTCTCACGAAGACCTGAGAATCTAAAGGAACTGATTGAATCAATCCAGCTCACTGGTGAGCACAGGGCAGATAAATTATGGAATATATCTTTGCATTCTGCCTCCGAATCCGCTCTTGCACACATTATAGGAAAAGACATTTGAATGGTGACATGAACAGAAATGGGTTTAGAACTGATTAGAAGGGAATATTATAGATTCAGCAGGAGGTAATTACGCTGGTGCAATGGGCACAATTATGCAAGTAACCCTATGAGTGCCTGAGAGGTATGCGTTGGATACCACTCTGACACATAAAGGGCTAAGCACAAGGGGTGTCTAATCAGAGATGAAATGACATTCCAGGTTCCCCTTGGCAAGGAATTCTAGATGCCATTAGCATCACCCATAGCGACACACCATTCCTCACATGGCCCTCCCTCAGTCCCATCCACTGTTTACTTGCACAGAAAATACCTTTGGCCCTTAACAAGCAAGGACAAAAAATAAGTTTGTTGCTTTGCAATGCATTGGAAGATATCTCTAGCATCCAGTAAATAACCTCTAAAGGGGGATAAAACTGGTGCAGGGTCACAGAAATTTCCCTGGCTATACCCACAATACAGAATGTGGGTGTATTCAGCACAGCTGACGCACACTTCAAAATTTGAAGATCTAGGCAGTTGCCTACTCTGATTATTGGGAAATCTGACCCTGTGTCCATTGCATTGTCCTGCACTACCCAAGGGCAAAAAGTCCAAATGACCAGTTATTTGAAGCAGCTGATTGTGCAGTTTCCACAGTGGTATAAGCTGTCTACCTTTCTTCATAGCTGTAATGATTATATGACCATTTTAGATCATGTAGGCCATTTAACAGTATGAATACCAGAGGAGTGTGCAAAGCATTACATACCCCTTTGGCACTTATAGGGTTAAAAAAATCAAACCGATAGGTCATAGTAGGCATAGTTTGGTGCTACTGAGACCCCCTAAGGTATGTTAATCCATAACACTGAGTAACATTTTTCACATAAAGACAGTATCTGCTAAATACAGTAGAAAATTCCAATGTGTTTGAGTCCTCTCTAATGTTTAAATGGTTATTAAAAACAAACAAACAACAACAAAAAATACAATGCAATTAAGAAAAGGGGATTTTAAATATTTGTATTTGAACCCTACGGTGCAGTTGTGTTTGCTCCAGAATTGCACTTCTTTATCTTGATGAATAAGGCCCAATATGTGCCATTTTTAATATGCAATCTTTGCTTCTTTATTTGATAACAGAATAAGGTTTTCATGTTTCTAACATCAATCTAAGGAATAAACACTCTAAAAGGAAAAGCTCTCACGTACTACTGGGAATATTTACTTTGATAATTCTGTCAATGTTTAGTCTAACGTGTCTTTAATACATTATCTACTCTGAGGCAGCTGTATTAGTGGATAGCAGCGGAAGTTGTTACTTTAAAAAGCAGAATAAATTAGGGGAGGATTTCCTCAATCCAAAAAGATAATTGTACATATGAAACACTGACTGACTTTACATCAATTTTTTCCATTAACATTTAAAATGTCAGGTTAAACTAAACCTCCTCCTTAAAAAATATTAATATTTTACGCTACAAAATAAGCCATGAATTTAACTATTTGTGTGCCACACCCTTCTCCAACACTTTGCAAAGTAAGAGGTATCTCTAAGATACAAGGGGGGAGATTCACTAAAGAGGTGATAAAATGTAGATGACGTCTCCAGTGATATCACTTCTCCAATTCCTATGTTATTCTATGGAGCCTATGCACTAAGATCTCCAAAGTTGAAAAAATCTTAGTGCATAGGCTCCACAGAATAACACAGACATTGGAGAAGTAATAGACTGGAGAAATCATCTCCATATTATCACCTCTTTAGTGAAACTACCCCAAGGAGTTAAATAGATTTCCTGAAAAATAGTAAAAACAGCTCATTATAAAACAGTAAAAGTAGTCTTTTTGCAGAATATTTACACATATAGCCATGTTTCCAGTTTACACAATGAAATAGCCACTTGGTTCTAGTTTTTTGTTACAGTGATATCACTTCTCCAGTTCCTATGTTATTCTATGGAACCAATGCACTAAGGTTTATATAATTTTGGAGATCTTAGTGCATAGGCTCCATAGAATAACATAGGAACTGGAGAAGTAATATCACTGGAGAAGCCATCTCCACTTTATCATCTCTTTATCACACCTTAGTGCATCCCCATCCCTTGTTTAGTCCATATCATTAAACGAAGAGCAGAGGATCAGAACACCCCAAAACACCCATACCCCTTTTAAGCGCCAGAGGAGTATGCGATGCATTGGTCTGCATTGTGTTACATACCCCCTCCGGAACTCAAAGGGATATACTCCCACACTACCTTTCCCTAAGCACAAGTGGTGTTAAAGGAGAAGTAACCTCTTACTAATAACACCCTCCTACCTTACTATGACCATAAAATCTTAGTGGCCCCCTATGAATTTTGTCATTATGCCTTTCTTCAAAAGATAACACCTTCAATCAGTCCTGGAATTTATGTCCATAGAGGTGGACATGACAGTTGCTAGTATTTATTTATTTAATTTATTTTCAGCTGAATCAGGCAGAGTTCATGAGCCTACCTAACCCTTTAAAAACCAGAAGAGTGTGTTATGCATTGCAAAGCAATTTACTTCACTCCCCTGTTGTCCTTACAGACTTAAAATTACTATGTTTAATGGGCAGAGTTTGTGTTCTGTGTTCGTGCTACAACTGTCATATCTGCCTACACAGACATGACATCCAGAACAGATTGAAGATGTCATAGCTTGAACAAAGTCACAAAGGCAACATAGCTAAGTGGGAGATTATTATTATGATAAGGTGCTATTTCTCCTTTAAAGCAAGAATTTCTCACATAAATACCATAAAATCTCAGATATAATACTCACCTGTATATAATACACCGGAGCAAATTATACCCAAGATTTTAGGGGAAACAAGAGTGCTTATGTATAATACACATACTTGTATTCCCCCTGTCTCAACTCACCCCTGGAGTCGGCTGTGATCAGCTGTGCACAGAGGGCGGCACCCTGCCACCCGCTTCCAGCAAATCTCTGCGAAGACCTTTTCATTTAAGCCAATGGTAATACCTCAAGGTTCTCACAGGGCAATACAGTAATCCAATGCACAGATCTCTGCTCATTGGACGTACTGTATTGCCCTGTGAGGACCTTGAGGTATTACCATTGGTATAAATGAAAAGGTACTCGCAGGGATTCGCTGGAAGCAGGCGGCAGATGTAAAAGTGCCGTCCGCTGTTAACAGCTGATCACAGCCGATTCCGGGGATGAGCTGAAGCAGAGCAGGAGGCAAACGGAAGCAGTTTACACCGGGGAAACAAAAAAAATGATGCCATTTTTTTACTCATGTATAATACCAACCCCCCACTACATTTAAGGTGAAGAGGGGCTAAATTGTGCATATTATAGGTAACATTTTACGGTACTTTAGTACATTGGCAATAGGAACATAAAAAAATAAATAAAGCATTGATTTTAGTATATGATTGTATTAGTACATGTCCCCTCCTGAGGCACATAACTGAATAACAAATTCTACACGTCTGTTTAGATCCTGTTCCCACCCCTCCAGCACTCAGAGGGTTAATGCACGCAGTCCTTAATCCTTTGAAAATTAGAAGGACATAAAACATATTGCTCTTCCAATATGGTAACATAGGTAAAAGGTGGTACCCTGTTAGCCATAGAAAAAGCAGGAGATGGTAGAGTAAAAGGCTGTGTAAATTATACTTTATACTCCAGTAGAGGCATCTCTTTGTATCTAGCCATGTGGTACAAGATGTATTTCCCTTTTGATGTGTGAATAGCGCCCATCAATTTAGTGTGTAGAGAGTTTGTGACTTGCAGCCGAAGATGGATAAGTCTATGGAATCTAAGAGTTAGCCCTTCAAGTGCCAGAGGGGTTCTTAATGCATTACTTTGCAATGCATCGCGAAGCCCTCTGGCACTCAATGGGCCAAAATTTGTTTATTGTGAGGGAATTATGTGACATAAATGAATTGTCTTGGTCCAGGATGTTGTTCAGAGTGTTAAACTTAGTCATCAGTTTATACTCCCAGATCTGTCTGTATACCTGTGTCTGAAAGTTTCCCATGTGGGCAGTCACCCTGAGAAATGTAATGTCTGTGACCAGTTTTACAAAAATGTTCATCCATTGGGTGTTTCTTTTCTTGTTTACACTGGACCTTTGAGAATTAATCCTTTTCTTAGAGTTTGTTCTGCCTCACCTACATGTAATGCTGTGTTGGGACATGTCACACAGGTTATTTGTTGGATGACATTAGAGGATCTCTAGGAGAATTTGCCCTTGATATGGTTTTGGTGGAAATGTGGAATGGGAACCTTATCTGTGCCACATATGTGAGCATGGGTTCTACATCTCTTTTGTAGACAAGTACCATTTTCTATTGCATTCTTACGGAAGTGCTTTACCAGCAGTTGTTTCAGGTTGGAGGGTTGTCTATATGAGAGGAGTGGAGGTTTAGGGAATATTCTTTTAATCTGCCACCAGGGCCGGCGCCACCTATAGGCGAGGTAGGCGCCGGCCTAGGGCGCACATTCTCTGGGGGCGCATTGGGGCCCATCCCACCCCCCCGCATTCTTATTTAAATCGATTGGAATTTTATTACATATGATACATTAACCGATAATTACGACAATTCCGCTTAGTACATAAACTCCTAATTACAGATATAGCTCAAAACACCACCCACATCAACTTCGCCTTCCTTAATGTCACAATCCATCACGCAGTACAGGAGGAAGACTACGTTAAACTGCACGTTCCCTGTAGGATCGACTGCCGATGACTGGAACATTTAAAGGGATAGTAATACTTCGTTTTAACTTTATTTTATTTTGTAGGCATTAAAAAAACATGAAGAATGATATGTCTTATCTCTCAGACCTTTATGGTTTATGAGATATTCACAAGCAAAGTTTCCCCTCCCCGGCCCTTTTACCTAGTGTAAGCCATCTCTTCTCAGATGTGGATCTGGTTGTATGACCAGACAGATAACAGAAGGGGACAATTTTCTTTGTATGAAAACAATGAAAGCCCTTCCCCCCTTGACAAGTTTTTCAGCTTTTTCCCTTATCTTTTGAAGATTGTCCCTCTCTGCAGTCTACCTGGGCACCTCCCTTCTGATCTGGTTGAACGGGGGGGGGACTTTGTTTGTGAAT
Source organism: Rhinophrynus dorsalis (assembly GCA_037306005.1). Taxonomy (NCBI): domain Eukaryota; kingdom Metazoa; phylum Chordata; class Amphibia; order Anura; family Rhinophrynidae; genus Rhinophrynus; species Rhinophrynus dorsalis. The sequence continues at coordinate 77,453,340 of CM074724.1, forward strand.
ATCTCTTAAACCATAAAGGTTTGAGAGATAAGACATATCATTCTTCATGTTTTTTTAATGCCTACAAAATAAAATAAAGTTAAAACGAAGTATTACTATCCCTTTAATCCAATAGCAAAGCATCTCATGGCCGCAGCGAAGTCTTGATCTGTGATCCGAGCCGCTCAGGCCGTGCCAATCCCAAGATGGCTACCTAACGTCATTATAGTATAGAATCCATGGGAACCTGACTTGTTTAGCTGTTTATGGGTGTGCCCCTGTGATGTACTTTATATAGGAGGGTCACTGGTTTGGGGGCGTGTCACTGTGTCCGGCTTGGAGGGTGAATGGACTGAAGAGTCTGGCGTGGTGGAGAGAAGTAAAGCAATAATGTATTTTCCGGAGAGAAGTGATGAAAGGGAAGAGGGGGGAAGACGTGGAAGAATTAATGAAGAGGAATATGCAGATGACAGTAGAAAGGTGTGGCGGCAGCGAGATATATATGGGGAAGGGAAGTGATAGACGAAAAAGATTAAGGAGGAGCGAAGGACACTTGCTGAGGATGGGCATTAGTATATGGAGAAATATATACTGAGTGGGGGGAGGAGATGGTTAAATATGGTGATGGGGATGAGAAGAAGGGGAGACATAATGATGGGGATGATAAATGGAGAAATAATGATCAGGATGAGAAGCAGAGAGATAATAATAGGGGGTGAGAAGAAGGGGGCAAATAATGATAGGGGTGCAGACAAGAGGGGGAGATAATGATAGGGGATGAGAGGAAGGGGGTAATAACGATAGGGGATGAGAAAGAGGAGGAGATAATTGTAAGGGGTGAGAGGAGGGGGGAGACAGGGCCGGCGCCACCTATAGGCGAAGTAGGCGCCGGCATAGGACGCACATGTACTGGGGGTGCGGGCATGCAGAAGAGAAGTATCCCGTTGGCTTTGGTATCCAATTGAGGTGTACCCGCTAGGCGTGTACAGCTGCGTCATGCTCTGTCCTAGCTGCTGCGCTCCCTCATCGATGTCGGCCCTTTAGTAATGCAGAGTGCGCTGACAGTCAACATCTCCCAGCGTGCTCTGCATTACTGAAGAGAAGACTGCGCGGGAGCTCCAGCTACAGCTCTGTGATGGGGGCCAAGTTGGGGCTGATGGGTGCCAAGTTGGGGGCCAAGTTGGAGCTGGTGGGGGGCAAAGTGGAGCTGATGGGGGCAAGTTGGAGATGAGGGGGCAAGAAAAGAGGTGGGGTTTAAGTAGGCGGGGTATAAAGGGGTGGGACCCAAGGGGCGGCAAAACTAGGTTTTGCCTAGGGTGGCAAAAATCCTTGCACCAGCCCTGTCTGCCACTAGTATTTAGTATAGTTCAGCACTTTTGAACTTTACCATAGAACCTCAAGCTGGAGGCTGTAAGTGACTATTAATGTCACTCTGGTCTCTTCCTGTGGATGTTTGTATTCCATGAGATTTCCTCTGGGTACACTGTTGGCTCTCTGAATTTGGATGTCCGTGACCTTGGGATTATATCCATGACTGATAAAATCATGGTCAGAAGTCTCAGAGTATATGCAGTTATACCTCAGGGCCTGGCTGTAAACAATAGAGTTTTTTTTGTATCTGAGATAATTAGCCCTTCTGTTGATTTGCGGTACAGAGATTTCCAGATGAAGATGTTACTAATACTGATTGTGGTATGCTCTGAGAATTCTGACCGAGATAAACATCTTAACATTTCAAGACAGATTTTATCAGTCAGGGATATAATGCCAAGGTCGCGGAACCAAATTCAGGAATCCACCAGTGTACTCAGAAGAAATCTCCTAGAATATAAACAACCACAGGAAGAGAACAGAGTGTCATTAGTAGTCACCTGCAACCACCAGCTTGAAGTTCTACACAAAATCTCAAAACAGCTCCAAACAATATTATATTCTGGTGACAGATTAGAAAGAATATTCCCAAAACATCAGCTCCTCTCCTATAAACAGCCCCCCAATCTGAAATAACTGTTGGTGAAGAGCTTCCTTAAGATTGCAACAGAAAATGGTACTTCTCCCTGTCTACAAAAGACGTGGAACCTGGGTGCACATTTGTACTGCAGATAAGGTACCCTTACCACATTCACATCAAAATCACAACATCAAGGGCAACGTCTACGTCAGATCATTTAATGTCGTTTACCTCAAAATGTGAGTAAAATGTCACAACACAAGATTATATGTAAATGAGTCAGTATGAATTCTAAGAAAACTGATGGACTCTTATAGGTCCAGTGTGAACAAGAAAAGAAACACCCCAGTGGGTTATCATTTTTGTAAAACTGGTCACGACATCAAAGATCTGTACTGATAGGACTGATACTGATAGGACACTTTCAGACACAGAGAGTATAAATTGATTACCAAATTTAACACTCTGAACTGTGGCCTGTACAAAAACAAGGAATATATATCACAATATTCCACACGATAAAAAAATGTTGGCCTTTTGAGAGCCAGAGGACTATGCAATTCATTGCAAAGTGCTGCGTTGAGCACCCCTCTGGCACTAGAAAGGTCAACTCATTCATTCCATATACTTAGCCATCTTTGGCCTCTTCTGGAGTCTACAGAATAATTTACACAGATACAAGTAATAAGAGTTTCACCTCCAGTGGAATTCAAATCAACCAAGAATTTACATGAATGTATAACATATGTCATGTATTTTGTATCCAGCCTTCATTCTAAACATGTCTGATTAAGAGACCTAAGTTGTACTGAAAGCCTGCATTCACATTTACTCCAGTCTCAGGCTTTTTTCAGCATTCAGATGCTTTCTTGGTAAATTGATCTTATTACTACATAAATATGTAATCCTTCCTGATGTCCCATGGGATACGTGTTAATCCTTTGTTGAACAAGGGCCAGTATCTCATGCATTCAAATACAATGTTCCCATTCTTAGACAACAGACATTGTCTGGCAAGGATATATGCAGAATAGATTCAAAGAAGGAAACACAACATCCATTTCTGTCACCAATAAAAGAAGATTACAGCTAAACCCCTTGAGGATCGGGGGGGGGGGGTGCAATGTATTGTTCACTTCTCTGGTTCTCCTGTGGTTAAACAAGCAGTAAATGTTTTAGTCTGGAAAATATTAACAGACATATTTGTTTTAACTGCAAAATAATACAAGCACACTTCCTTATTAAAGACCAAGTTACTCTTTCTTTTTTATTTTCTTGAGCACCAACTAGTGACCAGAGGGCAGAGTTGTATTTTTGGACGAGATGTTCAAAAAGTGGTGGTAACTCAAATTGTATGTAATTAGATTAAAAAAGTCTTTACACCATGGGCCATAAATTCTCAGAACTGTTTTTTTCTGAGAATTTTTTTACATTTTTTACATCCAATTCCGCCATCTCCATCAAATGGAAAAAGCAGTCTTTAAACTGGATGTGGTTTAATATACCGTCACATTGTAATTATTAGAAACAAATATTCTTTTAACCGTCATGTTTTATCTGATTAACGTAATTTTTCCTGACAAAATAATAGTTGTCTAAACTTGAAGAAGACAAATTAAAGTACTATTGCAGAAGTGAGAAGTAGTGGTATGCAGTTAACAGTTAAAAAAAAGTCTTTGCTTGTTACAAAATTTGTCATTTTAAAGACAAAAAAATTATTTGTTTCTTGAAAATTTTCATTTCAAAGCAAAATCAAAGACGTTTTTTAACATCCAAATTTTTAAGGGCAATGTTCATCAAGATCTTCTTACCGTGATTTTTAAGTCTTTATGACACAATTTCAAATGTGACTAATTTACTTCTGAAAATATTGTCCTACTTTTACCACCAACTCATGATCTGACAATGTTTTTATTATGACGACTTTTTGAACATCTCACCTTAGACTAAAGTTTTCCATAGTGTAGAGTGCAAGTATCAAATAATATGGACATTTTTGTATGTTTTGTAGGACTTTTTTCAGCTGAATAAATCAAGGGAGGTGTTACATTTGAAAAATGACTGCAGCTCAAACTTGCATTTTTTATAGTAACAATAGTTCCTTATAGACTGCTGTAAACATAGTACCCTCCTAAAATAACAGGGCATGGAAGCACTACAAAAAAATATGCAAGTTTGGACAGTAATAACTCTTGAATGTGTCATCCAGCAGTGGATATACCCTTGTGCTACTCTGCAGGAAAAGTCCTACAATATTTTTTTCATACCTCTCTGGCATTCAAAGGGTTAAATAGTATTTACGAATTTGTGATTCTTCATGACAGAAGAAATATCTATACATTTTTTTAAATTAGAAGTGTGAATGTGCCACTAGATAAAGTACCACGATTACCACTAACCACCACCAGTGCTAAAATGATCCTGCCACAATCCAGCATACAGTCTTTATATATAAATATAAATGCTCTCAATCAGACTTTGGTGATTTTACAAGAGCTTTCAAAATGACCAGTTTGTTGTATGTTTTGGGTTTATTTTGATTTATTGATTATGCTAATTAAAGCATGCCAGGCAGGCACTTCCGGTCTGAGCCCCACATTACCTCTCTCAGTCACTGACACTTAAAGGGATAGTTATGTTTCACAAAAGAAAAAAGAAACTCAGATTAATCTTCATAGTATTTGGGCTTTGGAGAGCATTATTTTAATACTGTCAGAGTTGTAGTTCAAGAGTAATTGAATGATAAAATATCCCCCTCCCATCCCTTTCACCTCAGAGCAGCAAGACTGTCCAGATGGATTGCAGAGAGGGACAATATTCACCGAGCATAAGGAAAAACCTGAAAAACTTGGCGAGGGGGCAGGGTGTTCTTTATGATCACAGTAAGAAGATTGTCCCTTGCTGCAAGCTGCCTGGTCAAGTGACCATATTCCATATCTGAGGGGAGGCGGCTTACACTAGGTAAAAGGGGTGGGAGTGGGATACTTTATTGTTCAATTACTCTTGAACTACAACTCTGACAGCATTGAAATAACACTCCCCATGGCCCAAATACTATGAAGATTAATCAGAGCTGCTTTTTTGTGAAACATTACTATCACTTTAACACTTTCAGAACTAGGGGATTGGTAATGCATTGCTGAGCAGTGTCAGAGAGTCAGGGAGATAAGGTAGGGCTAGGAAAGGAAGCGTCTGTACAGCATGCCTTAAGTAGCGTTATAAATGTCTATATAACTCAACATACCAAAAGTTATAAATACAAAATGGCTAATGCAACATACACCTGGTTTTGAATGGTATTTCAAAATAACCAAAATTGTTTTTAGGAGATAAAGTGCCTTTAAATAAACTGTTCAGTGCAGCAGTATATAAACTGGTAAATAAAATACAGCAGTTTACACATACACTAGACATTAGAGCAATATTTAAATTAATAAATAAAATAGTCACCACAAACCAAGAGTTTGCCTGGAGCAGGAACATTGGGTTTGTTCTGTTCACACCCACAAATCAGAATGGTGGGTGTGGTCAACACATCTGAGGAACCTATCACAATTAGGTCCCCTTAGGTGGTTGTCTAATGGGAAAAAGGTGCCTAATGGGAAATCTAGCCCTATGCTTGTAGCTAAAAACTTCCATTTCACAGTATGTATTTATTTTAAGCCACCATAAAAATAAACACTCTGAATGAGTAGACAGGAGTGTCCCCATCCAGAGGCTATGCTCTGCAGAAATATGTAAGATGAAGATCAAATAATGAAACAGAGGTCTTCAGCTCTAAGCTGCGGCTGAATTCTAATGCTGAAGAAATTATATTTATACAGGACTGTTAAATGTAGGATTTCTGCCTGGGTAAGTCCTCCTGTCAAATAAAGATTCACTTGTTTTAAAGTTATAGTAATACCTGGATTTAAGAAGTTTTAATATTGTTCATTTGAAAAAAATGAAGTAAATCCCATTGCTTAATAGCATTGTCTACATAGAAATACTTCCTTAGAACGGTCTACAAAGTGTGCCTGCCTCCCAGGCACACATTTCAGACCATCCTAATGAAGTATTTCTTTGTAGATAATGGTATTTCGGCTTGGCTGAAGAGATGACCGGTGGCATGACCAGAATCTCGATCTGTCAGCTAGAGCAGGGATCAAAATTTCAAGTCCTGAGCTACTAGCCGGGCCTGAAAAGTTACTCGCCACCAGTTTCCACACCTAGCTCCACCCATATCCCCACCTTTAACCCCACCCATCTCAAGTTCTCTTTGAATAGTAGCAATAGAGGCATGACATTGCCCGTGTGGTTTAAGGCTTTGAGTGGCAGAGGGGTGTGTAAATAACTAGCAATGAGTTGGGTAAACTGGTACTGAAAAGTTTAAGTGCCTGAGTGGCAAACACATATCCAGTGCATTGCAAGGTATGTGTTGGGTACCCCTCTGGCATTGAAAGGTTTAACCCTTAAAGTGGCAATGATGTATACAATGCATTGATGTTGGCTAAACCTTTTGCACTGAAAGGTGTAAGCATTTTTTAATGACAAAGAGGTATGTAATGAAATGCAATATGTGATACTTGTATAAGACTGAAAGGGGTAAGCAACCACCCATGTGCTGGGGATCCCAGAGCTAAAGGTTTAAGTATTTGACCGCCCTGTCAGTGGCAAATAGGTATCTGATGCTGTATGGCAGTGAAAGAGTTAAACCTTGCAGTGTAAAAGAGGTATCCAATGCCTTGTTTGGCAGTGCAATACATGTTTGGCAGTGCAAGGAATAATCATGTTAGTGGCACAGAGGTATCTAGTGCATTGGATACCTCTTTGCCAGAGACAAGGCAGTGAAAATTTTAAACGTTTGCGGCAGAGAGCTATCCACTGAAGTTGGATAATCATTTCACAGCCAAAGAGGTGTGGAATGTATTGGACAGCAGTGTGGCACTTAAAGGGTTAAAACAGACAGTTTTAGTGGGGATGATGTGACCGAACCTTGTGAACAGAGAGACACAGACAAACACAGTCACAGAGAGAGACACACAGTCAGAGAGAGAAACACACACACACACACTGTAGAAATATCTCCTGGGGTCAGTTGTCAAGTTCTCCACACAATTCATCCCCTGTTAGACTGGCAAATCTGCAATTTATCAGACTGTCCAGTTAAGCAATAGTCCCCCCTAAGAGGAGTGACATTATTGATTTTACCATGAGTACTAGAAGTCACCACACAGTAATAACTACTCTTTAAACTGGATGAAAATACTGAGAGCTACATATAAAACACAAAAGCATGGTATTGACAGATTTTGGGTTAATTAGTCAAACCTTGACATCCAGCCTGTTATAGCCTGTCTGGTGTTCTGACTTTTTGACAGAAGGAAGTGTCACAACAATCTTTGCTGACAGCAAATCCACGCTTCTCACTATCTGATCAGGTCAGAAAGGCCAGTAGCCTGAGCAGCATTTTAGGAATTCCTCACTCGCTGACTCTGCTGTCTTAGTACTGAGGAGGACTAACTGAGGAGGCAGCCAAGGGTGCATTAAGGCATACGCTGTGTGTGTGCGTATCTAACAAAGCACGACGCACATGCACAGTTAAAATTTCAGCATCTCGCTGCTCTTGAGCAACGAGGCTAATTACAATATAAGCAACACAAAAACTGAAGAAAATAGAAGATAGAAAATAAAACAGACCAATCTCAGTTTAGTTGTCCCACTTTATTTTAGTGTCATGGCTCATTGATCAAACAAACTTACGTCTCTTTATGATCAGAACATGGTTGTCCTTTCTTATGATCAAAGTGTCTTATTCTAACTTATTTTTTAAGACAGTTGCAATCTTTTTAGTCAGGATCACCGCGGAGGCTGATTGCAGTGCTGGCATGGCACTATGTATATAGCTGCCGAGATTCCAGCCCACTGTGAGATGGTTAATGTAAACCTTCACTTTTCTAACAAAAAGATTCATAAGGTCTGGAATTCTCTCAGGGAATATATCCGTGATGCTAAAGGAACTACTGATTATATTTTTATTTCTTTCGCCCACAAGTAATACCTCCCACCTGGATATCGGCAATATTATAACCATCCGATCAGTAGCTGATTTCCTTGACTGAAGCACTGCATAGCACAATTTTCTTTTTGCTTTCTATTATAAGGCAGTGCCAGCAGTCCCTATTGTAGCATATTCGTTTAGCATGCTGGGACGACAAATGCCGGAAAAGGAGCAGTTGCACACCTGTAGTTATCAACTTGCACTCCAGGCATGGCCGGGCCTCTACTTGCCGGCAGGGCTTCAATTTCCACTCGCCCTCGCTCAATTTCTCCTCGCCAAATGCTAGCAGGCGAGTGAAAATTTTGAGCCCTGAGCTAGAGTAACGGTATTTACTTCAGTTCATTTATCTTTTTCATATGAACAATATTAAACCTTCTTAAATCCAGGTATTACTATCATTTTAAAGGCATAGTTTACCTCTTGGAAGCTAAAGACATTTCCAACACATCATGAAGCTGTGCGTTGCAGATGCCTCTAGCACCCAAGGGGTGAACAGTAAGATCTGCCATTTCTTGTAATGTGTTATTGCAAAATTAGTTCCTGATTCAGAGAAATTAAATCAGCTCTAACTTCTTCCTACTCAGTGCCCTTTTTTCCAGTTTAAAGGATCAGTAACATTTTCTAATGAAAAAATATATATATATTGCAGAAAAGCTCTGCAATATATGTTTTTGTTGTTTTCTTGTTTTGTTTAATTAATTTAAGAATGCTCTTTTTAGAGTTATTGCAGTTTAAACTGTTGGTTTCTTACATTAACAGTGCCCTCTACTGGTCAAATTTTAACTATTTATTTAGTTGCATTCTTTATGTGTTCTCTGTAGACTGTGCTAGAAACTGCAGTCAGTCTGTCAGCTTGAACTTTCGGGATGTAATCATGCTGTCACTCATTTCTCTACAATTTGAACTGTTATAACTTTTAAATAAAACAACTGACAGCAGTTGGATTACCCATGTACAAGAAAATATCTCTAACATATGCATTCATAAAAAAAAGGTTTAGCACACTTTAAAACCCTTTGCCTGCCAGAGAAATATATAACTCATTTCATTTGCTTACAATGTCTTGGTTACCTCTCTGGCGCTGAAAGTGTTAAATACACTACATGACTGACTAGCTCTAAAATGTCAACCAACTGAAGCAATAATGAAATCACAGAGGCTGTAACAAACATGATGTCTGTTTCCATGCCTTCTGCAATGTCTTGACCTGAAAATTTTCTTTATTTTTCATAAATGTCAAGATGAAAACTGCCACTTATGATGTGATACACAAGTGTCATCACATGGAATGAAATATTCTGCTAATGAAGAAATCTATTTGTATCTCTGCCCTCCACCCACAGAAGCTTTTTTTCCTATTCCAGCCCTTGGGACGTCATTCTATGTAACAGAGACTGAAAATATTTAGACAGAAGCATTTGGTTCCCAGCAGGAAATCAACAGACAGATAAATAGATAAAATATTCGTGACATCTCAGCATGCAAGAAATGTATATTGCTTGAATAGAAAATTGCACACTTTTCTAATGAAAAATTTGCCATTTTCATTTCATTAGGTACTTGTGAGGACAGGAAAAAAGGGAACGCCACATTTATTTGCTGAATACCGTATTGAATTTAAACCAGTTTTAATTCCAGCAATTGTTTATTTTGGTCCCAGGAGTTGACGTTAAACCTATTAAATTCACAGAATAAAATGTAACGAAATCCATCTGCTTCTTATTGCTGATTGTGCAGCCTCCCTCAGCAGTGAAGTGAATCAAATCTCAAAACTGACCACGATTATGGAAATCAAGAAAATGCGAAGAAATCTTTTCATTGAATGAAACAAGGTTGCACATTATAGGCAAACAAGCAGGCAACGGCCACCTAATGAAATCTGAAATGATTCATGTTCCAAGCCTCTCACTTTGTCCTCTTCAGTAGAAATGGACAACAGGCAGCCCAGGAGCCACATGAGGTCCACAGAGGATTCTCATGTGCTCCCCCCAATTCTTTTCTCTGGAACAGTAAGAAGAGATCATTTCCCTCTCCCAAACGAAATATACACAATTTATTTCACACTCACCATGTTTTACCTTAAAGGGATAGTAATGTCTCATAATAAAAGCAGCTCTAATTAATCATCATAATATTTGGACTTTGGAGAGTGTTATTTCAATTCTGTCAGAGTTGTAGTTCAAGAGTAATTCAATGACAAAGTATCCCCCTCCCTCCCCTTTTACTGATGTCACACTGTTCAACCAGAGCAGAAGGGAGATGCCCAGGTAGACTACAGAGAGGGACAATCTTCAATTAACATAAGGGAAAAACCTGAAAAGCTTGTCAAGGGGGGCTGGGATTTCATTGGTTTCATAGGAAGAAGATTGTCCCCTTCTGTTATCTGTCTGGTCTATGGACTGCATTCCACATCTGAGAAGAGATTGCTTACACTAGGTAAAAGGGGTGGGAGGGGGAAACTTTGCTTGTGAATATCTCATAAACCATAAAGGTTTGAGAGATAAGACATATCGTTCTTCATGTTTTTTTAATGCCTACAAAATAAAATAAAGTTAATACAAAGTATTACTATCCCTTTAAACCCTTGTTGGTAGAGAGGTCTGAAGCGCACTGTAAAACAATGCTCTACCAACTGGTAACACTAGGAAAGGAATGTGGTTGTAGGTTAGTGGTAGCTAATGCACTGGAGTCCTCTCTAGAATAATGGTCATGAGAGACATATGTAAACCCTCCAAAAACTAAGGGCTTTAGCTTAATAGCTAATGGAGTAAAATGAACTGCACAAGTAGGGGCAATACACATTGCCATTGATTTAACTGCTCTGGCACTTTTGCACCCCCTTGGACACTCAGATATTTAAAGTAAAACTGTGACCCAAATAATGCCCTATCAGCAGGACTGATTTCTTATAACGCTATATCTCCCATCACCACCAATGGTTCCCCATACATTTCCAGTAAGGAGGACTTCCTTTCACTCAGGACGTAGTTTTCCCTAAGGATACATTAAACCTGTGATTTGGATTTGGGTCAGATCCTGGCATTTTGGAAGTATTTGTTTTCAGTCTAGTTTTCAGTTTCACAAAGGGTCATTTTAATATTGTTTTTATGCTAGAGTTAGTGGCGCCTCCAGTTTTTTGGGGTGGTCTCACCATGAGGTGCCAAAGATCCCAGATCAGTAAAGAGAGAGGTTTTACTAGGAGCAAACACAGCAATGTGGTTGCTTTTATTAACAAATTGAATGTGAGAGGGATAGACACCCCCTGACACTCAAAGGGTTAATGGACCTAAGGCAAACAAGCCTAAACAGGGGTGTCAAAGTTCAGTCATCGTGAGCTGTGAATACACCTGGAATTACAGATTTCCCTGTGTGAGCACAGTTGTAACTGTCAATACAAGAGAGTCATTGATTATCTCACCTTTTCTTAATCATGGATATCTTAACCCTTTGAATGCCAGAGGGGTACTCAACGCATTGCATAGCAATGCGTTGAGTACCCCTCTGGCACTCAAAGGGTTAAATCCTGGTCTGTTTGCAGCCCCGAAGATCAAACTTCAACACCTCTGCAGGAAGCTTAAAGGGATTCTAAATGCAGGGCTCAAAATTTCCACTCGCCACTAGCCAATGGCGAGTGAAAATTTAGCCCTGGTGAGTAGAAATTCAGCCCTGATGGGTATGTTATGGCTTGCATTGGTGAGTAACTTTTCAGGTCTGGCTAGTAGCAAAGGACTTCATATTTTAAACCCTGCTAAATGTATTTCTACATTTGGGGGCATCCATTCACAATTTCACCAGAGGCCTTAATAATGGAGTACAGAGGTGGTGTGTAAAACTTGCATTGCAATTCTTTGCGCACTCCTCTGGCACTCAAAGGGTTAACGCGTCTTAACACAGCCTTTATTTTCAATCCAGATTAACTGACAGCAGATTTTTTTTTATTTTTATTAATATTAATAATATTCAGTTTGGTAAGTGTTCTGAGAAATTTTGCTATGATTCAGTATTATGTAATTTCTAATGCCTTAGAAATTGTTCTCGTTTTGAATGGTATATAGGGAAACAGTCACATCATAATTGATTAACATATATTTTGTAGCAACTCCATGTAAATCATCTCTGAATAGCCTTAATAATAATTCATAAAAATTAAGCCAACTTATTTAACCCAATTTGCTTTTTAACCAGTCTTGATTTGTCATCATTTGTTTATTGCATAGAAAAACCTCAGCCTGAAAATCTATGGGGTCAATTCAATGACCTGTGCAAATTTCAGACTTTTTGCCTAAACCTCTAGAGCATGCTAAATCAACATGCTGTGCAGTGCTATTCAATGGGATTTCTTATTATCCGTAGAGCACGATCTAAAAACTCAGGTAATGTGCTATTTCTATAGGTTTGATACTAGTAATGCCATTAAAACATTCTAGCAAAACAAAGTACCACCCAGCAAACATACCAGTGTCAACACACAAAGCAATTTAACCCACACTAACCCCTACTCTCCCCCCCACAAAACAATATTCATCAAATGAAGTCCCCATACTCCCACTTTCCACAAAAAATATGACATTCTATAATAGAGCTCCTTTCTTCCCACCCATCCCAAGTGAAACCAACATTTCCAACAATGAAGGCTCCATTCCGGCTCCCCATGTGCTCCCCATGTGAAGCACTTACCTTGATGTTGGAGATCCAGTGATGTCCGTAAAGTCCTGGATCTCCTGGGCCTCACAGTCTCCTCCAGTGTGTAATTAAAGGTCAACAAAAACCTTAATAACCTGACGACATCATCAACACCAATAAAACATTTTAAAAAAGACTCCCCCAGTCCTGTTTGGGCTTGCCTGAGCCAAGGTGAGAGACAAGAATTAACAGAGTTTGGCTTTTATATGACCAATCGCTGTTCAATCCTTCCCCACACTCTCATTGGCTGGGAAGTGGGATTATGAAGGGCACGGAATTTTCTGTAGCATAACCTTCCCTCTCAGCCCATTGCCATCCAGATGAGGGGTTATGCATGCATGTAATGTTACCACTCCATCTAGACAATCATGCATTGGATACCTCTGTAGCACTCAAAGGTTTAAAACTCTTGAATGCTAGAGAGGTCTGAGTTGCAGTTGTGGCTACCATTCATTGGGTTAAGAAGACAACTGAAATAATTTGAGCCCTATGATGGACTTGGGTTATTCCAGAATTAGGCCACTTTTCTATAAGGCTTGATGACAACATACGGTCAACAACATAAGGAAGTTGGCAATTAATTTAAAGTCACATTTCAGGGCAGTTGAAGACTGAAGGCATACAGTTTCCTTTGATTATAATATATTCACATTTACATAATACAAAGAAAGTTACTAAGTTACCAGAAGGCCTGGAACTTCAGTCAGTTTAATGGATTATAAGTGGACTATGAAGCCCAATAGCACCTGTCAGTCATACTGAGATTAGGGCCCCAAGATGGCAACAAGACCCAGAGCATTAAGCATGAGAATTGGGCTTTAGCCCCCTCAGACAGTACCCAAAAACACCCTGCATAATGCTTATATAATCAGGACCGGATTTCCTATTAGACAAAGTAACCAATGGCTTAGAGCACCAACTTTAGAGAAGAGCACACACTGTGCTGCCCTCACCCCATTCTCAGTTCTGGGTAATGCCAGAGAAATCCAGATGCGTACTCTCCTCAACTATAGGGAAGTTTCTCAACCTTCTCAGGGTAAAGTAACCCTACAGTTGTAATACTTGGAAAAGTACCCCAACGTTCAGCTGAAATATATTGAATTAATGTATGCACATATTACTAAGACCTCATCATATGCCTGGAAAAGGGGAATCTTAACCCATTAAGGACCAGCAAATCTGAGGTGGATTTCACTTACGTACTGGAGCAATTTTGACTTTGTTTTTGACTATGTCTTTGTTCAACCATATTTTCTCTTCAATACCTTTAATACACCCACACAAATTATATACTGTTTTTTTTAAGCACAAGTAGGGCTTTGTTTTGATACCACAAATATATGAATACCTCATTGTTTAATTTCATTAAAATAGAAAAAAAAGAGGAAAAAAATTAAAAAAAACAACATTTTAATTACATTTTCCTGTCAGGATTTGTATACTATTAGTTCATTACAAAAGAATATTTCTATGGCTTACTCTTTTGGGGGTTGGGGGGATTTTAAATGCAAAGTGTCCTAAACTGTGTCTCTGCTGTAAAATTGCTGTTGCCCCTTCAAACAAAAAACGGGAAATGACATGCATTTGGAACTGCAGAAAAGTGATATTTTGAGTGGGGTTTGCCAATGTAAAAATTATATATGAATTATAAAAGGTAGCCTGCATCAGGAAAAAGGCAACCTTCATATACCAGGCCATAGATCTTCTCGTGGTAAGGTAAGGCTGCATGAGTTGATCACAAAGATCAACACCCCCACGTGTTTATTGTAGTCTCTGATGCAGACTGGTTTCCTGAGGACCGTGCCACAGACAGAGCCTGGCACAGTTCCCTCATCATGCATAGTTGTCAGCATGTGCACTTCCTTTTTGTCTCGGAACTTGACTGCCAGCAGCTCCTCTTGGCACAAAGCTAAGGACGTTTCCTTTGGTAGCTTGCAGTTTATCATTTGTTTGGGCATCTCTTTACAATTTCTCCTAACAGTGCTACAGGCCACTGTGTCAAAATAAGAAAGTGATTTAAATAAAAGGGGGCTTATGTAATAGTTATCTACATATAACTGGTATCCTTTATTTAATAGGGGGAAAATAAGATCGCAAACAATTTTGCAGTTGGTTCCCAGATATTCAGGGCAACCAGGAGGATCAAGTTGGCTGTCCTTGCCCTCATAAATGCGAAAAGCATAGGTGTATCCTGTGGAGCTTACGCACAACTTATACAATTTTACGCCAAACTTGGAGCGATTGGAGGGGATATATTACTTAAAACCGAACCTTCCCTTATATTTCATTAAGGACTCATCAACAGATATTTGTTTTTGGGAGGTATAGTTTTCTGAAAATTTCTTTTGCAAATGAGCAATAAGGGGGCGAATTTTCTACAGCCTGTCATACTGGGGATGATCTTTGGGGAGACACAGGGTGTTATCATTGAAATGCATGAAGCGCAAAAGCACTTCATAGCGTCTCCTGCTCATTGTTTGGCCGAAAATGGGGGTAACACATACAGGATGTTTGCTCCAGTATGACCTGATGTTTGGCTTTTTAACTATCCCCATAGCCATAGTTAGGGCCCAGAATTTCCTGAATTCAGCAACATCTGTGGGGTACCATGATTGCTGCTTTGAAATATAGCATGTGGGATTGGCTGCAATGTACTGGGCTGCATAAATATTTGTTTGAGCTACAATCTCGCCCAAAATGTCTTCCCCCAAATATAAATTAAAAAACTGCTCCTGGTTAAAACCGGTCACATCTACATTTATTCCTGGGCTGCCTGTAAAATTGGGTATTTCTGGACTTTATCCCACTGGTGGTACCCATTCCCTAGGCTCTGGGTGAGGGGCAGGCCTTGTGGCAGGTCTTTGAGCATGGCTTGGGGCAGTTCTTGGGCCAGCTCTTGGGGTATGTCTTGGGCCTGCTTCTGGGGCAGCTCTTGGGGCATGTCTTGGGCCTGCTTCTGGGGCATGTCTTGGGGCAGCTCTTGGGGTAGTACGCCTCTTCTTAATAGATGGCCCAGCATGATCGCTAGAGCTATCACTGTTGCTCTCTGTGAACTGGGGGATGTCAAAATCAGTGGCAGTATCCGTGGCTTCTGAATCAGAAGCCAAAAAGGCATATACCTCTTCAGTACAGTATAAACGCTGGATCTTTTAACTTAACCTACCCTAATTTTTTCTAAATAGCTACCCACCCACCCAAGCTTTATAAGCAACCAAATTAAATTGCTAAAAGAATAGCTAACCCCAACAAGTCCCTATTCCTATGTAAATACTATATTTTTTTTTTATTATTATTATTTTTTTTTTTTCTATGCCTAACTCTAACCCTAAATCTTACCCTAAACCTTACCCTAACCCACGTCAACCCTAGTCCTACCTAACTTAACCCAAACAGTCACTATTCCTACAATAAAACTATATTTTTTCTGTTTTTTTTTCCTGTGACTAGCTCTAACCCTAAAACCTTACCCTAAACCTTACCCTAACCCATGGCAACCCTAATGCTACTTAACATAACCCAAATAGTCACTATTCCTACAATAAAACTATATTTTTTTTTTGTTTTTTTTTTGGGGGGGGGGTTTCTGTACCTAACTCTAACCCTAAACCTTACCCTAACCTACATCAACCCTAAATCTACCTAACTTAACACAAATACTCACTATTCAACTCAACTATATTATATATGGGTTAACGACCCATGACGTACTATGACCGCCATGGAATTCAGGGCTCCCCCGCGGCTGCACACCGTTTGGGGAGTCCGAAATCGAAAGAAAAAAGAAAAAAAAAAGCTCTGTGGTCCTTTAGTGACTGCCGCGTGCCTGCGCGGCCAGTCGTTAAGGGGTTAAACCTAAATTCAATACTAAATCTTAACCTAACCCACGTACATGCTAAACCTACCTAGCCCTATCTAAACTACCTAAAAAGCATAAATATTTTAATAAATTCTATTTTTATTTAAAAAAAAACATTAATTCCCTAAACCTAAATGTGACCTAAATTCAACACTAAACTTACCCTAACCCATATACGATCTAAACCTACCTATCCCCACTTAAATTGCCTAACTAAACTACTAAAGTAGCTAAAAATAAAAAAAAAAATGTATTAAAAAAAAAGGGATTTCAATGGGGGGGGGGGGGCAAAAAAATACTGCAGATTAGCAGAAGCTGATCTGCAGCACTTGATCACTAAAATGAGTGATCAAGGGGGGGGATCAATTGATCACTGTATTAGTGTTGAGCGAGCACCCCGATGCTCGGGTGCTCTGGTGCTCTGACCGAGCACCCCCTGAGGCTCGAGTGCTCGGCCGAGCACCCGAGCCCCATTGACTTCAATGGGGCGACACGAGCATTACACCAGGCACCCCCTGCTCTGATGAGGGGAGGGTGCCTGGTCAATGCCCCCCTTCATCTCCGCTATGCCCCCTTCATCTCTGTATGCCCCCTTCATCTCCGCAATGTCCCCCTTCATCTCCGCAATGTCCCCCTTCATCTCCGCTATGCCCCTCTTCCACAATGTCCCCCTTCATCTCCGCTATGCCCCTCTTCCACAATGTCCCCCTTCATCTCCGCTATGCCCCTCTTCCACAATGTCCCCCTTCATCTCCTCTATGGCATAGAGCAGATGAAGGGGGACATTGTGGAAGAGGGGCATAGCGGAGATGAAGGGGGACATTGTGGAAGAGGGGCATAGCGGAGATGAAGGGGGACATTGTGGAAGAGGGGCATAGCGGAGATGAAGGGGGACATTGTGGAAGAGGGGCATAGAGTCTATGCCCCTCTTCCACAATGTCCCCCTTCATCTCCGCAATGCCCCCTTCATCTCCGCAATGCCCCCGTACCTCCAGTCCCTGGTGGTCCAGCGGAGCGTCTTCTGATCTGTGCCTCTTCCGGCACAGATCCCCGCCACCCGAACATGGCGGGAGAGCACATGGCGGTACTCGACGAGTACCGCCATGTGCCGAGCAGAGCGATGCTCGAGCCGATCCGAGCATCGGCCGAGCACGCTCGCTCAACACTACACTGTATTACAGTGATCAAATTAAAAAAAAGCTATTTTTTCTTTTTTTTTACTTTGTTGCAAGCCTGCAACACTGGAACACTTCAGTAACGATGTCTCTGTCTCTTCTCCTCAGATTTGTGTCTGAGAAGGAGGGTGACAGAGAGATGTGACAGAAGCAGTATTTTGAAAACACTGCTTCTGTCATATGTGTTCTAATACATGTGATTCGCTATTTTAGTGAATTGCATGTATAAACAATGCCGGCATTGGCTGAAACTAGATGCTCATATAACGGAGCACCTAGTAACAGCAAGCCCGTGTCTTACCCATTGCGCACAGCGGCAGCGATGGGAGAGTTAACTCTTGACGTGTCAGGACCGTCACTGGTCCTTAAGTGCAGGACCAGCGTGACGGTCCGGGTACGTCATCGAACACGAAGGGGTTAAAGGATTTCTAGATCATTCCTTTAAAACAGGGCACATTTGAAAAACGCATGCTGCAGAGCTGCAGTCACCACTTCTGTGCTGCAGTGGTTCACAGGTAGCCCTGCAACAATATACATTTTCATATGTATTCTGTTGATCATCCACTATCCCTACCAGCCAGCGATATCAGAATAAACACACAATTCTCCCACAGGCACACACAAATCCATACATATTCACACACACACACACACACACACTATGACAGGTGCAAAGACACATGCTTACACACACAACCATTCACTCTGACATGTGCACACATACACATTCTGACAGGGCTGGATTTCCATTCCAGGCTCCCCTAGGCAAGGCACTCTGGGCACCCTAGCTCCACCCATGGCCATACCCCACTCCTTACATGACCACTCCACAAGTCTCATCCACTGTTTCCTGGCACAGAATATACCTTTGGCCTACAACAAGCAAGGACATAAAAGCTTTAACCCCTTGGTTGCTAGAGAGATCTCGAGCAATGCATTGGAGATCTCACTCGCATCCAAAGGGTTAAATAATAGCCTGTAATGGGGTGTATAAGCTACTGCATGGATACAGAGATTGCTCTGGCCCCACCCACAATTCAGAATAAGGGTGTGGCCAGAACAGCTGAGGCACCCCTCAAAATTTGGAGCTCTAGGCAGGTGCCTAGTCTGCCTATTGGGAAACCCGGCCCTGCATTCTGACATATGTGCAAAGATACATGCTTATGCATATACATATATATATTTTTTTTTTTTTTTTCATTTAATGAAAGTATTTTAACATAAAGCATACAACGAGATTGTCTCTCACTCTGAAGTATGTCCTGGGTACTCATGTTATCACTTAACACTTCAGTAACGATGTCTCTGTCTCTTCTCCTCAGATTTGTGTCTGAGAAGGAGGGTGACAGAGAGATGTGACAGAAGCAGTATTTTGAAAACACTGCTTCTGTCATATGTGTTCTAATACATGTGATTCGCTATTTTAGTGAATTGCATGTATAAACAATGCCGGCATTGGCTGAAACTAGATGCTCATATAACGGAGCACCTAGTAACAGCAAGCCCGTGTCTTACCCATTGCGCACAGCGGCAGCGATGGGAGAGTTAACTCTTGACGTGTCAGGACCGTCACTGGTCCTTAAAGGGATAGTAACACTTCGTTTTAACTTTATTTTATTTTGTAGGCATTAAAAAAACATGAAGAATGATATAAGTCTTATCGCTCAAACCTTTATGGTTTATGAGATATTCACAAGCAAAGTTCCCCTCCCCGCCCCTTTTACCTAGTGTAAACAATCTCTTCTCAGATGTGAGTCTGGTTGTATGACAGTACAGATAACAGAAGGGGACAATTTTCTTTGTATGAAAACAATGAAAGCCCTTCCCCCCTTGATAAGTTTTTCAGCTTTTTCCATTATCTTAATTGAAGATTGTCCCTCTCTGCAGTCTACCTGGGCATCTCCCTTCTGATTTGGTTGAACGGGGGGGGATACTTTGTTTGTGAATATCTCTTAAACCATAAAGGTTTCAGAGATAAGACTTATATCATTCTTCATGTTTTTTTAATGCCTACAAAATAAAATAAAGTTAAAATGAAGTATTACTATCCCTTTAAGTGCAGGACCAGCGTGACGGTCCGGGTACGTCATCGAACACGAAGGGGTTAAAGGATTTCTAGATCATTCCTTTAAAACAGGGCACATTTGAAAAACGCATGCTGCAGAGCTGCAGTCACCACTTCTGTGCTGCAGTGGTTCACAGGTAGCCCTGCAACAATATACATTTTCATATGTATTCTGTTGATCATCCACTATCCCTACCAGCCAGCGATATCAGAATAAACACACAATTCTCCCACAGGCACACACAAATCCATACATATTCACACACACACACACACACACACTATGACAGGTGCAAAGACACATGCTTACACACACAACCATTCACTCTGACATGTGCACACATACACATTCTGACAGGGCTGGATTTCCATTCCAGGCTCCCCTAGGCAAGGCACTCTGGGCACCCTAGCTCCACCCATGGCCATACCCCACTCCTTACATGACCACTCCACCAGTCTCATCCACTGTTTCCTGGCACAGAATATACCTTTGGCCTACAACAAGCAAGGACATAAAAGCTTTAACCCCTTGGTTGCTAGAGAGATCTCGAGCAATGCATTGGAGATCTCACTCGCATCCAAAGGGTTAAATAATAGCCTGTAATGGGGTGTATAAGCTACTGCATGGATACAGAGATTGCTCTGGCCCCACCCACAATTCAGAATAAGGGTGTGGCCAGAACAGCTGAGGCACCCCTCAAAATTTGGAGCTCTAGGCAGGTGCCTAGTCTGCCTATTGGGAAACCCGACCCTGCATTCTGACATATGTGCAAAGATACATGCTTATGCATATACATATATTTTTTTTTTTTTTCATTTAATGAAAGTATTTTAACATAAAGCATACAACGAGATTGTCTCTCACTCTGAAGTATGTCCTGGGTACTCATGTTATCAACCTCAGAGGGGTGAAAGGCTGAGTTAACTTTGCTGGGACTTGAACCTACAACCCTGAGCTTTCTACAAATTCTACAACTGGGGCCTTAACCAAGTGAGCTATTTCATATATACAGGTGCACATGCTCACACACAACCATATACACAATCTCAGACATGCTCACACAACCGCACACACACACACACACACACACAGTAACATAACTATACTCTCAGGCAGAGACACACGTTCTCACACAAACACACACACACACATATATAAACTCTCAGGCATATGTGCAGAGACACATGGGGAGAGATGCACAAAGTTTCAGTGCAATGCAGAAGTGTGTTTGGCAATGTGTGGAGATCACTTTGCCATGGAACATATGGCACACTTCTCCATATGCACTAAGAATTATCTGTGCAAGGGGATGCACTTTAATCATTAACATTTGAGGTTGGTGTAATGCTGGTGATTTGTTTTGTAAAATACATTTTCACATGTGGTAAGAGTGTCTGTTATAAATAGTAGTACGTATTCTACCTTTTGTGTACAGAACCTAGTCAGAACATATTCCCAAAAAACAGAAGAGCAATTCTGATGCAATTCTGTACCACAGGAGACAAATACAAATTCCCCTAGCGTGATGAGGGGGTGGTAGTAAATACTCCCATTTAGGTAGAGAGTACCCCAGGGCTCAGCATCTGGTAGTCACTTACAATAAAAGTTAAGCTGGGCTGCCTGTGCCAGTCCCCACAGAATAACACTGTGAGAGTAGGCACTCCTCCCATTGGTCATCATTCCCCATAGACTAACATAGGAAGAGTAGGTGCTTATGCCATTGGTCACTCACTACCAAGCCCCCAGCACAGGATTTGCCCCATTGTCTCAGCCCCACTGGGCACTGTAAACCACTCCACTGTATTGGTTTAAATATTTGGATACCTAATTTAAATTGTTATCTTATTTCTTTTGGTGTTCCCATTGTTCTGTAGGTTTAAAAAGCCTGACATCTCTCATAATAGAGCGTGTACTTTTACCCATTTAACCACATCTCAACTGGTTATTGGTTGGATAAGCTATTGCAAAAAATGATATAATCTTAACTATACTATAATGAGTGGAAATCAGCAGATCTTAAAGGGGATGTATCACCTTATAAAAAGGTGTTACCATCTACTTTGTTAGTAAAAGTTATTACATGAAAGCTGACTTTTAAAAAAAAAATCTAAATATTTTTAAAGATATTCCATTTGAAGCGCAGAAGAGCCGTGCCAAAGAATCAGTGTGTCCCATTATGCTGACCGGCACAGCTCTTCTGCACGTCGTATTTCTCCTCCCACGTCCCTCCCAGCTGCCCCAGGTAGCGCGCTCACACTTCCCTTTGGTGCGCTGTGAACGGCTCCTAGCATTACAGCAAGCTCCGATAAGCATTATACTGAGGTTGCAACATCAGTATAAAGCTAATCTCTGCTTGCTGTAATGCTAGGAGCCGTTCACAGTGCACCGAAGGGAAGTGTGAACGCGCTCCCTGGGGCAGCTGGGATGGAGGTGGGAGGAGAAATACGACGTGCTGTAGAACTGTGCTGTGCACATAATGTGGAAGTCATATCATGAACGCATATCTTTATAAGTAATTATATAAAAAAAAAAACAGCTTTCACATAATAACTTTTATCAACAAAGCGGATGGTAACACCTTTTTATAAGGTGATAGATACATCCTCGTTAACCTAAAGCGGGATAGTTGGCAATGATGGCCAGAGTATCTACGATCCCCGAATGGGTCCGGTTCAGTCATGTGTGTTCTCTCACACCTATTATTCTAGGGGTTACATGTTCCATTTAAAGCAATGGCATTTTTACTCGGCCCCTATGTACAACTGGTTCAGTCCAGAATTGCTCCAGCTCTATTTGGTACATACAACTAGTAAAGAAAAGAAAACAAATTATTTTAACCCTTTTCAATGTGTTGCATACCCCTCTGCATTCAGAGGTTTAAAATGCCTTGTACTGCCTCTGGCTGTCCTAGTGACACATCTGAGTAATGCATTCAGGATTCTGCATTTATACCTCTAAGGTACAACCATTGATTCTGGAGCCTGAAGTTTATCAATGTCCATGTAATGAACCACATTTACTTAGTACTCATTAGATGGCAAAATTGGATAAAATTATTCACATGGATAAACAGAGCTTGCGTTTCTTTAAAGTTTTCTCCTTGCTTAACAACTGTAATTGTGATAAATGTTTTCAGCCTTTGCTTAATTATGAAAGTTTTTAAGGGAGCATGAGATGAATGCACAAATGTTCCAGTGGCTTCGGTCTGGGGTATGCACTAGAGCGTATGATCACTGTACCGCATACAGACCAACACACTCAGCTAGTGTTAAAACATTAACCCTTTGAGCAGAGCAATGCGTTGGACACCTCTCTGGCATTCAAAGGGTTAATGCCTTCAAGCCCCTTATGTCTGCTCCATAGCATGCTCTGGAAAATGGTATAAAATCCCACCATTTCCTCTATGCCGAGTTTAGTACGGATCATCAGAGGGGAAGTAATATTCTGGTAATAACCTTTTACTTACCTTACTATAGACAGCCAATCCTAATGGCCCCTCTGAATTATTCCCTTCTCCTTAGTTCAGAAGATAACATTATGTCATTTCAATAGAGGCAGACATGACACTTTCTAGCAGGACCACAGGATGCAAACTCCGCCCACTATACATTGTAAGCTTAACTCTATATGGACAAGAAGGGTTCTCACAATACAATGTGTCCCTCTCACCCTTAAAGGTTTAAGTAGACTCATGCACTTTGCCTGTTTCCGTTTGAAAAGAACTACCAGCATCTTTCATGTTATGGTATCATTCCTGGACTGACTGATGATGTTATCTCTTAAACAAACGTACAACCGAAAAATTCATATGGGTCATTATGTATTTTTTTTAGGTACAGTAAGTGGGTGTTATTATCAGGAGGTGTTACTTCCCCTTTAAACAAGTTTTAGAGGCGAGAATGCCCAAAAACACCAATAGTTTGCACCATTGTCCTGCCTCAGAAAAAGAGAAATTAAGAGGAGGATTTTTTGTCTAAGTCAGGGCTGTCCAAGTTCAGTCCTCAAGGACCACCAACAGGCCAGAATGTAAGGATTTCCCTGATTAACCCCTTAAGGACCATTGCCGTACCAAGACCGTCATGGAGGTCCGGCAATTAAGGACTAGTGACGGTCCTGGTAAATCATGGAGTTCAGGGCTCCCGGTGCAAAAAAAAAAAAAAAGCCCCGTGGTCCTCAAGTGCCGGCCGCGCATGCTCGTTCCGGTCCTTAAGGGGTTAAGCACAGGTAAGTTAATCAGTGGATGATTCATTGTGACTGACTCACCTGTGCTTAATCAGAGAAATCCTGGCCTGTTGGTGGCCCTTGAGGACTGAACTTGGACAGCTCTGATTTAAACAATAATATTCTCTGCTCTAGGTGAAATTATTGCAGCATTTCAATTATTTGGTACTTGATATCATCATCAAAGGAATGCAATAAGTCTATTAACTCCTTAATGACCAGTTACGTGTCAAGACCATCACGCCAGTCCAGACATTAAGGACCGGTGACAGTCCTGGTGCATCATGGAATTCTGGGATGCAGCACCCGTCCCAGAATGCATCGGTCAAAAAAAAGTGTTGTGGTCCTCTAGGACTGCCCAACCCCAGATCGCACAGTCTTATTTTTTTATAGTTTTATAGAAAACTTGTTTTTGAATTATTTAGATTTATAGATTATGCTAATTAATGCATGTGTAGGACTAAGATAGAGAGTAGCCGCAGGCCATTCCTGAATTAGCATTATCTAAATAACTCAAAAAAGTTTCCAAAGGACAAATGGTTAATAGAACAGAGGTGACTGTGAAAGCTCTTTCATAATCACCAGTTCCTTTTAATTCACCTTTGAGTGCCAGATGGGTACGTAATGCATTGCAAAGCAAATCTTTCCTGTGCCTTTCTTGCTTTTTAAAGTGATAGTAATGTCTAAAAAAAAGTTTTTTGCATTTAGAAGAGCTTAAAAAGCTGAGATAAATGCAAAAAAATGTATCTCTCAAACCGCTATGGTTTAAGAGATACAGGCGTTTAAAGTTTGATTTCTCCTACTGACAGCTGTAAAGCTGTCAGCAGGAGATTCGTGTCGGTCGACACATTGGCGTTTGAGAAGTGCCGAGATCTCGTTACTTAAAAGGAATCCCTTCATTAGAATGGTCTAAAATGTGTGCCTGGTTTGAGAAGTGCCGAGATCTCGTTACTTACACGGAATCCCTTCATTGGAATGGTCTAAAACGTGTGCCTGGTGTTCAGGCACAGATTTAGACCATTCCAATGAAGGGATTCCGTGTAAGTAACGAGATCTCGGCACTTCTCAAGTGTCTCTCCATGTCAACCGACAAGGATCTCCTGCTGACAGCTTTACAGCTGTCAGTAGGAGAAATCAAACTTTAAACGCCTGTATCTCTTAAACCATAGCGGTTTGAGAGATACTTTTTTTTTGCATTTAGCTCAGCTTTTTAAGATCTTATAAATGCAAAAAAACTTTTTTTAGACATTACTAACACTTTAATAAAAACAAAAACAAAAAGCAAAGTATTGTGAATAGTCAGAGAACAGCCTGCTACTATGTGCGTGCTGGTGACGGTCCTGGCATGTCATGTACTTTGTACTTATAGCGCTTCTGCATGAGTGCTATATTTAAAAACGGCATCTGTAATTGACCTCTCCAAGACAGGAGCAGTCTCTCTCAGACCCCCGCTCGGCGTGCCAGTACACGTAACACTAGGCTGACCAGATCTCACCTTTAACCGAGGACACGTAGGAAATAGCCATTTTGCAGTACTTCACTGAAATCAATGCAGTCCTGCAGTATGCATTTCTCCTATGCGTCCCAGCTTAAAGGTGAGGTCTGGTCAGCCTACCCTTGACAGATTTTTCGGGTTTTTCTTCATGCTCACTGAAAATTGTCCCTCCCTGCGATCCGTCAGGACAGTCTTGCTGCTCTAAGGTGAGCAGTTTACATCAGTAAAAGGGTGGGAGGGGGATACTTTATCAGTAATAAAATGAAAGTCTCCATGGCCCAAATACTGTGAAGATTAAACAGAGCTGCTTTTTTGTGAAACATTACTATCCCTTTTAGGGAAGGTAACTTCCCTGGACCGCTGGTCCTTAAGGGCTTAAGAAAAGAGATATTAATAGAAGAAATTCAATACACTATAAAAATAAGTGGGTTAGATTACCCAGATCCAAACAACTTACCAGTTTCACGAATTTCAGTCAGCTCTCAGTTTTGAATGAAAGCAATAGTCACATAATTATTGAGGTTAAAAAAAAGATATAATTACATCAAGCTCAGCCTTTATAACCATTTTCTATTGGCCCAGAAGAAGGCAAGAGTCTATTTCCAGTCCTACCACAAAAAGAGGGCATTTTGTCCCCGACTCCAAATGCCAGTCTAATAATCAGAAAAGTTTAACAGTAATATGATTGCAGAAGATACTGAAAAAAAGACACATTTTAACCCTAGTGTGGCTGGAGGTTAAGATATAAGCAATAGATACACTACCATTTGTATACATACAACAAAGAGCACATTTTTAAAGATTTTTGTGTGTGTGTTTTGCTTTAACGTATAGGATTTATTTAACCTACTTATCTCCTTCAGTGCTATAGACATCTCCATTGCATTGCTGGTTCTATCATCCAAGATGTTAATCCTCTGAGTGCCAGAGAGGTAGAGAGTGCATTGCAAAGCAATGTATTCCCTACCCCTCTGCCACTCAGAGGGTTAAAAGAGGATTATAATATTATATTATTTATGATGCTGGCTAAACTTATCACATATATATTTTTCCCTAATTATGTTTCACTATACGTATATATGTTTGCTATTAGTGTCTGGTCAATCACATTATAATGTGACCATATAACCCTTTCAGTGCCAGAGAGGTATGCAACACATTGCAGAGCAATGCTTTGGTACCTCGCTGGCACTCAAAGGGTTAAAAAAAATGACCTAAAGAGTAGGGTATACTGTTTTTATTTTCATTTCTTTTTATGAGTTTAGAAGCAGCAGATTTCACAATAACCATGACTATGACAAGCATGTGAAATGGCGAAGACTAAGATATATATATATAGCAATTGCAAACACCTGTACATGTAATATTACAGTCTGGAAATGATCAGCTGACTCACACAGGGTGCAAATAGATGTATACGACAGATTTAGAATTACATTAATCTGTGAATGTAACATTTGCTGAATCAAAGGTCCATTGACTCAAATGGATGACCTATGGGTTACTCAGCACAGTCTCTTATTGATAAACCCATAACAGTGAGTTCTTGATAACTTTTGCAAGGCTCTAGTTTGACCCACATCACACACTAAATAAGGTCCTAGAACATAACAGAGCATATTATGAGCTATGGATAAACCCATACTGAATGTATCCTTATATCGCACTGGCACAATTTAACAAGAAAGAGTGTCAATATTTAGTGTATTTTTAATCTACAGATTGCTTAAAAGGATAGTAATGTTTCATAATAAAAGCAGCTCTAATTAATCATCATAGTATTTGAACTTTGGAGAGTGTTATTTAAATTCTGTCAGAATTGTAGTTCAAGAGTAATTCAATGAAAAAGTATCCCCCTCCCGCCCCTTTTATTGATGTAACACTGTTCAGCCAGAGCAGAAGGGAGGTGCCCAGGTAGATTGCAGACAGTGACAATCGTCAATTAAGATAAGCGAAAAACCTGAAAAACTTGTCAAGGGGGCATCGCTTTCATTGGTCTCATAGGAAGAATATTGTCCCCTTCTGTTATCTGTCTGGTCTATGGACTGGATTCCACATTTGAGAAGAGATGGCTTACACTAGGTAAAAGGGGCGGGAGGGGGAAACTTTGCTTGTGAATATCTCTCAAACCATAAAGGTTTGAGAGATAAGACTTACATCGCTCTTCATGTTTTTTTAATGCCTACAAAATAAAATAAAGATAAAACAAAGTATTACTATCCCTTTAAAGTAACCTGATTTTTATATCCTTCTCTTATATGGCACTAAGTATTTACAAGTAGCTTGTCATAATTATTTGTAACTCATCATTTATAAATTAACCCTTTGAGTGCGAAGCATTGTGTTGGATACCCCTCTGGCACGCAAATGGTTAAACATATCCTATATTATAATTCGCTAAGGAATGTTTGTCAGAAGCCGTCATGAACAGTAAAGAGTCTCTACTGCGCATGATTGCATCGCGTGAGTGAGGAGACGCAAGACTGCATTGCGTGGATGTAACGGTTTGTACGACACTCAGACACAGTAGGTTAGAATAAAACACAGTTTTATTGAAAAGACATAATTAGAATGCCCACCACGGCCTATAGAATATCACAGGAAAATATCAAACATGTACATATGCCCTCTCAGGCCCAGTATACAAAGGTGGAGAGTTAGATACTGTCACAGGACAGTCATATACAGGCTATTTCAGCACAACATGGGTTAAAGTTCATAGAAAGTAATCAGTCTCTTATGTGGTGTGTTTGACAACGCCCAATATGATGGTAAAGGTAGCAAGAGACTGTGGTGCGAGATGGAAGCACCTAGTTTGTAAAGCAGGACTGAGACTCTACCCTGTACTGAGCAGAAACGGAGACCAGAATACTCTGCTAGAGCTAGCACTACTGTGAGCCACGAGCACCCGACTGGTGCAGTAACGGAGTCACTGTACACTGCAAGAGCTGAAGGACTAGAGCCAATAGCACCCGACCGGTGCACTAACGGGAATACTGACACTGCAAGAGCTGATAGACTAGAGCCAATAGCACCAGACCTGTGCGGTAACGGAAATACTGTACACTGCAAGAGCTGATGGACTTAGATCCAATAGCACCCAACCGGTGCGGTAACGGAAATACTGTACACTGCAAGAGCTGATGGACTTAGAGCCAATAGCACCCAACCGGTGCGGTAACGGAGACACTGTGCACTGCAAGAGCTGATGGATAAGAGCCAATTGCACCCGACCCGTGCGGTAATGGACACAACAGTGCTCTGCAAGGGTTAACGGATGGCTCAGTGTTAACGGAGGCAACAGTTCTCTGCAAGTGTAAACGGGAGGCTCAGTGTAACGGAGGCAACAGTGCTTGGCAAGTGTAAATGGAAGGCTCAGAGTTAACGGAGGCAACAATGCTCTGCAAGTGTCAACGGAGGGCTCAGTGTAACGGAGGCAACAGTGCTCTGCAAGTGTAAACGGAGGGCTCAGTGTAACGGAGGCAACAGTGCTCTGCAAGTGTAAACGGAGGGCTCAGTGTAATGGAGGCAACAGTGCTCTGCAAGTGTAAACGGAAGGCTCAGTGGGTTGGAGGCCACAATACTCAGTCTGCTAGATCAGCACTTGCGGAAGTAAGAATGTCGCCCAAGCGACATGGAGAACAGGCTCAGGACTGCTGGCCAAATCACAGTGCAGGAACGTCAGACAAGCCGGGTCAGGTCACGGAACAGGAACGTCAGCCAGGCCAGGTCGAATCACGGAGCAGGAACCAGTAAGAGTAGTCAAACGGGCCAAGGTGGTACACAGGAACGCAGGATCACAGCAACACAGTAGCACTGGTACAGGAACACCACGAAAGGGCACCTGACAGGTGCCAGAGGCCTGGTATAAGAAGGCCATACTGGGCGGGCCAAACTAAGCTCAGCCAATAGGAGCGTACCACACAGAGAGTGACAGACCAGAGCACGGGCACCGTGATAGTGGAGCAGTGAGGTAACGGCCTCTTAACCCTTTGAGTGCCAGAGGGGTACGCAATGCATTGCAAAACAATGCATTGAGTACCCCTCTGGCACTCAAAGGGTTAACATCACCTGGACTTTGGCCCATATAAGCAGGCTTTTACACAAGTAAGTATATAAAACACTCTCTCTCTCTCTCCATCTCACTCTCTGTTTTTCTCTCCCACTGCCTCCCTCCCCCTTCGCCCTCTCTCACATACTTTATATATATTTAAAGGTCAGTGCATAAGAAAGATACTAAAATGTAAATTACTCAAATTTCCTTTGTCAGCTGAAACATCCAATTTATGCCTATGTAATAGAAAATCAATGATCAATTGATATTTTTTTATAGACAGCATTCTTTCAGGCTTAGAACACGTTTACAGTCAATTAAATTTCAGTAACTGTTTCCAGTATTATTTACTGGCCATAACCAGTAATGCTCTTTATTATTATAATGTCAGTGCGTTACAGGAAGTTTTATAAAGCTCTCATTACCATGTATCAACGTGGAATAAACGCCCAACACATAAAATATCATACCCAGAAGGGAACAGGAATAACAAGAGAATAATAAAATAAATACTCTACATATATTGTATTTGTTCAAATAAAAGAGAAGTATCATCTCCTAATAACACATCACTTACCTTACTATTGATAGAAAATCCTAATGTCCCCCTATGAATTTTGATCTTCTGCCTTTGCCCAAGTGATAAAGGGCTAGATTTAAAGGCAGCCGTTAGCAAAAAAAATCACTAACGGGTGCGTTAAGTGACATGTTGTAATTCAAAGATCCGTCTAAAGACCAGCTAACGGCAGTTGTAGAATCCTTACGGCCGATACACTTACGTGCATTCAGACGCATGGAAAAACATACCCCAGAGCTATTCAAAGGTTTGCGGTACTGATAACGGCTGAAAAAAAGACACACCTAACGGCTAAAAGTTAAGACCCACTTTTTTTAGCCGTTAGACACTTAACGGCCAAAACAAAACACCCGTTACATAAGAAAATACACAAAATGCTTCCCGCACAACCATGTAAATGGGAAAATTAATCCGTGCAATGCCAAAACAACACAAAAACATGCACACACAACACAAATCACTACACACACAACAACAACCAACACCACAGGGACAACGACACACTAAAAAACAACAACACAACATGGCACGGAACAATGGGGGTCATCACACAAAGCGGACACCTGCAAATACAAGCTCACCTGGGCAACATCAACACGCGACCTGCACCCCACAACTGCACGTCCGCAAATGGCACACACAGAACAAGCACAACACACCACATCTTATAACACACATACAGCTGCAAACACTTACCTGGACAAAAACAACTCACCATTGGTCAGCACTCACCTCATCACCACACCTACACAACGCCCTAGCAATTACTTAAAGGGACAACTCAACACACTCACTTGTGGCTTGTTTTCCACTCAGGGAGGGAGAGAGAGAGAGATAGATAGATAGATAGAGAGAGAGAGAGAGAGAGACAGATAGAGACAGATAGAGACAGATAGAGAGAGCAAACAGTATGTTGGGTTACATATTGTTGCGAAGGCTGCGGAGAAGGCGTGCAAGGGAGAGAGCTGGGGAACATCAGCAACCTCCAAGCATGCCTGATCAACAGCCACCACCTGTTGCAAGTGAGGAGGCTCTGGCTCAGCAGCCACACAGGAGCCCATCCCCACCTGGAGGGCACAGGATGTATAGACGACCACCAAGGCCCAGGGTATACCGCCCAAGGGTCACCCTCTTTGGAATGACCGATGATGAGGTAATTGATCGCTACAGGTTGAGGCCTGACAGCATCATTGCCTTGTATGAGGTCATCAAGGAGCAGGTGGATCCCATCTACATCCACAACCATGCCCTAACTGGCCTGCAGAAACTACTCTGTGCCATGCACTTCATGGCAAGCGGGGCCTTCCAGTCCACAGAGGGTTACGCATCTGGCATGTCACAGGCCACATTCTCCAGGGTGCTGGCCCAGGTCCTGCCAGCCCTCAAAAACAAGGCCAGTACCTATATACATTTCCCCACCACCGACATGGACTAGATACAAGTCAAGCAGGCCTTTTACGCCAGGGGAGGCATGCCCAGGGTCATGGGTGCTATAGATTGCACCCATGTCCGAATTAAGTCCCCAGCACGTGACGCACAGATATTCATCAACAGGAAGAACTTTCACTTCATCAACGTGCAGATGGTGTGTGACAGCCATATGAGGATAATGAATGTCTGTGCAAAGTATCCTGGCAGCTCACATGATTCATACATTCTCCAAAACTCCTCAGTCCACAGAGATTTCGAGAATGGAACTTTTACAGGGGGATGGCTTTTGGGTGAGTTCACAATACAAAATCACACCACATACACAGGCGTACACACCACGCTGCTCAGCATGCACCTGACCCACAGATACTACGTCCACCACACAAAACATCATTCACACAACATGTGCTCCCTGTCTCACCATGTCACTCACATTACACAGGTGATGCTGGCTATGGATGCAAGTCCTGGCTACTGACCCCTCTGGCCAATCCTCGAACACATGCCCAGGAAAGCTACAACCAGGCTCATGGCAGAACGAGGAATGCCATTGAGCGGACCTTTGGCCTCCTCAAGTCAAGATTCCGATGTCTGGACCACTCGGGGGGAGCACTGCAGTATGCACCTGGAAAGGTGTGCGGCATCATTGTGGCGTGCGCAATACTGCACAACATCGCAGTGGACACGAGGCTGCTGGAGCACATCCAGGCCCCCCCCATACAGGAAGTGCCCATGGACATCGGCCACGTTGAGGAGACCCTGAGAGGGACACAGATCAGAGACAGGCTCATCACGGAACACTTTACATGTGAGTATAACACAGGCATGCAAACAATCCATGCAAGTCCCCCATCAGTCCTGTGACACTAACCACACTGCACATTTTGTTCTGTCTCACCCCACAGGAACAGTGACACAGCACTGCACTGGCAGCGGACGTGGCAAATTGTGTGTGTGGACTCAAAAACCATCCTCCATTCCACTCTCCACGTTGACATACAGACCCCAAGGATATCACGCACACCCTCAGGAGAAACAAGGTACAACACATAACCCATGTTCATCGCCTTACAGGGCTTGATTGACAGCAGCTAACTTGATTTGCCATGAGCATAGCCAGAGCAACCATGCTAGCCTTGTAGCGAAAGAGTGTTATCCAATGCTATGCATTGGATAATACTCCGTCACATCAGGGGTTAAAGGGCCATTGGACTCAATATGGGACCTGTACCGTGCCACAGCTGAGAATAGCAGCACAGGGGTGGATGTACAGTGGTATGGGCACACAATGTAGAGGTCATGAGACGTAGATCAGATTACCAGGGACACCATGCTGACCTGTGAGTGTGCAGACATATGTGCCCCCGACATGAATACACACATCAACAAATGTGTCCTAACAGTTCCATGGAACAAATGACATTGGGCTGCCACTGTCACATTAACAGTGGCAGCCCAAATTCATTACTTCCATGGAGCTCTCAGAACACTTGTTGATGTGTGTATCCATGTCAGGAGCACATATCCATAGGGCTGGGGCACATGTCCTTAGTTCTCCACATAATTGGTTACAGATGATACACAACACACTGTCAAGCAATGGTTTGTGTACTCACCTGTAACTGTGAAAATTGAGGGGATCAAAAAGACTAAATTGTTGTTGCTTGATGATCAGTTCAGGTCAACTGCTCCAAATCCTGTCCTCTTCTTCCACAGGCATCCGTAACATGATCCATCCTTGAACTGAAGATCTTCTATGTGACTGGATTGATGTCTTGACATCACCTTCATGGAGATCACCCCTTGCTGTTTATGGTGATGTTGTTGGTGATGCAAAGTTTGACCTGAGGTTCACACAAACCTCTACTGGATCATTTTCATATAGACACAGAAAACACTAATTCTTGAGTTTTATAACCTGTACAGTTAGGATGCTCAGCTACAGAGTTGTCAAACCTTGTGGACAACACATGAGCTGGACAGCAGTGTTACTAAAGTACTATTATTTTGTTTCAAAGTACATTTAGTGTTCTCATACAGGTGTTCAATGCATATAGGCAATACACAGAAAACACATGTACATCCTAATGTACTCTGAGACACAATAAAGATGAACCATCACCATTCTATCTGTGTCTGTAGGAGGATATATTTGAGAACACAGTTGTCAATGCGTTACCACACCCAGGGTAGAGTATCCCCATACATGGAAAGGCATCACCCATATCACAGGACTCCACCACTTGTTTGCAAGTGAGTGGACTCAGTGATGTATTCACGCTAACAGATGGTGGCAGTGATACACTAATGTGTTGTGGGAGTGATAAAGAGGTGATAAAGGGGACATACTTCCACAGTGAATTCCTGTCCACAGTTAATGTGTTGCTCAGTATAATCAATGTTCAGTGATATTGCTCCACTGGGACATATCACAGTACATGACCAAGTGGACAAGTGTTTTCACTGGGGAAGTCTGTTACACCCTTAGGAAAAACAACAAGTCAACTTACTGGAGGCCCCAGTGCTCACCCCAGGATATCAATGTGTGTGCTACACATTGAAATCCTAGTTTAAAAACATTGGCTTCCCCAGTCAGTCTGTTGCACAATGAGTGTGTGAATCCAAGACAATATGGATACATGTCCTATTTATCTGTCCTGCTTGTTATCTCACCGCTCAGCCGTTTGTTTGGTTATCCCCTTAACCCTCTGAGTGCCAGAGTGGTAGCCAACGCATTTCTTTGCAATGCGTTGCCTACCACTCTGACGATCAAAGGGTTAAACACAACATATGATGTAGAAGAATGTTCAATGTTGTTCCAAATGTTGGCCTAAGGGGAATGTTTGGTTATGCAAAATCAACACACAACATTGCCATATAACACAGTTGTGTAATATGGCAACAGGGATGTTTTTACAGTTGATTTTGTACAACGATGTGTGTGTGAACTCATGTTGTAACATCCCACAAACATCTTACCTAGGCAGGAGTTGTATTCACTGAATTGTTTGGCAATGCATTGGAGACAACTCTGCCACCCAATCTATGACCAAATTCAAAGCAGATCAGACAGGATTCAAAAGCACAATGTTCCTTTATTCAGGGGAAATTTAACATGTTGGGCATTTTATTTTTTTTTCTTAGGGGGGGGGCTTAGACTGTGTGGCAGAAGTGGATAACCTGGATGATCTCCTGGTCACCCTTTGCCCCCTAGGTGTGGCTTCGGGGGTCACATTAGAGGGGGTGGTGGGGGCAGTGGATCCCTCTGTGGAGTGCAGGTTTTCCCTCTCCAACCGTAAGTCCTCTCTGCGGTTCAGCTCTCTCAACTCCACCAGTAGCTGTGCAAGCAGGTCCATCACCCCCGTGTGTAGCTGATGGAGTTGAGTGTTGATCCTCATGACCTCCGACTCCAGGGCATGGATCCTTGCCTCTATCCTGTTAGTGTTTCTACGGGATTCCCTACGGCTCCTGGTGATGTTGTCATTGGTGCGGAGGCTTGACCTGAGTAGTCTCCTTTGCAGAGCCATACACTCAGCTTCCATCCCCGTGGGCCGTTCACTGCTGGTGATGCTTGTGCCTGGTGAATCAGCTGCTGCTGTGTCCTCCTCTGCTGGTGCTGTGTCCTCCTCTGCTGGTGCTGTCTCCTCCTCTGCTGGTGCTGTCTCCTCCTCTGCTGGTGCTGTGTCCTCCTCTGCTGGTGCTGTCTCCTCCTCTGCTGGTGCTGGTTGTGCTGCAGATGGGTATGTGCCCACCACATCAATTGACCCACTGCTGCCCACCGATGTCTGTGCTGGTGGAGGTGGTGGGGTAAACAAGCTAGCCAGAGGATGGTCTGGCAACATTGGCATAGTACATTTTCAGGCCACAGTGATATTGTCCATGGAATATTCAACTTTGAGCTGTTATACTCTTGTGATGAAACACCTTTCAGTAGTGGGAATACCCTTGCATTACCCGGTGGATCAATCCTATGACATGTATTTTTCCTTTCACATTTTAGGTATTACTATCTCTTTAACGGGATAGCAATGGTTAATTTCACCTTGATGTAACATTGCAGGCATCATAAAGAGATGTTTAGAAAGATGTTGCTGTATGTGACAGCTGGAGATGTCAGTCATTTGACCACACGGAGGCTCTTCAGCAGACTCCACATTGACCCATTTGGAGATAACTACATCTTTGCCATTGTCTACTAAGTGTTCCTGGTTTGTAAGCACGCTCTGTGGACCATGTCAATGATGGATCCATCTCCAATTGGTTCAATTTTGGGTCTGCTGAAGAGCCTCCGTGTGATCATATGACTGACATCTCCAGCTGTCACATACAGTAACATCTTTCTAAACATCTCTTTATGATGCCTGCAAGGTTACATCAAGTGAAATTAACCATTGCCATGCCAAGGTACACAGTGAGGAATATGGTCTGATATGTGTGTATATGTACCTTTCATATGGGTACAAACATATCCTTGATAGATATGAACCCAGAGATCTGTTCAGAACATGTGATTGTCTAACTGCCTATATATGTACAGCCATCACAGATGAACTTTCATAGATTCAACTGATACCCATCCAAGTAGGTGTAATATACTGGGTATATGTACTCTGATGATGATATCAATATGAGTTATTTTGTTGAGGGTGCACATATATGGGCAGTAGGACAATCACACGTACTGAACCGAACTCTGGGTTTACATCTTCTTGGGACCTATTTGTACCCATTTGAAAGGGACATATCCACATACAAATCTGGTTGTTTTTCTTTCTGTACATATCTTTTTTGAATAGATCTGCAGTGTGATTCAAGTAGTATTCATCCCTATGTTATCAGTTCATCCCGTACAGTGCTGGATTTTGTCAGATTAGACATGTCCCTCTCTGGTTGTCATGATGGTATCCTATGCATTGCATTGTGATGCATGGGATACCACTGTGGCAATCAGGGATTGATGTACATTACAGGATTCTGTCCATGAGGTCTGTTCAAGTTGAATCCTGAGGGGCAACAATCAAGCCAGTATTGAAGGATATCATTGATTGAGGCCTTTTTTTTCCTGGTTCAGCCCATCCATCCTTCTGTGTGAGGCAGCCAGACCCGATCATAGATATCCATAATTCCTGGCCTGTTATTGACCAAACCTCAATGGTTCATATTTGGTTCCCATATGTATCCTGCAAATAGTGTCTGGTGTACCATCCATCCATGGCATCAGCACCCCTGAGGATCTATATGTGAATCAAATGTGAGCTATGTAAATTGAAGTTAGCATAAATGATTGCATACACAACACCAAGGCCAACTTTTTCACCTTCAGTTATGTGTGATTGTTTTTGGCCTGTGTGTTGCACATACAAGCATTTATTCTCAGTGGCACTGTGATTTGTGACCTGATCCCTCCTGTTGGTGATTCAGTAAGCGGTTAAGTGGACCTGATGAACTGATTATGATGCTGACTTCTCCGCTGACCTCATTTCCCCATCTGCAGTGTTTTCTATGGAGTCCACACAATGGGGCCTGTGCAGCTTGAATCCTGTTATTGGATGTTCTCCATAGACTAACATTGTAATTGGTAAAGTGAGGGTATGTATGTGTCAAATTCTGTACATCAGCTCTTTTTCACCGCTTAGTGAATGTCCCCTATGTGTCATGTAATTGTTAACCTTTCGACATGTGTTTGTTGTCTGGTTAACCCTTTGAGTACCAGAGGGGTTGCCAAAGCATTGTTGATCGATGCATTGATGATCCCTCTAGCACTCATGGGGTTATGTGCTGGATTCCCTGTGTGAACATGGATAACACTGTGTGACAACAATTGTGATGTTTGACATACAACACTTTACTGAGAATGGTTTGTGTGTATTGTGTGTGATCAGCACAGCAACATGAGGGTTAACCAGGGAGTTGGACAGGTTTTGGCCTTGTTGAACCTTGACATTTGTCCTTGTCTTGATTCCTGTTTAAACCCTCAGGGTGCTGTGTTGGTGCAATTGTGTGGTTGAATGCAGGGCAGATGTTGGGATGTGAGTGCTTGTTTGTGATGGGTGTGTGGTTTGGGGTGGTGTGTGGTTTTGGGGTGATGCACTTACCGGTGGTGTGGAGGCTCCTCTCCTCCCCAGTGTCTGATCCTCCAGGGACCCCCTCAATGAGGGTAGACGACAGTGTCTGCCGCAGCCTCTCCTCCCATGCGCTGAAGGTGATGGGGACAGGTGGCCCACCTCCGGTGGCTCGGGCGTGCAGGGCGGCATCCCCCATCTTCCTCTTCACCTGCCTTTTGCAGTCGCCCCATCTCTTCTTGATTGAGTCCACATCCCGTCTGCAGGTGGCCTCCGCATTAACTCTGCTGCAGATTTGACTCCAGGCAGCTCTCCTCCTCGCAGACAGGCCAGGGAGTCTGTCCCCCGGGAAGAGGACACTCTCCCTCTCCAGCACAGCCTCCACGAGGGCCGTGTTTTCTTCCTCGGTATATCGGGGATCCCTGAGCCTGTCCCCCTCAGCTCCGGCATGCGAGGAGTCAGACCCGGAGTGTCCTGCCTGCTCTGCCCCTGCCTGTGTGTGGTGGTCCCCAGGCACTACCCCTTGTCCCACTGCAGGATCTGTCCCTGTTCTTCTTCGTGTGCCTGTTCTTGTGGGCCTGGTCCCCCTCCGCCCTGCGTATCTCCCTCTCCCACCCCTGCTCTGCTGAGGGATCCCCTCCTGACCTTCCTCCTCCACTAGTCTCCCCATCCCTCTCTCCTGTCCTCCTCTCCTAGCCATCATTCACCCACTCACACCCAGGCACTCTCACACGCCCTCACAGACACACTCGATCCCACTCACTCTCTGTCACACACTTTCACTCACGGATTCACACTGTAAAAGTAAAGTTTAAAATGTGTAAGGTGTGATGAAAAAAAAAAGACTATGTGTATGTATGTGTATGTGTTTGTGTTTGTATGGATGTATGTGCTATGTGCAAAAGTGTGCTATGTGTCTATTTAAAAGTACTTCTCTCCAAGATCCCTCTACCTTACTGCTGTGTGTGCTTCTCTCTCTCTATCTCTCTCTCTCTCTAAACGCTATCCTCCACTCCTGGGTCCTATGCTCTAGCTTGCTGAAACTCGAAACACAGACAGGGTGTAACCGTTATTTTGAGGTATATATAGGTGTATTTGAACATTTTTGATACTTTGGGGCCTTGGGATTGGCTGTAGGTTTGAATTTTGTTTGTGCATCTATCAGGGTTGCTAGACAACGGCAGCCGTAATGTAACATTTTGACTTAAGTTGTGTTTTAACGGGTGTTTGGGACGCACGGTGATGCGAAATCAGGTGCGACGCTGGTTTTTGTTTAACGTGTTTTTGTAGTGCCTACGCCCGATAGCTATTCTTGCACGCTTACCTTTGAATCTGCCGTAAACCATGTGTTCTTTGCGGCCGATGTGCCTTTTTTACTTAGCGGATGGTTTAACGGCTGCCTTTAAATCTACCCCAAAATGTGCAATCAGTTCTGGATGTCTCCTCAATTGAGGTGGACATGACAGTTGGTAGCAGGAGAACAGGACACAAAATCTACCCATTGCACAGTGCCACAGCAGTATGCAATGTACCTTTTTGGCACTCAAAGGGTTAAACCTTTAAGGACCAGAGCAGTGTACAATGCACTACTCACAGCACATTACACATCAGCTTGGTCCTAAAAGGGTTCAGCAAGCTTATGCACTCTGCCTGCTTCAGTTTAACCCTTTGAGTGCCAGAGGGGTACGCAACGCATTGCAAAAGGTTAAAAATAAAATTGCCAGTAATTGTCAAGTCTGCCGCCATGGACATAACATTCAGGAGTGACTGAAGATGTTCTCTTTTAAATCAGGGGTGGGCAACACAAGGCCCTTCAGCCTCCGCCAGACTACAACTCCCCCCATTCCCCACCAACCATTTCCTGTTGACAGTTATGAGCCAGATATCAATAGTTGCCCCCCAGCAAGGCACATCGAGTCATGGTTTATTTCCCTCTGCCTTTTTCATAGGCTTATTGATTGATGAGTTTGTATACAGGAGCTCATCATGCATCTAAAAAAATTCACATCAATATTTAAAGAGACACTAACAGTTTAGCTGCATTCAGTGTTGAAAGTTTCAATATACACTTTTATTTTTGATTAGCCCCTGAGATACAAACAAATCACTTTAATGAGAGGAAGCAGAAGTGTATATAATGGATCGCTTTTGCATCTCTAGTATCCAAGTAGTGAAATGAATACAAACTTATTTTTAATAAAATAGTGTGTAATCTTTCAACTCACTGTTATTTTTCTGCTATGCTCTTTAGATTTTCTTGGAAAACAGGTCATATGGAGGCACCCATTTAGTCAACTAAAATGCAACATAAAATATATAAAATATGTAATTAATCCCATGAGGGTCAATTTATTAAAGGACACTTTGAGAACATGCTAAAAAAAAGATATGCCATTCAAATATAGCAAGAGCCCTAAGCATGGCCCTGCCTGATTAAGCCCATGTTACTCTGAGAGAGGGGAAACACAAAATAATTGAAATTATATATGCAAATGTCATTGACAATGTAGGAATTCCCTCTGTGACTAAGGGTGGGAGCTATTTCAGGGTGTTAACCCATTCCTTGTTTTTAGAAAAGGTTCTTTAATGGAGCAAAGAATACAAGAAGTATATATTCAATAACTCTCTTTAAGAAATTCATACTTAAACTTTATGTAGATAGATAGATAGATTGTTTTATATCTATATATATATAGTTTTGTTGTTCAAGGACCTCACTCACAGGACTTCCAAATGCTTCAAAATTGTGCAAAGTTTATTATTAACGTTTTGGCCCTGCCTTCGGCCTTTCTCAAGATAAGAGGCTGCTTAATCCTTTGAGTGCCAGAGGCGTACCGCTCTGGCACTCAAAGGGTTAACATTACCCGGACCTTGGCCCGTGTACACGGGCTTTTACACTAGTAGGGTATAGCAAGTTATACAGCATGTTTACATCCACAACTGATACCCCAGAGAATGTCCATTTCTCTTACATTTAACCCCTGAAACTCTAACATTAATAACCATCCCCCTAGTTCTCCCCCTGCAGGCAAAGCACACACCCCAAGAGAAGATCCACAAGTATAGCAGAGTACCATAAGCCCTAAAGAAGAAGCAAATGATTCTAAGTATGTTTGAGAAGCCTCTATTCCAGACCTGCAATTAAATATATAGATAGATCAAGGCCAGCCATTACAATTACAGAGCAATGGCCAAAAAATGTTATGAAACCTCAGGGGACCCTTGTGAGTAGTGTTTAATGAGCAATATCGTGATTGACCCAGTTGTTGTGAGTGGCAGCCCTGTCTTACATCAACACCATAGTCACCGCCTTTCACTCCATCACCAGAAGTTCCCTAAGCAGAATTTGGTCTGCTGTCAGACACAGGTCATCTGGGAAAACAGACAAAATACAGATCTTGGATGAAAATGGTATCAATTTCTGTAACAGCAAAGGATTGGTACTAATAACCTGTGCCCAAAATAAATATATCTCTGCACATTCCCATATGAGATGCAAGAATGACCCCATGGTACCACCACATCTAAGAAACCCAGATGTATCTAATTTACCAATCTTGTGTAGTCTCACAGGTGTATAGTAGGCATGTATTTTGAGTTGGATCAACTGATGGTGAATCACAGCTGAGACTAACCTTTTACCTGTCTTGGCCACATCCAATTCCCAGTCCAACCAGTGAGCCAAGGTCTCGTTCCCATCTGTTCCACAATACAGAATCCTCTATTCTGTTTTGTTCACCAGCCAATTACATATAAATGAAATTGGATTCACATTTTTCATTTTTGAGTTACTAAGGAGAGTAATTGTAATGTAGAGATATTCACTGGCTGGTTCCCACAGTGTTAATGCACATGCCTTAAACGTAAGTAATAATTAAAAAAAAATATTTGTGATATATTTTTCCATATGTAATTGTTCAAAGGTTTTAAGAACATTATTGTAGTACTAGTGTAAAAGCACATGTACACGGGCCAAGGTCCGGGTTATGGTAACCCTTTGAGTGCCAGAGGGGTACCTCACTGCGCCACGTGATGCAGTCTTGTGTCACCTCACTCACGCAATCATGCTCAGTAGAGACTGCCCGAACGTGCGCAGTCTCTACTACGCATGACAGCTTCTGACAAACATCCTAGCAAATAATTACCCATGGAAGGTAATACCAAACTTAGATAAAGTGAGCCAAATTCCAAACAGAGTAAGCATACTGAACCCACTCCTCACCATTGGGGGGTGCACAGATCTCTGACTGCAAAACAAGTAATGGATTGCAAGGTGGACTAAATTTTACAAATAGTCTGAGAAGCCAAAGTTGGTGCTGAAATAACTGCAAGGCCTAGGAGATGCATATGAAACATATTATAACTAAGGTAGAGGAGAGCATTGTCAGTCTTTGGGAAATTCATTGGAAGTATTTGTCTGTCCACAGGCTACTGCATACTGGACTTGAGCCACTACATAGTATTTTAAAAATGTCAGGAATGGAAATCTTGCCATCTTTGGTTGGTTTCTTGAGAGTCGAAAATTTAATTATGGGTGTGCCACTCCATAGAAAAAAAGCTATTAAATTGTCAATGGCTTTAATGTAACACCTAGGCATATAATTAGGTGTGTTCTGAAATAAATAAAAAAAATTGGGCAGAAAAATAATCTTCATAAGATTAGATTTACCAATGACATTTAAAATAAGTTTAGTCTACGACAAAGTCTTATCCTGATGCTGATCCACCAATGGATCGAAACTGTCTCAGAGAAACCTATCCAGGGAGATGGACATCGTCACACTGAGGTACTTAAAGGATTCCTCACATCTCATCAGAGTATCCACTAACTGTGTACCCTGATATATCGGGTCCACCAAAAACAGTGAGGATTTGACAAATTAATCAAGCCTGAGTAGGAGCAAACGTTGCCACCAAATATAACATTCTAGACAAAAGAAGAATATTATCTGCATATAGTGCTAACTTTTCTCCTTGCCCCCTACCTCAAAACCACAAACCTCAGTGTCCGCTTTTAGCAGAATGGCCATTGGTCAATTCCTATGGCAAAAAGCCCCGGTGAGAAAGTATAGCTGCACAGACATAGAACACATGTTAATGAACATTGTATAATAGTTTGTTTGAACTCAGGCCATGCTGATAAGTCACCAAGCTTCCCCGTTTTCATCTGCTCACATCGCCAACTTGCACAGTGTATCTGGCGATGTGAGGGAATTTGACTTTGCCTAACAGTGCAGTATGCAAATTTTCTACTTCCCTGTCCTTCTCCCATTCACCCCTTTTTCTCTTGGCCCTCCTCCCACCCTCCACTTTCATTCACCATCTGATCATACAATTATAGTGCCCTTTCCATAGTTCTCTTTGTCGCCCTGCCTGTCCTTCCCCTCCCACCTCCGTTCATCCTTCTAATGCAGCTGTCTTGCAACTTCTCATAGGAATTATGTAATTGAAAGGATGTGCTAGAGCGGTGGAGATTGACCTTTGACCCTATGAATGTCAGAGGGGTTGGCAAAGCATTGCTCAGTTTCAAAACATACATTACCTCTGTTTGTACTAAAACTGGCTCCTGCACCATAAGACTGGGAAACAGGGAACCTTCTACCATTTATAAGGTTGTTGCATTGCAAACTTTACATTACCCACTGGGGATGCTGGCGATCCCTCCCACACACACATACACACATACACACACACACACATACACACACACACACACACATACACGCACACACATACACACACACACGCACACACAAACATACATACACACACACACACACACATACACACACACACACACACACACACACACACACGCACACACACACACGCACACAAACATACATACACACACACTGTGGCACTGGCAGAGGCCATTTTAGCAACAGGGAAAACTAGCAGCTGCCAAAGGCCCACTAGTTTAAAACCTTCTGACTCTCCCACTCCCCAGTGATTTATTTACAATACAGTATGTTTAATGTGTAAAACTGGGTATTAAAACTCAACTTTCTGTGAAAACTCATTATTATGTACTGTAAATAAATGCACTTAGAATTGTATGAACCAAGGAGAGAACACAAAACATTCTAATTTAAAGTATCTTAAAATGGTCTATATACAATGTAATAAAGAAAATGCAAAATAATGTATAAATCTTATTTAATACATCTTACATAGTTAAAACTGCAATACAAGTTAAACCAAGCACCAAACTCTTGCTATCCCTTGAATCAGTAGTCACTGCAGGCTACCAGGGACAGCAGTGACTAAGTAGGAGAATCTGCACTTCCCTGAGAATCCATAGACAGCTGGGAGCAATGTCCTGTCTGCGGGTGGAGGCCAACATCGATCTAGCCTCTACCCAAAGGACCATGATCCTAGCTGTTTGGGGGTCCCCGATGATGTGCAAACTAGGTATAGGTGAAATGTTTTGCCCCAAAATAGACAAATTCAAGAAATGGTACTTTTCAGCTTTCACAGGTATTCCTATGAAAACTGCCATTTTTATGCTTTTCCCTCTGCGACCCACTCACTGCACTGTCAGCCGTAGAACCACACACAACGGAAAACCAAGAGCGCTCCTAAAATACAGATATTTAATATAGTCAACAAATCTATACAAACAACCAAATAAAATGAATATCAAACAATAATCCCAAAATAAAAATAAATCAATTTAAGCAACTAAATTAATTTATGGTCATTTATTTATTTTGCGGTTATCATTTGATATTCATTTTATTTGGTTGTTTGT
This sequence comes from Rhinophrynus dorsalis, assembly GCA_037306005.1. Classification (NCBI taxonomy): domain Eukaryota; kingdom Metazoa; phylum Chordata; class Amphibia; order Anura; family Rhinophrynidae; genus Rhinophrynus; species Rhinophrynus dorsalis. Next base: position 77,497,684 of record CM074724.1, read on the forward strand.
ATTGTTTTACATGTTATATTTAATATGTATATTTTATTAACAGACGAGTGTTCTTTTTTTATTTTGTTTTTTGGTAGCTATAGAAGTCCTTACTGACCCCCACGCCTCAAGTTGTTTCTAATCTACAACTCCCATCATACCCCGTTCTGGCAGGGAATGATAGAAGTTGAAGACTGGAAACAGGTGGAGAGTGTCTCGTTGCTCCTCACCCCAGCCTTATTCAGTGGTAGCCACAGAACCACATATACTAACTACTAAGCCTTTTCCCACTGAACTGGTAACCAGAGAACCACACACACTGACCTCCCAGCTTTTTTCCACTGAACTGGTAGTCATAAAACCACAAACACTGACCTCTCAGAAGTTCCAGTTTTGTCGCACTGCACTGGTAACAATAGAACCAAACACATTGAGTCTTTATAGCTATGGAAATTCGTATAAACAGGTAGAAAAATGGCAAATATCACACAGGAAATTTATTGAGGTTAGTGAAAAGGAGGAAAGTGTGGGAAATTTAGTGGGAAATTGTGTGTGTTTATTTATTTATTATTTTTTGCAATATTTCCCGCAAGAAAAAAATCTGACTTTCCACCAATCTCTTATGCAGACACCAACTCTATGTACTGTATACACGAAAGAAAAGTAGCGTTGTAGTTGAGAACTAAAAATTCCCATTGAATTACATTTTTTTTTTGTATAAACATTTTTATTGTCATTTCAGAAAGAGACATGACATGAGATAAAAGATAAAAGTTTACATATCTATATCCATAATAAGTGCAAGAGAAACAGTATGGCGTACATAGTATTGCCCATCTCTTTATAGATTGCTAATACAGCCATGTCTTAAACATATCAAGACATAGAAATAGGCCAAAACAACAAAAAAAAAATAAAATAAAATACAATAAAATAAAATAAAAATAAAATAAAACAGAAATGAAAAAATGGTCAAGGGATGTTTACAATTCATAGAACATTAAATTGCTGAAAATTAAAATAGTAGTACCATACTGAAAATAGACTATCAATTTTCATGTGTGTCAAAATTGAGGAAACTTATTGTGCGATCAACGCCCATTAACCCCTTCGCGTCCTGTGACGTACCCGGACCGTCACGCTGGTCCGGCACTTAAGGACCAGTGACGGTCCTGGTACGTCACGTACTTTTACTCACCGCGCTCCTGCAGGAGCGCGGTGAGTAATACCGTGGACTGAAATTGATCGCTCCAAGACCGGAGCGATCTCTTTCAGTCCTTCTTTCGATGTGCCGCCCCACGTGATCAGTCACGTGGGACGGCACGTTGAACGCGTCTATCTGGTCCTTAAAGGACCAGACACAGCGGGATCGTCGGACCCTAAGGGGTTAATGTAATCTATCCATGGTTGTCATATTAAAGTAAAACTATCTCCATCATGGTGTGGGGATGTCAATTTTTCCATTACCATTATAGTGGACACTCTCCTTTCCCAATCGGAAAGAGAATGTGGAGATGTGTTTTTCCAGTAAGTGGGAATACACAATTTCGCAGCATTCAATAAATGGTGAAATAAGGATCCCCTTAAATGGGGTTTTTAACCTCTTTGAGAGATCTCCAGCACATTGAATAGCAACATGTAAAGTTCTCTAGTATTCAAGAGGTTAAAAGCCCCATTGAAATTAATGGGGATTTTTAGTTCTCCCCTACAGGACAAGTCAGTTGGCTTGTCCCAGCCCACTTTTCTTACAAAAATATGTGTATTGAGGTCAGCATTACAGTTTCCTCAGGACTATAGCGCCTCAAAATGGTGTGAACCTTCTATAGGATTGACAACTCATTTTCATATCTGGAAACACTTCGAATTTGCCCTGGAGACTCTGGTAGTGAATTACTGGGTCTCTGGGGAGAGAGGCTGATACTCCAGTGGTGGGCAGTTTCTTATGAAACTCTGCCCACTTCTCCTCCTTTCCCACCCTGCCCTACCCGCTATCCACCCACTTTATTAGACAGCCTGCCAAGTCCCACCCCCACCTGTGATTAAGCCCCACCTCTTTCTGATGCAAATCGTATTATTTATATCCTCCCACTAGGCACCACATGAGTCCCTCCGGGGACTCCAGAAGAAAAAGCTCCTGAGTCTGGTCATTACAAAACAAGGATTTGTAGATCTCTCTTGTAACGTCTGTAGATAGGACCATGCCAAGTATCATGTCCCACCTCCTGCAACAGCTGAACTTGCCACTGGCTGTGCATGTGCGTGTGACATCACAGCAGCCAATAGGAATTATTACCTGCCTCCATGGAAGTCACAGCGCAATCTCTAGGAAGGAGAATCCCAGGGAGGATCCCAGTGAGGCTACCACCATAGCTGGGGAGAGCAGCAAGTAACTACTACAAGACTGAGGTTTAACTCTTTGAGCGCCAAGGAGGTGAGCAACACATTTCAGTACAATGCGCTGCACATTCCTTTGGCATTCAAAGGGTTAACTTTTGTATTGTTTGCTTTTTTCCACTATGTTACTTGCTTTTGAAATATGTAACCTTTGATAACCTTTCCAATAAGAAGATACTAAGTGACCAAGTCTAACACTGGGATACACAATAAAATCAGTAATTAGTCATAAAGCCTAATGACCTCCCATCTACGAGTGCAATTTCACTTATTGCATTTTTATTGCAAAACATATTACAAATGAAAACATTAGGCAGCACATGTACCGCTCATTTACATAGAGTACATGTTGATTCCTAGAGCACATACCGGCCTCAGTAAATTAACGTTTTATTGCTGCCGCTCTGCCTATGCTTTTATTTTTCTTAATTATTTTGTCTGTGCCTCCTCTCTTTTCATTGCCTCAAGTTACTCTCTCGTCTTCTTCAGATTGCTCTCACAATGCCTGCTGTTCACCTCCTTCTTATATGACTTTCTGAAGCTGACGCACTAAAAAGAATGTGAGTCATTCTGGAACAAACCAACTACACTGTAGGGGGCAACTGCAAATTCCCCGAAATGACAACAAACTTAAAAGGGGCTTTAAATGCCTTGAATGCATTCTAGTGGTTAAATGCCCCACTTAAATCAATGGGAATTTCTTGTTTTTCAGTGTTTTTTCCCAGAATTCCTTTTGCACACTCCTCTGGTCCTCAGGGGGTTAAAGGGTTAGTAATGTCCTACCTGACTAAAAAGTAATATTGTAGATAAATTAAAAAGAAATAGATCGGTGCAAGTGATATCTCTCACACCTTTATGGTCTGAGACATAAAACATTTTAAAGTTTCCCTCTCCCTGATGTCAGCTTCCCCTCTACCTGATGTCAGCCGTAAAGCTGACAGCAGGAGATTCGAGTCGGCCGAGTCGAAGTGTCTCTTCAGCAGAGCCGAAATATCGAAATCTAAAAATAAATACTTCATTGGAATGGGCTACCAAGTGTGTCTGGTTTGCAAGCACACTTTGTAGACCGTTCCAATGAAGTATTTCTTTTTCAATTTTGGTATCTAGGCTCTGCTGAAGAGCCACATGCCGGTTCCTGAACCAAGATCTCCTGATGTCAGCTTACAGCCTACATCAGGGAAAGGACATGGAGAGGAGAACTTTAAAACGTTCTATCTCTGAAACCATAAAGGTGTGAGGGATATGACTTGCATCAATTGATTTATTTTTATTTTATCTACAATATTACTTTTTTATCATGTAGGACGTTACTATCCCTTTAAGGCTGAGGTTTAAAAAATGAACTGTACCAATAAAGGGGACAAACCAAATGTACCACAGGGGATGCATGAAAAGTCCCCAAACTCCCTTTGATTTAAAGGAACAGTTCCACCTCTGCAAGTGCAAAATATGTAAAGACAAATTGCCTATAGTTTTTTATTTATTTATTTATTTATTTATTTATTTATTTATGTAATCTTCACCTATTTTCTCTCACTTTTATCTCCCTAAGAGGTAGCTGTCTGAATGTGTTTTCAGGCAGCTTTCTGTGCAGGACTATGAAAGAAGAGATATCAGAGATGCAACTACAGGTGGTGCCAAGAATGCAGTTGTGTTGGGGCCCAGCCTGGCCCCATCAGCCTCAGGGTGCAGCAGGTTCTAGTTATGCAATATGTGAATATTTTTGCATTAGGTGCCAAAAACTAATTTTGCACTGGAGCTCCACACTGACTAGTTACACAACTAAGAAAAAGTACAACAGTGTAAAAACATACAATGTAAAAAAGATTAAATGAAAACAAAAAGACAGAGCTGCAATAAGACTGCAAAATTGTATAAATATCTCCCTCAACTGAAAGCTCTCTGGAAAATGAAATTCAGCTAGATCTCTGTCAGGAGTATAAATAATAGGTGAAGATTAAAACTAATAATAATTAAAATAATATACATTTTGACTTCACATATTATGTATATTGATTTTGTAAAATCAAAATAAGGTGGAACTGCCGCTTTAATTGGGATTTTTACCCCGTTGCATGCCAAGAAATCTCTAACAAATTGCTTCACAATGAGTTGGAGTTAAATGGGATTTTTTTTTTAGCTTTGATGCAATTGGTTTGCCCTAGATTCCACCACTTCTATTAAGCAGATCAGACCCTTTGCCTTTTTCCAATCTTGTTCTTTCTTTTAATTTATTTTCATTCCTTCTGTGTCTATGCTCTATAAAAAAAAATATCAAATCCCCCAAAACATAAGTTTTTTGCAAATATTTCAGACCTTGTTGTGAAGAATCCTTGGTTTTTATGCTGCAGAGCAGTAATGTCAAAACAATTTAGAACTCCCACATCTGTGTATGGAATATAAAGTAGCCACTTGCAATTGTATTGCAAATAGCTTGTGGGCAGATGCAGTTCCATTTTAGCAGTCAAAGCAGTATCCTTACAAGTTAACCCTCTGTGTGCCAGAGGAGTATCTAAAGCATTGCAACGTAATGTGCTGAATAACACTCTGGGCACTTTGGGGGTAATGTAAGAAAATGGAACATTCTCTATTTTATAAAAGACATACATTTATGTGCTATTTGCAATTGCTCATGTTTTGATGCAAGAAACCTATTAACCCTTTGAGTGCCAGACGTGTACGCAATGCATTGCATACCCCTCTGGCACACAAAGGGTTAACACCTTGATACTGAATAGCACATGCTCCTAAATTAATGGCAAAGTTAGCCAGATGGATGGACATTTTAGCAATGCCCTCTTCTTGAAACACATTCACTAAAAATGAGCAAAAATTGAGTAAAAAACATACACAATTCTGCAACTAATCATTTTGCCGTTAAACGTACACTATAAATAGTGATTGCACAGGTTTCCTGCATTCCGCCCTTAGAGGCATATCTGGAAACTTTGCCTTCTGGAGTCCCTGGAGGGGTGTGGTGCCGCTGGGGGATATAAATGATGCAATTTGTGTGCAAAAAGGGTGTGGGACTAAATGAAAATACCAAATACTAAAAATGCATTAAATAATATCAGTCCTGTTGCTTAAAGTTGTGTAGATTTCAAGTTATATGTTTATAAAGTCCCCCCTCCCGCCTCTTTTGCTTTCGTCAGCGCTCTAGCTGAGAGATTGAGATCCTGGACACACTTTGTAGACCGTTCTAATGAAGTATTTCTTTGTAAACAATGCTATTATGGCTCTGCTGAAGAGTCATCCAGTCAAATGACCAGAATCTCAATCTGTCAGCAAGAGCGCTGTTGGGAGTAAAAGGAGTCGAGGGGGGACTTTATAAACTTATAACTTGAAATCTACTCAACTTTAAGCAACAGGACTTATATTATTTTATGTATTTTTTTTAATATGAACAATATTAAACTTTATAAAAAGGAAATATTACTATCTATTTAAAGGGTTAGTAATGTCCTAAAGGTCTAAGAAGTAATATTGTAGATAATGAAAAAAGAAATAGATTGGTGCAAGTCCTATCTCTCCAACCTTTATGGTTGGAGAGATAGTCGTTTTAAAGTTCCCCGTGATACCGAAATCTAAAAAGAACTACTTAATTGGAACAGTCTACAAAGTGTGCTTGCATACCGGGCACACTTTGTAGACCATTCCAATGAAGTAATTTTTTTTTTAGATTTTGGTATCACGGCTCTGTTGAAGAGCCGCCTCAAGTCGGCCGACTCCTCAGGGAGAGGGGAATTTTAAAACGTTCTATCTCTCAAACCATACAGGTTTGAGAGATAGAACTTGCACCGATCTATTTCTTTGTTCATTATCTACAATAGTACTTCTTATTATTTTAAGACATCACTATCCCTTTAACAGCAAAGTTAGCCAGAGGTATGAAAATGTGTGCTAACTGCTTTGCTGAATTAGGCACAATCGCTAATCCACTCACAAAATGAGAGATATTTTAGCCCTGACCACTTTTTGAAACGCATTTGCCAAAAAAAAGGGTATGTGTTCACAAATTCATAAAAAACGTGCATTTCAGTATGATTTTGAAGCTAATTATTTTCCATCAAGCATACATCATAAATAGCGACTGCGCATGTTTCTGCAATTCCACCCTTAGTACCCTCCTTCCATCTTTCTTTGTACATCAGATACAGAATCTTTACAAATTAAAAAACTAACATTCTTTAATATTTAGTATTTTAAAATATCATATCTTAATGCATTTTAGACTTATCTAGCATTGAAGGGGGTTAAATGACTTGCGCTTTTAAAGTCTGAATACATAATAAAATGTATTGTTGAAAAAAGAAAAATAAACTTTAACCCCTTGGATGCTAGTCATATATCCGATGCATTACAAAGGTTAACCTATTTAAATAATATTTTCTGAGGAATGTACCCTTGGGCTAATTATTTGAGTGCCAGAGGGTGTGCAATGGGTTGCACACCTCTCTGACACTCAAAGGGTTAAACCACAAAATACATTCAGTCTTTGGAACACAAGTAGAAATTGCACTAACAGTACTATTGCTGATTGACCCTTTGACTGTCAGAGGGGTGTGCAACCCATTGTACACCCTCTGGCACTCAAATAATTAACCCAAGTATACATTTCCCAGAGAATATTATTTAAATAAGTTAACCCTTGTAATGCATCGGAGCTATGACTAGCATCCAAGGGGTTAAACTTTATTTTTCTTTTTTCAACAATACATTTTATTACATATTCAGACTTTAAAAAAATAAGTCTGGCACTCTGGCACTCAAAGGGTTAAGATTAGAAAATATCTGACACACTGCAACAAATATTAAAGGGTAAGAAATTATTTGGGATGACGGTATTCTTTAACCCTTTGCAATGCATTGGATATCTCCCTCTGGCAATCAGAAGGATATTCATATGACGGGGCATCTTATTTCTTTGTAAACTGGACAGGAGCAAGATGCAGTTCTGGAGAAAACAACTAAACCATGGGGGGGGTGATTTTTTTAAGTCTTTCAATGTTAGAGAGGTCTTCCACACACTGCTGTTCAACGTGCTGCAGACCTCTTTAGAATTCAAGTGGTTAAATCCTCACTTAAATGATGGGGAATGTAGAGAATATGTATTTCTCCTCACTTGGCACAGTTAGCTTACTCCAGAATTTTTTTGTACATAAGGACATATAGGGAAGGGCTGGAAACTTGTGGCCCAAGTGGTAAATATAATCAAGTGGTTCATTTCCTTTATCGTATGAGTCTTTTGTCCCAGCGCACCCCTTTTATTAATTTTAAAACTGGCATTAATGTTGTGAAGTAAGGCAAGTGACACCACATAGCTTACAGTTGAAATGGGGCTACACTATTGATACTATAGAGCTTAAAATATAACTAAAGCTACACTAGTGTTACCACAGAGCTTACAATATAAATAAAGCTACACTAATGATACAATAGAGCTTACAAGGGAAATGGGGTATGCTACTAGTGTATCTCCATTTGGATTGTAACTCTGTGGTATCATTTGAGTAGCTTAATTTCAGTTGTAAGCTCTGTGGTATCATTCATAGAGGCATTGGCCTGCCAGCCTACATATATAACCAGGCAAGGAGGCAATTGCCACACAGGCCAGCCCTCCCCCGAGGACCTACATATCATACTAACAGATGTTTGCTCAAAATGTTTCTAACAAAACAGACATTTTTAACTGAATTTTTAGAACTGATCCGCAACACTTAACCCCTTGAGTGCCAGAGAGGTATCTAATGCATTGCAACACCATGCAATGGATACCTCTTTGGCACTCAAAGGGTTAAATCTATGCTGGTTTGCTCATCTCTATCAGTAAAATTATTATATTACAAAGTAAAACAAGCATGGAATTGGTATAATTATTATTATTATTATTATTAATTTGGGTTGCCACCAGATTACTTTAATACTGTCTGCTTATGAATAATGCCTATGGCAGTGCTTTATAGGAACCATTTTTAATGCAAGGGTGGGCAACCTTCAGCTCTCCAGCAGTTGTTTGACGTCAGCTCCCATCATCATCATCATCATCCAGGTAACAGCCATCAGAACATGATGGGGATTCGATTCCGACAACTACTACAGTGAGATGATGATGGAATTTGTAGTCCATGAATGTTACTGCTACAAACCAGCAGTGGTTGCTTTGCAGCCCTGTAGTATGCATTTTCATAAGCAGCCATTAATAACAGGATTAGTAAAGCTCCTCTTCTAATCAGAACATGCTTTAACTCACCGGGTCATCTGGTCGAAGTTTCTTTGATGGAGGTCCTCCGTCCTCTGGGTGTAACATATAGTAAAGCCGGACCTTATTGGCATGTTTCTTGCTCTGAAATAAAGGGTGAGTTGTAAATTATATGTGAAACGGAACTCCTATCAAATCACTGCTAAAAACACAATATTCCTGACTTTATTACATGCAAAATAAATATATGTTTAGCGCATTTCCACTCATGTCAATGTGTTGACAAGATCTCTCTAGAACCCTAGGGGTTAATGGGACCCACTACTTTATACTTTGCTCAGGGTCCAGCAGTGACTTAAAATGGCCCTGCAAGGGCTGGTTATGAAAATATAAAGATAATGAACAATGATCACTCAGGACAAAATAACTAAACTAGGAATTAATACATCTTACTATGTCTTCTTTCCTTGTCGTACAAGTGTAATTAGAGCTTGCTTAGAACAGCCTACAAGCAGAAGAGGCAGATGTGAATAATAAAGTCAAAAGAAATGTGCTTTGGCATAAAACAAGATATATAGAAACCAGACAAAAATCGTGTGGGTGTTAGGGGTAGTCAATTTTTCTTCATGTTCTTATTTTTATTTCCAGATTTCAAATAAACATGGATCACGATAACCTGCACATACACAAAGGTTTAGTCTAATTGAGAGAGATTTATAAAAATACACAAAATGTTCTTGTTCCTTTTACGAATGGATACTTATTCCTTGTTATGAGTGTTGGTATTTATAACATATTCTAGGTATATTTAACCCTTTGAGTGCCAGAGGGGTATTGCATACTCCTCTGGCACTCAAAGCGATAACTGTGGTGACAAGAAAATTAAGAACGGGTCAGATATGTCCTTAAATATTTGGGGAAAAGTCTGTCACCAAATTGTCACAAATAGCAACATTTCTTTATAAATTTGTTGCACAATGTTTTACAAACTTCCTTATGCCATTTAATAAAAAAAAACGTAATACACAGCCTTATAGCCTCCTAAACTGTCGTTAATACTTTTATAACTACCAGTGACAATCTGACAGCCATTTTAATGCTTTTTTTCGATTACCTCTACTTTTATAAATCTCCCGCATCAGGCATTATTCATCAAGAGTTTCATTTATGGAGCAAACCAATTACCATACCTGGGACCTTTGAGTAGTGGACTCACTTGAGGGGACTCCTTTCGTACCGCTGAGGGAGATAAATGACGTGATCATGTCACAAAGGATGGAGCTTAATTGAGGTTGGGGGCAGGGCTTAACAGATGTGAAAAAAGATGAGGAACAGGGTTGGAAGGAGCAGAAGCTGGCAGGGTTTCAGTAGAAACTCCCCACATCCAATGAATCAGCCTCTGCCCTGGAGACCTGGAAATGCAGTGTCAAAACTGGAGTCTCAGGTGCAGATCCGGAGAGTTCCCTGCTATGCCAATTACACCATAGGGCTGAAATCAAAACCGTGCAAATTTCTGTTGGTTTCAATGTGGATTTTATCCCATCGAATACATGAAAGGTCTCCAACACAAGTCAAAGCATTCAAGGGGTTAAAAGACCCGTTTAAATCAACTGAATTTTGATTTCTACCCTATGGTACAGTTGGTGTACTCCGGGATTGAATCTCTCTACCTTTAAGGTCTTCTGGGTGATTTTGCCATGAATTTGGGTGCCTGTGAATGGGAAGTGGATAGGACTACAGACAAAAGGTTCAAGTCAAAGAAATAGACTCAGCCCCCAAGAGGGTCTCGTTCATAAAAGAGGATTTTAGTCTTACGTGTTAAATCCTTTTCTCTTAGTCCACACATGAAATTGGGAACTTTGGGTAGGCGATTCGCCCCTTTAAGTTGGCAGGAACAATTCTAGAAGTGAATGCAGGGGTGGAGCCTACCTTCCCTCTTTGGCTGCAGCTAGCCAATCAGCTCCAGTAAGATTTGAGACATTAACTATTGACTAGATAGTAAGAAGGTAAAGGAAGACTCCTGTGAGCATGAACCTGTAGGACCCCCATGTTCTGCCACAGGAGAGCCAAGCATGGTCCTTTGACAGGGTGGGAGACCAGTAACCTGTATGGACTAAGAGAAAAGGATTTAATAGGTAAGACCAAAATCCTCTTTTCTCTGTCATACAATACAGGTTACTGGTAACTTTGGGATGTCCAACCATTGAGTTTCCCAGAGTCGGGAAGGAAGGCAGGCCCCCCAAAGTCACCAGAGCATATATGAACCATCAGATCAGAAATAGCCCAACAATAACAATGAAGTGTCAACGGACACTGAACAGGGGTAACAACACCCCAGGAACTGTTACACAGCACGCTGAACTAGAGCCAACAGGGCTCAAAAGTGAAAGAGCACTGAAGAACCAAAAGAAGATCCTAGACAGGCAAGACTGCCTCCAGAATCTTCCTCACAAAACTGGCATCAGCCAGTGCCAACATGTCAACACAGTAGTGCTTCGAAAAGGTTTGGACAGATGACCAAGTGGCAGCCTTGCACAACTGATCAGCTGAGGCCTGATTCTTGTAAGCTGAAGAAGCCCCAATGGATCTTGTAGAATGATCCATGACCCAAAAGGGAACAGGCTTCTTTCTTAGCGTGTAAGCCTTACGAATAGTGGACTTAATTCAAGACTCAATGGTCACTTTGGATGTGGGTCTCCCTGACCTGGGGCCCTCAGGAATGACGAACAGCGTGTCAGACTGTTGAACGGACTCAGTGCGATGTACATAAAACCTGAGACAACGCATCACATCTAACAAGTGGAGATCCCTCTCCTTGTCAGAGATAGGGTCATGGCAGAAAGAAGGCACCACAATCTCCTGATTAACATGGATCTCAGAAACCAGCACTGCCTTATCCTTGTGAAACACCAAAGAGGGTGGTCTGAAAGACAGAGCATGCAACTCCATGACACGGCAAAAAGACACGATCACCAGGAGAAAAGCCATTTTCCACGTCAGCAGACGTAGAGGAATAGTAGCCAAGGACTCAAATGGAGGGAGCTGAAGGACGCCCAAAACCAAATTACGATCCCACTGAGGAGTTGGAGTCTTGAAAACAGGACGAGTATGAGCAACGCCCTGGATGAAAACTTGGACATCAGGAAGAATAGCAATGCGTTTCTGAAAAAAATCAGAGAGCGCAGATGTCTGAACCTTAAGGGAAATCAAACTGAGGCCCTTATCCACGCCATCCTGCAAGAAGGCGAGGACCGTAGGCAGATCAAAATCCTGAGATAGGTCTCTATCAGCACACCAAGAGAGAAAGGTCGACCAGGCGCGATGGTAGGCCTTTGAAGAAACAGGTTTGCGGGCACTAAGCATAGTAGCCACCACACTAGAAGAAAAACTTTTCTTCCTCAATATTGAGGATTCAATTTCCAAGCTATCAAAGCTAGACGATGGACATCCTCCTTCCACAGGAAACCCTGTAGAAGAAGATTCGGACGGCAAGGGAGCTGAAATGACTCCGCCACTGATAGGTCCAGAAGCTCCGGAAACCAAGCCTGCTGAGGCCAGTACAGACCAATCAGAATGACTGGACTTCGCTCCAGTCTCAGTTTCCTGTGCAACATGGGAATGGGAGGAAAGATGTAAGCCAGAGGAAATAACCAAGGAATGGACATGCCATCCACTGCTAGAGCTAGAGGATCCCTCCAATGAAAGCAGAACGTCGGAATCTTCCGGTTGTATCTCGTCACCATTAGGTCGATGCATGGAAGACCCCACCTCTGAACAATGAGGTTGAACACCTCTGGGTGCAGTTCCCACTCTCCTCTGTCCACAGTGTGTCGACTGAGGAAGTCTGCCTATCACAGCGTCTGTGATTGCCTCCAGTGGTGTGCTGTTATACTAGAGACATTGTTCTTGCCTTACCTGTCGCTCAAATACTACATGCTATTCTTATAGGTCACTGGAGGGTGATTAGTGGTCTCTGCCCATATGCTAAGCCTTATAGGACTCAGACCTACTATACACCTTTGCCCTTTCATGGTGTACCTAAGCGTTGTGCTTCTGCGTTCCGTTTATTGATTCCTGTGTATGACTCCTGGCTTCGTCTGACTTCTTTTCCTGTTGAGACCTCTGGCTTCGTCTGACTACCCGATCCGGCTGAGACCTCTGTTTCGTCTGACTACCCGATCCGGCTGAGACCTCTGACTTCGCCTGACTACCCAATCCGGCTGAGACCTCTGGCTTCATCTGACTACCCGATCTGGCTGAGACCCCTGGCTCCCTACAACCATATCTTCTGGCTTTGGTTGACACTGCTGCACTCCCAACTCAGGTTGACTTAACACCTACAGCCTACTCAGGCCTGGATGCCTTCCTCCCTTGATTTATTAGCCTGATGCTACCGCTTTGCTGCTTCCTGGCAGTACGTGGGCTTGTTGCCTAGTCTGTTGTTCACCTGCGGCCTATCATGGGTAGTCGGTTATATCCCCTAGTGTTCTAGGGTCTGTCACCTCTGTCTGTCGGTTACCCCTAGCCGTCTAGGGGAGGTCACCATTGCCTGTCAGGGTCCCTAGCATCTAGGGCCTATACATAGCCTAGTCATCTCCTGTTGGAGAGGTGTTCTCGCTCTGTGTGGTCCTCCAGCATTCTGGAGTGTAGCCAGTGTGCCCTACTTCCACCTGTCTAGTGAAGGGTTTTGGGAAGTGTCGTTACACTGTCCCTTTACCTGGCCTTGTGAAGGTGGAGGCTGTGCTCTCGCTTCTGATGGTGCTCCAGTGTTCTGGAGTATAGTCCGGTAGTTATCCTCCTACCTGTCTAGTGAATGGTTGGGAAAGTGTTGTTACGCTGTTCCCAGACCAGGCCTCGTAAAGGCAGGAGAAGGTGCTCTCGCTCCATGGTTGATCCAGTGTTCTGGAGTATATCCTGTTCACTTCTCTTCCACCTGTCTAGTGAAGTGTTGAGGAAGTGTCATTACACTGTCCTATACCGGGCCTCGAGAGGGTGGAAGAAAGTGCTCTCGCTCCTTGGCTGCTCCAGCTTTCTGGAGTATATTCGGTTCACCTCTCTTCCACCTGTCTAGTGAAGTGTTGTGGAAGTGTAGTTACACTGTCCTATACTGGGCCTCATGAAGGGGGGAAGAGGTGCTGTAGCTCCTGGTAGATACTCCAGCGTTCTGGGGTATAGTATTTCTCTGTCTTCAAGACTGTCGAGTGAAGGGTTGGGGAAGTGCTGTTGCATTGTTCCTACCTGGTCTAGTGAAGGTTGGAGAGATATATTCTTTCTTTTAATTCTTTATTAATAAAGTTCATTTTATTGTATCTGTACTTGTCGAGTGTTGTTATTTCATAGTCACCCCCATGACACTGCCATGACGTTGTCTACGCCGGGAATGTGAACTGCAGATATGGCAGGAATATGTTCTTCTGCCCAGGACAAAATAGTCTTGACCTCTAACCAAGCTGCAAGACTTCTTTTTCCACCTTGCTTGTTGATATAAGCCACCGTTGTGGCATTGTCAGACTGGACCCGGACTGGGCAGTCCTCCAGCTGGCGTGTCCAGTGGGGCAGGGCATGAAATATTGCCTGAAGCTCCAACACATTGAAGGAAAGGAGAGATTCCTCCGGAGACCACCGTCCCTGAGCATTCAGGTCACCCAGAACAACTCCCCAGCCAGATAGGCTGGCATCCTTTGTCACCATGGTCCAGAAAGACACCAGGAAGGGCTTCTCCTTCACCAGAGTGGAGAGGTTAAGCCACCATGACAGACTCAGTTCCACATGAGGAGGGAGGGATACTGACATCTTCAGGAGGTCCGGCTGACCCCTGCACACCTGGATCACAAACCTCTGGAGTTCCCTGGTGTAAGCCATAGCAAACAGGACTGATTCTATGGTGGAAATGAATTTCCCCACTAAAGAGGAAAACTTCTTGGCTGAAACTGGATCGTGAGTCAGAACAGCGGAAAACTTGTGGGCAATCTGGTGAGCCACCTCGTCCATGAGAAACACCATGCTTAGCTGAGTGTTGAAGAGAAGGCCCAGGAAGAACAGACGCTGGGATGGGACAAGATCCAACTTGCCCATGCTGAGGATCCACCTGTGATGGGTGAGTGCATGAATGCAGTCCTGAACCTGCTGATGAAAAAGTTCAGAAGAAGGGGCCTTCAGAAGCAGGTCATCCATGTATGGAGTGACTCTGATACCGTTCCGATGGAAGACAGACACTAAGGCTCCCAGGACACGATTGAAGACTTGAGGAGCTGTAGTCAGACCAAAGAGAAGAGCTGAAAACTGAAAATACCTTTGGTCGCAGGCAAATCTGAGATACTGCCGGCTCTCTGGATGAATGCAATGTGCAGATAAGTGTCCTGAAGATCCAGAGAATCAAGGAATTCCCCAGGGCACATGGCCGCAATCACCTTTCTTAGAGACTCCAGGTGATAATGAGTCCTGATCACAAAGGAATTGAGATCCTTACGGTCCAAAATCGGATGACAGCCGCCATCCTTCTTGGAAACCGCAAATAGGGTTGAGTAAAAACCCAAACCCCGGCCCTGAACGGGAACTGGTTCCAGAACTTCCTTGACCAGAAGATCAGACAGCGTTTCTCTATACCCTGAGGTGCGTGAGAAGGGAAAAACCAGAAGGGAAGAAGAGAGGCGAAAGGGATTCTGTACCCTTCCTCCACCACCTGCAAAACCCACGGGTCCCCCACTGAGTCCTCCAAGATGCTGTGGTAGTGATGCAGATGGCCACCCTCAGTCGAGTGGGGACCTGGTTCAGCGAGTCATGCCGAAGAAGGCTTGGAAGCCTTAGGCTTGGCGGAGGCTTTGGGCTTCCATTGTTGTTTGGGCTTGGAGGAGAAGCGCGGAGCTGAGGGAACCGTCTGGTTCGCCGGGCGTGTGTCTCAGTCTGGAAGGAATGAAAAAGCCAATTATGTTTAATAGGCGTCTTCTTCCTAGAGACCACAGGCAGAAGGGTACTCTTGCCCCCTGTGGCCTCACTAATCAGATCCTTAAGTTTTGGCCCAAACAGAGAAGTGCCCTGAAAGGGCAACGAGAGCAATGCTTTCTTAGAAGCAGTGTCAGCAGACCAGATCTTGAGCCAAAGAGCCCATCTGGCAACTACAGACATGGTGGAAACCCTAGCCACCAAACGGATGGCATCAAACAAGGCAGCAGATACATAATGCTGGGCTTCAGAAATGTTGGCAAGTAGCCGCAACATATCAGGAGTAGGAGCTCCCTGACGGACAGAAAGTGTGAGCTGTTCAGTCCAAACCACAATGGCCCTATTTACCCAGGCCGCAGCAAACGCTGGGCATAGGGAAGTACCAGCGGTGGCAAAAATGGACTTGAGGGAGGCCTCAAGTTTCTTGTCAGTCCAGTCTTTAAGAGTGGAAGCATCAGCAACTGGCAAGGCAGTGGACTAAGAAAGCCTAGAAACAGGTGCATCCACCTTGGGGGATTGAACCCACTGAGCAAGCGCCACATCAGAAAAGGGGTAAAGCTTGGCAAATTTCTTGGAGACAGAAGGTCTTCTGTCTGGAGACTTCCACTCATCAGATACTAGACGGGAGTGGGATTAGGTGGAAAAAAAGTATGGGGCCTCTTAGGCTCGTGAAATACATTAGAGGGATCCGAAGAAACCTCTTGAACCAAGGGAATGTTTAGGGTGTTTAAAACTGCCCTGATCAGGCCCTCAGCCGAGGGATCAGGATCAGCCTCAAGGGGGTCCCCAAAGAACTGAGGAGAGCCCACAGCAGAACATTCCTCTTTGTCAGAATCCACCAACAGTTCCTCTTCAGAGGAATCTGATACGTCAGTAACTCCCTGTGGTTTCGGCAGGAAAGGTCTGACAGAAGTAGGGGTCTGCCAGGAGTGGAACACCCCCTGTAAATGGGATGGAAAAAGTTGTAATGTAGACCGGAGGTCTCTAATAGCAGCCTTAAACTCTTGCACCCAAATTGGCTCTAATGCATGGCTGTAGGTCCCTGGGGAGACTCAGGGACAGCAGAACATGACCTGGGAATTCTCTAGGTAACCCTGATTGACATGAGGAGCAATGCGCAGTGGGGGACACAGAGACCCCAGCGTCCTTAGTCTATCTGGCCCCAAGCTCCAAATGATTAGACGTTCTCACAGTGTCAAAACGTTTACGTATAAGGTATCACCCAAATACAGTGTTTATGATTAAAAGTTCACCCCAGAAATCGCTAAAATACACTTATCTGGCAGGCAAAGGGTTAATCTGCAGAGGAGAGAAGGAGAGTCCAAGCCCTGTGTAGGATACTCGTTCAGGGAATGCACAAATTGGCTGCCATGACAGGAGCCAATCAGGAACGAGCGTGCGATGCAAGCACTCATGGGAAATGTAGTTTTCCCAGAAAAAATCCCCAAACAGTGCCTGAGCTCCCCAACACACACCAAACATTTACCAGATAACAGAGCAAGGGCAGACAATTAAAATGAGCCACCTCTGAAGTCGCTACAATGAGCGGTTGCAGAGATATATCCCAAATTGTAAAGTCCCATAGAAGTGAATGGAGCAATGACGTCTATGCGGTAAAAGCGTGCACAACACAAATTTTGCAAAGTTGTAACTCAGACGTAAATGTGCACCAAACATTACTAAAACATGTCACTAGACCTCATAAACACTGAACCCAGTAGAGAAAGTGCCAAAAAGAAAAAAAAAAAATGCTAAACCAGCAGCCAAAGGGTTAAGTTTACCACAGAAACCTGCTCCAAAACACCCAACAGACATACAGATAAACCCAATGAGTGCAGGATTGTGCAATAGGAACTCCAAAGGAAAACCCCTGTGCGGAGGGGCACTGTGGGACATGTGGACCTTCAGCACTCAAAGGGTTGCTCACCTTTCCTGCAGATCTTCTGTCTTCAGATTACCAAGTATTAAGAATAAGCCTCAGTGGGCAACTCCTGAGGAAAGAACTTGAACCCAATATTTTCCCCCCAGGGCTTAGGGTCCACAAAAACACCTGGATACCAAGCTAGCCACATCTAAGGGCATTGTCAGTTATGGTAATCCGCCTAATGGTGGTGGTGGTGGTATTCCATATCTAACAGAAAAATAAAAAATTAGCTAATATTATAGCAGAACTGTTCTCTTGCCTGTATCTGCATCCAAGGAACAAATCTTACTGGAGCTGACTGGCTAGCTGCAGCCAAGGAGGGAAGGTAGGCTCCACCCCCTCCATTCATTTCTAGAATTGTTCCTGTCATCTTAAAGGGGCTGATCGCCTACCCAAAGTTACCAGTAACCTGTACTGGACGACACAGAAATGTAAAATGGAGCAGTCCTGGGGCACAACAATTACACCATAGGGGATAAATTAAAGGGATAGTAATGTTTCACAAAAACAGCAGCTCCAATTAATCTTCATAGTATTTGGGCCATGGAGAGTGTTATTTCAATACTGTGAGAGTTGTAGTTCAAGAGTAATTGAATGATAAAATATCCCCGTCCCGCCCCTTTTACCTAGTGTAAGCCGCCTTCCCTCAGATGTGGAATCTGGTCTTAAGACCAGACAGCTCACAGCAAGGGACAATCTTCTTACTGTGAGAACAATGAAAACCCTGTCCCCCTTGACAAGTTTTTCAGGTTTTTCCCTTATGCTCACTGAAGATTGTCCCTCTCTGTGATCCATCTGGACAGTCTTGCTGCTCTGAGGGGAGCAGTGTTACATCAGTAAAAATTATTTCATTGAAATGGTTTTCTACGTGCGCCTGATGAAAATAAAACCGGATATCCCTGCAGTCAGTACAACGCTGACTTCAGGGAAGGGGGAGAGAGGGGGGAACTTTGCTTACGGTTATCTCTCAAACCATAAAGGTTTGAGAGATGACACTGGGAGCAATTGAATTCTTTTTTAAATAGAATCACTATGGGGATTAGTAATATTAAAGTATTACTATCCCTTTCATTTAATATGCTTCTGCTGGAATTGATCTCTTATTTTCCGTGCTATAGGCACTGATAATAAGAACAGAGAACAGAATAATGCAGACACATACATAACCATATATATCTCAGGTCCTGCTCTGTGACTCACTAGCGGTTTAAATCTTCTTGTAAATGATGACTCACACTGGTAGAAAGCAGCAAGAATGCATGAAATGCCAACTACTATTTTGCTTTACATCCTTCTATTTTGACATAAAAAACATTGCAATATCAAATCATATGGCAGTTGCAAAGTATATGAAGATAATTTATACTGTAAACAGTAAAGGAAAGAATAGTAGTTTAACTCTTTGGTTGCTAGAGATGCCTCCAGCGTATCGCTTTACAACGCACTGGAGACGTCCTTAGCATCCTAGAGGGCTAAAAACAAACATATTAAAAATGGAAACAATAACTCTTTGCTGACAGTAACATTCATTTCCCTTTTAACTCTAAGAATGCCATTAGGTTGCGTAGAAAGGATGATTCTGAAAACTGTCCGCGAAAACAGTCTTTCTGAATAGCAGAGGGGTGGGTGGTTGACCAGATATTTAGCTCTTGCCCATTACAAGCTAACACAAACTGGAAATATCAGTCAGCGGCCATATAGTGCAGGACTACTATTTCTACACACGCATTAGGAAAACAAATTTTAGTATTAGCATTTACAGATTCAGAATCAAATCATGTTTAGATGTGCTAAAGGGATAATAATATTTAAAGCGGAACTACCACCATAGTTAAAGTCGCCCTGCAATAATTAGGCAGATGGCCGATTAGCTTAATAATAGTTATCTTACCTCTCTGAACAAGCGGATTCTAAAGAAAGCCATAAAGCGGAACTTTCAGTTCATACGTAGTTGCCATGCATTCATTAAACGCATGGTGACTATCTTTGAAATAGATGCTTTACCTTTAAAAAATAGCCCAGTGTAAAGTAATCCTTCCCGTTTAGGGACTGACGGGCAGGTTAGTGCGGTCCACGCGCCTGTGCCGTCAGTCTCTTCCTATAATCATATGGTGCACTGCAGTGCTACTCAATGGAGACTGGGACTGACAAGATGTCTGCGCTGTAGCCTGGGTTCCGGTCTCCATACGGGAAAGATTCCTTTACACTGGGCTATTTTTTAAAGTTAAGGTAATCTATTCCAACACTAGTCACCATGCGTTTGATGAAGTTCCGCTTTAATCTTCCGAGACTGATGTTCAGGTTAGTGCAGTCTGCGCGCCTGCACCATCAGTGCCTTTCTGCAAAGTGCAATGCTTCTTAATGGAGACCGGGACTGATAGCGCATGCGCGCAGACAAGATGGAGGGAAGATTATGGATTTCTGTAGAATCCACTCGTTCAGATAGGTAAGCTAACTATTATTAAGCTAGATGCCATCTGCCTAATTATTGCAGGGCGACTGAAACTATGGTGGTAGTTTCGCTTTGGTATGAAAAATTATATATTGCAGAATTTATCCTGCTGAGTAAAACATGGTCATTCCTACTGCGGAGAGATGTTTTACTCAAAAGTTGCATTTTTGGGTGCAATACTTTCATGGGAGTTACTTTGGTTTTTCTCAGCAGGAAAACCATGCAATACATATATTTATATATATATATTCAATATTAAGAACTACTATGCCTTCAATGTATATAACTGATTTTAATTTTTAGAATTTATTGGGGTGAGTGTACAAATTCACCAGCACGGCTCTACTTTTGCTGACCTCTAACCTCAGTGGCTGTGCTTCAGGGTAAACAATATGAATGCTTTAGTGCATAGTAGCAGCAAACCTTATTTGCCTGCACCAGAGTTCAACCAGGAAATGGGAAAAAAGCAATTTCCTCTAAACTTTGTTTAACCCTTTGAGTGCCAGAGGGGTACACAATGCATTGTGTACCCCTCTGGCATTCAAAGGATTAATACATCACATTAAATATGAGGGAAGGAACACAATGAAATGTCCATAGCCTATCCCATTGCCCTCCACATGGTGATTTAAAGGAATTTTGGCAAAAGTAGATTAGTAAATTGTCAATATTCAGGCACAGGGACTGAAAAAGAATTCTAGCACCTGATTTAGTATGGAATCATTTTTGTATATTCTCTCCAGTGTTATTTTAAAGGGATAGTAATACTTAAAATGTAAAAAATATATATTGTATGATTTATCCCCCTGAGCAAAACAAGGGTACTTCCACTGCTGAAAGGTGTTTTATTCAATAGTTATTACAGTTCAAATGTGAATTTTTTAGGTACAGTATCACAATGGCCTGAAATTGTACAGTGTCGCTGTTGCTACGCCATCCTATGGACAACTCTGGTCAGTTGACAACTCTGACAACTCTGGTCAGTTGACCATACATTTCCATAAGATGGTGTAGCAACAGCGCAACTCTATAATTTCAGGCCATTGTGATACTGCACCTAAAAAAATCAAGTTTGAACTGTAATAATTATTGAATAAAACACCTTTCATCAGTGGGAGTACCCTTGTTTAAACCTTACAACATATTTTTTTATATATATATTTTAAGTATTACTATCCCTTTAAAACAGATGCAAGTGTACCATAGTCTTTAGAAGGACTTGAGTGCTTACGTCCTATTGTCTTTTAATAAAATTAACATATTCAAGTCAGTAGTATTTATTATGATTATAAAATTTAGTTTTCACTTCCATAAAATAAACAGTATGCTACAGAGAACAAGTCCCAGTACCGTACAATTCAAGAATTGATATCTGTTAAATATCAGTATTGTCACTGATTTAATCAATAAATAAATCTATATTTTTTAATAGCTGACAGGCTATAATTCACCATCATTATTAATAATAAAAAATAATAATGCGCTCCTCATACTTATAGCTTTCTGATCTTGTGACCCACGATTGAAAAAAATGGGAAACTCCTGTTCTAAATCATGTATTCAGTTACCTAAAAAGCTATCAATATGCCATGAAATATGGGTAATGCCCTGCCCACTAGTCACACCCCCAGCAACACCACCTAAACAGTGGCTCTCAGGGTTTTTTTTTTTTGTTTAGTGCACCCCTAACACGCAATCTAGATTCTCTAAGGCACCGCTAACATTTTGGGCTGTATGTTCAAAGGGATAACGACAAAAAAAAAGTTGTATGAAAGACAAAAATAAGTAATTGTATGCGTGAACAACATATTTTCTATAGAATATACACCAAAAAACTAGTAATATCTGTTGTGTACGACACAATTCCAGAATTGCCAGGCAAAGGGGTGGGGCAAGGGCGGGGCTAAACTATTTTCCAGTGTTGTATAGAGGAAAGGAAAATTTGTCTTATACAACGACAAAAAAAAGTCTTGCAAGAAAAAATTTGCACGTTAAGAAAAAAGTGGAGATATCTTTTGTCTTTACATACATTTTTGTTTTTCCATATGACAGTTTCAGTCAGGACAAACAACAATTTTCTGATCACAACCAACACACACTGAAAATATTAATGATCCCAACGACACTGTACTTTGAAAAGTCGTTACAAACGATAAAAGCTATTTCACTACTTCTTTGAACATATGGCCCTTTGTGTGTTATTTTTTTAAGCTATTATGAAAGGCAAATACTAATGCATAATTATTCTTACGTCTCACAATTAGCATAACAAAAACAAATTTATTGTGCATAAAAATTTCCATAACTATAAATTTAAAACTCAACATTCACATTTATGTCAAGTTTATCGAAAACAAGGGGCATCCTACCTGGATGCCCTTGGCACACCAAAGTGCCACAGCTCACTGGTTGAGGATCACTGGTCTAAAACAAAAGTGTTCCTCTGTCACAACTGTGTGGAGTGGTATGCTTGTCTAGGTAGGGCTGCTTCCAGGGGCGGATTGTAGGGGAATACCAGCCCGGGCATTTTTTTTAACCCTTTGAGTGCCAAAGGGGTAGGGAATGCATTGCTTTGCAATGCATTTCGTACCCCTCTGGCACTCAAAGGGTTAAAGCAGTTCACTAGCTGCACCGACGTCCCTATCATCGCCCCCTTGTGATCCCTGTGCAGCATCGAAGGCTGTCACAGAGAGTGTCTGTGCTGGTGGAAACACAGACCTCTTTCAAAATATCGTAGGACGGTGAGGTGAGATCCTCTGATCTCCCCCACCGACCCATGATCTAGCGGCCCACCGGGGGATGCCCGATCCCCCGATAGGCCAATCCGCCCATGGCTGCTTCATCCATCTAGATATATTTTACTTTGTGTTATTATTAGTTTTTATTGATTGAGTTTCATCATATTCCACACAGCTGCAAAAAATTGGGATGAGAATGTGTAATCAAATACATGACCCTCTTTTCCTTTGGTTCTCTGCTCCTCACAAGTTCACAACAGACAAAAGGCTTCAATAGTCTGATAAAGAAATCCTGTAGATAAAAGTCCCATACATAGTTCTTAGGACTCTGTAAGAGAATAGGACTGGGAGCTTAAAATGACCCACTGTATAGACTATAAAAAAGTTTCAACACAAAACAAAGTATAAAGATATAAAAAGAAAAGGACACCACTAAAGCCCTTGTGTTAAACAATTTAGAGAAGTAACACCACCTTATAATAATCCCGACTCATTTTACTATGACCAGAAAATCCAACTGACCCACATACCTCCCAACATTTCAAATGGCGAAAGAGGTGGCGTTTCTGGGGGCGTGGCTGGTCGGACTGGCATTTCCAAGAATTTTTAGGTTATTTCTTGACCCATCTGTACCTCTTTGTGTGACTGATAAATGATTTAGAGCAAGACCAAAGTATTTTAATTACCCATATTAATGTATAAACACATATACTGACAATTAATAACACATTTATGTATGTTTTATGGCTGTGGAGCAATGTAATACACATCACTCATTCTGATGTCCCAAAAAGAGGGACAAAAGGGTAGAAAAGAGGGACAGAGGGATTTGGGTCTCAAAGAGGGACTGTCCCTCCTAAAGCGGGACACTTGGGAGGTATGGACCCATATGAAATTTGCACTTGTGACTCTGTTCAGTAGACAACATATTTAATCAGTCCTAGATGTCATTTGGTCCATGGAGGCAGACATGACAGTTGCTGGCAATTTTCTCAAACTGAAGCAGACTTGAGCCTACTGATATCATTAAGAGAGGTATGCATTGTGAAGCAGTACATTTTATACTCTTCTGATCCTTAAAGGGTTGAAATGACCATGTGTACTGGGCAGAGTTTGTGCTTTGTGATTCTGCTAGCAACTGTCAGACTCATGTCCACCTCCATGGACATGACATCCAAGACTAATCGAAGATGTTATGTCTTGAACCAAGGAGCAAGGGCAAAATTCATAGGCACCAGTAGTATTTTCTGTCCATAACAAAGTAAGAAAGGATTTATTATTAGGAGGTTTTACTTCTCCTTTAAGACCCATGTATGCATATAGGCATAGTATCTTGTTATCTGCTTTCACATTATATGGTTCTGTTTTTAATTTGTCTCCAGTGGTGCTGCTGGTTTGTGCAGCATACCTCCTCTTTATTGGTGCATATGGGTCAGTGTCTGCTCTTTTAAAGGGATAGTATTACGTCAAAATTACGATCCCTCATATTGTAGCCCTTAATAAACTGAGTTAAATGACACCAGTGGCATCTCTCAAACCTTTATGGTTTAAGAGATAGCCGCTTTCAAAGTTTCCTCTCCCCTGCTGTCAACGTTCTGCTGCCAGCAGGGGAATCCGGTCCCGGGACAGGCTGAGGCTCTTAAATAGAGCCAATATCTCGTTATGGAAGGAAAAATGATTCATTGAAACAGTCTTCTACGTGTGCTTGGTAACCAAGCACACGTAGAAGACTGTTTCAATTAATCATTTTTCCTTCCATAACGAGATATCGGCTCTGCTGAAGAGCCTCCGCTTGATTCAGAGACCAGATTCTCCTGCTGGCAGCAGAACGCTGACAGCAGGGGAGAGGAAACTTTGAAAGCAGCTATCTCTTAAACCATAAAGGTTTGAGAGATGCCGCTGGTGTCATTTAACTCAGTTTATTAAGGGCTACAATATGAGGGATAGTAATTTTGAAATAATACTATCCCTTTAAGGTGAAATAAATTTATACTGAAAGTCTTTCAGTCCTGGCATGAGGCGGCATGATTTCATCAGCAGAAAAGCCTCTTTGATGTTCCATGTTACATGGTGCTTTTAAAATACATTTTCTTAGAAGGTGTCATTCAAAGAATGTACCATTTAGCGCCAGCATTCAGAAAATGATTAGTCTGAAGTCAGATGGAGGTGAGAAAAACACATTTACACTGTCACTTTGGAGAGATATACATTTCCTTTTGAAAACGTTTGTGAAATATAATGGATGGAAGGAAAAAGGCAAAAGTTCAAGGTCTTTTTGAGCAGAAGTGATCAGAGCCTCCCTCCTCAGGTGTGACATTAATGTGGCTGCTTCTTATCCTCTCTTTCAAGACCCCCTGGTGGGAATTGTTCATAATAGGTCACAGCAAATCTCTGGTGTAATAAAATATTAATTTTCTAGGAATATGGAATCATCTGCCTGCATTTGGCTTTCATTTTATGACTCATGCACAGGAGTGGTTGTATTTATAAGTATGACTAGAATATGTGAAAGTGAGAAAATGTATATTTTTATAATGAAAAAAAAAAAAAAAAAAATATATATATATATATATATATATATATATATATATATATATACACACACATAATGGCTAGCACTCCACATCAAGAGCAGAATTCCTGGATGAGGTTTTCAAGTGAATCTTCTGCTGAGTTACAGTATAGGACGCACTCACAGGAGCTTTTAAAACGTGCGACAGGAGCAAATTTATTGAGTCACCATTTCAGGGCTAACTTAGGCTATTCACTATGAGATGTTGACCAAATACATGTATTTCCTGTGTATGAATCTTCTACTGTAACACTTCATATGAGTACAAGACATGCACTGCACTCACCAGAGACTGCACTAACCAGACATTCCAGGAGCATTTCTGGATCAAACTAACTGCTCCTTATAGGACAGTTGAAAATTCCCATTGATTTAAATAGAACTTTAAAATTCTTGAAAGGACCCACTTTAGCTTATTGAATTGAACCTTCCATCTTCTATACTGTGAAAGAGCTTATATTTAAAGGAATAGTAACCCTTCATTTTGGCTTCACAGTTCTGCAAGTACAGAATGTCTAAAGACAAACAGCATATCATTTTCTTTTTTTACCTTCACATTTTTTTCACACTTTCCGATCACTGTTCAGAGCTACGTCTTCTAGATATCTGTATAGGGAGGAGCCCTGTTCTGATTATATCTGATCAAAAAATGCAGGGACTGTGGAACAATGTACCACTATTCCTGCTGAAGAAAAGACTAGAGGGGAGAACTTAGGGAGTTCTCTAACTCCAATCCCTGGGTACTCCTTAGGTTATACAGATCCTTTTTAACCCTTTGAGTGCCAGAGAGGTATCCAATGCACTGTCACTCAAAGGGTTAAAACAGTGCCCTCCATGTGTCCACTCCTGTCCCAAATACTGCAATGGTTGGGTAAGTTTACTTGTCCATAGCCATCCCTGAGAACTGCTGGGTCAAGTACCATGTGATTCTGAATTGTGAAACTGGAAACCTCTCAGCTCATACTCCATAGATTGGTCAATAGGAGGAGAGCACCAGGGTTCATTTTTAGACCCCCACACACACACATTCTGCTCTCCTGCTGATCCACCAGGGCTCACAATGCAGCCCTAGCTTCATAGGCATTACTGCTCCCAGCAGAGTAGACCTGCCACTGAGGCAACTATCACATGATAGTTGTCCTTTAAGACTTTCATTGTTAGATGGGTACCCAATATGCTGAATTCAGCTTGGCACTAAAAGGGTTAACCACATGGATGCTAGAGAGGTTCCTGAAGCATGTGGACATCTCAGACCGCACCCATGGTCAGATTGTTGGTCTTATCTTGATTACGTACATACTTTTTATATACAGAAAATACATAATATTTTAACACTGATCTATTAGTTCTTATATGAACAGGGTACATATGCAAAAGTTTCCATAACTAGATTGTACTTAGGATAATCTAACTACATGTACAAGTCCTTCAGCAGGCTGAGAGAAAACTTTTTTTTTTTTTTTTTTTTTTGCAATCCTTCATCAGGAGATTACACTGTATTATATTATGTAAGGCCCTGCAGGACGTGTGAGGTGCAAGGGAATTTCGCTTCCCTGTACAGACACATATTGCAAAGGCACACTAACCTTATTATATTGTTGGTTACAGTCCAGTCTGTATATATAATCTGTTTTAAAGGGATAGTAATATATAAAAAAAAGGTGAAATTTACTCACCGATATTTTGTTTTCCTCTGTGTCCTTCCACTGCAATGTACTGTGGGAATTGGCTCCGCCCTCCAGCTGGTAGGACCAATCAAAAATTAAATAAAGCTGCCTGAATCCCATGCCTGCTCAGTTATTCCCCGTTAACCAAGCTGAAACAGACAAAGAAATGATTAGATATAGACAGCTAAATACTATAGTCAGAAAAATATAGATATCCTAATTATCCATAGACTATAATAAGAGTCTAAGACTCAACTCCATATATAACCAATATATATTATATATATATATCTACATATCAGTAGAGGAACGATACAACCACCTTACAAGATAAGAAGAAAGGGTGGGTTGCAGTGGAAGGACACAGAGGAAAACAAAATATCGGTGAGTAAATTTCACCTTTTCCTCTGTGTCCAATCCACAGCAATGTACTGTGGGACTTACCAGAGCAGTTCCCCAGTAAAGGGTGGGGAATTTAGTTAGAGACAGGGATGGCTGCTTCCAGCACCTTCCTGCCAAACTTAGCATCTACCGATGCCTGAATGTCCAGTTTATAATGTTTAATAAAGGTGGACAAAGACGACCAAGTTGCTGCCTTGCAAATGTCTTCTGGCGTGGCTATAGCCTTCTGTGCCCAGGAAGTGGCAACAGCTCTTGTTGAATGCGCCTTGATTCCTCCTGGAGGCTGTACCCCAGCAGATTCATAAGCTAGGGCAATACCTTGTTTTATCCACCTGGAGATGGAGGCTTTAGAAGCCCCAGTCCCTTTAAATTTTCCTGCAAAGTGCACGAAAAGAGATTTATCCTTCCTGAATACTTTTGTTCTGTCAAGATAAATCCTCAAGCATCTTACCAGATCCAGATTATGGAAATTCTTCTCTTTGTTGTTAGAAGGATTAGAACAAAAAGAAGGCAAAATAATCTCTTAAGATGGAAACTAGATACTACCTTGGATCTAAATGATGGTCTAGGACGCATAACCACCTTATCTTGATGAAAAATAGTATACGGGGGTTCGCATAACAGAGCCTGAAGTTCTCCTACCCTGCGTGCAGATGTAACTGCTGTAAGCAGGACAGATTTTAACGTGAGATACTTTAGAGAAATAGCTTCCAGGGGCTCAAAATATTTATGAGAACAAAATTGGTTAAGGACCAGGTTCAAATCCCATGGAGGGATAACATCTCTAATTGTAGGTTTGATTTTAGAAATAGCTGACATATATCTTCTAAATACATATTGTTCTGCAAAAGGAGATGCTAAAACTGCCGATAAAGCAGACAGTTGGACCTTCAAAGAAGCTGGTTTCAAGCCTTTTTTGAATCCTTCCTGAAGAAAATCCAGAATGCGTCCTGATGAAATATCTTTTCTGTCCAAGTTCTGTTGGATGCACCATTTTCTGAAAACTGCCCAAATCCTGTAGTAGATCTTGGAAGTTGAAGGGCGTCTACCAGACAGGATGGTTTGGATTACTGCATCTGACAGGCCTTTCAGTCTCAGAGACTGCCACTCAGCCTCCATGCCGTCAGCTTCCAGAATGCTGGATCTGGATGAACAATAGGGCCCTGAGACATTAATTGAGGGATCAGTGGTAACGTGATGGGGTCCCTGATGGACATCCTCAGAAGGTCTGCATACCATACCCTCCTGGGCCAGTCTGGAGCAATCAGGATTACCTGTGCTTTGTCTCTCCGGATCTTCTGTAGCACCTCTGTTAACAGGGGGACTGGTGGAAACAGGTATGCTAGATGAAATTTCCACCTGAAAAGGAGAGCGTCCTGCCCCATTGCTTTGTTGGACTTCCACCTGGAAAAGAACCTCTGGCACTTGGTGTTGGATTCTGATGCCATGAGGTCTATTGTGGGTGAGCCCCACCGAGCTATGATGTCCTGGTACACTTCTTTGTTTAGAGACCACTCGTTTTGGTCTATCTGAAACCTGCTTAGGAAGTCTGCTTGAGTGTTGAGCTTCCCTGAGAGGTGAGTTGCTTTTAAGGTTATCTGTCGTGATTCTGCCCAAAGAAGAATTTTGATTGCTAATTTGTTGAGAGACAGGCTCCTTGTTCCTCCTTGGTTCATCAGATATTGTACTGCTGCTGTGTTGTCTGATCGTATCAGCACAAACTTTCCTCTGAGATCCTTTTCCAGAGATCTGAGTGTGTTCCACACAGCCTGTAGTTCTAACAGATTTATGTGACTTTTTGACTGTGCCAGGGACCAACATCCCTGAGCTATCTTTGATTCCCAGACACCTCCCCAGCCTTTTAGACTGGCATCTGTGGTCACTGTCTGCCAAGATATTTCTCTCAAAGTTCTCCCTTGGCGAAGGTTTTGAGGCTGGCACCACCACTTTAACTCTTTCCGGGTGTCCGCAGCGATAGGAATTTTTAACCAGATGTTTGCTGGATTCCTTTTGAAGTACCTGAGATAATTGATCTGAGTACAGCGACTGTGGGCCCTCGCCCAAGGAATTATGGGGTGAGCTGATGATAGGTTCCCCAGAAGGCGAGAGAACTCCTTTGCTGTTTGTTGATGATGCTCCAGGAATTTTGACACTCTTTTTTTGCAGTCGACTCTGTCTGTCCTGTGAAAGAGTTACTAGATCCCTTCTGGTGTTGAATAGTATGCCCAGAAAAAGGAGTTCTTGGACTGGCTGTAGCTGGCTCTTTTGAAAGTTTATCAGCCAACCTAGCTGTTGAAGCAGCTCTAGACACAAAGCTGTGCTTTTTCTTGACTTCTCTTCTGATTCCTCCACAATCAGAATGTCGTCCAGATAAGGAAGAACTTTTATCTGCTGAATTCTGAGAGAGGCCATGGCCACTGCAAGCACTTTTGTGAAGACTCTGGGGGCTGAAGCTAGCCCGAAGGGCAGCACCCTGTATTGAAAGTGAGTGTGAAAAATCTGAAACCTGAGAAATCTTCTGTGAACAGGATGAACTGGAATATGATAATATGCGTCCCTCAGATCTATTCTTGTAAGAAATGCCTGAGGGAAAACCATCTTTATTGCGGTTTGTATGGTTTCCATCTTGAACTTTTGCAGTTTTAGATGAGCATTGATCTTTTTTAAGTTTAAGATAAGGCGTGACTCCCCTGAAGGTTTCGGAACAGCAAAAATTGTAGAATAAATTCCACGGAATTCTTCGCTCTTGGGAACTTTCTCTATTATATTGTTCTTCAATAGGGCAAAGAGCTCCTTCTTTATTGCTGCCGATGTTGTCTGATTCCGAATTCTGGAAGAGCAAAAATGATTGACCTGAGGGACAGTTTTGAATTCCAAGTAGTACCCCATCTGGATTATCTGACGCACCCATTTGTCTGAACTGATCTTGAACCATGCGTCCTTGAAGGACTCCAGTCTGCCCCCTACTGGAGTCCCTGATGGGGTGACTACAATCTCATTGCTGGTTTTGCTGGAACCTAGGTCTCTTCTGGAACTCCTTTTTTGTTCCAAACTTAGGTCCCTGGGATGATCCACCTTGTCTTTGATCATATGTACGGCCGGGTCTGTATCTTCTTGCTTCACGAAATGACTGTTTTCTAGTAGAGGATCTTCTAGGGGATGCTGCTTTGGACTTACGCTGTTGCGGGAGAAACTGGCTCTTGCCACCTGAGGACTGGCGAATCATATCTTCCAACTGGCTACCAAATAATTTGTTGCCTGTAAAAGGAAGTGAAACAAGCCTATTTTTTGATGTGGCGTCCGCTTCCCAAGACTTTATCCAGATAGCCCTTCTAGTTGTAATGGATAGGGCTGATGATTTTGCCAGCCCCCTAATGTTGTCCAGAGAGGCGTCACAATAGAAGTTTAAAGCATCCTTGATAGGACCCAATTCTTTCAACAATCTGGACCTGGATACTGAAGAATCCAATTTTTCTTCAAAGTCAGTTAACCAGATACGTAGTGTTCTGAACACACAAGCCATGGCTGTAGCAGTCTTGAGGGTTTGTCCTATCACTGAGAACTGTTTCTTTAGGGCCGAGTCAGCTCTTCTGTCCATCGGATCTTTAAGAGATGTTCCTTCCTCTAACAAAAGTGCCGTTCTTTTGGAGATCTGGGCCACAGCAGCGTCCACCTTGGGAGGAGAAATCCATGCAGCCGTGTCTTCATCAGTAAAGGGATACATCCGTTGCATGCGTCTAGTGTTTTGTAGGCGCTTATCTCCCAATTTCCATTCATTTGTAACCATATCTTTGATTGAGCTGTGAACAGGAAATGAAGGAGACTCCTTTTTGTAACCTATGAAGGCCGCATCCATCACATTTAATTCTTTGTGGGTGTCAGTTAAACCAAGGGTTTTTCTTAAAGCTTTAACTAACCCATCCACTTTATCAATACTGAAAGTACCCTGATCTTCTTGGATTTCACCTTCTTCAGTAGAAGACGGAGCAGAGTCTACATCCATCAAACTGGTATCATCTTCCTCCAGCATGTATGATGTACCCTCCTGAGGATCAGATTGTCTATGCCTTTTCCTTGAAGTCTCTTGCATAGATGAAAATGTTTCTTGCATAGATGACTTCATCCAGCTCAAAAATTCAGTGAATTGAGCTGGAACTTCTGAAGAGGATATTTTCTTTAGGCAATCATCACATAACTTTGAATTGTCAGCAGCAGGGATTTTACCCTCACATCCTGCACAAGCTTTTAACTTTACAGCAGGTCTATCTTCCTTGGGAGGCTCTACAGGTTTTTTGTCACCTTTCCCTTCCTTAGACATGATAGAAACTATTATGCAGAAAGATCTACAGTATAGCAACAAAAAGAGTTTAAATACATCTATATATATGCTATATAAGGATTAAACTTACTGCCCATAGTGTGTGCCCGTCCTCTTCAAGACGCCCGCCAGTTTGAGCTTCCTTGCGTTCCACCTTGGAACGCATCGCGATCACTTCCGGTTTCCGCTTCCTGCTGGCTCAGGTAAAAACGTGTTCGTCGGCTGGCGCCTCCGTTTGGCGCGTTGATGGAGGCAGCACTGAGGACTTGCACCGGGCATCAGGTACAGCATGTCACACCGCTTAGGAGCGGGACAGATAGCGAACCTGCACATAACAATTCGGGCTATGATCCTCACTGCATGGGATCTAGCCTCAGTTGTATCTAGCCTATAGGGCTGAAAGTAAATGTAGTCTGCGTTAACAGGCAAACTACATGACAGAAATAAAAATAATAAATTCTTGCAGGAGAAAAAACTCCTTCCGTCCTCCAGCTTGGTAGGACCAAAATAACTGGGCAGGCATGGGATTCAGGCAGCTTTATTTAATTTTTGATTGGTCCTACCAGCTGGAGGGCGGAGCCAATTCCCACAGTACATTGCTGTGGATTGGACACAGAGGAAAATATGTTGTAAGGTTTAAACAAGGGTACTCCCACTGATGAAAGGTGTTTTATTCAATAGTTTTTACAGTTCAGACTTGAATTTTTTAGGTGCAGTATCACAATGGCCTGAAATTGTACAGTGGCGCTGTTGCTACACCATCCTATGGACAACTCTGGTCAGTTGACCATAAATTTCCATAGGATGGTGTAGCAACAGCGCCACTCTATAATTTCAGGCCATTGTGATACTGCACCTAAAAAATTCACATTTGAATTGTAATAAATATTGAATAAAACTCCTTTCAGCAGTGGGAGTACCCTTGTTTTGCTCAGGGGGATAAACCATACAATATATATTTTTTTACATTTAAGTATTACTATCCCTTTAAAATAACACTGGGGAGAATATATAAACATGATTCCATACTACATCAAGTGCTGGAATTCGTTTTCAGTCCCTGTGCGTGAATATTGCCAATTTACTAATAATTAGTAACAAAGAATCCACTGCACTTTCCGTTCATGAGCCAATATGTTTTTTATTCAAATATCAATCTGTCATTGTATCTTGGCAAAACTTCATCAGGATAAAATAATAAGACACCATGGGGGTTATGCACTAATATGTGATAAAGTAGTAATAAAGCAGAGATTACTTCTCCAGTTCCCATGTTATTCTATAGAGCCAATGCACTAAGATCTTTGGTGATCTTAGTGCACTGGCTCCATAGAATAAAACAGGAACTGGAGAAGTGATAGAGAAGTTATCTCAACTTTTTCACCTCTTTATCATGCATCTTCCCCCTATTTTCGTGCCTGAAAACATCATTAAAAACTGCCTGTGATGTTTTTGAGATTCATCTGGGCCCTCAGGAAACCCAGACTTCGATTTGATCTCTTAACGCGATATAAGTTACGGGGCGGTCTCGCATTACCGTGTACCCGGACTTATTATCAGGCATCCCATCTCCTTCTTCTCCTGGAGTGGAGCTATCGACCTTCTCATAAGGCTTGCATTGCTGTAGAAGCTGCCAATATGCCTGTTCCACTACACTTACTTCCCTGGTTACAGCCACATCATGCTCAACGCATTCTTTTCTAGATGAGGCACACTCTTAAGGTGCAATCCTATGCCCTGGGCATTGCTCTGCCTTTTCTCCCTCTTCCCCTTGCTCTTCTGGAGAGACTTCATGGTGTAGGAATTCCCTCCTTCCCTCCTGCTTTCTCCCCTTCTTTGGTGCCCATCTGACCCCCTTCCCTCTCCTTACGTGTATATGTATGTGTGTGTATGTATATATGTGTATGTATTTATTTTTTCCCTCTCCCCACACCCTACCGCTGCGTTTCCATACCATGCTATGCCAATGCTGTTCTGTCATGTTCACTTCCCATGCTCTGGATTATGATTTCTTATACATGTGCTGTATTCCTCACCAATATTTCATTATGCCTTTGCTGTATGGTGCTGTACTCATGTATGCTACAATTGCCATTTCTATTATCCCCAAACTCGTCTTCCCATCTTCCCCCCCCCCTATTTTTTCCTGTTTCTCTTATACTTGTAAAACCAAATAATATTTGATATATCAAAAAAAAAAACTGCCAATGGATCAAGTTAGTTAGCCAAAACACCAACAGTTGCCCAGTTTAGGAGATATTCATACTTTTATATCCTTATGGTGAGCTCTGTGAGTGTGGCACCGTATGCTAATTTATTATAAAGACTCTTTTCTGTGCTAGCTTTTTAAGACAAAAGTGTCAGTACCTTCTAATCTATGCATCTATGGACTTTTGGCTAATATAAAACAGGTCATTTTGAATAATGTTTTCAAGCAAGCAAACTTAAATTCAAGGAGACAGGTCCACATTAAATAAAACACTTATTTGATCAAGATGTAAGGTGTCATTGAATCAATGTTACTACTAAATTGCATGCGGTAACATATATTAATCCTTTAAAGGGATAGTAATACTTCGTTTTATCTTTATTTTATTTTGTAGGCATTAAAAAAAACACAATATAAGTCTTATCTCTCAAACCTTTATGGTTTGAGAGATATTAACAAGCAAAGTTTTCCCCTCCCGCCCCTTTTACCTAGTGTAAGTCATCTCTTCTCAGATGTGGAATGCAGTCCATAGACCAGACAGATAACAGCAGGGAACAATCTTCTTCCTATGAGAACAATGAAAGCTCTGCCCCCCTTTACAAGCTTTTCAGCTTTTTCCCTTATCTTAATTGAAGATTGTCCCTCTCTGCAGTCTACCTGGGCACCTCCCTTCTGATCTGGCTGAACAGTGTTACATCAGTAAAAGGAGGGGGATACTTTGTCATTGAATTACTCTTGAACTACAACTCTGACAGAACTGAAATAACACTCTTCAAAGTTCAAATACCATGATGATTAATTAGAGCTGCTTTTATTATGAAACATTACTATCCCTTTACGTACCAGGGGGTTATCAATGCATAGCACAGCAATGCATTTAATTCCTCTCAAGTCCATAAAAGGTTAATGTCTATCAAGGTATGAAAATAACCACATATATATTCATATAAACCCCATACTTCCATGTAAAAATAAGAAGCATATTTGTGTTCGTTTATGTTATTTCCTGAACTGTCATCTAATTTTATTGTTAAAGCTCCTCGACAATCTACAAAAGAATAGAGGAAAATAATCGGAGAGTAACTCTTACGCACGACATTGATGATAATCTAAACAGTGATAATAACATGATGCACTTATACATTCCCTATTAAGTTTACTAGTCATAACACTATCAACTACTTATGTTTCAATCTTACCTCGTAATGAGCTACCCTCTGAGATTCGGAAATTAACTGAGCATTGCAGATTTTGCAGTAAGTATCTGTAAATAATGTCCCGTCTTCCACTTCGACTTCCACTTCTGCAGACTTCATCTGAAAAGAAAGACAGAACTGTTTAATAATGATGATGATTAAAATGTGCAAAATATTCAAAGATAATAGTTGAACAGGGACAAAAGGCTTAAAAGTTTATAACTTAAACTTGTTCAGGGACTAGACAAAGTAAACAAGAAAAAAATTCTTACAGACGTGTCAGCTTTAGGAGGAAACCTAGGAATTCCAGAAAGTGGTTTCCACAGACATAAAATAAGTACACAAGGCAAATACCTAGATTTCTGCATCACTCCTTTCCATTTGTTACTGGACTACATTTCCCATCATTCACAGTTCACCTTGGCCAGCTGAGGATGATGAGAGACGTAGTTCAACAACACCTGGAGGAAAAATGCAGGCCGCCCACTCCTGGCATAGACATATGAGAATATCGGTATGAGTGTCTTTTTTCTTTGGTGCTAAATAATTTCTGAAATATTAACCATTAAAGATTCCTGTAACATAGCTCCTACAAGAAATATTCCTGCTTGCTCAAATTCAAAGTTTTTCTAGTCAGTCATAGAGATGTCACAGTTCGTACACACATCAGACAAGCAGGTGTTCTCTCTCTACCATTATGAAAGAAATGGCACCAATTTAGAAACTGAAGGAGCCAATTCGTGTATAGAATTTAATACATTATACTTGACTCTCTCATACTGAGCATTTGGCCCTTCACCCTGAGAGCCTTAGAACTTGTTCAAAACCTTGAGTCTATCACAGTCTCCCTTTGAGGCCTAAAGCGAGCCTGTGCTCTTACCTCTGTATGGCCGCCAGCCAGCATGGCCTCCGACCCCTCCCTCATGGCTTAGTCATGTTTCATGCACTGGCATGGACGCCTGTTTTTGGGCCTATTCTGTTGGGCTTAATTGGGTCCCGCCTCCTTCTGCAGCTTTATAAACCTCATTGAGGCTAGGACTTTTTACCCTTTCGTGGTGTTCCTGTGCGCATCTAGTTTGTTCCTCTGACCCTTGCTTGGCTTACATTGTCTCCTGGTGTTTGATCCTTGGCTTGTCTGACTACTCGCTCTGGTTGTGACCTAGGCTGTGGCTGACTTCCTGATCCGTGTATGACTCTGGCTTGTCCGACTACCCGCTCCATGCTGACCTTTGCTGTGGCTGACTACCCGATTCGGTTCCTGACTGTGGCCTGTCTGACTGACGCTCCGTTTGTGCCTCGCTCCTGTCTGACTACCACTAGGCCGATCCAGGGAGCGCTCCTTTACCTAGTAGCTCAGCTACCAGCTAGCCACTTGCAGGTTGCCTCCACTTGGTGCCTTCCGTTTGCCTCTGGGCAGCTAGTACAACTTAGTCTCACTCCTGGGAACTCGTCTCTTATGCTTACCTGTTGCCTGGCTTAGCACTTGTGGTGCTACCTACGCTCTGTGCCTCCTAGTTGCCTTCGGTAAGATAGAGTGCAGCTTGTCTCGATCCTTGACTCAGTAGTGCACTCCTATCTGGCTGCATCTATCTAAGCACCTACTCTGCTGCCTCGAGTGGTGCTACCAGTTACGCTATTGATATAGATGGTCTGTTCGCTCTGTGCCTCCGCTGGGTACGCTCTTGTACTAGTCCCATTGTTCCTTCCTGTTGTGGTAGAGCCAAGTCTGGTTCTAAGACCTACCATAGACCTACGGTGGTACAGTGTCAGCTCCTGGGTAGTGGACTAGACACTGTCCTCACGTCTATCTCCCCTCTGACTGAGGAAGTGTTCATTATTACTACTAGTATTCTGATTATCTATTGCTCAATAAACTGGCTTAAATTCACTGTTTCATGTGTTTCTTTACTGAGAGTCCGTGACAGAGTCACAGGGTTAAAGCCTAAGAGTTCCCAGGGATGAATATTGAACATGCTTGTGCACTTTATCGCAAATCTCCTCTTTATGTCCTATTCTTTTTTAACCAGACAAAACAAAACCAGGAAGTGATAATGAGTGAGACAAAATACAGGAGCATGTTCAGTGCTCACTCACACTGCACCAGTAATGCACGAGGAAAGACATGGACTCTTCCTTCTACTGTGCTACTAGTATATGTCCTGGAGAAGCATGTTTTTTCTGGGAAAAGCATTTACTGTGGCATTTTATCCGGAAGAACACTTTCAGATTTCTCTCATTTTCAGGTTTGTCCTGGAGAGCATTCATAATACAAATTTTCACATATATACACAAATAGAAACAATCAAATAACAATTACGCATATATATATATATATATATAAAAGAAGACTTTGTGCCTGGCAAAACACATCCAGGGGTGGCAGTAAGGAGGAGTTACTGCTCCCATTGTGTGATTCAATGGGGGAGTAATTTTCACAGGCCTTGCAGTGGCCGAAGGTCACTGCTAGGCCTGGGAAAATCATACAGGGAGTTGGCCTGTCCACCACTATACAAGTCTGCAAAAAATAAAAATGGCTGCCACTCTCTGCTACACCACCCTAATATACACATGCCCCACAATACACACACAGCAGGGTTTCCTCCCTCCCGGTATTTTACCCACACATGATACAGCAGGCGGCGGTGTGTCAATGTGGAAACGTTTTGCCCCCGTGCTCTGTTTCCTGCTATTGCAGGGGTATTGCGATGCTGATGTGGAACATGTCAGCTCTTTCAGCCCGGTTCTGGAATGAGCGCTTCTGGCTGCCACACCACGCCACTTGGGCGGACCTGTCGGATACTGAGTCTGGGGAGCAGTACCCACGGCCTGACCACATCCTCACTATCTTCCGCATAGTGCTCGGGATCTTCCCTGTCAGGTTGCTATAAGGTGTAGAGGGGCTTTGGTAGAAGGAGATTGCTGGATGCACTGTGGAAGGTAAGCGGACACACTCTGTGTCACACTCACCTGCACTATGAGTGGCACACA
Organism: Rhinophrynus dorsalis; assembly: GCA_037306005.1. Lineage (NCBI taxonomy): Eukaryota > Metazoa > Chordata > Amphibia > Anura > Rhinophrynidae > Rhinophrynus > Rhinophrynus dorsalis. The sequence goes on from CM074724.1 coordinate 77,535,664, forward strand.
GAAAAATATGAGTAACATGCTACGGGATGTGCTGGAGAGAGGAGCAAAGGTTTAAGGTGAGCTGTATGTATGTATATATATGTGTGTGTGTATATGTATGTATGTTTATATTTGTATGTATGTATATGTCTGTCTATGTGTGTGCGTATATATATATATATATATATATATATATATATATAGATATGTATGTGTCTGTGCGTATCTTTCTGTGTTTATATGTGTGCATGTATGTGTGTACTATAACTCACTCTTCACAACACACTTTTATTACACAAATCAAACAATCATAACATAATACAGCCATAACAAAACAAAACAGACGGGCAACGCTGTCCCATTCTGCTAGTTATACATAAAAACTTTAGAGACCTCTTTAGCATTCAAGTAGATTAAACACTCCATTTCACTCATTGGGAATGTTTATTTGTACCCTATGGCATGGCTGGTTCTCTATATATATAGTGAGGGGAGAGTAGCCAGTTTATGGAGGCTGGTATTAATGCACAAAACAGCTCATCTCTCTGTATCAGTGTTTAGTACAATTTGGTCACTGACTGCAAATATATGAAGCTAGATATCGTATAATCGGGAAGATTCTGTGTTGACTAAGAGACTAAACAATCCCCTGTCATCTTTACAAATTGTGCTAATGACTTTCTGTCATAAAAATAAAATATGAGATCCTGCTATAAATGATTCAAATCTAAAACGATGAGCAATCAAAACAGTGTGACAAATTGAGCAAGTGATGAGTATAACAGATATGCCTGAAATTAAATTATAAAGTGCTTTATACAGAAAGCAGGAGGGGCCATTCTAGATCAAACCAACTTCCCCATAGGGGACAAATTAAAAATAAATGTATTTCAATAGGGGTTTTAACACCTTCAATGCTAGAGAGGTATCCAATCAATTCCCTATATTAATTGTTCCCATATGGAGATTCAGTATATGATGAGATTGTGAAGGACCTATGTAAACTCTCTTACTAGTCATCTGACAAGGCAGCTGGGCTTGTCATCAGGGCATGCAGGGGGCATGGATGGTGAAAGCTGATACTGAATTAGCTTTTCTCTTTTTGCCTGTTCATCCAGATTGCCATCATCTGTTGGAATGTAAGGCTCTAGATGGTTACTATGTAGATCTCTGCCTGTCTATGGGCTGTTCGATTTGGTGTGACTTGTTCAAAACTTTTAGTACCTTCCTGGAATTAATAATGCTGAAATAACTGGGGTTTTTTTGGGGATATAGGGTCTTGAATTTTGTCCAGTAAATCTTGTATTTGTAACCCAAGGAAGTGGGTCATTTGTTGATACATAGGGATAAAGTTGCACTGACTAATTTCCAGTTCATTCAGGGCTTTAAAGGGATAGTAATACTTCATTTTAACTTTATTTTATTTTGTAGGCATTAAAAAAGCATGAAGAATGATATAAGTCTTATCTCTGAAACCTTTATGGTTTAAGAGATATTCACAAAGAAAGTATCCCCCCCTGTTCAACCAGATCAGAAGGGAGGTGCCCAGGTAGACTGCAGAGAGGGACAATCTTCAATTAAGATAAGGGAAAAAGCTGAAAAACTTGTCAAGGGGGGAAGGGCTTTCATTGTTTTCATACAAAGAAAATTGTCCCCTTCTGTTATCTGTACTGTCATACAACCAGACTCACATCTGAGAAGAGATGGCTTACACTAGGTAAAAGGGGCGGGGAGGGGAACTTTGCTTGTGAATATCTCTCAAACCATAAAGGTTTGAGAGATAAGACTTATATCATTCTTCATGTTTTTTTAATGCCTACAAAATAAAATAAAGTTAAAACGAAGTACTACTATCCCTTTAAGTCAGGACTACATAGGGTGGGTGCCCCTGTTAAAGATTTTGGGGAACATTCGTTCCTCCTAGGGGCTGCTATGGAAGTGGCTACATTAGGATTGGGACATGAGGTGGTGAAACAAATTGGGAGATGGGAATATTCCCATTATATGTGCTGCCTGATATGTTTCTTCTGTAACTTAAAGGGATAGCTATACTTAAATATTACTAATTCCCACATTATAGTCATGTTAAAAAGAATTTAATTGTCCCCAGTGTCATCTCTCAAACCTTTATGGTTTGAGAGATAACTGTACACAAAGTTCCCCCCTCCCAGTTCCCTGAAGTCAGTGTTGTACTGACTGTAGGGATATCCGGTCTTATTTTCATCAGGCGGCTCTGCAGCAGAGCCAAAATCGCGTTAGTAAAAAAAAAAATATTTCACTGAAATGGTATTCTACGTGTGCTTGGTTTGCAAGCTCTCAATATATGTTCTTCATTCGCTGGAACACAACGTTAGAGCATGACAAAGTCATCAGTAACTTCAAAGCCCAGAGAGGACTAATATGAATATAATATTGCATTCATTCATGGTACTTCCACCTGCCTGCATTGCATCAGCCTCTCTCTATTATCGTTCACTTTTCCTTTCCTAGTTGATTGTGGACTGAAGTTTTCATTGAATGCCCATGGCAGTCTATCAAGGTCTTTATTTGTGTATTGTTCTGTAGCATTTCTACAGCGTTTTGTATGAACGAGAATGAGGACAAGCACAGTGCATCCCTGTTATACAGAACAGCTCACAGACTAGGTGCTGTTAGCAGTATCTCACTGATAAAGAAAATAAGTCAAAGTTGCAGGATAGCCTTGAGATTCAATTACTCTTTCCAAAGCCCTTGAACTGATCCACTAAGTTGCTGTATTTTCTCAGCAATTGGCACTGAAGACACTTTGCAACATGCTGTAAACAGGAGCTGGCGGCAATCAAGCGAAAGCACTTAGTCATATAACACTATGTCATTTTTAATACCCACATAATGCTTCATTTTTTAATTCTAATTCTGAGAATACAGCCAAGTTCTAAAACAATTCAATAAATAATTCAGTGTATACTCACACCTTTAAAGCAATGCATTGGACTCCCTCTACACACAAATGATTAAATGAACACTATGATTTATTTGTTTTTCATATATTAAAATCTAACTAAATAAAATGAAGCTTTCCGTACCTTCAGAATTACTGAGACACAAGAAGAATACTGCTGTACTCTGTTGCTTTCCACCTCTACTCCCCATACATACACACACACAAACTTGCAAACTATCTCTTAGTTTTATCAGCATGAATGTGGACATAGCTGGTAACTTATTGTTTGCAGATTTTTGCTTAAGACAGATAAATAGAAATTTCTCTCAGGATCTAGTCAAACTGGGTTTGTTTACATTAGAGATGTCTAAGGGGTGATATAATTACCATTTACAAATATATTCAAGGTCAATATACAGAACTATCCAAGGAATTATTTATGCCATGAGCTGAGCTAAGAACGAGAGGTCATCCATTAAGACTAGAGGAAAGGCACGTTCGACTAAATCAAAGGCAGGGATTTTTTACAGTAAGGGCAGTAAAGCTATGGAATTCTTTGCCTCTGGATGTTATGCTTGCAGATACTGTAAATGCTTAAAAAAAAAAGTAATGGATACCTATCTAGCAAGGAACAATATTGAGAGTTATGACAAATGGCTTCAATGTAGACTGGTTGTTGATTCAGGGAACTACGGGACTACCTACTGTCATTAGAAGTCAGGAGGGAATTTTTTTTACCAATTTGGAACTTAAGTGGAAATGGCTTCAGTGTGGGGGGGTTGCCTTCCTCTGGATCAAAAGGGATGTTTTGGCATGGGTTGGTCTTGGTGGATGCATGCCTTTTTTCAGCCTCGTTAGCTACAGTATGTTAGTATGTTACTATTTCTTCTGTCTTTGCTCAAGACAATTAGTTAATCATGGAGCACATAAGACAAAACGGAGGTATGTTCCAAAACCTTTGCTTGCTGAACGTGTTAAGGTAGAGAAAAGACGGAAACATAAACTGATATAAATATACTGAAGGTCATTACAAAGATCTCTCTGGGGATATTTGTATGCCAATATTGTACAAAAAACACAAGCCAAGACATTAAGATTAGAGGAATGAGGTTGCAATTTAAGCAAATTAGATTTTCTTTACATTAAAGGAGAATTATAACTTAATGTGATAGTAATACTTTAATAAAAGTATTTTGAATTCTGTTGGTATTAAAAAACTAAATTAATTCCAACCGGTCCTATCTCTCAAACCTCTATGGTTTGGAGATATAAGCTTTGAAATTTCCCATTTCCCTCCCCTTGCACTTACGTCAGCTTTCCCTGTTAGAGTCCATAGACTGGCCTGCGGCTCTTCAGCAGCGCTGTGATCATGCTTGTTAGGCAGAAATACTTCATTTGAATGGTCTACAACATGTGCCTGGTTTGCAAGCACACGTTGTAGACCGTTCAAATTAAGTATTTCTGCCTAACTAGTGTGATCACGGCGCTGCTGAAGAGCGCAGGCCGGTCTATGGACAGAGATCTCCTTCTCTAACTCGGAAAGCTGACATACGTGCAAGGAGAGAGAAATGGGAACTTTCAAAGCTTATATCTCTCAAACCTCTATGGTTTGAGAGATAGGACCATAATTCAAAATTCCTTTATTAAAGTATTACTATCACTTTAAGAACAAGTGTCTCTTAATGTATCACATTTCTTAATTAGGCAGGTGTACTTCAGACAACAGGCAGTATTTTCTATTTACTGCTTTCATTTTTATTTGATCTCAGTTTAGTCAGCTGATAATTGTTTCCATTTGCAATCTGATAAAGTCTAGTGTTCCTCTGTTGAACCCACTATTTGTTGTATGGGGGTGCTGAGTTCACCAATGATTACCACACACAGGCAACTAGAGATGTAATGCAAAAATACATAGATAGAAATACCCTACTGCTATATGAAGATCATCAACCTACGCGATTGAGTGTGTTAAATAATTTAAAGGGATAGTAACGTTTCATAATAAAAGCAGCTCTAATTAATCATCATAGTATTTGGACTTTGGAGAGTGTTATTTCAATTCTGTCAAAGTTGTAGTTCAAGAGTAATTCAATGACAAAGTCTCCCCCTCCTGTCCCTTTTACTGACGTAACACTATTCAGCCAGATCAGAAGGGAGGTGCCCAGGTAGATTGCAGAGAGGGACAATCTTCAATTAAGATTAGGGAAAAACCTGAAAAACATGTCAAGGGGGGCAGGGCATTCATTGTTCTCATAGGAAGAAGATTGTCCCCTGCTGTTATCTGTCTGGTCTATGGACTGGATTCCACATCTGAGAAGACATGGCTTACACTAGGTAAAAGGGGCGGGAGGGGAAACTTTGCTTGTGAATATCTCTCGAACCATAAAGGTTTGAGAGATAAGACATATCGTTCTTCATGTTTTTTTAATGCCTACAAAATAAAATAAAGATAAAATGAAGTATTACTATCTCTTTAAGGGTCACTTATTCTTTTATTACAATTCCCCTTTATTGTAAGTAGAGATGTAGAATTACTTGCCTAGGAATTCTGTTATGATAAATACAACAAAAATGGTAAAAAAGTATTGGATTTTTTAATGTAACTTTTTATTGAAAAGTTTCAAACAGACATACATAGACAAGGTCCATGTACAACAATGCATTGGTGCAGAATACACAAATAGAAACATTGTATTCAATATCCCAAGCATCATGTAATAGTGCATTAGTGGCAGAATAAGAATGACAATACAGCTCTTATAAATATATTTGCGCAATGCAGGAAATGTGCGCAATCGCTATTTCCTGTGTGAAAACCACTAGGGAATAGGTTTGCGTATAATTTTTTTGAATTGCGCATGAAAAATCAAGATTAGCGAACGGCTCAGTATATTTATTTTTTGTGGGCGTGGCTAAGATTAACAAATCTGTGTGAGTGATACAGCGAATGCGCCTAATGCAGGAAGTGCTATTGCAAATGAATTTATACGTCTGTGTACTGTTGTCATAAAATGGAATTTTTTATGCGCAATTCAAGAAGCATTCGGTATTTAGCTCCCTGGATTAGAACATGCGCAAAATCTATCTGCACACAAAAATTCCTTTATCCGATGCGAACGCTTCTTGCATCGCGCCAATAGTGAGGAAGTGATCCCAGTGTAAAGTATCTTAGGTTGATTCGCCCCATCCATCTGAGCAGCTACAATGGTGCACATCCATTCACATGAGATCACTAACCAGAGATAGCCCTCCAGGGGCAAGGCCACAGCACCAAGAGACAGAGCTGCAGTGGCAAAATATTAATACAGAGCTAATCAAAGATACCATCCCAGATCAAGAAAATACATATAAAACATGAACAACTGAAACATTAAATCTAATCTAATGGGTCTTCCCATGCCCCCCCCCCCCAGTCCCCACCCCCCTGAAGAGTCAACCAAGAGAGGCAACAGCCCCCCGCATCTCAGCAAGGGAATGGTAGATTGGATACCTTTTTTTTTTTTTTTTAAATGTCTTTTTTATTGCAATTAGGCAACATTACAGAACAAAGGACAAAACAGTCACAAAATAACTAGCAGTTATTACAGAAAAGCAAAAAGAAATACATTATTACAAAAAATATGACACCCCCAATTGCAAGTTTCTTGTCTTATTTAGTCACAAAACCAAACTAACTCCCCAGCATCCCCCTATTATCCCACCCACCAAAAACTCCCCCTCCAAACTAACTCCCAGAACCCTATCCTCTCCCCCCCCAACCCCTCGATTTCCCCCCCCCCCCGTGCGGCCAAGCAGCACCCCCCACATCCCCAGGTTCCAACTCCTCCATCTGGTCCAGCAAGAGTATACTAAGCTAAATCATCCCAGACCAGATAGAACATAATGAATATGAACTAAGGCAGAAGAAAACATGTATATATACCAGGAACCGATTGCCACAGTGATCCGGCAACCAGGTCCTAGCAAACATCCAGGGGTCCCAAATACGAGAACATTTTTCCAAAGTGCCACTATGCACATAGAGGCCTCTATAATGAGGAAGGTTACTATGAACTAAATTACACCACGCATCATGACAGGGGGATCTCTCCGACATCCACACCAAAGCCACCACCTTCCACGCCATGACCAAAAGCTCCCTGACCAGGGCAATGTTAGAGCTAGGATGCTATTGATCAGGAAAGACAGACAACAAACATATCTTGGGATCAAGGGGGGATTGGATACCTTTTTAGCAAAGAACAATATACATAGTTACTTTGTTACAGGCTGAAAAAGATACAACTGTATAAAGTTCAATCCATTACTTCTATTAACACTTGGCATTCTGGACCTGGATTCCACTGTAGACATAGACTTTAATAGGAATCTATTAGAAAAACCAATGCTAACCATTTTTCAGCTGCAGTGGAATCTAGGCCCTTGTCTTGAATATTCCTACAGTACCTACCAACACTATCTTTCTTTGTAGTAAAATGTATATTTTTATTACAGTAACAGAACTTTGACCCATATTTATAAACGTAAATTATGGTATAAACCAATTTCACTATATGGAACAAATACAAAATATTCAATTCCCATGAATATGAATAGAGCTTTTTAACCCCTTGAATGCCAGAGAGGTCACCAATGCATTGCTTCAGGGTTAAAAGTTCAATGTAATTTAACAGGGATTTTTATTTGTTCCCTATGGTGTAGCTGGTTTACTCCTGAATAATTTTTATATAAATGGGCCATTAGGTCTTATTTAGCAAGCCTTAAATAAGGAAGGCTCTTTGGGGAAAATCTATAAAAGAGACGTTAATCTGAAAAAAGCATTAAAATGGCTGAAAGATTGTGTCTGATAGTTATAAAAGTATTAAGGACAGTTTAGGAGAACATAACACTGTGTAGTACTTTTTTTTTATAAAATTATATAAGATAGTTTGTAAAAAGTGGTGCAGCGAATTTATAAAGAAATGTCCCTGTTTGTGACAATTTAGTGACAGAATCTTCACCAAATATTTAAGGCCATGTCTGACCTGTTCTTATTTTTGCAGTCTCCACATTTATAAATGTAACTATATAGTAATGGTCAAACCGTAGAACAGAAGAAGAGAGCGCCACGATAGTGTAATAACGTAATATTATTGGAATCAGTATAAGAAAAAGAGTACTACTCACATTCATCGGTGGTCAGGTACCTGGTACCAACTCCCCAGCTGCTGTTTGAGTCAATTTTGGAGTAACCCTTAAAGGGATAGTAATACTTTATTATTACTTCTCCCTCACATTGTAGGTATTTGCAAAATAAGTTAATAGCCCCCAGGTTCATCTCTCAAACCTTTATGGTTTAAGAGATAACCAAAGGCAAAGTTCCCCCCTCCCTCCCCCTTCCCTGAAGTCAGAGTAGTGCTGACTGCAGGGATATCCAGTCTGTCTTTCATCATGCGGCTCTGCAGCAGAGCCTCGATGGCATTAGTGACAAAAAATTATTTCACTGAAATGGTCTTCTACATGTGCTTGCAAACCAAGCACATGTAGAAGACCAGTTCAGTGAAATAATTCTTCTTCACTAACGGGATCTCGGCTCAGCTGCAGAGCCGCAAGCCTGTCGTACGACAGACTTCCCCTGCAGTCAGCACAACGCTGACTTCAGGGAAGGGGGAGGGGGGAACTTTGCCTTCGGTTATCGGTTATTACCTGGGGGCTATTAACTTATTTTGCAAATACCTACAATATGAGGGATAGTAATAATAAAATATTACTATCCCTTTAACTGACACTAGTTCCTAAGGCTGTTGGTGACGGTGCACCTAACAATCCATTTGGAGATTGATGCACACAGGGGGCGCCCTGTCTTGTTTTTCTTCCTTCTTCTGTCACTACAATAAATGGAACTAGAATACTTTATAAATACCAACACTCATAATAAGGAATAAGGACATTTTAAGGATCCTGTCACAAATACAAACAAGAATACTTTTTAGAAATCTTTCCCTTTGGTCCATATTTATAAAAGCAAACTGGACTTATTCAGGAGTATGCGAATTGAACCCTAGAGGACAAAGTAAAAATTCCTAAATTCCATGCACTTGTATAGAGTTTTTTAAACCTTGAATGCCAGAGAGGTCTCCAATGCATTACAAAGCATTCAAGGGGGTTAAAAGCCCATGAACCCTGTTGTGCAGTTGGTTTACTCCAGAATAAATATTGGCCCATGGGAGATATTAATAAAAAGTATTCTTATTTGTTTTTGTGAACGGATCCTTAAAATGTCCTTATTCCTTGAGTGTTGGTATTTATAAAGTATTCAAATAACATTTATAAATGTGGAGACAGTAAAGAATTAGAACAAGTAAGATGGCCTTAAAGGAGCAGTAAACTTTTTTCATGAAAAACTATATTTTACAGAGCTTTTCCGGCTGAGTAAAACAAGGTCACTCTCACCACTGTCAGCTGTTTTATTCAAACTTTATAACATTTCAAATAACCAGGATCTGAATTTACTGTGTTTACTTCCTGATTGTTCTAACTGACAGGAAGTGACAGGAAGTTTCTATCACATTCCATGGAGACCTGTAAGTCACTGACTTTCCTCTCCATTAGAATATAACAGAAAAAGTAATTGGAATTTAACCACTAGAGGGAACTGCTAATGCAAAAATACAGATTTAAACAGCGATGATGTAACGGTTTTCTGACACTCAGACCAGGGTATGAAGTAAAAACACAGTTTTATTGAAACAGAAAGTAAAACAATGCCCCTGAGGGCCAGCACAGGAATAGCAGTAAAGGCAATACTGACAAAGTGAATGCACACAATGGTAGTAATATGTGCTGTGTATAGATGGGGAATAACCCCCAAGGGGTTAACAGGTGCAATAGGAGAGATATAGTCAAGATTGGCCAACGCCCAGGATATATAGCAGTCTCTGGAACACAGTCTTTCAGTAACTGAATAGGAGTAAAGTGTCTGCACTGAATTCACTCTCAAGTTGGTATAGGAATGCGCACCAATGCCCAGAGCTGAGCCAATACCACCACCGTGGGCTTAAGAGGAATGCTACTGCCAATGCTGAAGAAACCAGAACCAGAATCGCCCTTAACTGGAAATAGTAGTAACCCTGCGTGTGCCAATTGGATTGTGCCCTGACACCTCTTGGGTGCCTATACTGACGGTTACTGCACAAGCTGTAATAGAGCCGACGCACTGGGAAGTGCAGTGGATAGAGTACCTTCTAGCGTATGTAGGCCGGAGCCAGAACACCCCTCCGGTGCCGTTCTCAATGCTCACAGTAGGAGCGAACAGACTACCAGAAATCGAACACCGAGCTGACAGGGCTCTGAGGGAGGATACTAGGCAGCAATAGAGGTACTCAGAGTAGAGGCTCAAATCAGTAACCGTATGCCTGGCAAGTGATATAGGAGGCACGAGACCGGAGACTACAGGCACTGCAAGGGTTAAGTGGTTCTGTACTGGAGCGAGCACCTCGGCAATCAGCAGAAGGCAAAGCAACCTCAGGCTACAGCTAGATGATAGTGAGAGGAACAGTGAGTCGCTTAACCAGTTCAGAATGTTGCCGGAGCGACCGGAATAGTACTGGAACACCGGAACAGCAGGCAGGACCGGAACGGCAACCGGAACAGGATCCACACTGCAGCAGACACCACAGTCGAAGAACAGATCAATCACGGAGCAGGAACACCAGCCAGAACCGGGTCAAATCACGGAGCAAGGTCGTCAGCCAGAACCGGGTCGAATCACGGAGCAGGATCATCAGCCAGAACCGGGTCAATCACGGAGCAGGGTCGTCAGCCAGAACCGGGTCGAATCACGGAGCAGGATCAGGAGAAGAGTCAGACAAGCCGGGTCGGTACACGGGAGACACTGGAATTCAGCAACGAGGCGCAGCAACAGGAACACCACAAAAGGGCAACTGACAAGTTTCCAAACTCCAGCATACAAAGGCACATCCTGGGCGGGCCAATCAGCCTCCTCCAATGCACAGGCAAATCAGTCAAGATTGACAGAAAAACACGGGGACCGTGAGAGATGACTCTGGAAATATGTATCTCTTAGCAGTGGGAGTATATTTATTTTACTCAGCAGGAAACGCCCGACAAGATATATTTATCCGTATAACAAGTTTACTGTTCCTTTAAATATTTGTTGAAAATTCTTTCTCTAAATTGTTGTAGATAGTGTAATTTTCTTTTAAATTCACTGAGCCGTTTTTTACAAACTTCCTTAATGCATTTTAAAAAAATGTACTGTACGCATTATGGGGGAGATTTATAAAAGTGTTCTTGTTCGTTATTGCAAATGGATTCTAAAAATGTCCTTATGTCTTGTTGGGAGTGTTGGTATTTATAATGATGTTTATGAACTTGTATAAATGTAGTAGAAACGTCAGAAATAAGAACAGGTCAGACATGTCATTAAAATTTTGGTGAAAATTCTGTCACTACACTGTCGCAAATAGCGCCATTTCTTTATAAATTCGTGGCACCAATTTTTACAAAATTTCTAACGCCACTTTTCAAAAAAGCAACGTACATGGCTTTATGCTCTTTTAACATGACATTACCACTATTATATAGTATTATTTTTATATAGTACTATTATACCAATGCATGTTAAACGCCATTTTAACACTAGTTTTCGCTTAACTCCATTTTTATAAATCTACTGTCACTCATACTATTATAACTGCAAACGGTGATCTTACAGCCATTTTAACGCTTCTTTTGGATTAACTCCACCTTTATAAATCTCCACCATTGTCCTCTGCAAAGTATTGAGATCATGCCCATTTTTAGGGTGTCCCTGATTTTTACAGATGTTGCTAATATTAAGTTCTTTTTAACACATGTGAAAATGTAGGGTTACGCCAGAAATGTCCCTTGTCTCATCCCTTTAGGAATACAGGGGGTGATGTATAAAAAGCCTTCTTAGTGTATTCTTAAGAATTGTCCCTAAAATTCACAACACCTGGTCATATTTATAAAGAAATAAAGTCACGTTTATAAATATGTCTATCTGAGCATATCCTGAGAATATTCGCACGTGCGAATATATACTTGCACACATAGCGGTATTATATACTTCCAATAAGAACAGGTTTTACCTGGCGTTACGATTTAATCCCTAAAACTGGCTTTTTTTTTGGCACAATTAACAAATTTCTTTATAAATACAGTGGGACACAATTTGGCCAAGACGATTTCTACTCCACTTTTCAAAAAAGTCAACTAACTGGAGTTAGCACTTAACAAAATGTCATTAGATGTTTATACATAAAGTTATGTTGTTTTGAGACACTTTTACAGACACTTTCTTTATAACTCCAGTTTTAAACATCTCCCCCCCCAGTTTGACACCCCTTGTCTAAATCAGTAAACGGAAGGGGCTTGATTCTATTACCAGAGTTAAAACCGGCATAGCAAGAAAAAAGAGAAATGTGAATATTGCAAACATGTGTTATGTTGGTATTCTATTGCAGAACCACAGTAAAACAAAACTGGCGTAGACAGCACATTTAATTGAACTAACAAAACAGACGCTGTTTGCTTTTATTCGACTACCACCTAAAAAAAGTGCAAAATATTAAAGTCCAAGGAAATAGATGTACATTTGACAACAGAAAGATCAAGTTGCCCTCATTATCAAAATCCGACATAGTGTGCCCCCCTTTGACATATTAACCCCCCTTTTAAAAGTCGACTTGCAGTGCTTTCTTTCACCAAATTAATTCAACAAATATTATGCATTCAACATTTTAACCCTTCCCCTTTAAAATTCGACTTATAGTGTTCCTATGACATTTTTTCTCCATTTTCATTTGAATAATATTGCTCCCATTCAACATTGTTTACTCTCCAATTTTACTAAAAAATACAGACTCTTTTTGTGTCACAGTGATTCCTTTACAAGAATGTATAACTTGCTGTGCTAAGTGTGAAAGACCTCTCACTCCTACTATTTGATGGCTAAACCCATTTGATGTGTTATTGCTACAGTAAGAAGTGATACTAACCCCTCCTTTACTTTTGTAAAGAAGGTTACTGAATAAGTGTGACCCAATTTACATAACAATACGTGAAACTATTCTAAAAAGGAGAATAAAATAACACAGGAACAGGAGAAGTGATATCTCTGAAGAAGTCATCTCCTTTTATCACCTCTTTATAACGTTTTAGTGCATAACCCCTCTATTGCATTCGATGGGAGAGATGAGTCACCAACTGCAGTTCTACATTGAATGTGTTATAAACAGCTCCACTACTTTGTAATAGGTTGAACGGTTATACTTTTTTTAAATTGAATGCAAGCAATGGAAGTATCCATGTTTTAACTCAGCAGGAAAAGCCCTATAACAGAGGTATTCATATAAAAGCAAAATTAACGCACTAGGTTAACGTAAGCCCCCGATCTTTTGGGTAAAACCTCTGGATTTTTAAGAACCTAGCAACTCTACTGATGTGGGCAAACTCAACTTGGACTACTACCCCCATCATCCCTAGTCTGCCAATGACCAGCTGAGGATGATGGAAGTTGGAATCCAACAACACTTGGAGAATCACATGTTGCCAATCCCTGCTTTTAGTGAACTTGCTGAGCAGTATTGCATTATGTTGTACACATAATACATAAAATACCTGCATACACAAACAAAATATAACAGGGCCTACAAAGTAATTCCATATAATACAGTCTAACAATAATATTGCTCTCTTGGGTGTATAAAAGCACACCAGTACATTCTCATTGCATCACTTTACACCGAGCACTCCCAGAGGGGCTGCTAACATTTTCCAAAAGTTCAAAGGTAAAACAGAGTGAAAACACTGTAGCCCCTAACCATCAAGTGTGAGAAACCACCACTCTCTGGTTATCCAAAGCAGCATAAACTGTATTAGTACCAGGAATCTTCTTTTGCCTTCTTTCGGATAAGCAGCGGTAAAGAAGAATAGGAAACAGGTTGAACTTGATGGACACAAGTCTTTTTTCAACCTAAACTACTATGTAACTATGTAACCTCATTTCTAATGATAAAAGAAGGGATTATTAGCAGATCAATAGAATGGATCATTTTAATGATCTTTCAGGACCATTTAATTGAATTCTTCCATGGTGATGTTCCAATATTGTAATCACAACCCACTTATTGACCAATTCTTTATGCACTAACAAAACTGGGAATAAATGTATAATCATTCATGCTCCTCCATAACAGGAGCATATAGCATATACTTAATGAAGGGTGGTAATATACATGTTTCCTATTTTCACAAAGCATTGATAAAATACAATATATATAATGAATATATAGAAATGACATTTACCTCCATGAATGTTACATAAGTCTTCACTGTGTTGCTTCACATTTCACAATGCAGACCACTCTAGCATACAAAGTCTTAGGAATTTTTATTTGTTACCAATGGTGCAGTTGCAGGGGCATAACTACAGGGGGTTCCGTTAACTCTTTGAGTGCCAGAGGGGTATGCAACGCATTGCAAAGAAATGTGTTGCATACTCCTTAGGCACTCAAAGAGTTAACTTAACTCATTGAATGCTTGAAACATCACCAAAAACGTGCTTTACAAAGCATTGAAGCTATCGCTAGCATTCAACGGATTAAACAAGCTAGATCATTATAAAGTGATGAAAGTTTTATATACATCTATTTTTATTAGCACCAGAGTCCGTAGAATGTATGCTTTCATATAACCATGTTAAACATTACTGTTCCTTTAATCAATCAATTACAGAAGCGAAGAAACGTCCACAGAATGTTGAAAATGATGGTGGGTTTAGCTTGTTAATAATAAAAGCATGCATCGCTGTTTCCTTGATAAGGCTATAAGTGTGATATGTATCACAGCAAAACATGAGCAGTTATGGGAAAATAACAGTGTTGCATTAATCACAGAAAAATACTTTTGATTGCCATGAGGGTTTTGTTTCTTTGTTGTTTTTTTTGCCTTAACTGCACACTATTGTCACGTTCTCTAGTACTATGGTCTCAAACAGCATTCCTAAAGGGCAGAGACACAGCAGTTTTAGGTGTCAATTAACACAGTCGTTTTGACTGCAATACTTGTACAAACTCTGAAATCCCCATAACCTTGCACTGTCTAGGAATGCAGTTGGAAAGCGCTGTTTTAATACATCCCCAAAGGTCAGGCAGAGGAGCTGAAGGCTGATACATGAGAAGATCACAGAGCCCATAGGTCTGTTTTTGGCTGACCACATTTCTGCCTGGCCAAAATGCATGCTAACTGATTACAGGGCAGTGCTACAGTCCCAGAATTAGGTTTCCCAGGACAAGGGGCGTGTATACAAAATAAGGGACAGTCCCAGGCACTCCTAGACATATGATCACACTTGACTACATTCATCAAGCTAAATAGATGTATTTATGAGGCAAACCAACTGCACTATGGGAGAAAATTGAAAATTCAGCAAACCTCCATGTTTTGTCTGTCTGCTGACTGTCTGTCTGCCGTGTCTTCCTGGATGTCCTCCAGTCAACTCAAACTTAACCTTGGCAAAACTGAACTAATTATCTTCCCATCCTGCACAACCAGCCTTAACCCATATATTACCCTCACCATTAACAATGCTACCATCACACCAACCCCTACAGCTCACTGCCTGGGGGTCACGTTTGACTCTGACTGGATGTGGGGGATAAAGGATAGGGCAATCTCCAACTCATGCCGCCTCCACCTCGCAACATCTCTAGAATCCGACACTTTCTCACACAAGTCACTAACAAAATTCTAATCCAAACACTCATCATGTCCCATCTTGACTACTGTAACTCACTACTAATTGGCCTTCCTCTCGCCCAAATAGCCCCACTACAGTCCATAATGAACTCTGCTGCAAGACTAATCTGCCTCACTTATCGCTTCTCTGACACCAAACCCCTCTGCCAATCCCTACACTGGCTCCCATTAGCATACAATATTAAATTCAAAATTCTGGTGCTAACTTATAGAGCCCTCACTAACACAGCACCCCCCTATATTTCATCTCTCATTTCCAAATACATTCCCACTACCATCTTTGCTCTGCACATGATCATTTCCTCTTTACAGTTCTTATTACATCCTCCCACTCCTGACTACAGGACTTCTCCAGTGCTGCACCCGAGCTCTGGAATTCCCTCCCCTGCCCCATCAGACTCTCCCCCGGCCTTCAGATCTTCAGACGCTTCCTGAAAACTCAGCTCTTCAGGGAAGCCTATCAAGTACCTCCATAAACATTATCACTAAAAATCACCCCTCAACCGGACCACTGCTCTCACCAGCACTTCTCACTCCCACCCACTGACAGGCAGTTCACGTGGCAGGAGGCACTTACAAACAATAGCACTTACTCCTTCTGTGTCAAACCTACCTACCTCTAGACTGTAAGCTCTCACGAGCTGGGCCCTCTGATCCTTCTGTTCCCGCAGTTGATTGTACTATTTAATATCTCTGTATGTCTATTCCCAGTTGTACAGCTCTGCAGAATTAGTTGGCGCTATATAAATAAAGAATAATAAAATTGATTTAAACTGTAATTTTAGCCAGTCAAATGGTAAAGAGGCCAGCTGTGAATTTTATTATGGCCAGAGCAACTTCAATGTTCCTGTTCAGTTTTGTAACACTTTTTGGGCAATTATGTAACTCCCTGGATGCTAAAGAGCTCTCAAACAAATTGTGGGACAATATGTTGGAGATCCCTCTACCAACCAAGGTGTTAAAGGGGAACTACCACCCCACAAAATCTTTATCTTAATTAAATCCCCATCTGGCGACTAGCTGCTTAGTAGCGCTAGTCGCCAGAATTATTACCTGGTTTAACTGATTTACCACTTATTCCGTGGCTGACAGTAGTAGGAAGCACAGACATCTTGCCATAGTGACGTCCGTGCACCTACGCTGTCAGTTCCTTTTGGAGCCGTGCTTCCTGCTACTGTCAGAATAAGTAGTAAATCAGTTAAACCAGGTAATAATTCTGGCGACTAGCGCTACTAAGCAGCTAGTCGTCAGATGGGAACTTAATTAGGATAAAGATTTTGTGGGGTGGTAGTTCCCCTTTAAAGCTTTTTTGTTCTCACTTTTTATAGCCAAGTGTATTTTCTGTGCCAGGAAACAGTGGATGTGACTGGGGGCAGGGTCATGTTACGAGTGGGTGGGTTTCCATGGGTGGAACTAAGAGCACCTGCAATTCTTTGCCTAGGGGCACCTGGGATGTAAATCTGCCTCTGGTTAAAAGAACAGTTTAAGTCAATGTGAATTTTTTTTAAGTTTGGAAAGAAAGAAGGTTACAATAAGAAGAAGCAATGTACCACAATGATATGTTATGAGCAGTTCCTGACACTATATATATATATATATATATATATATACACACATATATAAAACCCTCACTTTAATGGTTTACTATCATAGTGACCATTATTGCACCCATATTGCACCCATATTGCACCAATATTGAACCCAAATTGCACCCATATTGCGCCAATATTGCAACCAATTTGCATCATTATTGCACCCATATTGCTCCCATATTGCACCAATATTGCACCCGTATTGCACCAATATTGCATCCTTAATGTGTCCTTATTGCACCCATATTTCTTCCTTAATGTGTCCTTATTGCACCCATATTGCACCCATATTGCTTCCTTAATGTGTCCTTAATGCATCCTTATTTCACCCCTATTGCACCCATAATGCGTCAGTATTTAACCCATATTGTGTCATTATTGCATCCATATTGCGACACGTTAATGCATGAAATGGTGAATGCGCCATTCGGAGCAAAGAGAAATGTAGAATGTGCGTTACTTTAAATGCGACACTTCAAATGACGTGGCAAAACACATGCGTCATTTTATGACGCAAAACTTTACATGGAACACTTCAAATGCCTCTGACACCATTTTTCCTCTCCTCTCCTCTGCCTCGAATCAAACCTCCCTATATATTTACATCTTCAGCCCTCTGGGTAATTTTTACAAGATTTTCTTTTTGGGTGTTTGATGTAATGCTAGGATTAATATTTTTTCTTCAGTTCAATATCTCTCCAACTGACAGGATTTACCGCAACCTAACATATCTCATACCTAACATATCTCGTACTTATCTCATACCTCACATAACTCATGTCTTCCCCTGTTCTACAAGTTGCCCAATAATTAGGATCCAAATCAATGGGAATTTTTGTGTATCCCCTGTGGAGCAATGAATTCGCCCCAGAATTACTCCTCTGTTCTTTTGTGCATACAGCCCTTCAGATTGCAAACCCATTCAGCTCTGCAATACACTATTCATTAAATTTATTATGTTCTGAAAAAAGAAAGCTAACATTTAATGTAGACCAATAGTGCACCTTTGGGTCAGTGCTGTATTGGTACATTGAATAGTAATTATTTGAGCACTGCATTCTGATTAACAAGAGAACAATAATCATGTTCCTAGATATTAGGCAACTAATTACTATGTAATTCTGTGTGGATGAATACTAATGAGTGAAATTTACCATGAGTACCAAGCTTGATTTTCTCCCATCCCAAGGTTTCCATTTTCATGTGTTTTGAAGTGTGAGATCATTTCTGGCATCCACTAACGCAGGGGCTAATTCAATTTTGCTTATTCATTTCGTTTTAGTGACAACTGTAAAATCTTTGTGTGGCTTGTATATTAGTCTACAAAAATGTCCACTGCAATGCAGAATGCTGAAGAAAATGAGGCTAACATACACCTGTCTAGCAGAGGTCATTGTAAGTTCTCAATTTATCATCCGCTGGAAATAGCTATTCCACTTCCTGTTACTCATACTTCAAGCAGCTGTATGATTATTACACGGTACAATATCATCTGATAATGTTATTTTATTACAAGGGAGAACTGTGTAATTTTATTTTATTTGTTTCTGTTTGTTTTGGGAGAGTTAACCCCTTAGATGATAGATGTGTCTCAACCTCTCTATCATCTAAGAGGTTAAAATGTCTGCTGTTCAAAGCTTGCACATAAGACAAATCGAATGTTGAAATTCCTTTCCAAGCACAGAATAGTAAATCAATAGAATATCATGGCTAATTAAAAGCAGATACCAGATACTGGTTCAAAACAATGGAGTAGGGATATCTGAATTGGCCGGCACAATTCCTTTCGCTAAGCCACTGACAGCCCCTCCCAATAATCTATGTACTCTGTCCGTAATATGCTGAACCCGAGCACCCAGGAGACAACATACTGTTCACCATTTACGACCCTGGTGGCAGATTACCCTATCTACTCCCCTAAAATAGATTGCCTTATTACCACCTTGGTTTCTGCATGCTCTGCATCCCATCTAAACTGTTAATATGTTAGTAGGAGATATTTGACACATTTAGCACCATAGAGCAACAAAGGAACCAAAGAGATTTCTGACACTGGATACTGATTTAATGTCTGTAAAAATAATATTTTTGATAATCATTATAATAACAATAATAAGGTGGGGCATACAAATCCACCATATAGCTCCCAGGTCTTCAAATTACAACTCCAAAGGCTATACTTTGAGGCATGTTCTAAAGCATATGACTACTGTAGCACATAATAGAGTGCACACACAGTAAAATGGAAAGTTGTTCACTCTTTATAATGCTCTGTTGTCTTTTGGACTCTACAGTGTGAAACTTGGCATCATTGCAGCTGGATCCCTGTTAAGTGCCAGCAACTAACAGAAAGTATAATAGCAGTTTTATTAAAATGACAACTGGAATATGTTTAACCTTTGAGTACCAGAAAGATATCAGCACTGAATACCTCTGCTACAAACATCTCCAGTGCACTGCAAGGCAATGGAGATGCCACTGTCATTGAAGGGGTTACAGGAGATCTAACAAGAATTCCCCTTTGGCGCTTTCTACTCACCTATGACAGGCTAAGCCTCATTCTCATAGACTGGCATGCAACCTGTATTATATGTATCCCTGATACATGAGTGTTGGCAAACATCCAGGAAAGAGTTCTACCAAGCTATTAGTCAATGCCAGTAATTCAACATTGCATTGAATGCAGCTTAAAAGTCAGTTTTGAGGCATGTTTGGCTACTCTGACAATACTCCGTTCTAAAACAGAATGTTAGCCAAGCTACCTCTTTAGTGATTGGTAGACAGCCATGTAACCAATCTCCTCTGCCACACACATTTTATGTCCATTCCTTATAACCCAGGGGAGCAACTGTAAAAATATGATTCATACTAAATCAGTTGCTAGAACCAGTTTATTAAGCTGCATATGCCAAAAATTTGCCCTTTAAAGCTGCTTGCACTCAGAGAAAAATGGGCATTCTACAGGGGTTTCAGTGTGTTCCTTTCCTCTATGTCTTGTTCAAAACTTAGAGTACGAGGGCTTAGGCATTTAAAGGGTTAAAGCAATCTATTAAACAAGAAGTAGAGAAATTGGGGTAATTTATCACCATTTCCCTGACCAGGGACGTGCACAGACATTTTGGGGGGCAGGGGCTCAAATGAAAAAAAGGGCACTTCTCATAATTATTTATTCAAAATATAAAAGGGCACGAGGGCACTTTGGACAAAAAGGGCAGGTGCTCAAGTCCCCCTTGGTGTCTATGTGTGCACGTGCCTGTCCCTGACCATGTTATGGGGCAGGCCTCAGGGGCTTTCTGGCACCTAATGATGTCAGAGAGTGCCCATCAGTATACACTACAGCAAATAAACACTGTACTCGATACAATAAAGTGTTGGCAAATTTGTACATTTAGCACAGTATTATACATCTTGTAGACAGAATGAGATTGAGGAAAGAAAAGGGAAATAAACTAGAAAGGTAGATAATGTGTGGAAGAAATAAAGAATTATACAGAGGAGAATCACTGACAGTAACTAGACTATTGATACAGGAAGAGAAAGAGGAACATGGTACAAATGCTGTTGGATATAGAGCCTGCTGCAGAACAGTAAAGAAGTGCTATTCTGGATCATACCAAATTAGCCATAGGAGACAAATGAAAATTCCCCAAATTCCCATTGATTAAACTTGATTTTTAACCCCTTGAACGCTATATTGGTCTGTAAAACACATATATATATCAATGGAAAATGTTAGTTGTCCGCTATGGGGCAGATCCTATAGCAACAAACAGTGCCATAGTGCATTCACTCACTGTGAGTTCTGTTGCTACATAATTATAGTTGATACAACCCATTGAGAACATCACACCTCCCAAGTGTTCCTCTTTAGTAGGGACAGTCCCACTTTGAGACCCGAATACCTCTGTCCCTCTTTCCCACCCTGTTGTCCCACTTTTTAGGAGAAAAGACTGTGTGGTGCGTATATAAGTGAATCACATTGTTCCGCAGCAATTAAACTCCCAATAATGTTTGGTTATACTTCAGTATATGTGTTTATACATTAGTCTTTGTAATTAAAATACTTTTATCTTGTTCTAAATAATATATTTAGTTACACAAAGAAGTATGAATATGTCATGAAATAACCTAATAATTCTCTGTAGTGCCCCACCCACCAGTCACACCCCCAGCAAAACCACCTAAACCAAAAGTGTCCCTCTTTAGCCATTTGAAATGTTGGGAGGTATGGAACATTGAGCACAACTCTGGTACTCAAAAGGGGTTAACAGGCTTTGAAGTCTGCTCTCTGCCTTTTTGTGTAACATGGCCAGTGCATGCTCCTGTGATCCACTTTCTCTGAAAAAGTACCATTCATTGAAGCTGTTCCACATGTACCCCAACATCCAGCTTAGTTTTAGTTAATTGCTCAGATGTGGAGAAGGTAGAAATTCAGCTGCTCTTTGGCACATGCTTTAGAGCGTATGATCTCTTTAGTGAATACCAACACACACATTCCACCGTCATTATGTCAGCAAGTCCAATATACCTCCCCAGTAGCATGCTCAGGGAAAGTCAGTAAAGTTTCTCTGCACTTAATTTAATCCTTTGAGGTGCAGAGAGGTGTCTCCCACTTCACAAAGCAATGCGTTGGACACCCCTCTGACACTCAAAGGGTAAATATCTGGCATTAAATACTTACAGGGGAAAGGAATCCCCTGACATGCCTATACACCCACACATTGTACTCTCCTGGGTGCCAGCAGCATTAAAAGGAGAATGTTCAGAATAAGACACTTAGTGAATTGGCATTAGTCAGGCGCAGCAGTAAGAACTCGGCTTCACAGCATGTTGTAGAGCAGAATTATAACAGTGCATCCTTTCTAGTGAGGCTGATGTATTACAAAGAGCTGGAGCAATTCTGGAGCAAACCAACTGCTGCATAGAGGAAAAATACACTTTTATGTTTCAATAAATGGGTGTTTTTGCAATGCCCTAGAGTTGGGTGACCAGACCTCACCTTTAACCAGAGACTCATATGAAAAATGCATACTGCAGGGCTGCCTTGATTGCAGTGTAATCCTGAAATATGCCTATTTCCTATGTCTCCCCAGTTAAAGGGAAGGTCTGGTCAGCTTACCCTAGAGACCTCTTAGAGAGACCCATTTAAAGTAACCCTTTCAGTGCCGGAGGGGTACGCAATGCATTGCATATCCCTCTGGCACTGAAAGGGTTAATAGGAATTCTGTGTATCCCCTATGGAGCTGTTAGCTGGCCCTATAATTGTTTCAGTTCATCTCAGTACATCAATCTCATTATGAATAATGAAAAAATACCCACAAACAAGAAAAAAATGAGCTTTTCCAAGAAGTGCTGTTGGACATTTATCTGCAGAAATTAATCATCGGACACTTTTCATTTGCATGGAGTAACTCTTGCACTGCTGGATGGGTCTTTAACCCTTTGACTGCTAGAAGGGTGTCCAAAGCATCTCCAAATAAAAGGAGACAGTTTATATGGATTCTCTTTTGCTTCTCTGGGATCTGATATAAGATATATTAATGGAGAAAAGTGGGGGAATTCTGAGGCAACGCACTATGAAAAATGTATTTTGAATTAAAGGAGATTTTAACACCTTGACTGCTAGAGAAATCTTTGTTTCACAATGCACTGGAGGCCTTGTAGCATTCAAGGGATTAAAAGGTTCATTTTAATTAACAGGGATCTTTGGAATTTTTTAGTACTCCCCTATGGTGCAGTTGATTTGCCCCAAAATCCCTCCACTGTGACTCCTATTCAGACCTCTTATGGCATAAGAATGCTTAGAACAGTGGTACACCACCTTTAGCACTCCAGCTGTTGCAGACTACAGTTCCCATCATCCCTACCAACCAATTCTGGTTGGGGATGATGGAAGCTATAATCTCCAACAGCTGGATTACCAAAGGTTGTGTACCCCTGGCTTAGTAAATATGGGGCATCAAGTCAAGAATAGGCGCATAACTACAGGGGGTGCCGAGGGTGAAGGTGTGCTGGGTCCCAGGATTGAAGGAGGCCCCTTCTGCTCAAGGGTCCAATAGGATCTAGTTAAAAAAATATTTTTGTGTTAGAGTGGCCCCCACAAAATTATTGTGTCGGGCCCCTCCAATGACTAGTTATGCCTCTGGAAGATAGTTATAAGACAGTACATGTATTAACTGCATTTGATTCCCAATCCATGCAGTAACCAATCTGTATGGAGAGAGATATATGAGTGAATGCGCCACAAGTGTACACAGCGCGTTACAATGTAAGGGTTTAGACAATACAGGGTTACAAGTGCTTTACAAAGTGACACACTGGAAGTGAGGTCCCAGCCTGAAAGCTTACAATCTAAATTGGTAATAGAGATGTACAGAGTACGTAAGGGTCAAGTTTTGTGGACCATACATCAGAATAAATATAAAGGTAGGCAAATCAATAAATGAATAAGACTTTCTATCCCTACATAGGCACCCCAATATAGATTGTGTCTCTAGCCAAGTCCTCCATGCAGCTAGTCCAAAGGAGTGAAATAAAATATATACATATGCTCAACTATTGTATTAAATAGTATTGCACTATTTTGCTTTCTCTCCTTTTTTTGAGGGTTATTGTTCCCAGTTCCCAATTGACCAGTGCAATACAAATCAGTGTATATTGGGAACAATAACCCTCAAAAAAAGGAGAGAAAACAAAATAGTGCAATACTATTTAATATATTAAAAACACATTAATAAGCTACCCAAAAGCACTCAGAAATATAATGCAAACAGGTATATACATAGCTGTTTTGCTAAAAGCACATATAAGAACCTCTTGATACTGATACCGTACTAAGATAATGCAGACTTCTCCAATATTCTCCAATGATCAACAAAAGTTCACTGATAATTAATACATGAGACAATCCAATCTTCAATTCTAGAGCAACAATCCTCCACTTTGTATATATAACTACATATATAAAGTGGAAGATATTAATTATCAGAGGACTTTCGTTGATCAATGGAGAATATTGGAGAAGTGATTGTGTAATCTACTAATACAGGCCGCATTCTCTATTGTGTATATGGGACGGCACCACTCACATTGGTCTCAGTTGTAAATCTTCTTTATTCTTGTGGCCTGTATTAGAAGATTGCACACTCGTTAGGAGAGGCAACTTTAAAAGACTGTTTAGTTACCAGTCACACAAATCCGTATGGTAACAAACAATCACATATAAATGTTCTAACATGTAGGATGTCAATTGATCCAGTTGTTCTCAACCAGGATGCCGTGGCAGTTTTGGTGTGCCACAGACATCCACTGAGAGTGCCCCCTGTTTTATATGAGGACTTTGATAAAAATGTGAATTTTGAGTTTCAAATGTATATCTATGGAAATTTGTATGTACAATATGTTTGTTTGTGTTATTCTGACTGCGAGATCTGGGAATAACAACATATTGCGTATCAGTACCCTACACAACACCCTTGACAAATGACACATAAAATGTTATGGGTGGTCCGAAAAATATAGATTAAAGGGATAGTAATACTTCATTTTAACTTTATTTTATTTTGTAGGCATTAAAAAAACATGAAGAATGATATAAGTCTTATCTCTGAAACCTTTATGGTTTAAGAGATATTCACACACAAAGTATCCCCCCCCTGTTCAACCAGATCAGAAGGGAGGTGCCCAGGTAGACTGCAGAGAGGGACAATCTTCAATTAAGATAATGGAAAAAGCTGAAAAACTTTTCAAGGGGGGAAGGGCTTTCATTGTTTTCATACAAAGAAAATTGTCCCCTTCTGTTATCTGTCCTGTCATACAACCAGACACACATCTGAGAAGAGATGGCTTACACTAGGAAAAAGGGGCGGGGAGGGGAACTTTGCTTGTGAATATCTCCTAAACCATAAAGGTTTCAGAGATAAGACTTATATCATTCTTCATGTTTTTTTAATGCCTACAAAATAAAATAAAGTTAAAACGAAGTGTTACTATCCCTTTAAGTGTTAGGGGTGCCCTGATTTCAAAATGACTGAGAATCAATGATATTGATTAGAGCTTAGTGGACATTGGTGGACACTTATTGGACACTTGAAGGAGAGAGATTACCCTTACATCTACTTTGTAAGAAGTGGACACAGGACCATCATGCTTTCCTTTCATTTCCACATTAGGAAACAATCATGTACTGCAAAGACGGCTGTCCTTACCCTTCACTGAGACACGCATTCACCAGTTCTCTGGAAGTAAGGGTACATCTGTATCAGCATTTACATTCACTCTTACTCTATAGATGTGACTATCAAGACTTATAATGATTGACTGATGCTATATTGCTTACTACTGTCGTGCTATCAAGTATGTGTACATCTATAATAGCACTATTTCTATTGATTTCCTTATTTGTATTGTGTACTATATGTTGCTGTTAAGTTTCTTAGTTACAGTGATTATAGATATATTTACTCCACTCCACACTGGTATAGTGTCCAAGTTACTATCCAGATATATATTGCTTAAGTATCTCTGTTTCTTCTTCATTTGCAAAAATATTATTTTAGCTGTTTTTATTTCATATATTGAGTTATACAAGAATTAATGGCCCCTTTTGTCCTCTGTACCCACCACCTTTGCACTGTCTGTGTCCTTCCTAACTAGCTACTGCCCTGATCAAGATAATAGAAACTTAACCCCTTGAATCCTAGACACCTCTCCAATGCATGGCTTCTCAATAGATTCCAGGCATCTATAACAACCAGGGGATCTGAGCAAAAATGTACCCCTAAAGTCTTCTTCCAATTTTATTTCCTTTCTGTAAAAAAGTAGCATTTGTTCACCGTAAATTTCCTGATTTTTTTTAATTTTTCACTTAGACTATTACATACAATAAACATAAATGTATTTATGACACAGTACTCATAAAACAGCATTTTTAAAAACATACATATACAAAGTAACTGTAATTGCTTTACATACAGCTGCATACTTGCCAACATTTCAAAAGCATTCCCTGGGATATTTTTCCCCTGGGCAGTCACATTACAGAAAGTCACTAGTAATCAATAGTACTGCGTAGCACAATACCAATAGAAAACCTCTTACAAAAAAGAGCTGCATTTCTACAGTAAAATAGGTACTACCCACAGCAAATACTATGTTCAATTTTATAAATATGTAGTATGTGGGATAGATCACCGTGTTCACTTTAAAATGAATTTAGCTGTCTCTGAATGGACATTTGTTTTATTGCCTGCTAGAAGTCATTGATCGTCTATAACAGCCAGTTTAAAGTAGCTATGCTGTGCTTCCACATGAGCAGTGCATAAAGATTGCTAAATAAGACTTAGACTGTAAGTAACATTGCCTACGCCAGCCTCCCTAATGTCCATTATTCAGTTTTTTTGTAATGCACATCCCTATGGCACTGAGAGAGTTAAGGGAGGGCAGCCGCTGTCTATAGGAAGATTCCAACATCGCCAATCTCAGGTTGTTAATGTTGGGACTTAGAACTCCAATAGCAAAAGCTGCTACTGGAGCATAGGCCACATCGACATACAAACACACACACGTGAGTATGACAATGGCTGATTAAACTGCATTTCCACATGCAAATGAGCCACTGTTGAGAAAGATTGTAAACCCATCAAAGGTGGCAGATTCATGGCGATGTTGGAAGATTGTGGTGGATTGGGTGGGGGATTCACAGGGAGATGATGATGATGAAGACATCTCAGTGCATACTGACGATGTGCTATCAATATGAATTCCCCAGCATATAAATAACCTGGACCCTTATCGCCCTTTAGTGCATATCTCTCCAAGTCTTCTACCAAGTCTTGGAGAGATCAATGATGAGATTTAAGTTCCACCATTTCCAGGGAAGCAATTTTTCTCCTCTGTTTGAGTTTGGACCTGTTCAAGTGTAAGAACTGTTTTGGACCAAGAAATCCCGTTTGGTACAGAAAATATCTATTTTGTCTGTGGTAACTGGTCTAGAATGAGTTGTAAGTGGCATTGCTTCACTGTGCATTAGAGACATCTGTAGCATTCAAGATGTTAAATACTCAATTTAAATTAATAGGGATTTGGCAATTATTTATTCTCCCCTGAGGTGCAATTGGCTTGCTTCAGAATTTTGCTTCTTTTACTTTGTACATAAGACCGAAAACTTCAGTTACATTACATATCCCAACCAGATCTAGGAACTGATTCAATAAAGCATGGTAAAACTGCCAGTAAGGCAACAAGCGCAGCTATGCAATAAGCCTTCTACCATAATGAGCAATGTGTGTAGGCCAAACAAAAACAGGTAGCCTTATAACGTGTCACACCTATTTTGACCTCACCATGTGTTCATTTCAGTTGCTACACAACGCCAGAAACTTCAACTTCGAAGGAAATGAGCTAACATTCTAGATAACGTACGAGATACGAGTACAATATCACAGCCAATTACAACACACTAAAGTAACAACTACATTCAAATAAACCTAAATATATACCCCAAAATAAATGACACATCTTGCCTGTGTTTGGAGGTTCTCAGAGCTACAGCACAGGGCCCAAGAGCAGAAAATAGACTTAGTGACAGAGAGAGAGACGGAGAGAGGAGCATACAGTGGTGACAGGTAAACTTGAAGAGGGGAGCGGATAGCACTGCATTAAAAATATACACATAATACACTTTGGCACATATCACATACACAAACAAACATCTTTTCTTTTTCAAAGAATGTGATTCAGTGGATTCAAGTGAGTGCTAGAGAGTGATTGTGACCGAGTGCCTCTGTGAGTGACTGGGTGTGAGTGGCTGTGTGAAGGAACTAGGAGAGTTGTAGTAAGATGGCAGGGAGAGAAGTCGAGGCTGGAGGGATAGGGAGAGGTGCAGGAGAGGAGGAAAGATAGCAGGGGATCCCTGGCCTGGAAAGAGGGGGAGAGGGATACCAGGTGGGTAATGGGGTACCCACCAATGGTCAGGTACACAGCTGATAGAGACTGACACTCCAATGGGACCTGGAGAGGATGTGCAGCAGGAATACACATATCCAGGGACAGTGCAGGCAGGGCCTGAACACCAAACCGACCTCACAAAGTTCTGCTACACTCCAGACTGGTTTGGAGGAAGACAAATTGCAGTACTTGATGTACTAGAGGAGAACATGGCTTTGGTGGTGTCAAGCTGTAGCGGACTCTCATTTCAGCCTCCACCATTCCCTTGTGTGGTATATCCTGGGTTTTGGTGGTTGTCTGTCCTCCCTGTGCTGCTCCACAGTTCCCTGTGGCAGCTGAGGATGTGAGGGATCCAGTTCTAGCAGCTAAGGTGCTGCTGCCTGTCCTGGTCATCCCGGTGGAGATGGGCTTCTGGCTGGCTTGCCAGCCGGAGCATCAGCAGTTTCAACAGGAGGAAGATATGCAGGGTTCCTGGGGCTCCCAAACCCTTGTACGTCCCCTTCTCTGATGTCTTTTCAAGTATTGCAGTGGAAATATAATCTCTCTTTGATTTGTCTCACTGTAAACATGCCACTTTTGAGGATGGCGAGTTGTCCTTTTGAGACAGTGGTGGGGTGTTGTCCATGCGCGGTCAACAGGTACGGAGGGGCCAATGGGAATGTTTGTGTTGTTCAGGTATGTGTAGGGCATGCACATTTGCAGAGTACTTCCATGACATTCCAGGCGTTGATTTTGCCTTTGCTGTAATTGTGTTATGTCTGAGTGTTGTTTGAGCTGTTTGTTCCCTGCTTTGTGTTATGTGTTTGGGTTTTTTACCTTTGTTGTGTGCTGTATGACAAGCAAAGTAGCAGCAGAATTTCCAACATAAACGTATCTGTTTATCATTCGTTAACACTGACCACACAGAAATGAATCGCAAATATGTAGAGCTGTTCCATTGTTCACAATGGGGCAAATATTACTGGCCATTGTCATTTTTTTATCTCACATTAGCAGCTGACATTACGGCTTATTGAATGGCTTTCTAAACTACCATCAGCTAGTTTTTCTTTTACCGGAGGGAATTGGCTCAAGCCCCTAATGTCTAACGTTGTCATCCATCCAGCACCCAAGTAGATCTATAAATTACTGTGTATAACAGAAGGACTTCCTAGGTAGGTGTCCTTCATACAGTAGTCAGGTATGAGCTAGAGGTCACTCTACATCTCCACAAATCTTTCCACCAAAAAAGCCACAGACACTCACATATACTCACACAGGTCTCCATCTCTTCCCCAGCTGTCTCTCTCTTCCCCAGATAGCTTTTTCCAATACACACAGGTCTTTAATTCTTAAGTGCCATAGAGTTATGCAATGCAGTGCAACCCAATGCACTGGATACCTCTAATATTCAAAGGGTTAACTCTCCCCCAGCCATGTCTCTCTGAACCTCCCCATCACTTCCACACTGATGCTTCTATAGATTCATTGAGTGTCTTCCCTCCTCTTCAGGACTCGCATATCTTTTACCCACACATAAGAGCCCTCCACACACATTTTTATCTCACACTCTCTCCTCCCCTGCAGTGCATTGATGGGACTCACAGGGGATCACTGAAGTGCCCTGGATGGTGCATTGCACTGTCTTCTTTCACAATCTAGATAGAAAATACAGCACTCCTGTGCATGTGCCTGCCCATTTGGTGAAGCGAAGTAGTATTAGTTGCTGTGACTGGCTGACTGCTATGCCAATCCTAGCAATAATAACCAGAAAGTTAGGTGGGTTTTGTTTTGTTTTTTAACATCTGCACTGCCTAGTTAGTATAGGATACAACATTTCCACCAGCAGGTATAGTATATATTCTGTTGTTGGCTCTAAGAGTCCAAACCTGTTTGTTGTGCACACATGCATTAGTTACAGCACTTTTAACCCTTTGAATGCCTCTCTGGAACTCAAAGGGTTATACATAGCAGTCTTATGGTAGTATAACTATATTATAACTGTTTGCTGATTGGTTGTATGACAGAACTGATCAGCTCTGCCAGAGAAGCATGTAGTGAAGAGAGGAGTCAAGTTCCCCTTACCGGCAGCTCCTACGCCTCTCTCCTCAGCCAGACCCGACTGGTGCAAGGGGAAGACACTCCCCTAATGTTGCTTTGATGAACTGAGGAAGGGGCTCATGCAGGAACACACAGCCACCCGGTGCATGCTGGGTCTTTCTTCATCTTTCGGGCAGCCACTTTCAAACTTGTTCTGAGGACACAGACTATCAGTGCAAGTTTGAAAGTAATATCATGACTGATAAAGCAAGCACCAGTACCAGGTGGCCGATGTCACATGAATCAACACATGCAAATTCCCTATTCCTCGCAAAAATTTAGCTATACCACATTATCCATTTGGTGCTGGTCACTTACACACTCGGGGCTTCAGCCCCCTTAGCTCCCCTAGTGACGCCCCTGCTGTAGTCTAGGAAAGTAGGGTGAACAAACATTGCTGCTCCAACAGGTAAGAGTGTGGATTCCCCTACATGGGCAATGGGAGGCCTCTGAGCCTCAAGGCTTTGTGCCATAAGCTTGTTCTGATTTCTTAAGAGTCCCCAAAGTCCATAAGGAGGTAAAAAGTAGGAATCCTAGCACCCATGCTCATAGATGAGATTATATGCCCTCCAGCCTTATTTTAGAACTCAGATGGACTTGAACAACTGAAGGAGAAAGGTTGTAGGGTGATGTGGGCATTTGGAGACGTCTCTTCAGATGTTTGTTGATTATGAATCTCAGGAAGCAGTTGTTGTAAAGGCACACTAGCCCCTGTGACTACGGTTTCTCCTTGTGGTTACATACCACTGCAGCTACTTCCTTTGTAGTCTACAGAGGCTCCAGTGACTTTCCCATGTGATGAAGTGTTGAGGTTCATGCCAAGCGTGTACTCTTGATGGAAATGTATTTCAATTTAGGCAGAGACTTTGGGACTGTCCTTTGAAAAAATGTGGAATCCCTCCTTTTTACTCAATGTTGCCCAAACTGGAGAGTGCAGGGAGAATTGGATCCTGGATTATATTCTGCCAATGTCCCTTTGTGACTAGGATGGGACTAAATCATGAGAGGGACCAACAGGACCTCAAGTCAATCATATCCAGCAAAGATGGCCACCAAACTGAAACCATTCACAGCAGTGAAGTTTTAAAAATGTCACCAAGTCATAAATAAAGATAACACAATTTCTAGCGAGAAAAAAAATCTTTTTAAGAGGCTATATAATTATTTTTCATGATTTCAGGGTATATTTTTCCTTTACTGGGGGAGTTTGCTGGTTATGGCGTTCTAGTTGTTTTTTTTACTACAATTCCCATCATGGCCAGTGGCCACTGAAGATGACTGAACTGAAGTACAACAGCAGCTGGCGGACTGCTAATTGCTTTCCCTGCTTTGATACAATAGTAATAATTTTTCTAAATAAAGGGTGCTGCCACTCATGTGTGAGGCTTAACCTTTTAAGGACTACAAAGGAACAGATGGGTGGGCAACACACTGAAAAGTTATAACTGTTCAAGATAACAGCTCTCTATATCACTATTTAATGGGATTTACAGTCAATCAACAGAAATTGTTTGCAGGGACAACAATGTCCAATGGTCAGTTTTTAGCTTATTTAACTTTTGAATGAATTATCTCTCAGTGGTGGGATGGGCCTTTTGTATTCAACAGGAAAAGCTGTAATATATATGTTTTTTCATAATTAAACATTACTATCCATTTAGGACCTTGCATTGCAGATGTGTAATTAACTAGCACCCAACAAGTAAAATAGTTCACCCCTTTGATTCTGGACTTTGGAGGAAAAAGAGTTAAAGCGGAACTATCAGTCATACAAATGTGCACCCCAATACATTCTTACTATAGTGAAATGTATATAAATCCTTTGGTAATCCGTATTAGGTCCAGCATTGTTTAGAATGCTAAGTTATTTGGAGACTCGTCTGCAGACTACAGCGACAGTGAGTCTCAGAATAACTGAAATTTCTAATTAATGCCGGACCTAAAAAGGATTACCAAAGTATTTATATGCATTTTCTATAGTAGATATGAATTAGTAGTATGACTCATAGTTCTGCTTCATACTAATACAACATACCTCCCAACATTTTAAATTGACAAAGAGGGACACATATGTTTAAGGGGGTGTTGCTGGGGGAGTAGCTGGTGGGCGGGGCATTACAAAGAAATTGTAGGCTACTTCATGACCTATTGACAACTCCTTGTGTAACCGCAATAAATGAATTAAAACAACCAAAGTATTTTATTTACACAGACCAATTTATAAATACATATACTGACATTTAAACAAACAACAATGAGAGTTTTATTGCTGTAGATCAATATGATACACTTATATACACACCACACAATCTGATTTCATAAAAAGAGGGACATCAGGGTGAGAAAGAGGGACAGAGGGATTTGGGTCTAAAAGAGGGACACTTGAGAGGTATGATAATAAATACCTCTCATTTAAAAAGAAGACCATGTTTCCTGTTTAGTCTCTGCTAGTGTTGAGCGAGCATGCTCGGCCGATGCTCGGATCGGCTCGAGCATCGCTCTGCTCGGCACATGGCGGTACTCGTATGAGTACCGCATGTGCTCGCCCGCCATGTTCGGGTCTCCTCCCCGCACGTTTTGCGGCTGCTGCGCAGCCAATAAACGTGCAGGGAGGCTCTGACATCAGTGTAATGCCAGCAGCCATGTTGGCTGCTGGCATTACACTGATTGGCTGGCCAGAACCCGTGGTCGGGTGCTGTATAGCACCTGACCAGCGAGTTCGGCTCAGTCTTAGCCAGGGAGAGATGAGGATAGGAAGGGAAAGTCAGTGTAGTGAGAAAAAAAGCAAATTTGTGAAAAAAAAGAACCAAAAGTCCTTTTTAGGACTACTGTGTGTGGGGGCAGCAGTTTATTTTGTGTGGGGGGAAAAAAACAAAAAAAAAAAATTTTCATATATTCTGTTTAGTGTGCAAAGTTGCAGATTAGAGCACATTCTGTTTAGTGTGCAAAGTTGCAGATTAGAGCACATTCTGTTTAGTGTGCAAAGTTGCAGATTAGAGCACATTCTGTTTAGTGTGCAAAGTTGCAGATTAGAGCACATTCTGTTTAGTGTGCAAAGTTGCAGATTAGAGCACATTCTGTTAAGTCTTCAAACTAAAATATCAAAGTCACATATTCCATTCAGTGTGCTTCGCCGCAGTTTAGCAGCACATTCTGTGTACTGTGCAGAGTTGCAGAATAGGAAGAAATACTGTTAAGTCTTCAAACTAAAATATCAAAGTCACATATTCCATTCAGTGTGCTTCGCCGCAGTTTAGCAGCACATTCTGTGTACTGTGCAGAGTTGCAGAATAGGAAGAAATACTGTTAAGTCTTCAAACTAAAATATCAAAGTCACATATTCCATTCAGTGTGCTTCGCCGCAGTTTAGCAGCACATTCTGTGTACTGTGCAGAGTTGCAGAATAGGAAGAAATACTGTTAAGTCTTCAAACTAAAATATCAAAGTCACATATTCCATTCAGTGTGCGTCACCGCAGTTTAGCAGCACATTCTGTGTATTGTGCAGAGTTGCAGAATAGGAAGAAATACTGTTAAGTCTTCAAACTAAAATATCAAAGTCACATATTCCATTCAGTGTGCTTCGCCGCAGTTTAGCAGCACATTCTGTGTACTGTGCAGAGTTGCAGAATAGGAAGAAATACTGTTAAGTCTTCAAACTAAAATATCAAAGTCACATATTCCATTCAGTGTGCTTCGCCGCAGTTTAGCAGCACATTCTGTGTACTGTGCAGAGTTGCAGAATAGGAAGAAATACTGTTAAGTCTTCAAACTAAAATATCAAAGTCACATATTCCATTCAGTGTGCGTCACCGCAGTTTAGCAGCACATTCTGTGTACTGTGCAGAGTTGCAGAATAGGAAGAAATACTGTTAAGTCTTCAAACTAAAATATCAAAGTCACATATTCCATTCAGTGTGCTTCGCCGCAGTTTAGCAGCACATTCTGTGTACTGTGCAGAGTTGCAGAATAGGAAGAAATACTGTTAAGTCTTCAAACTCAAATATCAAAGTCACATATTCCATTCAGTGTGCGTCACCGCAGTTTAGCAGCACATTCTGTGTACTGTGCAGAGTTGCAGAATAGGAAGAAATACTGTTAAGTCTTCAAACTAAAATATCAAAGTCACATATTCCATTCAGTGTGCTTCGCCGCAGTTTAGCAGCACATTCTGTGTACTGTGCAGAGTTGCAGAATAGGAAGAAATACTGTTAAGTCTTCAAACTAAAATATCAAAGTCACATATTCCATTCAGTGTGCTTCGCCGCAGTTTAGCAGCACATTCTGTGTACTGTGCAGAGTTGCAGAATAGGAAGAAATACTGTTAAGTCTTCAAACTCAAATATCAAAGTCACATATTCCATTCAGTGTGCGTCACCGCAGTTTAGCAGCACATTCTGTGTACTGTGCAGAGTTGCAGAATAGGAAGAAATACTGTTAAGTCTTCAAACTACAATATCAAAGTCACATATTCCATTCAGTGTGCTTCGCCGCAGTTTAGCAGCACATTCTGTGTACTGTGCAGAGTTGCAGAATAGGAAGAAATACTGTTAAGTCTTCAAACTAAAATATCATAGTCACATATTCCATTCAGTGTGCTTCGCCGCAGTTTAGCAGCACATTCTGTGTACTCTGCACAGTTGCAGAATAGGAAGAAATACTGTTAAGTCTTCAAACTCAAATATCAAAGTCACATATTCCATTCAGTGTGCTTCGCCGCAGTTTAGCAGCATATTCTGTGTACTCTGCACAGTTGCAGAATAGGAAGAAATACTGTTAAGTCTTCAAACTAAAATATCAAAGTCACATATTCCATTCAGTGTGCTTCGCCGCAGTTTAGCAGCATATTCTGTGTACTCTGCACAGTTGCAGAATAGGAAGAAATACTGTTAAGTCTTCAAACTCAAATATCAAAGTCACATATTCCATTCAGTGTGCGTCACCGCAGTTTAGCAGCATATTCTGTGTACTCTGCACAGTTGCAGAATAGGAAGAAATACTGTAAAGTCTTCAAACTCAAATATCAAAGTCACATATTCCATTCAGTGTGCTTCGCCGCAGTTTAGCAGCATATTCTGTGTACTCTGCACAGTTGCAGAATAGGAAGAAATACTGTTAAGTCTTCAAACTCAAATATCAAAGTCACATATTCCATTCAGTGTGCTTCGCCGCAGTTTAGCAGCATATTCTGTGTACTCTGCACAGTTGCAGAATAGGAAGAAATACTGTTAAGTCTTCAAACTCAAATATCAAAGTCACATATTCCATTCAGTGTGCGTCACCGCAGTTTAGCAGCATATTCTGTGTACTCTGCACAGTTGCAGAATAGGAAGAAATACTGTTAAGTCTTCAAACTCAAATATCAAAGTCACATATTCCATTCAGTGTGCGTCACCGCAGTTTAGCAGCATATTCTGTGCACTCTGCACAGTTGCAGAATAGGAAGAAATACTGTTAAGTCTTCAAACTCAAATATCAAAGTCACATATTCCATTCAGTGTGCGTCACCGCAGTTTAGCAGCATATTCTGTGTACTCTGCACAGTTGCAGAATAGGAAGAAATACTGTTAAGTCTTCAAACTCAAATATCAAAGTCACATATTCCATTCAGTGTGCGTCACCGCAGTTTAGCAGCATATTCTGTGTACTCTGCACAGTTGCAGAATAGGAAGAAATACTGTTAAGTCTTCAAACTAAAATATCAAAGTCACATATTCCATTCAGTGTGCTTCGCCGCAGTTTAGCAGCACATTCTGTGTACTGTGCAGAGTTGCAGAATAGGAAGAAATACTGTTAAGTCTTCAAACTAAAATATCATAGTCACATATTCCATTCAGTGTGCTTCGCCGCAGTTTAGCAGCACATTCTGTGTACTCTGCACAGTTGCAGAATAGGAAGAAATACTGTTAAGTCTTCAAACTAAAATATCAAAGTCACATATTCCATTCAGTGTGCTTCGCCGCAGTTTAGCAGCATATTCTGTGTACTCTGCACAGTTGCAGAATAGGAAGAAATACTGTTAAGTCTTCAAACTCAAATATCAAAGTCACATATTCCGTGTAA
Source organism: Rhinophrynus dorsalis (assembly GCA_037306005.1). Taxonomy (NCBI): domain Eukaryota; kingdom Metazoa; phylum Chordata; class Amphibia; order Anura; family Rhinophrynidae; genus Rhinophrynus; species Rhinophrynus dorsalis. The sequence continues at coordinate 77,572,029 of CM074724.1, forward strand.
GATGAAGAAGGCGGGTAAAAAGGGACGGGGAAGTGGACGTGATCCTGATAGTTCAGGGCGCGGGTCAGGACGCGGAGAAACTGTGCCTGGTGCCAGAGCACAAGAAAGAAAGACATCCACCATACCTAGCTTCATGTCTCATTTTACAGGGCGTCGCAGGACATCACTCTCGAGGTCCGACCACTGCGAACAGGTGGTCGGTTGGATGTCAGCTGATACTGCTTCCAGTCGGTTAAGCACCACCCTGTCTTCCACCAAGTCCACTCTCAGTAGCCAAGAGTCTGGTCAACATAATCCTCACTCTGATCATCCTTCCTCCCACCATAGACGGTCTGGTCAAAGAAGTGATCCCACACTGGGATATAGTGAGGAGCTCGTCTCATCACCAATCCTTCATTTGACCCTCTCTCCAAGCAAGCTTGCAGAGGAACATGACATCTTATGCCCTGATTCACAACCTCTAGAGGGTACCCAATCACAAGAAGATGACAGATGTGAACGGCATTTAAGGTCAAAGGAAGTAGTGGATGATGATGATGATGATGAGACACAGTTGCCATTAAATCAACCACTATTACTGTCTCAAGACCTTGTTGAGGAGGATGTTATACAGTTGTCAATGACTGAGTATGTGGTGGGATCAAGACATGAGGAGGATGATCAGAGTGAGGAAGTGGAGGAGGACTTGGTGGACGATGAGGTGACTGACCCCACCTGGGAAGGTGTAGAGCCTACCGATGACAGCAGTCCTGAGGGTGAGCCATCTGCAGCACCGCAACAGGCTGGAAGAGGCAGTGGTGTGGCTACAGAAAGAAGGCGGACCGCACCAAACCGGCCCGCAAATGTTCCACGGAGCACCCCCTTGCGTAAATCTCCCTTGCCAAGGGGTAGGTGTTCCGCGGTATGGCGTTTTTTTAAGGAAAGTGCGGACGACAAAAGAATTGTAGTTTGCAACCTGTGCCACACCAGAATGAGCCGAGGCATGAACACTAGAAACCTCACCACCACCAGCATGATCCGACACATGGCATCCAAGCACCGTAATATGTGGGAGGAACGCCTGGATCGCCCATCTGTGTCTGCAGGCCACACCACTGCCTCCTCTTCCCCTGTTTTCGGTGCCGGCCAATCGCCTGTCGAAGGCGCAGGCCCGCATACCTCCCGCCCTGCACCTGTACCATCTGAAGCACCATCAGCGACCACATCCACTTCCCTGTCCCAGCACAGCGTCCAAATGTCGTTACCCCAGGCATTTGAGCGCAAGCGAAAATACCCAGCCACCCACCCACAGGCCATAGCACTAACCTCACACCTTTCCAAATTACTGGCCATCGAAATGCTGCCATTTAGGCTTGTGGAGACTGAGTCCTTCCACAGCCTGATGGCAGCAGCTGTCCCTCGGTACGCGGTCCCCAGCCGCCACTACTTTTCCCGGTGTGCCATCCCCGCATTACACCACCATGTGTCCCGTAACATCACCCGTGCCCTGACCAACGCAGTTACTGGGAAGGTCCACTTAACGACTGACACATGGACAAGTGCTTGTGGCCAGGGACGCTACATTTCCCTGACGGCACACTGGGTGAATGTCGTGGAGGCTGGGAGCGACTCGGACCCTGGGATGGCACGGGTGCTACCCACGCCGAGGATTGCGGGCCCTACCTCCATTAGGGTTTCCGCCAGCACCTACGTTATTGGCTCCTCCTCCTCCGTTTCCACCTCCGAATTCTCTACACGCAGCGCCACTCCCCCATCAGCCGGTAGCTGGAAGCAGTGTAGCACTGCAGTGGGGAAGCGTCAACAGGCCGTGCTGAAGCTGATCTGCCTTGGGGACAAACAGCACACGGCCTCAGAGCTGTTGCAGGGGATTAGTCACCAGACCGAGCAGTGGCTCTCGCCACTCAACCTGCAACCAGGCATGGTTGTGTGTGATAATGGGCGTAACTTGGTGGCGGCTTTGGAGCTCGGCAAGCTCACACACGTACCATGCCTAGCGCATGTATTTAATTTAGTGGTTCAGCGATTTCTAAAAACCTACCCCAATGTGCATGATCTCTTGACCAAGGTGCGCCGCGTGTGTGCACATTTCCGTAAGTCATCTACAGCTTCGGCCGGCCTGTTGAAGCTGCAGCAGCGCTTACAATTGCCAGCTCACCGGCTGCTGTGTGACGTGAGCACGCGCTGGAACTCCACCTTCCACATGTTGGCCCGGCTTTGTGAGCAGCAGAGGGCAGTAGTGGAGTACCAGCTGTTACACGGTCGTCGCCTCTCCGTTCAACTTCCTGTAATCAGAAGTGAGGAGTGGGAATGGATGTCAGACCTCTGTGAGGTTTTACGCAATTTTGAGGAATCGACACAGATGGTGAGCGGCGATAACGCTATTATCAGTGTAACCATCCCACTTCTGTGTCTACTGTAACGCTCGCTGCTCACAATTAAAACTGACGCTTTGCATGTGGAAGAGGTGGAAATGCGGGAGGAAGAGCTTACACAAGGTGATAGCCAGAGCACCCTCACTTCGTCTTCTCAGCGACAATTGGAGGAGGCGGAGGAGGAGGAGGAGGAGGAGGAAGACACGGTTGCCTCCGCTACAGAGGGTAGCCATGGAACTTTAGTTCCATCTCTTCAGCGTGGGTGGGCAGAAGAGGAGGAAGAGGATGAGGAGATTGAGAGTCATCCTCCTGGTGAGGACAGCGAAATCTTGACTGTTGGTACTCTGGCACACATGGCTGACTTTATGTTAGGCTGCCTTTCCCGTGACCCACGCGTTACACGCATTTTAGACAACACGGATTACTGGGTGTTCACCCTTCTGGACCCCCGCTACAAAGAGAATTTCTCATCTCTCATTCCTCCGGTGGAGAGGACAAGCAAAATGGTGCAATACCAGAAGGTTCTTGTTGAAAAATTGCTCCAAAATTTTCCATCTGACAACGCTGGCGGCAGAGTACGTGCTACCTTGGCCAACCGAGAAGGGGAGAAAAGGGGAGCACACAGCAGTTCCGACAAAGGCAGGGCAACACTCTCCAAGGCGTGGGACACCTTCATGACACCCCGCCAGCACCCTCACCCTGATGCGCAGCCTAGTGTCACAAGGAGGGAAAAGTTTTGGAAGATGGTGAAGGAGTACGTAGCAGACCGTGTCAGCGTCCTCAATGATCCCTCTGTGCCTTACAACTACTGGGTGTCCAAGCTGGACACGTGGTATGAACTGGCACTCTACGCCTTGGAGGTGCTGGCCTGCCCTGCCGCCAGCGTTCTGTCTGAGCGGGTATTTAGTGCTGCTGGTGGCATCATAACAGATAAGCGTATCCGCCTTTCCACCGACAATGCTGATAGGTTGACACTTATAAAAATGAACAAGGCCTGGATTTCCCCTGACTTCTCCACTCCACTGGAGGAAAGCCCCGGGGGAACATAAAGTCACTTTATATATGTTATTTACAATGATGGGAATACTCTGTATTCCCATTCACCCCTTCCACCCAAAAAACGGGTATATGGTTGACTCTTAATCTTCTCATCCTCCTCCTCCTCTTCCATATGCCCTGTGATATAATTTTTATATAGGGCCAGCTCACCAGCGGGCCCTGTTTGACAATTTTTATATAGGTCAGCTCACCAGCGGGCCTTCTCATATAATGTTTTATTGGGTCAGCTCTCTAGCGGGCCCTCTCATATAATGTTTTATAGCGTCAGCTCACTAGCGAGCCTTCGCATATAATGTTTAGGATGGTCAGCTCCGCAGCAGACCCTCACCCATAATGTTTTAGATGGTCGGCTCAGCGCACGTTTCCCTCTTAATCATGGCCCCAGTTCAGAAAAATCGAGGAAATTTTTGGGAGAATTTGCCTTTGCGCACGTTTCCCTCTTAATCATGGCCTCACTTCAGAAAAATCGATGAAATTTTTTGCAGAATTTGCAGATGATATACAAGTAAATATACAGCAAATACTGTTTGGTAACAATTTTTCACCTAAAGTCGTTTTTATTTTCCTTTTTGTGTGTTTTACGGTCAGTCTGTAAAAATGGCGTACTACGGGCGAAAGATCGTTCCCAGCAGCGATGTTGGAGTCCAAGATGCATCCAGACATCCTCCCTATGCTGTCCCTGAACCATTTCTGTGGTGTTTCCATCCTTTTCTGCCCTTTTCCTATGGACCAGGCACCCTCCCCTCATCAGAGCAGGGGGTGCCTGGTGTAATGCTCGAGTCCTCCCATTGACTTCAATGGGGCTCGGGTGCTCGGCCGAGCACTCGAGCCTCCGGGGGTGCTCGGTCAGAGCACCCAAACACCCGAGCATTGGGGTGCTCGCTCATCACTAGTCTCTGCATTTTATTTTATTCATTTTATACATTAGCTACTCACCAACTCATCTGCATAAAAAACCCTCACAGCACTAGAACACCATTATTAATACATATTTTATATACAAAAATAATAACTGATAAGGTATGGAGTGCAGCGAGGAATGAAGGGGGTTCTCAGATTCCCCCAAACTTAGGAAAGACCTAGAAGAAGAGTATGAAAACAAAACAAACCTGCGCTGCTCCATACATATAATCCAAATGTGAACCCTGTGGAAGGCATATATTCCACCCACAGGCTTCACATTTGCATACTTCCCAACATTTCAAATGGCCAAAGAGGGACACTTGTGTTTCACGTGGGGGAGTGGCTGTTGGGTAGGGCATTGCCAAGAAATTTTAAGTTATTTCATGACCTATTGACACTTCTTATGTAAATGAATAAATTGTTTAGAGCAAGAATAATGTATTTTATTTACACATACTAATTTATAAATACATATACAGAAGTTTAAATGAGTATTAATGTGAGTATTATTGCTTTGGAGCAAAAGGAAACACTTATATACACACCACACAGTCTGATAAACTAAAAAGAGGGACACCTGGACGGGAAAGAGGGACAGAGGGATTTGTGCCTCAAAATGGGACTCTCTCTCCTAAAGAGGGACACTTGGGAGGTATGATACAAAATACCTCTCATTTAAAAAGAAGACCATGTTTCTTGTTTAGTCTCTGCATTTTATTTTATTTTTTTTATACATTAGCAAGTCACCAACTCATCTGCATAAAAAAACCCTCACAGCACTAGAACACCATTATTAATACATATTTTATATATAAAAATAATAACTGATGAGGTATGGAGTGCAGCGAGGAATGAAGGGGGTTCTCAGATTCCCCCAAACTTAGGAAACACCTAGAAGAAGTAAGAAACAAAACAAACCTGCGCTGCTCCATAATAATAATAATAATCCTTTATTTATATAGCGCACACAGTTTCCGCAGCGCTTTACACTCATATTGGTTCCTGTCCCCATTGGGGCTCACAATCTAAATACCATACATATAATCCAAATGAGAACCCTGTGGAAGGCATATATTCCACCCATAGGCTTCACATTTGCATACCTCCCAACATTTCAAATGGCCAAAGAGGGACACCTGTGTTTCACGTGGGGGTGTGGCTGTTGGGTAGGTCATTGTCAAGAAATTTTAAGTTATTTCATGACCTATTGACACTTCTTTTGTAACTGAATAAATTGTTTAGAGCAAGAATAATGTATTTTATTTACACATACTAATTTATAAACACATATACAGAAGTTTAAATGAGTATTAATGTGAGTATTATTGTTTTGGAGCAAAAGGAAACACTTATAGACATACCACACAGTCTGATAAACTAAAAAGAGGGACACCAGGGTTGGAAAGAGGGACAGAAGGATTTGTGCCTCAAAGAGGGACAGTTGGGAGGTATGCATTTGGATTATTTGTATGGAGCAGAGCAGGTTTGGTTTGTTTTTTAGAAAAAAAAGAATTTTAGAAAACATCTTTCCACATCACAGAGTGATGTGTGAGTAGCAAATTAACCTGAATTTGTCAATCCTGAAGTGGAAAGCAAATACAGTAAACTAATAAAATGCAAAGGTTTACTCTCTAAAGCTTCCTGCAGGCAATTCAACTGAGCCCCAAGGATCTCCAGCACAGCATCCTATAGTTCTGGATGAACTCGATGCTAAATGAACCAAATCTCTAAAAGCTGGTATCCTTGAAAGCAAATGGGCCAAGAGCAAGAAAAGAGAAAGCACATCACTCCCAACAGCCCTGTATACAGGATCTCATTCCAGCCTAGCATCTTCCCACCTCCCAATACAAACACACATTGCAGGACTCATTAACTCTGATCTTGCTTTCCTCACTTTATGGACTTCTTTTGTTTTATGTCTCTTTCAGATAAATGTTTTTGTTGAGTCCTCATTTACATATGCAAATAGGGCTGACACTTAAAAGAGCAGTAAAGTTTTATAATGAAAAATATATACCATAGGACTTTTCTCTGCTTATTGCTGAACAAATATGGTACTTTTGTGAGGAGGTGAGTGCAGGGGATTGGTCATGTTATGATGACATATTTGCTACTGTTGTCATTAAGCTGCTAATAACCGCACCCCCTGGCGTCCATATGACACATATTATTTTCAATTGTTTTCTATGAGAGAGGTTAAACTTTAAAACTCTCTGTATAAAATGATAACACAGCAACGTGTGATAGTTTAAACTATGATGACATCTGAATGAAGCATTTTGCAAGTTAATCCTTAAAGGGTTAGTAATACTACATTTTATCTTTATTTTATTTTGTAGGCATTAAAAAAAACATGAAGAACGATATAAGTCTTATCTCTCAAACTTTTATGGTTTGAGAGATATTCACAAGCAAAGTTTCCCCTCCCGCCCCTTTTACCTAGTGTAAGCAATCTTTTCTCAGATGTGGAATGCAGTCCATAGACCAGACAGATAACAGCAGGGGACAATCTTCTTCCTATGAGAACAATGAAAGCCCTGCCCCCCTTGACAAGTTTTTCAGGGTTTTCCCTTATCTTAATTGAAAATTGTCCCTCTCTGCAGTCTACCTGGGCACCTCCCTTCTGCTCTGGCTGAGCAGTGTTACATCAGTAAAAGGGTGGGAGGGGGATACTTTTTCATTGAATTACTCTTGAACGACAACTCTGACAGAATTGAAACAACACTCTCCAAAGTCCACATACTATGATGATTAATTAGAACTGCTTTTATTATGAAACATTACTATCCCTTTAAGATATATTTTATTCATAATGAAACACTGCTGCTCTTTTAACCCACAATGCTCTGGAGCTATCTGTAGCATCCATTAGGTTAAAGGGATATTATTACCAATAGTACAAATATTCAATCAACCCTTTGAGTGCCAGAGAGGTATCCAATGCATTGCAAACACACTTTTCCTATGAATATGTAGCTATCTGTTCGTTACCATTTTTCTGCTGCTTGTTTATACAAACTCCTAATAAGTGATAAGTGCAATGTATTTTATGATTGAGGCAAACACACAAACTAGAGATAAGAATATTTGTGAACTGAAAATAGAAAGGTTCAAATCTCAAAAACACAAATGAGCTGATAAAACCTAAAACATGTAATTGCTCTAATATGCTTGATAATAATGAAGATGTAGCTTCTAGTTTCCCTACACATTAATTTATGATATGCTTTAGAAAAAAAGAGTGCATTAATGCAGTAAGATGTACACAAAAATCAACCCTTTGAGTGACAGAGAAGTGTCCAACACATTGCATTATCACATTTTTTACAGCTTGTGCACCTAATATTTTTTTACAAATACCCAGTAGGATTACTTGATATGAAAAAGGTATAAACATGATACTTATAATGCTATAAACCCCATTCATTATAGCAGTAAACTTTTTATGAAAAAACTCTCCCTGCAAGAGTTTGAGTCATAGACTGTGGCTCTCTATAGTAAGTGTTTGCAACAGTGCCACCTGGGGTCCTCAATTTGAAGTTTCTTGTAAAAAAAATGAAATGTAATATTTTCAGGGGAAAAAATCCCTAGGCAGTTGGAGCACCCTTGTTTAACGTAGCAAGTAAATCCCTAAAACATGTTTTGGGATATTTTGGACACTGCATACTGCAGGACTGCAGAGCAACCTCTCTAGGGTGAATGTTTTCTCTCCATCCATTGCTGGAATATACAGCCCATCATTTGGCTATGAATTTTCCAATTGTTTCTTAGATTACTATTTCCATCATTCTTAGTTGACTGTTGGCTGTTGTTTGAGGATCAAGGGATTTGGAGCTGGAAAGCACAGGCGTAACTAGTTATTGGAGGGCCCAGTACAAAGATTTTTGTGGGCCTCCATCACAATTTTTTTTAACTGAAACCTATTATCCTCTGGAGGCCCCCCTGGATGTTGGAACCCGGTGTAACAGCACCCTCTGCACCCCCTGCTTGTAGTTACAACCCTGATTGAGAGAAAAGGTTTGCCCATTCCTGCTCTAGTGCCTCAGTGGTTCTAATGTAGCCCTGTAGGACATAAGCAGATGGTGTCAAAGGACTGAGGTGACAACCCTAAATGCAAATTGCTTCACAGTTTTACCAAAGTCAGAAAAACAACAATTTTCCATTTACTTTGATTGGCAGATATTGGCTTTTAACATCTGCCCTTCATTCTGGTAGATGCATTGTCAGCTAAAACTCTCTGAAAATCTAATAACAATAATCAGGTTTTACAGATTGTACTTTATTTAATGAAAAAGGGCTCTAAATGTGTTCATTTTTTCAAATCATCGCCTTCAGAGAAATAGACAAAAAAGCCACAGTGATATTGAAAGCATTATTATTTTATGTTATAGAAATGAAATGGAAATATTCTAAATCCTTTTCAAGATGTGTCACAAGAAATCAAATGAAAAATGTGGTCAATAAATATTGTATCAATAAATGCTGTATCAATAATTAACAGTTTTGTTTACCTACAACTCACTACTCACCATCACTCTGTATGGATCTGAACTGTTTGTAGTATTAATCTGAAATGTTAATGATAAATGAGATATGAGACCCCAGTACTGGAATATTAAATAAATGACCACATGAAATGACTCATTGTAGAAACAAAATAGAGTCTTGTTTGAATATCCATAAATACATTTTATTGAAGTATATTTCATTTTGAGCTTATAGCATCTTGATTATATCTACGCAGCTGACTTAATATTTGTTTGTTGGCACAAAAATCAAATATTATGGTTAAATACGCAACCTCTTTTTGTCTGTTACGTCTCAATGCCACAGACAAGTAAAATGATGAGTAGGAGACATAATATTTGCAATAGTGAAATAATGTGGTGTCCACAGCATGTAAGATTTGGAATCATTCTTGTGGTTCCTTTGTACACTGTGAGGAAGGGGTGTGATGACTTACAGATAGGAGTCTATATAAATCTCTAAATAACTTAGGATTGTAGCTAAAGAAGAGTAATTATGGAGCAGATCAACTTCACCATATGGGGCAAACATTCCTAAAATTCCCATTGGTTTAGGGCTGTTTAATACTTGAATGCTAGCGAGGTACCGAACGCTTTGCTTCATAAATAGCTTTGAAGACTATCTAGCATTGAAGAGGATGAAGACCCAGTTTAAAGAGCTGGGGTTTCCGATGTGTTCCCTGTGGTGCTCTTGGTTTTCTCCAGATTTGCACCTCTTTATCTTATTGAATATTGCCATTGGTCCTTGTTGTGTCAGGGAAGTGGGCAGCACATTTCAGACCAACACATTAACACCACAAACACACATTTGTACTTGCTTACATACCTCCCAACATTTCAAATGGCGAAGGATGGACACTTCTGTTTTAGGTTGCATTTCTGGGGGCGTGGCTGGTAGGCGAGGCATTTCCAAAAATGTTTAAGTTATTTTTTGACCGATCTGCACCTCTTTGTGTAACTGATAAATGATTTAGAGCAAGACCAAAGTATTTTAATAGCCCATATTAATGTATAAACACATACTGACAATTAACAACACATTTAAGTATGTTTTATTGCTGTGGAGCAATGTAATACACACCACTCATTCTGATGTCCTAAAAAGAGGGACAAAAGGGTAGAAAAGAGGGACAGAGGGATTTGGGTCTCAAAGAGGGACTGTCCCTCCTAAAGAGGTACACTTGGGAGGTATGTGCTTAGTTAAACCTTTTAAGTGCCAGAAAGGTGTGCAACACAATGTATTACAATGTGATTCCCTCCGACGCTCAAAGATAGGTATGTTCAAATAAATGTGTGTATGTGTGTGGGCGGGTGTATGTGTGTTCAAATAACTGTGTGTATGGGTGTGTTAGTGTGTTTGTGCGTCTAATTGTGTGCCTGTCTGTTCATGCATGTGATGGGTGTGCATGTGCATGTAAGGGTGTTGTGCACTTAAATCTTAAAACCAGCATATTCCATTGATTTAAAGGGATAGTAATGTCAGAAAAAAAGTATTAACTATTTGGTAGATACAATTAAAAGAGAGTACTTGCACTTATTTGTATCTCTCAAACCATTATGGTTTGAGAGATATAGGAAAATAAAGTTCTCCACTCCCTCCCCTTTCTGCTTGACGAGCTGTAAAGCTGTCAGAAGCAGAATCTGGTTGCTTGACCAGACGCGGCTCTTCAACAGCGCCGATATAACGATATCTAAATACAAATGCTTCATCAGAATGGTCTACAACATGTGCTTGCAAACCAGGCACACGATGTAGACCGTTCCGATGAAGTATTTATTTTTAGGTATCGCTATGTCAGCGCTGCTGAAGAGCCGCCGTCTGATTCAGGAACCAGAATCTGCTTCTGACAGCTTTACAGCTCATCAAGCAGAAAGGGGAGAGAGTGGAGAACTTTATTTTCCTATATCTCTCAAACCATAACGGTTTGAGAGATACGAATAAGTGCAAGTGCTGTCTTTTAATTGTATCTACCATATAGTTAATACTTTTTTTTTCTGACATTACTATCCTTTTAAATTTTTTTTTTTTACAATTTAAAAATATAGAAGCTAACTTCCAGAATGTGGATCACTCAGATGGTTAGCAAAGATTTAGTGTCTAACCTTATTTACTCCCATGCAACCCTAAAAAATGTTTATACTTCAAATGTACATTCATGTACACATATTCAATAGCCAATGTTGTGTTAGTGCTTCTTGATGGCATTCTGAACAGCACATGGTTGGTTCCTTTAGATCACTCAATCTGACTCCAATACGATGGAGTCAAGGAACTTAAGGGGAGATTTGTGAACGGATCCTTAAAATCTCCTTATTCCTTATTATGAGTGTTGGTATTTACAAGGTATTCTAGTTACATTTATAAATGGGGTGACCTTAAAGAATAAGAACAGGTCAGACATGGCTTTAAATATTTGTTGAAAATTCTGTCCCTAAATTGTCGCAAATAGTGACATTTCTTTCTAAAATCACTAAGCCTCTTTTTACAAACATCCTTACTCCATTTTATAAAAAAACAAACAAATTACAACTTAGTGTTATGTCCTTCCAAATTGTCCTTAATACTTGTACAATCTTACAGTCATTTTAATGCTTCTCCCCCATCATTTGTTGAATCCAGAATTAAAGTGTTAATGAATACCTGATGGCAGGTAAGGTTACCTATGAAACATCAGTAAAGTTTGGTGTGTCTGGTTTCCAGGGACTGACAAACACTCTAGCTAATAAGCTTGCAGATAAATTGTCTTGGAAAGATTCCAAAATTTGTGAACGATATTCAAATCCACTGAAAAAGTTAGGGAAAACCTGCTATGACTTTCCTGTAGAGGTGGTAAAAACATATCATATAAACATATGTCCTAACGTTTCAGATCAGGATTTCCAAGCCTGTGGTACACTTAATCCTGTGGAGCTGAACTCAGGGTACAAATCATGCCTTTTCGTTTTAACTTCACATTGGCTGTTTGGTGATTGAGAGTATATACTATAGAGTCTGTGGTTTGTGGTACTGAAGTTTATTATGCCAATAGCTAGGGGTAGGTAAGACGTTTTCTTCCTGTGGGAATTTTTCAAGTCCATAGCAATTTTCACATTTATGCAGAATTACCCATGAGAAGTGAAAATGCTACATCCCATTGATTAGAATGGGTGAAAAGTTACAGTAAACAAACACAGACTTCCCAAGGAAGCCAAAAAGTGACATTTTCTACATAATTCACTTCCATGGTGGCAAGTTTTAACCACCCTTTCTGTTAGTAATATCTCTCCATTGTTTAATATAGGTTATTTATGAAAAATGCATTTTACAGGCTGCATAGGAACCACTCCAGCCAATGGTCATCTGTGGATGATGGGAATTGTAGTCCAAAACAGACTGAGTGTGAGTGTTATGGAGCTGTACTCTAGCTATAGCTGGAGAGCCAAAGGCTTCCCAACTTTCCTAGAAGTCCGTGCATTATGTATATTTCATAAGAAGGGTGTATTAATCTTTGCATTGCGCAGATGTCTGGTGCTCAAAGGGTTAAAGAGATGAGATGAAAAGCTCCTGCTGTAAAGTCTATAGAATGAAGTGGGGAATGGGGATATACTGAGGGTACATCAGCTACTCCTCTGTACTAATGACATTGCAGTACAAGAAAAAGCTGCAAACTGCTATATTAGATTGCTGATTGAACTAAGTAGGCTGTACAGTACAGCAAGGATAACAAATGTACTGTATATCCATGACCAGTGGTTTTTAAAAGAGCAGCAAAGTTTTATTATGAAACTATATATATTTTAGTGCATTTACTGTTGAGTGAATTAAGGTTAATCCCACTGCTGGTAGGTGCTACAATACGTTATTGCAGCGCAAATGGTCTTTTAAAATGAAACTGCGAGTATCAGTGCCATCTAGTGTCCACATAAGCATTTCTATAGCATTCTATGAGATAGATGAGCCGTAGGCTATTTTTCTCCATACAATGTGATAGAAATAGCTCCACCTGGTTGTGATTGTTGTAATTACTTTTGAATAATTCATTTTACAAGACTGTGAGAACCTTTGTTTTGCTGCACAAGAGAAGTCATTACAATATATTTTTGTTTCATAATAAAAATGGTACTGCTCCTTTAACCCTCAGTGTGCCCAATAAATGTGCAAATCATTGCTCTGCAATGAGCTAAACACACCCGTCTAGGTACTCAAAAGGTTATACACCTGTCCTCAGCTATCGCTAACAAGACAGGCTTCAGGAAATATCTTGCTTCTACACAGTTAAGCAAAACAACGTCATGTGTTGATGATGTTCTAGCATACTAGGGGTTAAACGCCACACAACATCAGAAAGAAAGGAAATAAAAATCTTCTATTTTCAAGTATTGTACTTCATATACAATTATTTACCTAATCTCCTAAAAAGTCTATCCAAAATGGGCTGAAACTCATTTGCATTGCATGTAGATAAAGCAGCGTAAACCGTTGGCGATATGAATATGAAATTACATTTTCCTACTACGATTGCTTTGCAAATTAACTTTACCGCCTTCCCGCTCCTGTGGAAATGTTATAACATTAAGGATGAGCAAGTTAAGATGGGAAGCTGGACAGGTTCATTTTATTTAATCCATCCAAGGCCCTTCATCTACTTCATGTTAAATCATAGTTTAAATGAAGACTTGGGAGAAACTGCTGCAGAATCCTGATGTACTGAGAAAACTGGAGCAAACTACGTACATCATAAAATAAATAAAATTCCACAAATTCCCTTTGATTTTCACCCTTTTAATGCCAAAGGGGGTATCCAACGCATTGCAAAGCAACGTGATGGATACTCCTCTGGCACAATGAACTAGAGATCTCTTTGGCATTCGAGGAGTTAAAAGCTCATTTTAAATAAATGGACATTTTTATTTTTCTACTGTGGTGCGGTTGGATTCTTAGTACATCAGTCTGAAATGACTTGTCCATATTGAGGATCTGGGAAGAAGATGTACGTATAGATGACAATGCAGGAACTGGATGAGAATTTGGAATCCTGAACAGATAAAACAGACTGATGAAAATGATGATTTCATAACCCTCAAACCCATCTGTTTTCCTTTTTTTTTTGTACTTTTGACTTGTTTTTTTTCCAAAGATTACTCAACAATATAGAACTGGAGTTGTTTTTGTTTTTCTGATATTATTTAACCCCTAAAGGACTAGAAGGATGTGTAATGCATTGTTTCACAATGCACTGAGCATCATCCTGGTCTTTAAGGGGTTAAAGTTCAATTAATGGTCTGTTCCCCTTAACCCTTTGAGTGCCAGAGTGGTACGGAATGCATTGCAAAGCAATGCATTCCGTACCACTCTGGCACTCAAAGGGTTAAAATACTGGATATCTGGAGGCATCATGATACTTATTATTTGAGAGGCTGACAGCAGACATAGAGAATGGTAAGAAGCAAGGTGTGAAAAGAGGTATAAGGAGTGGCAGTTCGGAGAGGGCAGGTAGGCCTGACTAGTGGGCCCACACTAAAGGAAGTGAAAAAGAGAAATGGGTGAGGTAGGAGGGGTTAAAAAATGACATCAAATTTTGGGAAGCTAAAGGTTCATAATGGGCTTCCGACCGCTCTCACAAAAACAAGCCCAGCCTTACACTTAATATAAGAGAGCTCCATCATATACGTTTCATCTATATTTTACAAAGCTTGCTTAACCCTTTGGATGCTAGAGAGGTCCCCAACATATGCATTGCTAAGGTATCACTTCTGAAACATCAATGAAGGTTGCTTAACCCTTTGAAAATGAGAGACGTTTGCAATGCATTGCTTCTTAATGCATTACAATCCACTTGTCCAGAAGGGGTTAAACAAGCAGTGACCCTAGATCCCTGTATAAGTCCTATTGCTGGAAATCAGTAAGCTCTGCTTCTTTAACCCCTTGAGTTAAAGAACTCAAAGGGTTAATAATGCCACTTTGTTAAAAAATATATGATTTTTTTTAGATGTTGCCCACTTTCAAGAGTGTTTCTCTAAAATGGTTTTTCACTAATAAAAGTCTTTAAAAAATTCTCTTTCAAAATATGTACTTTTAAAGACAAAATACAATTCTGACATTATTAATGCATTTTAAGACCACATTGTTCACAAGTTAAACAGTCTAAAACTACATAGAGAGAAAGCTAGAGATCTGAGTTAAAGGAGCAGTATTTTTTCCTGCTGAGTAAAACAAGGCTACTCCCACTGCAATAAGTTGTTTTATTGAAATGCAATAAAATTCAAACTGTCGGAGAGAGTGACAGCTTCATTAATTGCTGAAAGTTCTGACAGGAAGTGACTCAGAAGTTACTACTGACAGTGACTAATCTCTCCCATAGAATGCAACAGAGAAAATTGAAAACTCACCACTAGAGGGCACTGTTAATGTAAAAAAAAAAAAAAAAAAGTTACCTGCTCCTTTATAACAAGTCTAAGAAACCAAGCAATATCAGTGTGTGATGCAAAATTTCCCTACGATGTTGGGCAATGAAGAAATCTACGTAATAAAGTGATGAAGTAGCTAGTGGAGGGTCGTTTTACCACTTGCATGAGGTGCATGCGGTGCATGAGGTGCACACAGGAGCCTGCCTTGTAAGTATGTCACCATAAATTAAGAAAGTAAGAAATGCTAAATATATGTGGAACAGTTGGTTTACTGAAGTTCTGTTGATGTCATAAAGAAATAGTAATGCTTAATTGTGAGAAATATGTGATAATACATTGCAGAACAAATATTCAATTTGTGAGAGAATGAGGGCTCTTCTGTTTGTGAGGTTTCCATTTTATAGTAGCACAGTTACTGTTGCTGTCAGTGGAGAGCTTTGGTCATTGACAGCAACAGACATAGCACAACCATAAAATTAACTATTTGAGTGCCAGAGAGGTATTCAACGCATTGCAATACCTCTCTGGCACCCAAAGGGTCAGAACGCCCATAAAACTATTTATCTTCTCACAAAATGTTGACTTGCACTCTAATAAAGTTTGAACAATTAATCTCACAGCAGTTTCAGTTTCCTTCATTTACTCAGCAAAAAAAGCTAAATTGTTGGAAACGAGTATAGAACATTGAGTGGTGATCTTCCATATAGTCTCTTCTAGCTTTAATGGAATGGAATGAAAAAGGATCCAGTTATTCTGAACTAAGGAGGGGATGTATAAAGAACATTCTTAGTATATGTCTAAGAATCAAATTTATAAAGAGGTATAAAGGCATATTCACAAATTTGTATCAGTCTGAGAATATTCATCACTGAGAATTGTTTTTTTCATACTTTTCTATCACATAACATCCAGTAGATATGCTATTAAGAATCAACCACTAAACTGACTTGATTTTTGATGTAATTACATAGTTACATACGTTGCACAATTCTTATTTGGACCTCATCGATTATTACTCCACATCTCAAATTGTCAAATGACTGGCATTAGTACTCAGCAAAAATGTAATCAAACATTTATATATCATTATGTCTCTTTGCAACAATTTTATAGACACTTTGATTATTAAGCCAGTTTAATACATCCCCCACAATCCATAATGCAGTTGCTGCAAATCCTCTTCTTGGGTGCTCATGCTGTTTGGCTTCATGAGGAACAAAGGAAAACACAGCAGCCAATTCAATCTGTACAATCCAAGAAGCTGGATGTCACTAGGGGCTGGATTTTCCATTAGGCAGAGTAAGCAATTGCTTAGACACATCTAATTCTGAGGGGCTAGCAGAGCGTATTTTCAGCAAGGTCATACCAGTTCAGTGACCTTGTACCTTTTGTCTGTGACCCAGTACATTTTATCAGTTACAGTGTTTGTTTTTGTGGCATATTGTCCATCAAGAATAATGTAACTTGGTACATCTCTTTTAGAAAATCACCCCTGTGGGCTAGACCACTCCTATAGTGCAGAGTTGTGGCAATTGCTAGCCCAATTCCAGTATCCGTACACCAGACTACCACTCTTGTTTTATGGTGGTCAGTTTATTCATCAGTTTATATATACCACTGTAAGGGATGTTTATGTACTAATATGTACAGTTTGTTTACTATAATATACAACCCTTTACTGACCAGTTTATTGCATATCAGAAAAGTCTCCAACATAATTCTTTAGAGTCTCCCTAGAATCCTAGTGGCTGAGGGTTGTTTTGTCTTTATGGGTATTTTCAGTGTAAAAAAACACTGAATGGGCCTGAGGGAGAGGTCCTATAAGGAGTTGATCGGGCTAAGCATACTTAGGGTATCGTGTCTACTTCAGGACATAGAAGTAAATTCACTCTTTACACTACTTGACCTGAAGATTGTGCCTCTCTGAGATCCATTCGGACAGTCTTGATGCTCTGAGGTAAGCAGTGTTACATCAGTAAAAGGGGAGGGAGAGGGATACTTTATCATCCAATTACTCTAGAACTACAACTCTGACAGTATTGAAATAACACGCTCTATGGCCCAAATACTATGAAGATTAATTGGAGCTGCTTATTGTGAAACTTTACTGTCCCTTTAAAGGCATATAGAAATGTTATTATTAATTATTTTGCTAAATATGTGCAATTTGTTTACATGCTGTTGAAAAAAAAACACCGGCTGGAAGCATTGCTCGGAATTAACTACCTTCCACACAGCAGCACAAAGCACAGACTAGTTATTTGAACAGACTACATATTACATGTACCATTGTCCTCCATTTGTTCCCAAGGTGTCACGATTCTGACCTTTTGAAAAATGAGTAGACACAGTTATGGAATAATTGTTCTGGGAAAATTGCCTGCTAATTGAACAATTAGTTGGAAGTTAAAAGCAGGGAAAACTTGGGTACTCTATTGTTTAGGCAATAAAAGAATGGGGCAAATTTAGTTACGCATAAGTATAAAAGTTAAATTAGGATGAAAAAAAATACCATTGATTTAAATGTGGCTTTTAACCCCTTGAATGCTAAAGAGATCCCCAACACGTTGGGGGAGATGCACTAAGGCATGATAAAGAGGTCACAAAGCTAAGAAGACTTCTCCAGTGATCATACTTCTAGGAAGAGATTTACTAAGCACAGATAAAGAGGTGATGAAGGAGAGATGACGTCTCCAGTTCCTATGTTATTCTATAGAGACTATGCACTAAGATCTCCAACGTTGAAGAAATGTTAGTGCATAGGGTCCATAGAATAGCATAGGAATTGGAGAAGTGATAGACTAGAGAATTCAACTCCACTTTATCACCTCTTTATCACCGCTTAGTGTATCTCCCCTATCCAGTTCCTATGTTATTCTATTGAGCCAATGCACTGATTTCTCCAGCTTTGGAGATCTTAGTGCATAACCTCTACAGAACAGTGGTTCTCAAGTGCGGCCACAGTGGCCGCATGCGGCCACCAGGGATGTTGTGTGTGGCCACCATGACAAATGTGCTCATGGTGGCCACATGTAGCCATCAACTTGGTTGTTGACAGCCACCTCAAAACTTTTTTGTATGTGATGACTAGAATGGGGCCTGAAAAAAGCAGCTGTGGTGGGATTAAATAACCTTAGCTGTGTCTGGACTGGCTGACGGAAGTGGTGAGACGTTTCTCCCACCAGACAACCCTATACAATATGACGTTCAGCTCTCCAGCATTGACGACCCCCAGAACATGTCTGTGGCCGCATTGGTGACCACCAGGAAAAATCCTTTGAGAACCACTGCTATAGAATAACATAGGAACTGGAGAAGTGATATCACTGGAGATGTTGGCAGAGATTCACTAAGAGGTGATAAGGAGGTGATAAAGTGGAGATGACTTCTCCAATGTTGTCACTTCTCCAGTTCCTATGTTATTCTAAATAGCCAATTCACTAACATCTCCAAAGTTGAAGAAACCTTAGTGCATGGGCTCTATAGAATAACATAGGAATGATAACTGGAGCAGTAATCTCCACTTTATCACCTCTTTATCATCGCTTAGTGACTCTCCCCCCTTTATCTCCCCTTTATCACCTCTTTATCACCACTTAGTGAATCTCTGCCAACGTCTCCCCTTTATCACCTCTTTATCACATCTTAATGCATAACCCCCCCCCCCCGTGACTGTAATTTATTGGAATCTTCTCTATGAATAAATAGGGTTAAATTCTCATTTAAATCAATAAGAAATGTTATTTGTTACTTAGGGAGTCTGTGTTTTGTCCCAGAATAGCATCATACTTTTATTTGTACATTTCGCCCACTGAAAAATACTAACATACAATACAATAGGTCAGAGCTGTCCAAGTTTCGTCCTCTAGGGCCACCAACAGGCCAGGATGTAAAGATTTCCCTGATTAAGTACAGGTGAGTCAGTCACAATGAATGATCCACTGATTAACTTAATCCTTACATCCTGGCCTGTGGGTGGCCCTAGAGGACGAAACCTGGACAGCCCTGCCTTAAGTTATATAGAATGTATAATCCTCTCCTACATGTTAGGATTTTTAATGTGTTTCTTTGATACAAGAGATCTCTTGAACCACAGAGTAAGGGAAACATTCACACAGGCCATTAGGATTTTCTGGCCATAGTAATGTAAATGGAGCATTTTAATTATGAGGTGTTACTTTTCCTTTAAGCAAGCTAGATAGGTTTCTCATTAGCAAAATAGTGATAATGTCTAAAAACTGTCTGTGCTAAGCTAACAGCCTTTCTAAATAGAAGAGGGGTGGTCTGGACTAATATCAATAAAGTTAGACAAAGCAAAATCATTTGTACCCTGCGAGGATGAATACAAAAAAACATTAATTTCAAGAGGAAGATGTTTAACCCCATGACAGCTGGAAAGATCTCCAAGGCATATCTCCACTGCTTTTGTAAACTTCTCTAGCATTCAAGCAGTTAACCACCATATTTGACTCAGTGAGAATTTCCAGTATTTTTATTGGTCCTCTATGGTGCAGCTGATTTGCTCTACAATTACTCCAGGAGGAAAATTCAGTAAGGGTTGATAAAGAGGGGATAAAGTGGTGATGTACTTCTCCGGTGATATAATTTCTCCAGTTCCCATATTATTCTATGAAGCCTATTCACTAAGAGCTCCAAAGTTTAAAGGGATAGTAATACTTAATATGTAACAAAATATATAGTGTAGTGTTTATCCCCCTGAAAGGGTACTCTCACTGCTGAAAGGTGTTTTATTCAAAAATTATTACAGCTCAAAGTTGAATTTTTAGGTACAATATCACAGTGGCCTGAAATTGTACAGTGGCACTGTTACTACACCATCCTATGGAGATTTATGGTCTACGGACCAGAGCTGGGTTTTTTTTACATTTTAAGTATTACTATCCCTTTAAGAAATCTTAGTGCATAGGCTCCATAGAATAACATAGTAATTGGAGAAGTGATATAACTGGAGAAGTCATCTCCACTTTATCACAACTTTATCACAGCTTAGTGAATCTCCCTCCTTTTCTTCTCACTACATCAGCTTCAGTATTCCTTAACCCCTTTAAGCCAGAGGAGTGTCCAACACGTTTGTTTGAAATGTGATATATACCCCTCTGTCCTTTGAGGCGTTAACTGCTGCACAAACCAAAGTAATGAATCAGCTGCTGTATCAGACAGTATCCCACCCTTCTGCATAAGCACTGGATAAGCAAGCTTAGCTTTAGATTTTAGGGATCTTAAGTAAAGTGATTTTACAGATGCTAGCATGGATAACATATGTAAATGTAATTACCCCATTTCATTTTTCATTATATCCTAAGTCTAAATGAATCTTAATTTGCTTAACAGATTGATATATCTGGGTAGGTATCCTTTATGTATATGTCAGTTGCATCTATATCTATATTTAGATATAGATGTATTTCTTATTGCATTTTATCTGTAATTTCCTAGTGATCTCTGAAATCTGCCTCAAGGTCACAGCTCCTTACTACAAAACAGTATTCTTCAACTCTCTTGAATAGATTTGTAAGGGTCACTTAACTTCATTAGATTGGAAACTGAAGAAACTAGCAGTAAATCAATAGCTCCAAAACTTTCATGTTTTCACCAAACCCTGATGTCTCCCCTTTCGTATTTAAAAAATATAACACTTTGCACACATTTAGATTAATTTGCTTTTTATGTATTAATATATTTTGAAGAAACCAATTCATTATATATTGTTTTCCTTACTGCAGACGTTTCTACAAACCAGAATATAAAGGCACCCACCAAACGTACACATATCACAAGTACAAGAACCAGCCTTTCACAAACTTCTGTCCATGACTGCTTTGCAAGTTTCAACAATACTGATATTGATATGTAGTATATTAACGCAGCTGTATAGTGCTGAGACAAAGCCACGCCCTCAAGGGGCGTCTGCATCCCAGTTCAGGGACCACTGCAGTAGACTTAAAGGGATAGTAATGTTTCATAATAAAAGCAACTCTAATTAATCGTCATAGTATTTGGGCCTTGGAGAGTGTTATTTGAATTCTGTCCGAGTTGTAGTTCAAGAGTAATTCAATGACAAAGTATCCCCCCGCCCCTTTAACTGATGTAACACTGTTCAGCCAGAGAAGAAGGGAGGTGCCCAGGTAGATTGCAGAGAGGGACTTTACTTGTGAATATCTCTCAAACCATAAAGGTTTGAGAGATAAGACTTATATCGTTCTTCGTGTTTTTTTAACGCCTACAAAATAAAATGAAGATAAAACAAAGTATTACTATCCCTTTAAAAACAGATCAAAGGAAAAAAAAACAGTAACAGTCAGCTGTATGAAACATACAGTAGTAAGTACTTCTGGGAAGTTATGCATTAAAGCATGATAATCCGGTGATAAAAGTGATAGTAATGTTTCACAAAAACAGCAGTTCCAATTACTCTTCATAGTGTTTGAGCCACAGAGAGTGTTATTTCAATACTGTGAGTGTTGTAGTTCAAGAGTAATTGAATGATAAAGTATCCCCCTCCTGCCCCTTTTACCTAGTGTAAGCCCTCACTCCTCAGATGTGGAATCCAGTCCATAGACCAGACAGCTCACATCAAGGGTCAATATTCTACTGTGAGAACAATGAAAACCCTGCCCCCCTTGACAGGTTTTTAAGCTTTTTCCCTTATCTTAATTGAAGATTTCCCCTCTCTGCAATCTGCCTGGACACTCCCTGCTGCTCTAAGCTGAGCAATGTTATATCAGTAAAAGGGGTGGGAGGAGGAGGATACTTTTTGCCCCACCACTGTATGTGAAGTGTCAGTGTGTTTGTGTTTTCCCTATATGTGTATAAATGTGTGTGTTTCTCTGTATGTGTATCAGTGTGTCATTGCATGCATTCCTTATATGTGTATAAGTGTGTCAATGTGTATGACTCTCTTTAGGGGTATCAGTATGTGCGCATACCTCCCAAGTGTCCCTCTTTTGGAGGGACAGTCCCTCTTTGAAACCTAAATGCCCCTGTCCCTCTTTCCCACCCTGGTGTCCCTGTGTTTAGGAGATCAGACTGTGTGGTGTGTATAGAAGTGTATCACCCTGGTGTCCCTGTGTTTAGGAGATCAGACTGTGTGGTGTGTATAGAACTGTATCACTCTGGTGTCCCTGTGTGTAGGAGATCAGCATACTTGGGAACTCTCCGGTTTTGCCCCGGAGACTCTGGATTTCAGACTGAATTACCGGGTCTCCGGGGCAATGTTTGGATCACCGGGTGGGCAGAGTTTAAATAGAAACTCTGCCCACTCGCGCTCTGTCCCGCCCGGTTCCTCCCACTCCCTGCCCTCTTAGATACATTTTGTAGGTTTTTTTTGTTTTGTTTTTTGTCCCGCCCCCTTTATGACGCAAATCGCGTCATTTTCCTCCCCCTGGGCACTGACAGGGTTACCCTCTGGGTAGCCCTGTTTCAAAAGTTCCCAGGTATGGAGATCAGACTGGTGTGTAAACAAGTGTATCACTCTGGTGTCCCTGTGTTTAGGAGATCAGACTGTGGTGTGTATAGAACTGTATCACCCTGGTGTCCCTGTGTGTAGTAGATCAGACTGTGTGGTGTGTATATAAGTGTATCACTTGCTCCACAGCAATAACACTCACATTAATGTTTGTGTAAACTTCAGTATATGTGTTTATAAATTAGTCTGTGTAACTAAAATACTTTGGTCTTGCTTTAAATCATGTGCACAAAGAAGTGTCAGTAGGTCATGAAATAACCTAAAATTTCTCAGTTCAGCGTACCTACCAGCAATACCCCTAACAACACCACCTAAAACAAAAGTGTCCCTCTTTGGGCATTTGAAATGTTGGTAGGTATGTGTGTGTGTGTGTGCTTCACTATATGTATATCAGTGTGACAGTTTGTGTTCTCTGTCTGTGTATCAATGCGTTAATTTGTATGCATGTATGTATATGTATCAGTGTGTGTGTGTGCTTATCTATATGTGTATCAGTGTGATAGAGTGTGTGTTCTCTATATGTGTATAAGTGTGTCAGTTTGTATGCTTGTATGTATGTGTATTAATGTGTGTGCTTATCAATATGTGTATCAGTGCAGAACATCCGATTTCTGACCGAAACATTGAGTAATACATCACTCTAATTTTGCATTCTCAAAAGTGATTTTATTTTATGTCAATATGCATATGTACACATTTCTAAAATACATAAAAAATCCATCCATTAAAAGGCAGGAGGTACCCAACATACCCTCTGGCACTCAAAGGGTTAAAATGCGAACAGAGTATTGGTACAGTATTGAGTGCGCATACTGCAGGGCTATCTGTATTCTCTCTTTATTTTAAAAAAAATAGCATTCATAAGTGCCAAAGAGGTATCCAACAGATTGCAACACAATGTGTTGGATACCTCTCTGGCACTTAAAGGGTTAAATGGTGTTTTTAACCCCTATAGAGCTAGAAAGGTTTCCAATGGATTGTGAGTCCCCTCTAGCATCCAAGGGGTTAAAACTGCATTGTAATCATTGGGGATTTATACTTACCCGCTGTGGTGCAGTTGGTTTAACCCTTTGAGTGCCAAAGGGGTAGGCAACGCAATGCTAAGTAGTGCTCTGGTACACAAGGGGTTAATCCAGCTGTCCCCAGTACATCAGCCTTTGTCTCTATCCATAGGGAGATTGTGCTGTGCATGTATCTGTACACGAGAAAGCCCAAGCAGACCATGAGATCACACCTACAGTGAGCCTCTCATCTGAGCCCAGAGATCCCCGGACATCATGCTCCTTCCTGGGGCTCAGTCTGAACTGGCTCCGCTCCCTCCCAGCAGTCCCCTAACAATCATCAACCACACATCAGTCCCACACCACTCACCGTGTGCAGACTGCGCATGTACTGACTCCAGACTAGTGCCCATGCCTATAATACTTTAACTCATCCACAATGCGCGTCTCCGCTATTACGGTAATTCACTCACTGCGCATCTGGTGGTTGTACTGTGAGCGAGGAAGTGCCCGGTGGTCGAGGTGCGCTCGACTCTGCTCTGCGCTATGCCCTTAGTAGATGTGCGCCCTAGGCTGGCGCCTACCTCGCCTATAGGTGGCGCCAGCCCTGCTTAAGTTACCGGAAAGAACTGACGACGCAAGCGCACAGATGCCTCTACAGCAAGATCCCTGCCGAACAAGGTGTATTTCTCAATAATGCCCATACCTAGGAACTCTCCGGATTTGCCCCGGAGACTCCGGTTCTGACAGAGATTTACCGGGTCTCCGGGGCAGAGGCTGATTCCTCCGGATGTGGAGAGTTTCTATTGAAACCACATCTGCTTTTTCTCCCGTTGTGCCTCCGTCCCCAGCCTTCTGTGTGACACATTTAACCCTCTGAGTGCCAGAGTGGTACAGAATGCATTGCTTTGCAATGCATTCCGTACCACTCTGGCACTCAAAGGGTTAAATCCCCCCAACACTCAAGTTAAGCCCCGCCCCTTTTTGATGCAATTAGCGTCATTTTTGTTACCCCCTGCTGAACAGAGGACTACCTTCCAGGTAGCCCTCAACTGAAAGTTTCCAGGTATGATAATGCCTCAGCATAATTAAATATGCATATCACTATGTTAATAATGATTTGGGGGGCACTTTAATTTTGTTGAAAACTTCTGCTTTAACCCCTTAAGGACCGGGAAATCCAGCCGAAGACGCGACTCAACGACCACGGAGCAAAATTTCTTTTTTGCTCCGTTGCGTTCCGGACACCCCGAACGGCGTGCAGCCGCGGGGGGAGCCCGGAACTCGATGACGGTCATAGTACGTCATCGGTCGTTAAGTCAAATCGACCCTTGACGTACACCGTCAAGGGTTGTTAAGGGGTTAAAGAATAATTACCCTATAATGTGGACTATAGAATTATTTTCATAATAAAGCACTGGTTGTTATGCGATTGTGGATACAATCCACATGATAGCATTTGGTTGCACCTCTTGGTGTGACATCACTTCACAAATTACATATTAAGATACAAAAGCCCACATTTCAAAAGGATAGCCAAGTGAAAAAGTAACCTATAGGGATCTGAAATCTCTGTTCTTTATGAAGAATAATTATATCATTGGTGTACTACAAAGTACTACCAATTACAACTGACTTAGTCTAGATAAAGTGCTAATCAATACATTGATTGTATCAATGGTGAACACAATATCATCACATTCTTATCTAATTGTGTCAATATGAGTGGCATGCTTTGTTTTCATTTCTTGTAATTAACCCCTTGGACGATACAGTTAATTAAAACTGGAGATGTCGTTAGCGTCTTAAATGTTAACCTTTTGAATGCCAGAGGATGCATTGGACACCCCTCTGGCATGCAGTGGGTTAAACATGCTTTATTTTAACTTTCTTCATCACAGCAATCTAAGGGGCAGCTTTGCAATGCATTCCGTACCCCTCTGGCACTCAAATGGTTAAGATTTTGGTTCTAGAGGGGTGTCCAACACATTGCCCCTCTGGCACTCAAAGGGTTAAATCATATTATTTAAGGGAAGGGATAAAATAAATTAAGGCTTATAGCAAGAGGGGTTAAAAGCCCTGTTAAAGTAAGTAAGAACATGTTATTGTCCCCATGGTGCAATAGTTGCCCGGCATTGCATTAGTTGCTCTACATCAGCCTTAATATGCTGTGGCCATGTATCCCCTCAATACAACATGTTAATGAGGCTGATGTACTAAAATGAGCAGGAGCAATTATGGAGCAAACCAAATGTGCCACAGGGGACACATAAACATACCTGGGAACTTCCAGTCGAGGGCTACCCGGAGGGTAGTCCTCTGTTCACCAGGGGGTGACAAAAATGACGCTAATCGCGTCAAAAAGGGGCGGGGCTTGCCGCGAGTGGGGGGGGGGGCTTAACCCTTTGAGTGCCAGAGTGGTACGGAATGCAAGGGGCGGGGCTTGCCGCGAGTGGGGGGGGGCTTAACCCTTTGAGTGCCAGAGTGGTACGGAATGCATTGCAAAGCAATGCATTCCTTACTACTCTGGCACTCAGAGGGCTAGGGACTGAGTATCAGCAGGAGAAAAAGCGGATGTGGCAGAGTTTCAATAGAAACTCTCCACATCCGGCGGAATCAGCCTCTGCCCCGGAGACCCGGTAAAGTTCTGTCAGAACCGGAGTCTCCGGGGCAAATCCGGAGAGTTCCCAGGTATGCACATAAAGCTACCCACTGATTCCAATGTGGCTTTTAACCAGTTTAATGTTAGAGAGGTGTTCCATGCTTAGCAAAGTTAAAGGGATAGTAATGTTTCATAATAAAAGCAGTTCTAATTAATCATAATAGTATTTGGGCCTCGGAGAGTGTTATTTTAAATTCTGTCAGAGTTGTAGTTCAAGAGTAATTGAATGATAAAGTATCCCCCTCCACCCCCTTTTACTGATACAACACTGCTCACCTCAGAGCAGCAGGAAGTGCCCAGGTAGATTGTAGAGAGGGACAATCTTCAATTAAGATAAGGGAAAAAGCTGAAAAACCTGTCAAGGGGGGCAGGGCTTTCATTGTTCTCACAGTAGAATACTGACCCTTGATGTGAGCTGTCTGGTCTATGGACTGGATTCCACATCTGAGGTGAGCAGTGTTACACTAGGCAAAAGGAAACTTTATCGTTCAATTACTCTTGAACTACAACTCTGACAGTATCGAAATAACACTCTCTATGGCTCAGTTGCTATGATGATTAATTGGAGCTGCTGTTTTTGTGAAACATTACTATCCCTTTAATGCAATGTAGTGCTCACTAGCATGTAAACAGTTAAAAGTACAATTTACATAAATGGGAATAAGGGGATTTTTTTATCACTAACGACAGGACTAGTCAGCATTAGGAGCTTCAGCTGTTGAGAACTAGAAGCTGGAGGCGCAGTACTTGACTAGCCCTGACCTATGATATAATTGATTTGATCCACAATTGCTCTAATTATCCTAGTGCCCCAGTCTTGAAGGACACAAGGTTGTCTAAGTACAGTAAACAGAACTAAAGATGCCAAATAGAACCACATTCCCACTGTATTTACTACTGTACACACTGACGTCACATGACAGCTCCTTGCACATATCTACGCTGCTGACCTAATATTTGTTTGTTGGTAGAAAAATCAAATATTATGGCCAAATGCACAACTTCTTTCTCAATTACCTTCCAATGCTACAAAATAGTAAAAGGATAAGTAGGAGGCATAATATTTGCAATCGTGAAATAATGTGGTGTCCACAGCATGTAAAATTTGGAATCATTCTTGTGGTTCCTTTGTACACTGTGAGGAAGGGGTGTGATGACTTACAGATAGGAGTCTATGGAAATCTCTGAGTAGCTTAGGCCTCTACTCAGGTTATAGCTGAGCAGTTCTGGAGCAGATCAACTTTACTGTATCAGATAAATAAACATTCCTAAAATCGCCATTGGCTCAAATGGGGCTTTTAACACTTGAAGACCCAGTTTAACCCCTTAAGGACCGGCCATGCGTGGCCGACAATACAGAGTATTTTTTTTGTGCAGTAGGTCTCAGGGTTCCCTGAACAGAGTGCAGCCATGCGGGGAGCCCTGAAATCCACAATGTACCAGGACCATCATTGGTCCTTTAGGAAAGTTTTCCAATGATGGTCCTGGCATGTCATGGGTCATTAAGTAGCTAAAGTATTGTGAATTCCCATTTGTCCCCTGTGGTGTTTTTGGTTTGCTCCAGATATGCACTTCTTTATCTTATTGAATATGGCTCTTAGTCCTTGTACTTACCTAGATAAACCCTTTAAGTGCCACAAAGATATGCAACACAATGGTTTGCAATGTGACTCCCTCCGACATTCAAAGGTATGTATGTTCTAATAAGTCTGTGTGTGTGTACCTGACTGTATGTGTGTGTTCAAACAAGTCTGTGTGTGTGTACCTGACTGTATGTGTGTGTTCAAACAAGTCTGTGTGTGTGTACCTGACTGTGTGTGTGTTCATATAAGTCTGTGTGTGTACCTGACTGTGTGTGTGTGTGTATTCAAATAAGTCTCTGTGTGTGTACCTGACTGTGTGTGTGTGTGTTCAAACAAGTCTGTGTGTGTGTACCTGACTGTATGTGTGTGTTCAAACAAGTCTGTGTGTGTGTACCTGACTGTATGTGTGTGTTCAAACAAGTCTGTGTGTGTGTACCTGACTGTATGTGTGTGTTCAAACAAGTCTGTGTGTGTGTACCTGACTGTATGTGTGTGTTCAAACAAGTCTGTGTGTGTGTACCTGACTGTATGTGTGTGTTCAAACAAGTCTGTGTGTGTGTACCTGACTGTGTGTGTGTGTTCAAACAAGTCTGTGTGTGTGTACCTGACTGTGTGTGTGTGTGTGTTCATATAAGTCTGTGTGTGTGTACCTGACTGTGTGTGTGTGTGTTCAAACAAGTCTGTGTGTGTGTACCTGACTGTGTGTGTGTGTGTGTGTGTGTGTGCGTGTGTTCAAATAAGTCTGTGTGTGTACCTGACTGTGTGTGTGTGTTCAAATAAGTCTCGGTGTGTGTACCTGACTGTGTGTGTGTGTGTTCATATAAGTCTCGGTGTGTGTACCTGACTGTGTGTGTGTGTGTTCAAACAAGTCTGTGTGTGTGTACCTGACTGTGTGTGTGTGTGTGTGTTCAAATAAGTCTGTGTGTGTACCTGACTGTGTGTGTGTGTTCAAATAAGTCTGTGTGTGTGTACCTGAGTGTGTGTGTGTGTGTTCACATAAGTCTGTGTGTGTTCAAATAAGTCTGTGTGTGCGTACCTGACTGTGTGTGTGTGTTCAAATAAGTCTGTGTGTGTGTGTACCTGACTGTTTGTGTGTGTTCACATAAGTCTCTGTGTGTGTACCTGACTGTGTGTGTGTTCAAATAAGTATGTATAGTATGTAAATCTGTGCATATATCTGAGTTTGTGTGTGTATATTTGTGTATCTGTGTGTGCATGCTTGTTTTGTTTTGTTTGTGTGTGTATATGTGAGTCTTTGAGTTCAAATAAGTATGTGTATCTATCTGTGTGTGCCTCTGTGTATATATGTTTGTGTGCAGCTGTATGTGCACCTGTGTGTTTCAGTAAGTGTGTTTGTGTGTGTGTGTTCAAATAGGTATGTTTTGTATTTATATCATGCGTATATATGAGTGTGTGTATGTGTGTGTATATGTGTGTGTGTTCTTGTTTTGAGTGTGTGTGTGTGTGTGTATATGTATGTATATGTGAGTCTTTGCATTCAAATAAGTATGTGTATCTGTCTGTGTGTGCATCAGTGCATATGTTTGTGTGCAGCTGTATGTGTACCTGTGTTTTTCAGAAAGTGTGTGTGTGTTTAAAAAAAATGTGTTTGTGTGTGTGTGTGTGTAGCTATCAGAAGGCACCTTATGTACACTAAAATGAAAGTCAGTGAATTGACAGGGGATTTGCTTAATGATGATTATGACCTTGATTGCATGTTGCATAAATAGTTCTCTGATTGTTAAATTGTCTGTGATGTGTGGGTGTGCTTGTTGCTGATTAAATTACTCATACAAATTACATTAAAACACAAATAACATATTCTTACTGACAACTTTTCACAGTATTGTGGCAGACGTTGGGTGACAAAAACACCACAAATCAGATACACAGATAAAAATTGTTATGGCACACACACATATGTGTATATAGATATATATTTAGAGAGCGAGAGACTTGCCTATATAGATTCACATACATATTTTGTGTGTGTCTGTATACATACACACACACAAAGTGAACACCTTAATTCATATATTTAATTTTAATGATGCAAAGTATGTGAATTTTTCATGGCATTCAGATCCTAATAAATGCCCTGAGAGTACATCATGGCTGGTGTTGATTGTCCAGTACAAACTATAAACGCTCGCCTGATTTTTCCAATAGTGTCAACGCTGCAAACTTCCAATTTACATAACCAGCGTCCCACGCGTGTTTTCTAGTAAACCTTTGCGTGCCAGAGGGTCATGCAACGCATTGCAAAGCTATGTTAACCCTTTGACTGCCAGAGGGATACGCAAGGCATTGCAAAGCAAAGTACACACCCCTCTGATACACAAAGGATTAAGACAAATCAGCGCGTCCCCTTTTTGTATGGTTTTACCCGTTTCTCCAAAACCAGACACCTGTTTCCACATGAAGCGTTTCAGCTTCTCCAACACGAGTGGTCAGAGTGAGAAAACTAGTTTATCTGCGGATGCTTTCGGTGCCAGCAGTTGGCAGGGGACACGATCACAGGCACATTCCGTCCGTCTCACTGTACAATTCCCCCCTTCACCGCTGAATGATCTGGCGAAAGAGGAACTGTCCAGGACCAGAAGTGCTGAACGTTCAGTTCCATCCAGAGTCAAAGCAACTACTGTATCAGTAACAATGTGGTGCATTATTTAGGAAGCCATACATAGCCCTCCTCTTTTCCAGAACCCATGCAGTTAAGGGGACAGGCGCTTAAGAACATTAAGAAAATACAAAACATTTAACCCTTACATTGTCGGACGTACGGAGTGGGGAGGGCTGAGTTAATTTAAGGATCAGATGAGTGACCGACACGTTTCAGAGCAATGCGTTGCTTCTCAGTGTTGCGAATCGATGTTTTGCACACACCTCTGGTCCTTAAAGGGCTGTAATGCATGTAGATAAACGAAATTAACCTTTTTAAGAGCCCACATTTAACACTACGAGTGCCGGATGAGATGCAATGAAATTGACCTCTTGAGAGCCAAAATGATTTACAATAAAAATGTCAACCCTCTGAGTTTCAGATGGACATCCAATTCACTTAACCACTTAATAGAAGGTGAATTTGCATGTAATAAATGTAACCCTTTGGGAGCCATGGCTTTATGTAATTAACCGAATAATCTGATAGGAAGAAGGAAGTTCAGTGCAACTAAGATTCACTTGTGTGCAACGAATATAATCATTTGAGAATCAAACCACTGTGTAACAAGTCACTTTATATACACCATCATCTTATCATAGATATATATAGGTTCATTTACGTATATTTAGTTATTTTGCAGACTCCAGGGTCATTTCTAGGATATCCAGGCTCAGGCTCTGCAGCATGTACCCAGTCACTTCCTATTATGTGCTTCCCCCTAGAGAGGATTGCACAGGGATCCTGCTATAAGAAGCAGGACTTGCGTTCCGGAGCCATGTGATACCGCTCTATGGATTATGTTGCTCTATCCCAAACAAAGGATCCGTGGGGATGCAGGGAACTTACCGTAGCTAGCTGTGTCTCTGCTGCTCCGATCAAGGTCCTCCCCTTGTCCCCGTTGTGATTCTCAGTACAAGCTGAATGCATCCAAACCCCGTATAATATTCTATGTGCCACAATGCCTCTGCCTGCCTCGATCCTCCTTGCACTGTCACGTTGTCCAAAGCTGATCTGATTGATTTGCAGAGAGGAGGTGAAGATGCCAGAGCTGTTTGTGTTTAGAGAGGAGACCAGCTCTCACATGCACTGAAGAGCTAGGATCTGAATGCTCCACTACAGCAACTCCAAGCTTCTGCATCTACTCACTATCCCTTTTGTGGGCTGGCACCAGAGGATCAGAGCCCCAGCAGTGTGCAAGTCCCCTTTTCCTTGCCCAGTTATATCCTGAGTGATCTGGGTACCACACATATATCATACAAAACATACATACACACAGACATACACACAGACACACACACATACACACACATGCACACAACACACACACACAGGAACAGACAACACATACACAACAGCTGCAGCAATATCAAACTGTGATTGTTTATTATTGTGGATTTGTCTGGTACAGAGATAGCACATGTAAAACAATGTAGAAATGACTATGTTGTGTGTAAATATAAAACAATGGATACAGATATGTGAGTGTGGGTGTGTGAGAAGGAATGTACATGTGATTATACATAAACAGATGTAAATATGCGTGTAGATGTAAAACAATATGTCCGTGGATTAACCCTTTGAGTGCCAGAGGGATACACAACACATTGGTCAGCAATGCGTCATGTATCCTCTGGTACTCAAAGGGTTAATATGAATGTGCTTATAAACAACTAGAAGTAAGTGTGTGTTGATAACAAATAACTATAGTAAATGTCTGTGTGTATGTGCAATATATATATATATATATATATATATATATATATATACACACACACACACACACACACACACACATATTTGTGTTTGTGTGCATGTATTTATATTTGCTTTGCCTTCCATTCTACATTAGATATTACTAGATTTTGTACAACCAAAATGACATGTTATAGTGCTTTAATAGAGCCATAAGCTGAAGATTTCATTTCCTGTGCAATGCCGTCCATCACATATACTCTTTATACAGGATAACTTTTCTTTGAAATCCTGCCAGATTGTCTGCAGTGTTTCCCCTGAATAGTTATCAGTGTTCACCAGCTGAGAGCTCTGTTGTCCATCACCTGCTCCGATTGGTTGATGCTTGTAACTAGATGAAGAAATGCACAAACAAACATTATCAGAGTAACATTTAACCCATCATATGCTAGAGAGGTATCCAAGCATTGCTACACAAAGCCATGGAGATCTCTCTACCATCCAACAATTTGTCAGTATTAGAAAACTCTTAGTGTGCATTAGGCAGAAGCTACATCTTCTCATATATATGATAAACAAAGGTCTATATTGTAACTGAAAGAGTAAGGCATCTGAAATGGAAATGGGCAGGCCACACAGGAAGAAGATCTGATGGTAGATGGACCAAATTAATTTTGGAATGGATTCCATTTGGTACTAAATACCCAAGAAGAAGAGCAGACAAGATGGGGAGATGAAATTACCAAATGTGTTGGTATACAGTGGCAACAGAAGGCACAGGACCGAAGTTGTTGGAGGCTTGCTGAGTAGGCCTTCATCCTGCAGTGGATCAATAATGGATGATATATATATATATGATCAAGCATCATGTGACTTCTTCTATGCTCCAGAACCACTGGTCCAACCATGGGATGTGATTTTGACAGGAGTGGCCAGGGGACCGGAAATACATTTTGTGAAACAAGTGCTAAGCTTAAAGGGATAGTAATGTTCATAATAAAAGCAGCTCTAATTAATCATCATAGTATTTGGACTTTGGAGAGTGTTATTTCAATTCTGTCAGAGTTGTAGTTCAAGAGTAATTCAATGACAAAGTATCCCCCTCCCACCCCTTTTATTGATGTAACACTGTTCAGCCAGATCAGAAGGGAGGTGCCCAGGTAGACTGCAGAGAGGGACAATCTTCAATTAAGATAAGGGAAAAAACTGAAAAACTTGTCAAGGGGAGCAGGGATTTCATTGTTCTCATAGGAAGAAGATTGTCCCCTTCTGTTATCTGTCTGGTCTTACAACCAGATTCACATCTGAGAAGAGATTGTTTACACTAGGTAAAAGGGGCGGGAGGGGGAAACTTTGCTTGTGAATATATCTCAACCCATAAAGCTTTGAGAAATAAGACTTATATCGTTCTTCATGTTTTTATTGCCTACAAAATAAAATAAAGATAAAACGAAGTATTACTATCCCTTTAATGTTTCAGTTGCCTATTGAACCAGTCTTCGAGAAAAGTGATAACACGACATCCAAAAAACAAACAAAAGAGCAGGTTTACATACCCCCAACACCAATCAAAACAGGTTGCTGACGGGGTCCCCAGAGTCATCTGAACAATGCTGAACTGTATCAGCAGGTTAGTGTACGTACAAGTCATGGTTACTAGAGGTCTCTCAGTCCCTCTTCTCTTTCTCTGTCTCTCTCTTTCTTCAGTCCTCCCCTTGCTCTCCCCCTCTTCTCTTGTCCCTCTCTTCTCATCATATCCCTCTTTCATACCCTCTCTCTCTCCCCCTCCTGCTCTCTCTCGTCCTTCCTCCATCCTTCCTGCTGTCCCTCATGTTCTCCCCCTCTGAAAGTTATGAACAGCAATTGAAATCAGACTATTGAAAAGTGCAAATTAGGAAATCAGGGGTTCTGAGAATTTGATTAGATACTACTGTTAAAGTTCACTTTTTAATGTAACCATTTGAGTGCTGGAGAGATATCCAACACATGGCACTCAAAGGGTTAAGAGAAAGGCACTTTTGAAAGTGACCATATAACCTTTGATGATCTTGAAAGAGCTTTCAAAATCACCAGTATGGCACATTATACATTTCTTATTTATAAAACAATTTTGTGGAGTAACTTAGATTTATTGATTGTGCTAAACAAGGCATGTCATGCATGCACGTCCTCCTGTCTTAGCCTTACAGTACCTATCCCACTCACTGACACTAAACCTTTTCAGTGCTACAAGACGTGTCCAATGTATTGCAATGAAAGGGTTTAATGTCACTGGGTGGGGGAAGGTAATGGCAGGAAGTGCCTGTACAGCATGCTTTAAGTAGCATAATCTAAATAAAAGATGGTTAATGCAACATATGAGTGATTTTGAACACTCTTTGAAGACCAGCATTGCTTTCTTTAGTGACAGGATCCTTTTACTATTTTCAGTGCCAGAGTGGTATCCAGTGTCTTGGATATCCCTTGGGCACTCAAAGTGTTGAATTTAGGGCAAGGATAGTTTTGGCAGAAACTCATCTTAAGCCTAAAGTGCCCCATTATATCAATAGAACCCATGGATATTAGGTTGGGATATTGGTGACATTTGAAATTTAAACAAATATGGACACAAGGCAGGGGTGCGGGTTGTGAAGGGGTCAGCCATAAAAGGGGAGCCATCTGAACCAGTGACTAACAGGTTCTAGTAACTCTTCTTGGAAAATATTTTTGTCAGGGAAGAAGGCAAACAAATATTTGCATTGAGGACCTCCAATGACTCGTTGCCCCCTAGATTCAAGACTTGTTTCTATCAGAACTCATGGATAAACAGGGCTGGATTTAACATCTCAGGAGCCTGTAAGCACAGAAATCTGAAGCAACCCCCCCCAAAAAAAAAAGTGTGGCCGCCTGTGTACAGGCAGCTCCTCTGTGGCTGTGCTGTTCATGGGCTCCCGGCAGCATCTGGGAGAGGACTCGGCAGTTTCGACAAGTGAGGAGGTGGGAGTAATGCACCTCCGTGACTCCACTCATGACTCACATCCGGCCTCAGCGTGCAGAGGGAAGAGAACGAGGAGTTCATCACCCACCCCGTGCAGTAGCTTGTGGGGTGCACCTATAGGCAGATGCCTACTCTGCCTTATTATAAATCCAACCCTGTGGATAAATGCATCCCACGTCAGCCATCGTTCACCAATAAAAAAAAAAGTTTGCAGAATATAATCCTAAAAAAATGTGTGAACTAGAATTTTATTTTTACCCTTTGAGTGCCAGAGGGGTACGCAACGCATTGCAGAGCATTGCGTTGAATACGCCTCTGGCACTCAAAGGGTTAAGCATTTTTATGAGCGAAAAGACTTGAAAATTAAATTAAAAAATAACTGTATTACAAATGACCCCCTCCCCCTCTGAAATATTCCATGGTCCAATGGTCCAGCTAAGTTGGCAGCACATTGGATTTTAATATTAATGTGAGCAGAGAGAAGGGGCCAGCCATACAAAGGGAGCCATCTGAACCAGTGACTAACAGGCTTTTTGTCAGGGGAAAGAGCAATAAAATATTTGCATTGAGGATCTCCATTGACTAGTTGACCCATAGATTCAATACTTGTTCCTATCAGAAATCCAGGATAAATCCATCCCAAGTCAGCCATCGTTCATCAATAAAAAAAGTTTGCAGACTATAATCTGTAAAAAATTAGAACTAGAATATTATTTTAACCCTTTGAGTGCCAGAGGGGTACGCAGCACATAGCAAAGCAATACGTTGCGTACCCCTCTGGCACTCAAAGGGTTAAGCATTTTTTTATGATCCAAAAGACTTGAAAATGAAATAAAATTTAAATAATTAAATACATTTTTTTTTTTTTTAAATAACTGTTTAAAAATTACCCCAACCCCCCTAAATATCCCATCATGGTCCAGTGGTCCAGCTAAGTTGACAGCACATTGGATTTTAATATTAATGTGAGCAGAGAGATCCATCTATGAGCCTCATTAATTAAACATATGTATCGCGCAAGTAAATTAATTGGAAGATAGAGGAAAAAAAAAAAGAGAAGCTACTTAAGTGCTTTAAAATTTTATTTTAAACTGACGTATGCTAGGAACTTATTTCACTGCTTACAGTATTAGAAACTGCCATCAGGGCTGGATTTTCATCACAGGCTCCCCTAAACAAGGCACACTAGGCATCCTTGGACTGGACTAAAATGCAGGTGCTAATTTATCTCTGATTTTATCCCCAGGTATCCCCACAGACTTCAGTAGGAACATTTTTGATAAAACGGGAGGTAAAATCTATCTCCTGCATTTGAATCCAGCCCCTTATCTCCACCTATGGCCACACACTCACTCATCATATGATTCCATCCCCAGTGCTATCCACTGTCCCTGGCAAAGAAAATACCCTTGGACTATAACAAACAAAAACAAAAAGAGTTAACCTCTTGGTTTTTAGCAAGATCTCCAATGCATTGTCATCAAATAACAGCCAGAAAGGGGTATAAAACGAGTGCAGGAATGGATAGACTGCTCTGGCCACACCCACACTTCAGAATGTGGGTGTGGTCAGCACAACGGAGACTTCCCTCAAAATGTCATGCACTAGGCAGTTGCCTGCTCTGTCTGTTGGGAAATCCAGCCCTGCAGCCCATAAAAGTTTAAAAACATGACTAAGAGCAAACTCTTGGTCTGGATACATTAAACTCTTGGATACTAGAGACATTGTCAATTTATTATCGCTAGACAAGTCCAACAGACAATGACTCCTTCACCACCCAGAAGATGAGACGCCAGCATATTTAGTACGGTCTATAGTCATCTGTACAGTAAAAAAAAAAATAATAATTAAAAAAGAATGCAGTAACATTAGGAGAGAGAGAAAAAGCAACAGCAGAAATCCTAAAGACACCAGCTGCAGGCTAAGAGGGGAAGAACCAGTCTGTTTTTTGTTTTTTTTTGGGGACAGATATTAAGAAAATATAAAAATATTTAAAAAAAATTGGACTGATAGGTGACAGGGACTCTAAAGTGAGCTGTGACTGAGGTAGACAGATGCTAGAAGAGACTGAGTATTTTGTAAACGGCTAGAAATCACCTACAATCAGTTCTGCTGTGTACTGCCCAGGTAAAATACACACTAGTTTAATAAAGTCCAGCAAATATATTTAGGGATAGGGGAAAAAGCAGGAGCAGTGCAGGGATGTGGTAGTAAACTAGTAGTCCAAAAACTGATTGGAGCCATGGTTGCTGCAGTGTGTGCAATAAATGATGATGATCCTTCTCCTTGATCCTCAAAGTCCCATAAAATGTTCCACCAGCACCAGTATTAGGAATAAACCAATTAACAACACTGAAGATGACAGCAAGTTCCATTCTAGTGTTGCATATTGGAGAAAAGTGTAGCTGTTCAACTGCTGAGTCTGACAGTGAGACAAACAACACTTGTCTTGAAAGTAATATGAGCAATGTGAAAATCCCCTTAAGAGGAAAAGTAAAAAGAAATTGTTTGATATTTCAAAAAACCTAGAGGAATATAAAAGTAGTGGGGAAGAAGCAGCAGGCTATGCTGAGGATGAACTAGTTACTGATGATGTTTATCTACAATATATCTCTTCAGCATCCTCCTCTTCTTCAGATACAGATGAAGTTGAGAGTGACAGAGATGATATGGCCATAAAATTATTTGAACAGGAAAACGTTCAGTCTTTCACCGCTAAAAAAACACTGTGCCTCTTCATAAACTGGATTGTACAATCTTCCTGTCAGTCATCATTATCATCACTAGCATTGTCATCACTCCCAAATCCAGCCCCCACCCAGCCATATACACTTTTGTTGAGTAGTCAGTAACACAGGTCATCAACATCCAAACCCTAGCTATGATGAATGTTTCTGCTGCTGTTGGAAGTGCAGCACCTTTGATACCTACAAGTAGTACAATTGCAACAAGTAGCCCCAGTAGCAGTAGCCCATTATGAGCCCCTCAGTCTATCATAGCTACAGTATGGAGCTAAGTATTTTGTCATCTGTTGCCTGTGTAAGAAGCATGTGAGCAGGGTGAAAGCAGAGCCTAGGCACATTTAGATCCCACCTGAAGCACAAACACAAGTCTGATTGGGAGACACACCATCAGTATGTCAGAGGTACCACTACTAGCAACACTAGAACTTCACAGGGCTCTGGGGGACATCATAGTAGTGCTGTAGGTGTGTCAGAGAGTGTGCCAAGATTTTCTTCATTTACAGTAACACCCAGACTCTCACTAGTGTTCTGCAATTGTAAAACATAGAGGAGTATTTTTAGACCATCCCACTAGCTATATGCAGAAACTTCTAAATTAGTTAAGTTAAATATCTAATAAACTGTTGTGTTAAATAAAAAGTGATAGAATAACACAGACTTTTTTAAAGAATCACCTAAGTTGTTAGTTCTACTTTAACATATAAGACGTATCACAGACCAATTATTTTTACATTATGCATCACTCCCAAAAAACCTTGGCCTAGTAAATCAATATCTTTATGTAAACCTGAACATCTATTATACTTGGATTTTAATATTAGAGAATATATATATTCCCTATCTGCAATATAAATGTGAATCAATTCCAAACCAACTCTCCGGAAGGATTTGCAGATGAGACAGAAAAATCCTTGTTTCAGCAAATTAGCACAAATGTGCCGGATTACCATACTTTCATTTCACCCTTCTGGAACTTCTGTCCACAATTCAGTACACAGTGCAGCTGACATTGATAGAAATATTATCAAGCATTATGGTTTAAACCACTGAAGATCTCTCTCAAAGAGTTTAAGGAATTATATCATTCAAGACATAAAAATAAGAAATGAGAAATTTAAGTTTGGTTTACAAATACAACATTAAAGGAACAGTGAGGGTAATTTTACAAACCCTTGAGGCTCCTGGTAGAATTGTGAATGGAGGCCCCCAAATATATATAAATATTTAGGATGATCTTCAGTTTGATTGTAACCTTCTTCTTCTTCCCTTCCTATCAGTGGGAAAAGTTGCCACATCCATGTGTTGTAGAAAGGCAAAAAAGGGAGAAAAAAAAACAAGGGGCGCCCCTTGTGTGTATCAGATTATACAAAAATTTGAACCACCGCCGCACCCTAATGTGCGCACTCACAAATATATTATGTCAGTTACGGCATACACCGGCACTGACAAAATGAGCAACTGGAGAAATTAGAACCGTCTCCAGACACAGTGTATGTTCAGATGTA
The DNA here is from genome assembly GCA_037306005.1 of Rhinophrynus dorsalis. Classification (NCBI taxonomy): domain Eukaryota; kingdom Metazoa; phylum Chordata; class Amphibia; order Anura; family Rhinophrynidae; genus Rhinophrynus; species Rhinophrynus dorsalis. The sequence goes on from CM074724.1 coordinate 77,611,591, forward strand.
GGATGATAAATCGGAGGCAGCTCCCTGGTCACGCTCTCTCTTAGCGGCAAAACACAAATGAAACAAAATAGAAAACAATAGGGGCATCTATGGTGAAGTAAGTTGTGGTAAATAGTTGTTCTAGAAATCACAATTAGATACACTCACATTTAGACGAGGTCAGGGATCTGTTACCAGAATCAACTGACTAACAAGCATACGGAGAAATTCTCCCATCTCCGTTCGGGTTTCCGTTCTTAAGTGTTTTGGATCCTCAAATGGACTCGACAGGCAGACACTCTTTGTAAAAAATGTATTAATAAAAACTGTACAGGCTTACAATGCTAACGCGTTTCGCAGCTGAGAGGCCGCTTTTTCAAAACTTAACAAGCCTAAAACAATTAAAACATGATACACATAAAACAAAGGGCCGCCTGAAAGAAACATGCTTATATACAAGTCCGAAATCAAGAACTATTGTTACCTGAATAGTCGAATCAACCTATCCCTTTCCCCACCAGAGGGTCACCTGATCAATCGCGAGCTGAGGATGACGGGAAAAATATGCCCGTCTCTAAGCATAAAAACTGATAGTGGGGACACCCGATGGGGAGGAAATAGGATCCGAATCACATGTGCTCAAACCTTCAATCCAATAACCTCTCAAGAGAGAACAGTGGGATATATAGTCTCGACAAATACATTTTGAATGTTGTTAACCAAATAACGGCACAGGCTGGGCCAAATAGAATGTACACTAACTAATTCCCAAATGGGCATATCTATTCAGAAGAATATATCTCCAAGCAAAACAAAAACTAAATTAAATGTAAGACTAATATAAAGAAAAACAAATATTTGCCAAGTAACAAAACAAAAAGAATGAATTTAGTGAAAAAAATAAAATAAAACAGATAGAAGTAGCATTAAAGGTTGCTTCATGATACTTCAAGATTAGAACATAAAGTGAATGGAATTCATATGGCTGATATGTTTAATGCAACGGGGGGGGGTGAGAAATGCACTGCCACCCAATGCTTTCCAAAGACCTCTGGGATTTAAATGGTTAACCTTCTGAGTGCCAGAGGGTTGTCCAACACACCATTCTACAATATGTTGTACACCTCTCTGGAACTCAAATGGTAAGAAGATCCCAGGTATGATTACAGGCATCCCGGACTTGGTTATGTGGGGGAAAGGGAAGGATTTTTCTACAGAATCCTGGACCAGTATGAAGCTGGTATAGTAAGAATGAGTGAAGCAATTCTTGAGAAAATCCAGTGCCCCACTGGATCAAAGACAATTTCCAATTCATTAAAGGAGCAGTAAACTTTTTTTATAAAAACACATAATTTACAGAGAATTTCCTGCTGAATAAAACAAGGGTACTCCCATCGCTGTCAGATGCTTTATTCAAAATTTACAGCGGTTTAAATAATCAGTAAGTGAATTTACTGTGTTTACTTCCTGATAGTTCTAACTGACAGGAAGTGACAGGCAGTTTCTATCACATTCTATGGAGAACTGTATGTCTCTGACTTTTCTGACTTTCCTCTCCATTAGAATCTAACAGGAAATCTAATTAGAATGTGACCAATAGAGGGCACTGCTAATGTAAACAAACATGGGTTTAAACTGTAATAACTCTGGAAATATAAATCTCTCGGCAGTGGGGGTACCCTTATTTTACTCAATAGGAAAATCCCTACGATATATATTTTTCATAAAAAAGTTTACTGCTCCTTTAAGCATTTTAGCGTCGGGGTAGCCAACAAATTATTCTGCAATGTGTTGGGCACCCCACTAGAACACAAAGGGTTAAAATAGGGATTTTTAGCCTCCATGAAACCTCTCTAGCATCCAATGGGTTAAAATCCCTATTTATATAAAAATGAATGTTAGGAACCTTTATCTGTCTCCTATGGTGCTGCTGGTTTACTTCATAATTGCTCTAATTGTTTTAAGTCCATCAAGCTTGTTAATGCACCGTGTAATTGTGTTTGCCCCATTCACTGCTGAGTCCTGCCAGCCCGGACATATCTATAAATAAAAGAATAGCACGTGCAGCGGATCCTCTTCCATCCATTGTAATGAGAAACAAGAGACAATCTGTGACAGACTCCACATGTTTGCAGTAAGGATTGTACCTGATTGGAATCTTCTGAATAATTCTAGAAAGGACATACAGAGCTGAGTTTCCATCTTGGTTGCAAATTACAAACATGCTTTTCTCAGAATGCATCTAATGACTTTATTCATAAGCTATGAGTGACATATATACACCTTACCACTAAAAATCAGCAGTGCTATTTCAGGACTCCATTCTACATTTAATAAGTCCATAGATTAGATTTAGTTTTTGCCAAGTCTTCACTCTTTCAATGATTTAGTAACACATTAAGGACCAGAAAGGTGTGAAATGCATTGCGCACCCTTCAGATCCTTAAAGGAACACTAACACAACCAAATAACAACAAACAGAAACGCTAGCGCAAAAGAAGGGATTCACAATAGATAAATGCTCAAAATAAAACGAAATCCTGCAGTAATAATCGTACTGAAATATACAGAAAAATTAGATAATATAAAAACGTATATATATATAACTATAATAAATATCCCTTGGGGTCTACCCTTCTAATTAATAGCGTAAGTCCACAGTGCTTTAAAGTCAACTAAGACACTATAAATAAAAAAATAAAGGTGATGAATAATGAAGAAGGGATGAAATGATGAAGAGTAATGGAATGGTGAGCAGAAGTGATAGATGTCAATACAGTGAGGGAATGTAAGCATGCATGGGATAGGCATAAGGCGGTCCTTAACATAAGAAAAGACCAAGGACCAAAAAAGGTTTGAGGGGGTGTTTGTTTTTTTTTTGTTTTTTTTTACACAGTAGGAAATTGGGCAGACTAGATGGGCCGAATGGTTCTTATCTGCCGTCAAATTCTATGTTTCTATGATGAATGAAGGATGGATGAATCCTATATTCCTCAAAGAATTGTCTGCTGCTGCTGAAACTTTTGGTGTGCTGTACACCCGAAGAAAGGAATCTGCAATATGTCAAAGCGCAAAGCAAGACAAAACACAAAAAAAAGAGAAATACAATCTAATCTAAGTGTAGTATTTTAATAATCACATGTATAAAAACAAAAAATCAATCAATAATAACCTCCCACTTACCATACTATGGCCAGAACATCCTAATGACCCCTATGAATTCTGTTTCTTGGTTCAATAAATAATTGTTAATAACCAAAATAGATGACTCAGCCCCACCTAACAATATTTAGAAAAATGTAAAACTATATTTATTAAATGCATGCAAGTGTATGCTAACCAACCACATATCTTCCCAATTATATCAAAGAATCCAATTCCTATGCATAAAATTTCTATCAAAACCATAGACATAAACTTGAACAAAGTCCATAAGCATGGTATAATCCCTTTAAATACCCCAATATTATCCTCACTCAGAAAAATAAATACAAAGAAGATATCAATTATAATATTCAAAAGCTAAAGGTTCCCAAAAGCGTACAACTAGATATGCAATAGTGAGACAAAGGGACTGTAGTTCCTCAGCTGTTCACTCAGTATGTTGCATCTCATCCAATAACATAAAGTCCTAGAATGCGTCACTCACTGTGTGCGTAACCACACATGCGCAGTAGAGACTCGCAGAATGGGCTGACAGTCTGTCTGTGCTCCCGGTTCTGGGGGAGCAGCGGAGGCGGCTGGGTGACAAACTATCACCCAGCATCTCCGCTGCTGGCCCGGAGCCAGGAGCACAAACAAGCTGTGAGCCATCCGGAGCTCACCGCTCTGGATCAGCCTGTGTATACGGGCTTTGAAACTAGTAACCATATAAGAAAAAATGGTGAATACAGTGTTCAGGTTAGCTCAGTATTTTTGGTTGAGGCATATTCTACAATGAATGAGTGTTAATTTTTAACCCATTCTGTTTACTAAGAATGCTGAATATTGTGATAAATGGAAAAGTATAATTAATAAATGTGCTTTTGATTGAAAGATTTTAACAATAGCGTACATACAGATTAAATTAGTAAAAATCAATCAGGCGATTATAGATCTGGAAGAAAAGATTAAAGCACAGCCCCACACTTTGATATGGGGGCATAGAAGACCACAATGGGAAATCAACTGATTAATTTTTGGAAAGAAGGAAAGCAGAAGAAGAAAATTAAATTTTATAGAGAAAATTTATAGAATAAGGTATATAAATGGATATGGCCTCGGAGGGGTATAAACATGTTGAGAGACCAGAGGCATGCTTTGGGAAGTACTCGGTGACAGATAGTCCTGATAGTGATGAGTCTTTTGGTTTTTTGGGTCCCAGCAGACAATATAGATATTGGGAAGATGTCAAAAACTAGGAGGGGTGGGAAGAAACATAGGAAGAATGAGAAATCGCAGACCCTGTTACATCTGAGTATCAGATGAGAGTCAGAGGAACAGACGAAGATAGGGATATCGTTTGTTCCTATTTCAGAACCTGATTTCAAACTGGAAGTAGAACTACAGAGATTTTTTTTTAGAGCTGTGTTGTGTAAAACTTTATATGTTAGAAGTAATTTTCAGTTACTACAAACCAATAATATGGTAGAAGCAACTATTAGAATGGTTAAATATAGGTTTAGACAGTTTAAGCAAAAGAATGTTAAATTACCCAGATTTAGGAATTTTTGTTTAAAAGAACTAAAGATTTTGAAAGAAATGAGTAGGTGGGATAATGTGATATTTAAGCAAGCTGAAGGGAGGAGCCTTAGTTTTGATAGACAAAACATTCTGTAGAAATGATATTAGGTCATCTAACTGATACATCAAACTATACAGGTTTTTTATTATCCTGTCCTGGCGATCAAGTGAGAAATTCAAGAGATCGTTGAAGAGGCTTTGGAGGCTTGTGTATTGACCAGGAACTTGGCTAAATTTCTGTCCATAGAATATCCTATTACACCTGTCTTCTAATAACTTCCAAAGATAATTACAAATTTGGAGTGACCCCATGGAGACAGGTAGTGGCCAGTACGAACTCTATCTTTCAGTCTTTGGCAATTTTTATATCAGTTATAGAGGTCACTGGTGGTTGGTTCTCCTTCATATATCTGTGACACTGTAGATTTTTTAAGAAAAATTAGATTACGGAGAAAACTTCCTATTGATGGTGACTTTCAATGTGAGGAGTCTCTATACATCCATTCCACATGATGATGGAATAATAACAGTGAAAAAATCATTTGATGAGGTGGGACTCTCTAGGTATTTGTTTCTAAAGGAAAATAATTTTTTGTTTGAGAACCAGTGGTGTGTACAATGTAAGGGGATAGCCAACATTTTTATGAATCCCTTTGAGGCTAAATTACACATCTTGTTTGTTTAGTCAGTGTGGAACAATGTGGGGGGTCAATATATTAATGATATCTTTTTAGTTTGTAGGGACACAATGGAAGAACTGAGTTCCTTCAATAGTGAAAGTAATGAGGCACATACAGATACATACTTTACAGAATAACATAAATAAGGAATCTGTAGAGTCTCAGTGTAAACATATAACTGCTATTTTCCATAAAAGTACAGATATAATTAATCTATTGTGTTTTCCCATATTTCATCAGGTTGCTTTAAAGGTCTTCCTTTGGCTTATCTGACGAGGATAAATAGAATTGTAAACTATGTTGAGAATGCTCAACAAAGGTTAGAAGAAATGGTTCAGATTTAAAGAAAGAAGTTATCCAGGTGACGTATGGGAATAATACAAGGAATAAGTATTTAAGATGGATAGGGGAAAATCCTTTGGATGTGAAAAGCTAAAATAGAAAACAGGATTTTTGGGTGCCTTTAGCTGTTGAATCTTCTTCTTTGTGTTTATCTTTCTGAGTAAAGATAAGAGGGGACACATACTTAGGCTGTTTTAGGACTTCCTATATGAAAGGATGTTAGTTGGTTTATTGAGTATTGAATTAGGATTTTGAATTTGATGTACTCCTGCCATGTATGCTGTTAAGAATCTATATGTATATACAGTATCTATTTCTGCTTTGCTACTTGGTATTGTGGTGGTTTTTGGAACTTATCTTTATCTAGTCGCTGATTCTTATAAGTGAATTTGGCCTCCTGTGTAATAGAATGTTAGTGATGCCTTAGGGGTTTAAAGTGTATTAAGAGTTAGAATCCATGGTTGCTAGGTAAAGATCCAGAAATGGTGTCTAAGATGGAACACATCCTAAAATTATATTGATGATATATCCAGGAAATTCTCTGTATAATGAAGATGCTGGAGAATAAATATCTGAATTAATGAATATGTTTATTTATTTATTGCCCCAAGTGTTCACAGCTCTAGCTTGAGAAAGAGTAGACTAGCCCAAAATGTGCCACTAGAGAAGTTTTAGAATACAGGATGGCTCTCTGACCTTATTGTGGATCTTTACAAATCTTCCCTGTATGCTGTGATGTACTATGTTTGGTTTTACAAGTAACAGATAGTGATCTGCTGATGGGGCTTCCTTTTTACTACTGGATATGTTTGCATAAGATTTGTTATATTGCAAGTATTTAAAGGGGTTATACTATGGTTATGGACTTTGTGAAAGTTTATATTTGTCCTTTTGATAGCAATTTTATGTATTGGGATTGGATTCTTTGATATAAGGGACTGGGTATGTGGTTGATTATCATACACTTGCCTGTATTTAATAAATATATCTTTTTATTTTTCTAACTATGGTTGAGTGGTGCAGAGTCATCTATTTTGGTTATTACTGATTATTTAGAGGCAGAGTGGTGTTAATCTTTTTATCTCAGGTGGACTTGTTTTTTCTTTTTTTTAATTAGAGGATGGTGCAGTTTGTTTCTTTTTTATCTTTGATAAAAAAAATATATAATGCCAATATTTAGAATTTCAACAAAACCACAAACTAGGCGGCGCTATTTTGAAGAGAGTGGTGGAATAAACCACTTAGCAGCCTGACTTAAACCAGTGCTCCTAAAGTCCAAAAAATATATATACCATAAAGTCTACTGCTCCAGTGGCAATTTGGATGAAATATACAGGCAAGAAAAAACAACCATCCTATATGATAAAAGGCCAGAAAGTTTGTCACAATGCAGTCATGCGAAGTAGAGACTGCCCGCGTTCGGCCAGTCTCTGCTGTGCATGACTGAATTGTGTGAGTGAGGCAGTGCAATCGCGTGGAGCAGTGAGGTAATGGTAGTATGCAGAACAGGTCCTGGTGATGTTAAGAGGCCGGTCCTGCTCTGAGTACTGCCGTTATCTCACTGCTCCATGGCCCGTGCACACGGACTTTTACACTAGTTATAATAAAGGAATATAACTATCAATATAAATGTAATTTAATAAAAACCACATATAATTGTCATATGCCCAATAAAAGCAACAGATCAAACAGTACAAGTTAGAGTAACGACAGTACCAAAAATGGAAGGCCTGGATTATCTAAGCAGTATTGAATCTACCCATCAAGAGAAGACACTGCAAATGTATCCCTAATGTACTATATACAAACAATGCCAGTATCCAGAATAAATGTGTTCTGATAAGAAATGTATATTGAATAATACAAATTCCACTTTCCCCGAATCGTCCAAAGGAACTGACAACACCTTCAAAGGATTTATCATACTTCCCAGGACTCCAAATGAATTATGGAATCCCACAATGCAAATAAAAAATAATTACTCAAAAACGCTAAATTAATCTGCTTAAACCCCTATATAACCTTCATCTAATATACTGATATATCTGAAAAGAAAAAAAAAGAAAAAATATATAAAAAAATATATATGAAAAAAGTGTCCATGTATATGTAATACACATTTGTGAAGTTTAGTTGTCACTTTGGTTGAAAACAATCAACAGATTTATTATCCCACTGGTTTCATCTCACCACATGTAGATATGAATAAGAGCACCAACAGGTGACTTAAAAGGGTAATAAACTTCTCCTTTTAACCATACTATGATTAAATATTATTTTAAAGGGATAGTAATACTTAAAATGTAAAAAAATATATGTTGTAGGGTTGTAGGGTCCTGGGGACCGGTTTATGGTCAAGGACTAAGAGAAAAGTGACTGACAAACCAATGAGTCAAATGCAGCGCAGCGTCTTATGTACAAGTATTCTAGTTAAAGACATAAAGAAATAAATGTTTTGCAATAAAAGCAGCTCCAATTAATCATCATTGTATTTGGGCCATGGAGAATGTTATTTCAATACTGTCAGAGTTGTAGTTCAAGAGTAATTGAATGATAAAGTGTCCCCTCCCGCCCCTTTTACTGATGAAACACTGCTCACCTCAGAGCAGCAAGACTGTCCGGATGGATCACAGAGAGGGACAATCTTCAGTGAGCATAAGAAAAAAACTGAAAAACCTGTCAAGATGGTCAGGGTTTTCCTTATGATCACAGTAAGAATATTGACCCCTTGCTGTGACCTGCCGGTCAAGTGACCAGATTCCACATCTGAAGGGAGGTGGCTTACACTAGGTAAAAGGGGTGGGAGGGGGATACTTTATCATTCAATTACTCTTGAACTACAACTCTGACAGTATTGAAATAACACTCTCCATGGCCCAAATACTATGAAGATTAATTGGAGCTGTTGTTTTTGAGAAATATTACGGTCCCTTTAACTGAATATAGGGCCCCATGTATCAACGCTATAAGAGGAGCAAATCAGGGGCAAACTAACTGCACTGCAGGGGACAAAAACATTCCCCTTGATTGGAGACTTCTCTAGCATTCAGGACTTTAATCATTTGCAAAGCAATGTGTTGCATACCCCTCTGGCACTCAAAAGGTTCAAAGCTCCATTGAAATCAATAGGAATTTGTGTCATTTTATTTGGTGCAGAATTACTCCACTTAGCTTTTACACATAAGGGCCATATGGATAACATTTACATTAAAGGAATCCTGGGTCTTATGTATATAAGCAAACTGGAGCAATTCTGGGGCAAAACATATGCACCATAGGGACATATAAACATTGATAAAACCCCTGTTGTCTTAAATGGGGTTTTAACCCCTTGAATCCTAGGAAGGTCTACAGTGCTTTGCAGAGCAATGCATTTGAAAGACCTCTAGCATTCAAGTGGTTAAAAGCCCAATTTAAGTTTTTGAGTTTATTTTCCTATTTGATGCATCTGGTTGGCTTCAGAATTGCCTCTAGGTTTGTTTTATACAAAAAGCTCCAACCAAAAAGGCATGTTGTCCTGAAAACAATGATGTGTCAATAAAGTTTACATTTTTTTTATTCTGAAGGATCTGGTGAGCAATCTCTCCTCCTCTCTTTGATCGGCAACCATGTTGACAATGCCAATACAGAGAGCAAATTTGGTTGGAGCCAACCAGCAACCTAATTAGGGATCAGATTGCTGGTCTGTTCTGCCTACACAAACACAGACCAAGCCCAAGGAACCTGCAGTTGGATTGCCTGTTTAACTATGTGTGGGGCTGTGCGGTCACATCTGAACAACCTGATGTTGTTCTGGTTTGGTCTGTTGAGGGCACACTCATACAGAGATCTGATTGCCAGGCAATCCAAATTTTCAAGCCAGGCCGACAGGCCAAAATCACCAATCTGGTCGACCCAACTTGATTGAGTTACTCCATAGGCAGTGAGATAATTGGTTGATTTCTACCAGATTGGTAGGAACCGGCCAATGGAATCGCACTGTGTATGGGACCCTTTATGGAGTCTGAGCAAGAACAATCATCCTCCCAGGTCAGACCTAATACTACTTGACATTCACTGTGCATGACCTTTATAAATAAAGTGACCAAATATCCCTTTAAATAATGGGCACATAAAACACATATACTAAAGGGTTCTACTGAGTCCTGTGTAGTCCTGCAGAGTGACAGTTTATTAATGGTCCCTGATTTAAAGGGATATGTGGTCACCTTATTTAGATTGATGGTTTGCTATTACTTTACATTAACACAAATAAAAATTCCTAACTTCCAAGACTTCAAATGTACCTTTCAATGAACGGAAGGCAGCAGATGTCTCCATTGCATTGCTTTACACCATGTTGAAGATGTCTGCAGGATTCAAAGGGTTGGAAACCCCAGTTAACTCAATGAGAATTGTATCTCTCCTCCCAATGGTGTAGATGGTTTGCCCCAGAATATGTTTTGGCTCGTCTTAGTACATCAGCCTCAGTGGGGTAAATGTGGTGCAAACCAACTGTACCATAAGAGTCAAATACAAATTCATATTGATTTCAATGGGCTTTTAATCACTTGAATGACAGAGTGGTTTCTATCGCATTGCGTTACAGTATGCTGGAGATCTTGCTCATACTCAAGGGGTTAACACGCTCTATTTAACTCAATAGAAATTTGGGATTTTTGTCTGTCTTCTATGGAGCATTTTGCTTCCCCAGAACTGTTCCACTTTGTCCTATATGTATGGTCCAGTATATCTTAACCCTTTGAGTGCCAGAGGGGTATGCAATGCGTTGCAGTGCAATGCATTGCGTACCCCACTGTCACTCAAACGGTTAGCCCATTGATTGTCCTTTTGCTTTGCAATGTGTAGCATACCCACCTGACACTCAAACGGTTACATTTCATGGTCCTTGTTTGACAAACCTACATAAAACACCCCCATTTTTAAAATGTATACTGTGTGTGACTGATTTGGTCATTTATGAAGAGTAAATCAAAATGTATTTTTTAGCCCAAGGCCTTGGCAAATCCATTTGCTCTATTGTAAACTTTTCATTGTTCTGTGTGTCCTTCAGATGAATTCCTGTTCAGAAACCTGACACGGAGGCAAGTAGCTGAAATCTGAACCAGCAGACTAGAGCAGGACAAAATCTATGCGGAAATTTTGTGTGTTACTATGGAATAAAATCCTTGGAGTACAATAAGGTGCTGTATTTGGCTTACTCATATTTGTCCTAGACCAGTGGTGCTCAAGCCTGTGTCCCACCCCCCAACGGTGCACATTTTCAGGATATCCTCATATCAATGCAGGTGAATCGTCCAGTGATTCATTCATTCCAAAGGATCTGCTAGAGTTAACAGCATACACTTAACTCTTTGAGTGCCAGAAGAATATGCAAAGCAATTAGTTGTGTATCTCTCTGGCATTCAATGGGTTAGTTGGGGAGAGCCTGAAAGCTTGCATTGTTGGAGGGTCTGAGGACAGGTTTGAGCACCCCTGCACTCAACCTCTAGGACAGAGATTCTCTATCTAAGCACAGTGGAACCCCAGAACTAGAGGTTCCACAGAACATACTTTTGTAATGGTGAATAGGGAAACAAGACTGGTGTGACAAAGCAGAATGTACTAAGAAATGGAGAAATTCTAACCAACCACACTCAACAAACAGTTAGGTTACTACTTATGAAATTGGGTTACATTAAGGTCAGTGTCTGTTGGGTTTGGGGGTGTATGTGTTAGATTAAGTTGTCAGGTTAGTATTTTAGGTTATAGTTAGTTGTCAGGTCGGAGTACTTAGGTCTGGTGACATTTTAAGTGCACCCTTTCCACACCAGCGATATTTTTAAGCCTCTTTTTAGACGGTGGGGGGATACTATTAAAATGCCAATGCCACTCTTAGCCCAGCACTAGAATAGAATTTACTAAAGGTACATCTGCCTATCACCTATTTCCTAACCTCTCCATGACATCAAGTCTCCCCTCAATGCTACTTGCTCCAGGCGAAGGGCAGCGAGCAATTGTATGGGCATTCCAGAGCATTCCATTCCACTGTCCCTCATATGTACTAACAGGAAATTTGGGGTAAAATTATTCAGTTTTCTTGCCCATGATGTAGGAAGCAGTTGGTCCTGCTCTCATTAATCGTTTAAGTTCCAGGAAGTTATCCAACACATTGCAATGTGTTAATACCTCACTGGTTCTCATAGATTTAAAGTCTATAACCTGCAGTGCTGGTGCATGATTTGGGTATCCTTTTTCAGTGGATACTCCTAAACCGTGTCAAAACAGTACATTAAAAATATCATTGGCATCAAAATCGTGCACTAAAAACATGAAGGCCATCAAAATGGTGCATTTAAAATGTCGCCTTTGCAAAATGATGCCCATCCACTTTACTTTCTGTTAGGTTAGAATACTTAGGGGTTCAATGTCTGTTAGGCTAGAGTACTTAGGGGTACACTGTCTGTTAATCTAGGGTATCCAGTTCACTATATTTTAGGTTACGGTAGTTTAAAGGGATAGTATTACTTCATTTTAACTTTATTTTATTTTGTAGGCATTAAAAAAACATGAAGAATGATATAAGTCTTATCTCTGAAACCTTTATGATTTAAGAGATATTCACAAAGTATCCCCCCCTGTTCAACCAGATCAGAAGGGAGATGCCCAGGTAGACTGCAGAGAGGGACAATCTTCAATTAAGATAAGGGAAAAAGCTGAAAAGCTTGTCAAGGGGGGTAAGGCTTTCATTGTTTTCATACAAAGAAAATTGTCCCCTTCTGTTATCTGTCTGGTCATACAACCAGACTCACATCTGAGAAGAGGTTGCTTACACTAGGAAAAAGGGGCGAGGAGGGGAACTTTGCTTGTGAATATCTCATAAACCATAAAGGTTTGAGAGATAAGACTTATATCATTCTTCATGTTTTTTTAATGCCTACAAAATAAAATAAAGTTAAAACGAAGTATTACTATCCCTTTAAGGTTCAATGTCTGTTAGGTTAGGGTAGTTAAGGTAGGTTAGGGTACTTTGGGAGTTATTGTTTGGGGGCAGTTTTGGCTTGGCTTTTTTTTTTTTTAACCGTACTGTAGGGTAGGTTAGGTTAGGGAAAAGAGACGTTTTAAATGGCAATATTTTTAGCATGCCATTTTGACGCCAGCTACATATTAAATGCACTATTTTGAAGCTCACTCTTACGTCTACAACATTTTCATAGGAAAGCCATGATTTGTAGGTTAACGTGAAAATGAGCCATGCTCACAGATTCATGCTTCCCCCACAGAGTTGTACTTGCCTAAAAAATGTCTCATTGCTTATAACAAAAAGTAATTCATATATTCTTACAACTTTGGTCATTTTGATAAAGCTTTCAAAATCCCCATATTTGTTGCATTAGCCATTTTTTATTTAGAAGACTAGTGTTTGAGTTATTTCAATTTAAATAAGGTGACCACATATGCCTTTAAAGCAGAATGACAGGGGAATCTGTGCAGTGTGTGTGTGTTTGTTGGAAGCATCCCTTATTTAAAAGGATATGCAATCATGTTAATCTTAGCCCTGCATCACCTTTATTAACTGATGCTTAAACCTGATGCTTAAAGGGATAGTATTGTTTGATAATAAAAGCAGCTCTAATTAATCATCATAGCATTTGGACTTTGGAGAGTGTTATTTCAATTCTGTCAGAGTTGTAGTTCAAGAGTAATTCAATGACAAAGTATCCCCCTCCTGCCCCTTTTACTGATGTAACACTGCTCAGCCAGAGCAGAAGGGAGGTGCCCAGGTAGATTGCAGAGAGGGACAATCTTCAATTAAGATAAGGGAAAAACCTGAAAAACTTGTCAAGGGGGGCAGGGCTTTCATTGTTCTCATAGGAAGAAGATTATCCCCTTCTGTTATCTGTCTGTTCTATGGACTGCATTCCACATCTGAGAAGAGATGGCTTACACTAGGTAAAAGGGGCAGGAGGGGAAACTTTGCTTGTGAATATCTCTTAAACAATAAAGGTTTGAGAGATAAGACTTATATCGTTCTTCATGTTTTTTTAATGCCTACAAAATAAAATAAAGATAAAACAAAGTATTACTATCCCTTTAAATCTCCCAGAGGGCAATGCACTGCTTATCAGTGCCTGTGAGGGTGGTCTTGTAGGGCTACTACAGTAAGTGCATCCCCCAACATTACTTAATTAGCATAATCAATAAATATAAATGACACAAAAGCTTGTTTTCTAGATAAAAAAATGTGTAAAGCATCATACAGGTGATTTTGAAAATTGTCTAAAAGTGATAGTGTCCCATTAAATGCTCCAACAGATTTGCACTATGTTTTTAATATATGATTTTAATGAAGACACCTCATAGTTTATTATATTAACCCACAAAACTTTGGACAATCTGGTGTCACTCAAATGGTTAAATGCCATAACAGCATTTTGTTTCTGTTCACAGGGTCTGCCCGTGTTTGCACTTAGGCCCCAGAGTCAATCTCTTGATACAATGAGGGCAATCTCACCCTGGGAATATGACACCTTGTAACAAGGTAGGAATAATAAGGGAAGAAAAGGCAAAGTGACAAGATGGCTTTGCTTTAATGTTCGTTAGACAAACCAGCTGCATCTCTTGCTCAAGGGGGACTGAAATCCCCTCCTGGGGAATCCAATTTCAGATCCTTTCTTCCTTCTTGTCAAAAAGACAAAGAAATTACCATGAGGACAAAAACTACCAATTAAAAAAGAAACAATCGAACGTCCTTAAAATAATCCATCATTTTCAGATATCCCGCCCGTAAGGTTCACTAACACCACACTCTCGCCTTATGCAGAATCCGGATCTTTCTATGGGAATGTTTGAAATTCAGCTGTGGTTAATGTTGTTTTGTTGCAATCATTAATCTGATAAACACTGTAGCAGTTTGTAATGTGTATTAAATTAATCAAAATAATGTTGATTACTTTTCAAACACAGAAATGAGGTAAGAAAATGGAGAAATTCTGAGGCAAACAAACTAAACCATAGGGGACAAATATAAGTCCTCATTGGTTTTAATGTGGATTTTAACCTCTTGAATCTTGGATAGATCTTTAATGTATTGCTTCTCAATGTGTTGCAGGCCCGACTACCATGCAATTAACCCTTTGAGTGCTTTATTTTTTTTTTGAGGGGAGGTTCCTTGACTTTTTAGCATGCACATTTTCTCACAAATACGAAACTGGGTTCAATGCCAACCCTAATAAGGACAAATCCAGGCTGACAACAGGTTGATTGCCAACCTCCCAGAATCCGCAGCAATAAAATGGCAGCCAGTGGGAAACAATGAATGGCCTTGAAGAGTTCACGGTAATATACACCTAATTATTTTGTTTAGTGATCAAGAGAACAGAATGGATTGGTTAATTAATTACATGGCAGTTAAAGATATCTCCACACTCTGCCCTGTTAGTGACCCCTGGGGATTGAGCTGTGTAACACTAATAATGATAATGATGATTGAACTGAATAGGAGGCGTTTTTATTCAGGTCTTTTCAGGTTACAGGGGCAAATCGGCCCAGGGATTGGCAGTCTTTGGCTCTACAGCTATTGTTGGATTACAACTCTATTTTCAGTATACCATTATATTACATTGTAATACCAGTGCTGATCAGAGGCGTAGGAACCCCCACAAATCTGGGGGGGGGGCAGCATTTTTACCTCCCTGCCCCCAGTGTGCCACTTTGCTCCCTCCAGCCCCTCTGTACCTTCTTTGTAGCCTGGCGGAGTGGACTGCGGTAGAAGGGCTTCTGATCTTCTACCCGGTCTTACAGGAAGGTGGTCATTGCGCTCGGCGAGCAGCTTCCTGCCAGCCCAGGGTAGAGGATACAGAAGCTCCTCTGCCCACTGTACGCTCTGCACGGCCACGCTACAAGGAGGTGACCAGCAGGAGGGAGCAATGTGCAGTGCGCTTCTCTCCTGCCAGTTACCCAGAGTCTGTGCACCCCCAGGCCGGTGCGCCTAGCACGCCTGGGGAAGATTTAATAATTATCTGTCCCCTGCATGACTTCCTGGGGAATGCATCCCCCCCATCACCCCCAGTTCCTACACTCCTGGTGCTGATTGGGTGGCGTCTGGATTAAGAAATTAGTTTGTAGTAGTCGCGTTAGTCCACTTTTAGTAGTACAAAGATAATAGCACTTTAGAATTTGGTAATACCTTTTTATGTGGACTAACAGTTTTTGTTTTAACCCTTTGAGGGTGTGCAGCACATTGTGAACACCTCTGGCGTTTGAAGGGTTAAGATAAACTTTCAAGAGATTAACTTTGTTCCTCAGGGCAAGAAGCTCTCCCCCTGGTCCTTTAAGGGATAGTAATGTTTCATAATAAAAGCAGCTCTAATTAATCATCATAGTATTTGGACTTTGGAGAGTGTTATTTCAATTCTATCAGAGTTGTAGTTCAAGAGTAATTCAATGACAAAGTATCCCCCTCCCGCCCCTTTTACTGATGTAACACTGTTCAGCCAGATCAGAAGGAAGGTGCTCAGGTAGATTGCAGAGTGGGACAATCTTCAATTAAGACAAGGGAAAAACCTGAAAAACTAGTCAAGGGGGGCAGGTCTTTCATTGTTCTCATAGGAAGAAGACTGTCCCCTTCTGTTATCTGTCTGGACTTACAACCAGATTCCACATCTGAGAAGAGATGGCTTACACTAGGTAAAAGGGGCAGGAGGGGAAACTTTGCTTGTGAATATCTCTCAAACCGTGAAGGTTTGAGAGATAAGACTTATTTCGTTCTTCATGTTTTTTTAATGCCTACAAAATAAAATAAAGATAAAACAAAGTATTACTATCCCTTTAAGAAAACCATCTTTTAAAACATTTTGGGTTCTTCATACCATGTTTCTGTTATGTACTGGTTCTGTGTTGAGAATTTTTGTTTGTTCCATCATACCCTATTATTTCTGCTTTCTGTGGATAATAGTGTGATATTTGCTGCTTTCCGTGCAGAATCCTAAACAGAAAAGGAAGAAATGACCATTCACCACTATGAGAGAAAAAGATACCTGTGCAAGGCTACAAGAAGATGGTTGCCAAACCCCATGAAACACATATCAATAAATATATATGTTATCTTAGATGTAAAGATATATAATCTATCTGTACGTATAAATACAATCCAACACAATTACTTTATTATTATTATATCAGTTTTTGAGCATGCACAAGCACTATACTATGAGGAAAGGATAATGTGGCATCCATTTTGGTGTCAGGAAGTAAAGCCCAGTTCTCCCTCAAGTGTGTAGAACTCTGTGGCTGTCCTTTGCCATAAAATACAGTTTGGTGATGCTTCCTGGAAAGGATTTCAGAGTCAATGACCCATATTTATAAAAGCAAATTGGAGTTATTGTGGAGTAAACCAACTGGACTTGAATAGAGCTATTTAACCACTTGAATGCTTGAGAGGTCTCCAATGCATTGTGAAGCTTTACAATATAATGTATACCTCTCTGTTCCTTAAAAGGTGAAAAAAAGTCAAATATGCTACAATGTTTAACCCCTTAAAGGCACAGTAACATTTAAGATGTAAAAAAATATATATTGTAGGGCTTATCCTCCTGAGTAAAACAAGGGTACCCCAGCTCTAATAAGTGTTTTATTCAAAAGTTACTGCAGCTGAATGTAACTTTTTTAGGTGCAATATCTCAATGGCCTGAAATTTTACAGTGACGCTATTGCTACAACATGCTATGAAGTGATCTGGCCAGTTGACCATAAACCTCCATAGGATGCTGTAGCAACAGCGCCACTGTACAATTTCAGGCCATTAAGATACCGCACCTTAAAAGTTAAGTTTGACCTGGAGTAACTTTTGAATGAAGCACCTCTCAGCAGTGGGAGTACCATTGCTTTACTCAGGAGGATAAACCCTACAATATATACATATTTATATATTGTAAGTATTATTATCCCTTTAAAGAGTTCTACTTAAAGAGATAATACTGTAATTGGACCCTTGGATGCTAGCATTTGAGGTACTAAAAACCCCATGTAAATCAGTGGGAACTTTTCTTACCCCGTTTTGGTACAGTTGCTTTGCTCCAGAATTGTTACCCTTTGTCTTAACCCTTTGAGAGCCAGAGAGGTATCCAATTCATTTCAATGCAATGCGTTGGATACCTCTCTGGCACCCAAAGGGTTAATACGTATGGTCCAAAATGTATTAAATCTTTGACAAATCATTAAAAATTAATGCAAAAATGAATTAAAACAAAACTTGCAAAAAAAGCAAAGTTAATTTTAGACGACAGGTTCACTTTAACGTTGAATTCACTGATCTGGTGTGCACTGAACCAGGGTGACCCTGTTCCTGCCACATTACACTCTGCAGCTCTGGGTTAAGCACAGCAGAGACTCACAAGACTCCATTAATTCTTATTATGGCACATATCCTATATAATAATTTGCTAATGTATGTTTGTCAGAGGCTGTCATGCACAGTACAGACTGCTGTGTGCACTGCAGTCATGCACAGTAGGGCGCCATTATCAGCCGCTGTGTGGGCAGTCTACTGTGGCCCGTGTACACAGGCCGTTCAACTAGTTGTACATAAATAAATGTAATTTACACGCATGATGTTTCTACAAGTAAATTACTTGTGTCTGCCACCTTGAGTTGTATAGGTTTTTTATTTTTGTTTTAAACCTTTGAGTGCCAAAAAGGTATCAAATGCATATCTGTCTGGCAGTACATAGTCAATTGTGCAAGTAGCTAATGTGATGATATAAGTATACTTGCCATCAATTCAAAAAGGGACTTTTTACCTGGGCAGTAACAAGACAGAACATCATGGTCCATAACACTGTGTGACACAACATCAGCAGACAACTTCATACAACAGACAGATATGCTCTCCTGCAGCAAAATAGACATTATCAACACCTAAATACTATGTGAAATCATATTACCATGTGGGAAAGCTCATAACCATAGATCCCAACATTTCACATGGCCAAAGATGGACACTTGTGGTTTAGGGGGTGTTGCTGGAGGTATGGCTGGTGGGCGAGGCATTACCGAGAATTTTTAGGTTATTTCATAACCAACTGACACCTCTTTGTGTAACTGAATAAATGATTTAGAGCAAACCCAAAGTATTTTGTTTACACAGTCAAATGTATATATACATATAAGGAAGCTTAAACAAACATCAGTGTGAGTTTTATTACTGTGTAGCAAAGTGATACACTAACATGCACACCACATAGTCTGATCTCCTAAACAGATGAACGCCAGGGTAGGAAATAGGGACAGTAGAACTGTCTCTTCTAAAGAGGGACACTTGTGAGGTATGCATAACCAATTAACCTTTTAATAATAAGCACATGGGATATGGGGTTAAAATATTTTTCTTAAAACCAGGGACAAAACCCAGAAAAAATAGGGACAAGAAATAAAAACAGGGACTGACCTTAGAAATCAGAAACAGTTGACAGGTGTGGTTCCTAAAGCAATATGTCCCATTAGAAATATAGGGACAGAATGAAACTTCAACGGTACTAAGATATTTGAAAACCGTTGGCATTTCCTAATGTATTCAGCGCTTATTGAAAGCCTGAGAAAAATGGTACCACATTGTATGGTTTGACATACCATAGGAGGTGTCAGGAGCATAATGTATCCCTCTGAATGCCAGAGGGGTACACAACGCATTGCTTTGCATAACTCTAGCACTCAAAGGGGTATACCTATATATATATTTTTTTTTGCCTACCTGCACTAAAACTAAAGAGATATGTTTACACCAGGTGCTCACACAAATCTCCTAACATATTTAAAGCTTTCTATCATCTTTTTTCAACCACATATTAATTTCTAAACTCTGCATTGTATTGAACAGACTGTGTGATTGAGCAGACTTTGTGATTCAGTATTGCTTGACCTGAGGAAGAAAGTTGTTCTCTCAAAAGCTTGTCTTAAAAGATAAACTGTTAGCAGGGTCGGATTTAGAATTAGGCAGAGTAGGCATCTGCCTACAGGTGCACCCAACAGAGGGGCGCCTGTCACTGGGATCATGTGTGTTTTTTTTTTTTTTGTTATTTTATTAAATTCGCCTGAGTCACATCCCTGCCCAACGCCATGAAGACAGGTCTGTGCCTCCTTCTGCACAGACCTGTAGCTGCGGAGCTGATGGGGGCAATATGGAGCTGATGGGGGGCATTGTGACGGCAATGCGGAGCTGATAGGGGCAATTTGGAGCTGATGGGGGGACAATGAGAAGGCAATATGGTATATGGAGATGATGGGGGCAGTATGGAGCTGATGGGGGCAATGTGATGGCAATATGGTATATGGAGATGATGGGGGCAATGTGAGGGCAATATGGAGATGATGGTGGCAAGTTGGAGATTAGGAGCATTGTGGCCCACGGGGGGGGGGCACTTCAGATTTCTGTGTCTACAGGCTCCTGAGATGTAAATCCAGCGCTGACTGTTAGTCCAAATTAAAAGGTATCTCCAAATACCTCTTTGCATTACTAACCCTGGACTACAAATCAATTTATTAATTCTTTCCTGGAACCCTGGGTCATGAAGACCCTGGAATATTTTATTTACTCTTCTTTGATTTGCCTTCATTATATTATTCTACAGAACTATATACAGTACTCCAGGTGAGGCCTTTACCACTGATCTGTAAAGTGGTATTAGTACCGTTCTCTTACTGCTGTTTGCTTTACCCATTGTTTTACTGCATTTCTTACCTACCTTCATGTTATCCGTAATAATAACTAAATCTCCCTCCTTTTCATGTTTTCATCAATGTAGTACCATTAAGCATGTATAATTCCTCTGTGTTTTTCTGTGTCAAAAATCAATTATCTTGAAATTACATCATTAGACTTTAGATACCATACTCTTGTCCGTTCCTATATCATCATTCCTATATCATCATTCATTTGGTTTATCCTACCTGGAGAGTCACCCATGTTTCAGATTTTTGTAACTGCAAAAAGGCACATCATACATTGAATACTACTAGTAATATGACTACTGGATATACTGAAGAGAACTAGCACTTACCCATGTGGCATTACACAAATAGTCCATCCTTCTTCTGAATTAATAGCATTAATTATGACACATTGCATCTTGTCCTTCAAACAATAATTTAACTGATCAGCTCTGAAACTCTGCATATGTTGTACAGTGTCAAAAGCTTTACTAAAATCAAAATAGGCTACGTCTGCTGTTCCACCCTTGTCTATCACTCGAGTAAATTTATCAAAAAATTCAACCAGAATTGTATGGCAAGATTTTCCTATCATAAAGCAATGTTGCCGTGGATCTTGCATGCTGTTTGACTTCAGATATACAAAAATTTTTCCTTTCAACAGAGTTTCCACTGTTTTCCCAACTGATGATGCTGTACTCATGGTTCTGCTTACTGCTAGTCCACATCCGGCATATTACAATCTCTCATAATTATATCATCATCTCTAACTGACATTTCTTTGTTACTTTAACTAACTCTGCATCTTCTCTTGAATGGTTATAAATTACTCATATCTGATCAACCTTTTAAACTGTTTCAAATAGTTATCCAAATGTTTTATAATTTTTCCAAAATATCCTGTTTAGTGTAGGTATTATGTTATCCTTTACATAAAGAACCATTCCTCCTCCCTTCTTCCCTTGTCTGTCTTTTCTTTAAAAAATTATATCTAGGTATAACTATGTCTCAGTCACTACATTAATTATACCAAGGGTCATTTATAGCCACCATATCCAAAGTATCCCTAGTCATTATTGTAAATAGTTAAGGAAGTTTACTTCCTAAATTACTAGAATTTGTACGCATATCATTGCGATAATTTCTCCAGTTTTTCCCGGACATTTCCAGTTTTATATACCCTATTTCTGTATTCATCTTATGTCTATTAAAATTCCCTGTCTAAATCACCAAACACTGCCCATAAACTGCGTCACCATGGGGGGGGGGGGGTGCAGCTGGCTATATCATCCATTGTTTGGCTATTGCCAAGGTAGTCTCTAAATTTCTGACTTAATATGTCTGCTTATCTACTAGAGTGATGTAAATAGCATAACTTAAAGAGTCATTTGTCAAACCAATTGCTGCTAAAACCAATTAATCCAAATTCTCTCTCTTTATATTACCTACTTAACCAAGAGTTATAGAGCCAAATATGAAACATCCTACCCTCTTCCTCCTACCCACAAGAAAAAAACACACAAAAAGCCACAGATCATGCCATGTGTATACCAGGGCTCAAAATTTCCACTCTCCACTAGCCAATAGCGAGTGAAAATTTAGCCCTGGCGAGTAGAAATTCGGCCCTGGTGTGTATGTTTTGGCTTGCGGTGGCGAGTAACTTTTCAGGTCTGGCTAGTAGCAAAGAAGATAAAATTATAAGCCCTGTGTATATGATAATTTCCTATATAACAACACTGTTCCTGTACTGCCCTGACCTCATTTGTGGCTAAATCATTAGTCCCAAGATGAACAACAACACCTATCTCACTTGTATATCTTATCACTTCAACAGTCATTACAGTGAATCTTGTATGTAACTGATGGAAGTCACCCAACCTCACTATTTCCATTATCCTCTCTTACATCAACACCTCCTATGAGAAGCTTCTTCATTTTGAACACTTGAATGCTAAAGAGGCTTTCTTAAGTTCCAGAATGGTTGTAGTGGTGAATAACTTATCAAACCTAGTTCAGTACTGTGGTGAAATGATTGTGTATTGAACTGCACTTAGGAATGGAGAGATGGAGTTCAATGATCCCTGCCTCAGCAAAGAGGTTGAAGCTGTGTAAGGAGAAAAAGATAGGGGTTGTCCTTAATCCCTCTTTTTCATTGAGATATAATACTATCACACTCATGGACTGAGGGGGATCCATGCTGATCCATTTTTCTGCCTTAAAAGTAACTACAGTCGTTGTGTAATTACTGTAGGGAGGGTGATCATCTTTCTCAAGTCATTTTAAGCATAAAAGTATATTTAACCCCTTTGGAGTTAGAGGCACCTACAACACATTGCTTCACAATACACTGGAGAGGTTACTAGCATCCAAGGAGTTAATGGAGAGGAGAGGGGAGGTCTGCAGTAACTCCAGTGTGTTAGACAATGGGAAGCAGGTGGCAGGGTGATAATTAGGGAATGGGGAGTTACAGTGGAATCTATGGAAGGTAGTTTAACCTGTTAAGGACAAGAAGGGTGTGCAATGCTTTGCGCACCCTCCGGTCCATAAGTGTTAAGTGCTAAATGCTGCAGTTTGCATGACATGAACCAAACAAATAAAGATAAATAACTATGAAACTCTCATGTGAACCCCATGGATGTTAGAGACATGTCTTGCATCCACAGGGTTAATAAAAGCCCCAACCAGCATGTTACCTCCTTGGGACTGATGGGAGTTGTAATCCCAACTGCTGGAGAGTGAAATATTGCCTACCCCAGATCTAAGCTATATTTCGTCGAGAAGTCCACTTTAAAAATAAAAAGAGGTTTACACTTTGAATAAAATGTCCCCCCTCGTTGATTTTCATCATGGAAGAAAGCTTCTGCACTTTATTTATTGAAATCTGAATGAAAATCCGCCCCTTACAGGGCTGAACCAATTGTTGTTGCATTTACTCAGCATTTTAGGAGTCTTAGGGAGTTCTATGATGCCCTTAGAATGAGTCAATACTCACATTAGTATTGTCCTGCAGGCTGCAGAGTGATTTCCAATACTAATCAAGTATGTCGCTATCCCTATGTCTGAAGATTACTGCTGTTTTACATCACTCAATGGAGTGAACAAAATGTGTTCCCTCTATGCTAACAGCATGGGGATTCCCACACCCTGGGTGTGCATCTGATTTTATTAAAGGAGTAGTAACCCTTCTAATAATAACCCCCCCACACACTCACACACACACACCCCTTACCTCCCATATACACACACCCCTTACTTTACCATAGGCATGAAATCCTAATGTCCCCTATTAACTTTTTTCTTGTGTTTTTTTGGTCATATGTTGCTCACTGCACATGGTAATCTCAACCCTCCGAACTATATTACACCTGTAGGCTCAAACATGTTTCCTGGTTCCATTAAAAAAATAAATAAATAATGGCATCATGTTGTCCTCCATGGACATCACATCCGGGACTGATTGAGGATTTTATCTCTTAAACAATGGCACAAGGACAATATTCAGAGAGGCAGTTAGATTTTACATCCACACTAAGGCAAATAGGAATTATTAGAAGGGTTTTTTTTTTTCATTTCTCCCTTATACCCCTCTGGCACACAAAGGGCTAATACTCCCTGAGTATGTGTCTATCCCAAACCATCATAGTTACATAGTTACATAGTAATTTAGGTTGAAAAAAGACTTGCGTCCATCCAGTTCAACCCTTTTCCTATTCCTGTTTACCATCGCTGACCCAAAAGAAGGCATCTGACTCCAAATGGCAATCAGATTTCTCCCTGGATCAACAAGCCCTAACTAAATATTAATCCCAATACTAACGTGCATAGCCCTCTATATTATGCTCTTTTAAATAAGTATCCAGGCCCCTTTTAAAGGCATCTAATGTATTTGATAGCACCACCTCCTCCGGAAGTGCATTCCATACCTTTATTGTCCTTGCTGTAAAGAAACCCTTCCGCTGTTGTAGACTAAATCTCCTTTCCTCAAGTCTAAGCGGGTGGCCCCTTGTCCTGTGTACTGTTCTGTTAATGAACAGGTCTTTTGAAAGCCCTTTATATGGGCCTTGAACATATTTATATAGTGTTATCATATCCCCTCTAAGACGCCGTTTCTCTAGTGTGTACAAGTTTAACTTTTCTAGCCTCTCTTCATAACTAAAACTTTCCATTCCCCTTACTAGTTTTGTACCCCTCCTCTGCACTCTCTCTAGTTCCATAATGTCCTTCTTTAGAAAGGGCGCCCAGAATTGAACAGCATATTCTAGGTGGGGTCTTACCATGGACCTGTAAAGAGGCATAATTATATCTTCCTCCCTTGAGTCAATACCCCTTTTAATACATGCCAATATCTTATTGGCCTTTGCAGCTGCCAGCTGGCACTGCATGCTACTGCAAAGTCTATTGTCTACCATTACTCCTAAATCCTTTTCATTAGTAGATTTCCCCAGAGAAACACCATTTAAACTATATGTTGCATTTTTATTATTATACCCAAAATGCATAACTTTACACTTGTCTATATTGAATCTCATTTGCCATTTGCCTGCCCAGTTACTCAATTTGTCCAAGTCCTCTTGTAATGAAGACACATCCAGTTCAGACTTTATTACCTTACTTAATTTTGTGTCATCGGCAAACACTGATACATGGCTTCCTATGCCCTCTGGGAGGTCATTAATAAACAAATTAAAAAGAAGAGGACCCAGGACAGATCCCTGAGGCACTCCACTTATCACGTTTATCCAACTGGAGAACTTGCCATTTACTACCACTCTTTGCATTCTATCTTTCAGCCAATTTCCAATCCACACACAAACATTTTCCCCTAGTCCTATTTCATTCAATTTGTACAGTAACCTCTTGTGTGGAACTGTATCAAATGCCTTGGCAAAGTCTAAATAGATCACGTCAACCGCCGCTCCCTCATCTATATTATTACTTACTTTTTCATAAAATGCGATCAAGTTCGTTTGACAAGACCTATCTTTCACAAAGCCATGTTGGCTATTGCTAATGATATTCCTGTTCCAGCAGAATTCTTGAATATATTCCCTTAGCAACCTTTCAAACAGCTTCCCTACCACAGATGTCAAGCTTACGGGTCTGTAATTTCCTGGCTGGGACTTTGATCCCTTTTTAAATATGGGCACCACATCTATATTTCGTCGAGAAGTCCACTTTAAAAATAAAAAGAGGTTTACACTTTGAATAAAATGTCCCCCCTCGTTGATTTTCATCATGGAAGAAAGCTTCTGCACTTTATTTATTGAAATCTGAATGAAAATCCGCCCCTTACAGGGCTGAACCAATTGTTGTTGCATTTACTCAGCATTTTAGGAGTCTTAGGGAGTTCTATGATGCCCTTAGAATGAGTCAATACTCACATTAGTATTGTCCTGCAGGCTGCAGAGTGATTTCCAATACTAATCAAGTATGTCGCTATCCCTATGTCTGAAGATTACTGCTGTTTTACATCACTCAATGGAGTGAACAAAATGTGTTCCCTCTATGCTAACAGCATGGGGATTCCCACACCCTGGGTGTGCATCTGATTTTATTAAAGGAGTAGTAACCCTTCTAATAATAACCCCCCCACACACTCACACACACACACCCCTTACCTCCCATATACACACACCCCTTACTTTACCATAGGCATGAAATCCTAATGTCCCCTATTAACTTTTTTCTTGTGTTTTTTTGGTCATATGTTGCTCACTGCACATGGTAATCTCAACCCTCCGAACTATATTACACCTGTAGGCTCAAACATGTTTCCTGGTTCCATTAAAAAAATAAATAAATAATGGCATCATGTTGTCCTCCATGGACATCACATCCGGGACTGATTGAGGATTTTATCTCTTAAACAATGGCACAAGGACAATATTCAGAGAGGCAGTTAGATTTTACATCCACACTAAGGCAAATAGGAATTATTAGAAGGGTTTTTTTTTTCATTTCTCCCTTATACCCCTCTGGCACACAAAGGGCTAATACTCCCTGAGTATGTGTCTATCCCAAACCATCATAGTTACATAGTTACATAGTAATTTAGGTTGAAAAAAGACTTGCGTCCATCCAGTTCAACCCTTTTCCTATTCCTGTTTACCATCGCTGACCCAAAAGAAGGCATCTGACTCCAAATGGCAATCAGATTTCTCCCTGGATCAACAAGCCCTAACTAAATATTAATCCCAATACTAACGTGCATAGCCCTCTATATTATGCTCTTTTAAATAAGTATCCAGGCCCCTTTTAAAGGCATCTAATGTATTTGATAGCACCACCTCCTCCGGAAGTGCATTCCATACCTTTATTGTCCTTGCTGTAAAGAAACCCTTCCGCTGTTGTAGACTAAATCTCCTTTCCTCAAGTCTAAGCGGGTGGCCCCTTGTCCTGTGTACTGTTCTGTTAATGAACAGGTCTTTTGAAAGCCCTTTATATGGGCCTTGAACATATTTATATAGTGTTATCATATCCCCTCTAAGACGCCGTTTCTCTAGTGTGTACAAGTTTAACTTTTCTAGCCTCTCTTCATAACTAAAACTTTCCATTCCCCTTACTAGTTTTGTACCCCTCCTCTGCACTCTCTCTAGTTCCATAATGTCCTTCTTTAGAAAGGGCGCCCAGAATTGAACAGCATATTCTAGGTGGGGTCTTACCATGGACCTGTAAAGAGGCATAATTATATCTTCCTCCCTTGAGTCAATACCCCTTTTAATACATGCCAATATCTTATTGGCCTTTGCAGCTGCCAGCTGGCACTGCATGCTACTGCAAAGTCTATTGTCTACCATTACTCCTAAATCCTTTTCATTAGTAGATTTCCCCAGAGAAACACCATTTAAACTATATGTTGCATTTTTATTATTATACCCAAAATGCATAACTTTACACTTGTCTATATTGAATCTCATTTGCCATTTGCCTGCCCAGTTACTCAATTTGTCCAAGTCCTCTTGTAATGAAGACACATCCAGTTCAGACTTTATTACCTTACTTAATTTTGTGTCATCGGCAAACACTGATACATGGCTTCCTATGCCCTCTGGGAGGTCATTAATAAACAAATTAAAAAGAAGAGGACCCAGGACAGATCCCTGAGGCACTCCACTTATCACGTTTATCCAACTGGAGAACTTGCCATTTACTACCACTCTTTGCATTCTATCTTTCAGCCAATTTCCAATCCACACACAAACATTTTCCCCTAGTCCTATTTCATTCAATTTGTACAGTAACCTCTTGTGTGGAACTGTATCAAATGCCTTGGCAAAGTCTAAATAGATCACGTCAACCGCCGCTCCCTCATCTATATTATTACTTACTTTTTCATAAAATGCGATCAAGTTCGTTTGACAAGACCTATCTTTCACAAAGCCATGTTGGCTATTGCTAATGATATTCCTGTTCCAGCAGAATTCTTGAATATATTCCCTTAGCAACCTTTCAAACAGCTTCCCTACCACAGATGTCAAGCTTACGGGTCTGTAATTTCCTGGCTGGGACTTTGATCCCTTTTTAAATATGGGCACCACATCTATATTTCGTCGAGAAGTCCACTTTAAAAATAAAAAGAGGTTTACACTTTGAATAAAATGTCCCCCCTCGTTGATTTTCATCATGGAAGAAAGCTTCTGCACTTTATTTATTGAAATCTGAATGAAAATCCGCCCCTTACAGGGCTGAACCAATTGTTGTTGCATTTACTCAGCATTTTAGGAGTCTTAGGGAGTTCTATGATGCCCTTAGAATGAGTCAATACTCACATTAGTATTGTCCTGCAGGCTGCAGAGTGATTTCCAATACTAATCAAGTATGTCGCTATCCCTATGTCTGAAGATTACTGCTGTTTTACATCACTCAATGGAGTGAACAAAATGTGTTCCCTCTATGCTAACAGCATGGGGATTCCCACACCCTGGGTGTGCATCTGATTTTATTAAAGGAGTAGTAACCCTTCTAATAATAACCCCCCCACACACTCACACACACACACCCCTTACCTCCCATATACACACACCCCTTACTTTACCATAGGCATGAAATCCTAATGTCCCCTATTAACTTTTTTCTTGTGTTTTTTTGGTCATATGTTGCTCACTGCACATGGTAATCTCAACCCTCCGAACTATATTACACCTGTAGGCTCAAACATGTTTCCTGGTTCCATTAAAAAAATAAATAAATAATGGCATCATGTTGTCCTCCATGGACATCACATCCGGGACTGATTGAGGATTTTATCTCTTAAACAATGGCACAAGGACAATATTCAGAGAGGCAGTTAGATTTTACATCCACACTAAGGCAAATAGGAATTATTAGAAGGGTTTTTTTTTTTCATTTCTCCCTTATACCCCTCTGGCACACAAAGGGCTAATACTCCCTGAGTATGTGTCTATCCCAAACCATCATAGTTACATAGTTACATAGTAATTTAGGTTGAAAAAAGACTTGCGTCCATCCAGTTCAACCCTTTTCCTATTCCTGTTTACCATCGCTGACCCAAAAGAAGGCATCTGACTCCAAATGGCAATCAGATTTCTCCCTGGATCAACAAGCCCTAACTAAATATTAATCCCAATACTAACGTGCATAGCCCTCTATATTATGCTCTTTTAAATAAGTATCCAGGCCCCTTTTAAAGGCATCTAATGTATTTGATAGCACCACCTCCTCCGGAAGTGCATTCCATACCTTTATTGTCCTTGCTGTAAAGAAACCCTTCCGCTGTTGTAGACTAAATCTCCTTTCCTCAAGTCTAAGCGGGTGGCCCCTTGTCCTGTGTACTGTTCTGTTAATGAACAGGTCTTTTGAAAGCCCTTTATATGGGCCTTGAACATATTTATATAGTGTTATCATATCCCCTCTAAGACGCCGTTTCTCTAGTGTGTACAAGTTTAACTTTTCTAGCCTCTCTTCATAACTAAAACTTTCCATTCCCCTTACTAGTTTTGTACCCCTCCTCTGCACTCTCTCTAGTTCCATAATGTCCTTCTTTAGAAAGGGCGCCCAGAATTGAACAGCATATTCTAGGTGGGGTCTTACCATGGACCTGTAAAGAGGCATAATTATATCTTCCTCCCTTGAGTCAATACCCCTTTTAATACATGCCAATATCTTATTGGCCTTTGCAGCTGCCAGCTGGCACTGCATGCTACTGCAAAGTCTATTGTCTACCATTACTCCTAAATCCTTTTCATTAGTAGATTTCCCCAGAGAAACACCATTTAAACTATATGTTGCATTTTTATTATTATACCCAAAATGCATAACTTTACACTTGTCTATATTGAATCTCATTTGCCATTTGCCTGCCCAGTTACTCAATTTGTCCAAGTCCTCTTGTAATGAAGACACATCCAGTTCAGACTTTATTACCTTACTTAATTTTGTGTCATCGGCAAACACTGATACATGGCTTCCTATGCCCTCTGGGAGGTCATTAATAAACAAATTAAAAAGAAGAGGACCCAGGACAGATCCCTGAGGCACTCCACTTATCACGTTTATCCAACTGGAGAACTTGCCATTTACTACCACTCTTTGCATTCTATCTTTCAGCCAATTTCCAATCCACACACAAACATTTTCCCCTAGTCCTATTTCATTCAATTTGTACAGTAACCTCTTGTGTGGAACTGTATCAAATGCCTTGGCAAAGTCTAAATAGATCACGTCAACCGCCGCTCCCTCATCTATATTATTACTTACTTTTTCATAAAATGCGATCAAGTTCGTTTGACAAGACCTATCTTTCACAAAGCCATGTTGGCTATTGCTAATGATATTCCTGTTCCAGCAGAATTCTTGAATATATTCCCTTAGCAACCTTTCAAACAGCTTCCCTACCACAGATGTCAAGCTTACGGGTCTGTAATTTCCTGGCTGGGACTTTGATCCCTTTTTAAATATGGGCACCACATCTGCTTTACGCCAATCCATGGGCACCATACCAGAAATAAAAGAATCCCTGAAAATCAGATATATCGGTCTGGCCAGGGTCTGGCTTAGCTCTTTAAGTACCCGTGGGTGTATACCATCTGGCCCCGGAGCTTTGTCTACCTTGACACCATTCAATTGTTTTAACACTTTTTCTTGTGTTAGCCAGTCCCATGCTTGCTGTGACTGTTCTGTAAAAGTAGTTTGCAGATTCTTGTCCAATGGGTGTTCCTTGGTAAAAACAGAAGAAAAGAAATTATTTAAAATATCTGCCTTCTCTCTGTCACCTTTGACCATCTCACCCGTTTCAGATAACAAGGACCCAACATTATCAGACTTTAATTTTTTGCCATTAATGTATTTAAAGAATTTTTTTGGATTGCTTTTGCTCTCCTTAGCAATATTTTTTTCATTCTCCAGTCTAGCTAATTTAATAGCCTTTTTACAGGTTTTGTTGACATTTTTGTATTCTGCAAATGCCTCTGCTGATCCCTCAGCTTTGTAATGTTTAAATGCCGCTTTCTTGTTATTTATTTCATGAATTACTTTACTGGTTAGCCACATTGGTTTCAATTTGCTTCTTTTGTATTTGTTTCCAACAGGGATAAATTTATATGTGTATTTTTGCAATGTTATTTTGAAGGCATTCCACTTACCTTCTGTGTTTTTTCCTGAAAATATTTTATCCCAGTCAACGAGACCAAGGGATGAATTAAACCTGCTAAAGTTGGCCTTTTTAAAATTCAGTGTTTTGGTGGAACTCATATCAACTTGTTTTTTTGAATTAATCTCAAACGATACCATGTTATGGTCACTATTCCCCAAGTGCTCCATTACTTGGATGTTAGAGATAAGTTCTTCATGGTCAGTTATTACCAAATCCAGACATGCATTCCCTCTGGTTGAGGTCTGCACTAGTTGTGACAAAAAATTGTCATTCAACAAGTTCAGAAACTTGCTGCTTTTAGCAGAGTTAGCTGTTCCATTTTTCCAGTCTATTTCTGGATAATTAAAATCCCCCATAATTATAGTTCTCTCTATTTGCATTAATAGCTGTGTTTCTTCAAGGTCACCAATGTTTGGTGGTTTATAACAAATACCCACTAATATTTTCTGGGCAGTTTTACCCACAGTGACTATTTCAACCCACAGGGATTCCACATGTTCACTACTGTCATCACATATATCTTCCCGCAATTGAGGCAATAATGCTGGTTTGATATACAGACAGACCCCACCACCTCTTTTGCTTGACCTATCTTTTCTAAATAACATGTAGCCCTCTAAATTGATTGACCAATCATGTGTGTCATCCCACCATGTTTCTGTTATGCCTATCAAGTCATAGTTTTCAATTTCAGCTACCAGCTCCAGTTCCCCTATTTTACCAGTTAAACTTCTGGCATTTGCAAGCATACAATTTATGCCACTGCTGTGTTCCATTTGTGATTTAGTTTTGATGTGGTTTATATGCTTCTTCCTATCATCTGTACTAACCCCGCCCCCAGATCCTCCCACCTGGTTATTAACTACATTGCCTTCCCTTTCTATACTATCTATCCCAGTATTTATTGGCCCCTCACCCCCCTTCCTAGTTTAAAATCTCCTCCAACCGTCTAGTAATCCTCTCCCCAAGCACTTGAGACCCTCTTGCATTCAGGTGCAATCCATCCCTGCTATAGAGATTGTACCCCAAAGCAAAATCAGCCCAGTGCTCTAAAAACCCAAAGCCCTCCTTCTTACACCAAGACTTCAGCCATGCATTGAGCTCCCTAATCTCTCTCTGGCATAGCGCATGGCACGGGTAGTATCTCTGAGAATACTACCTTGGAGGTCCTGTTCCTAATCTTACTGCCTAAATCCCTAAAATTACCTTTTAGGACTCTCCACCTTCCTCTAACTTTGTCATTGGTACCAATATGCACCAAGACAGCTGGATCCTCTCCAGCCCCTCCCAATAATCTGTCCACCCTGTCTGCAACATGCCGAACCCGGGCACCCGGGAGACAGCAAACCATTCGGTCGCTGCGATCAGAGCCACAGATTACGCTATCTGTTCTCCTAATAATGGAGTCCCCTACCACCACAACCTGCCTAGGCTTCACTTTCCTCTGGTATCCCCTCTGTGCTAGAGAAGCTGTTCTCCCGGCTGTTAGGGAGAACAGTCTTCTCCAGCAATTCCACTTCTGGGTTTGCCTCCCCAACATCTTCACTTAAATGAGCAAATTTGTTTGGATGGAAAAACTCAGGACTGGCTGCCCTCTTCCTCTTCCCTCCCCCACTGCAACCACTTCTAACTGTCACCCAGCTATGTGCCTGGTTCCCTTCTAGCTGATCTCCTCCCTCTTTGCTAGGTGACCCAGCTAGACTCTGCTCTGTTAGCAAGAGACTCCTCTCAAGGTTGTCAATGTCTCTCAATGTTGCAATATGACTCTCTAGAGCTCCAATCTGAGCTTCTAGAAGGGCCACTTGCTCACATTTGCTACAGCGGTATGGACCCTGGAACTGCTGTTCCAAGCATGCATACATATGGCATGATGTGCACTGAGTGAGATCTCCAATCTTGCTCATCATGTTTGGTGCAAATGTGAGTTCCTAAAATGTAAGCAATTAATTTACCTGTGTTGCACAACCTCCTGCGTTGCACTAACTGCTGTGTTTCACAAACTGTACACTTATTACAGAGCACTTAGGAAAGAGCACACTGCAATTTGTGAGCAAGCTCTGTGAGTCCTGTACCTAGATTTATACAGGCCTACACAGGGGATTGATCACAAACCCCTCCCTTAATTAATTAATTACACACACTCCCAGAGAAAAACACAACCTTTTAAACTTTAACCCTTTAACCTTCTTACTGCAGGTTAGAATGTAAACACAAAAACACTTTTTCCAATGCTGGGATGTCCACTGTTCAATTCAATTTATCCAGAGCACAATTCGTGTGTAATGCCGTGACATGAGCAGTAGACACAGCTGCGCGTGTTGCAATCATGCGCAGTAGAGACTGCCTGCGCTGCGGCTGATACAGAGCTGGGTGCTCCGAAGGAGCATCCAGCTCTGTATCAGCCGTGGCGCAAGCAGTCTCTACTGTGCGTGACTGCCCCGCGACCAGGTGGCAGTGTCACTGTGGCCCGTGTAATGGGCTGTTCAACTAGTTAGGTAATAAATATCCTGGTCTTTGAGCAATATGTCATTAGTGCAGTCTGCATTCAAACTGCCCCACTACTAGAAGGAAGAATTGAGTCATTACTGGAGCTTTAATCCCTACAGCTAGTACCTTGAAAACCAACCCACTGTTTTAGACCTTCAGGGTTATATGCTAAAATTAAAACATGTTGTAACTTTAGATTAAACAAACTGCACCACATGGGCTTTTAACCCCTTGAATTCTAAAAAAGTCTCCAAAGTATTTCTTCGGAAAGCACAGTTTAAATAGTAATTGTGGGGAATTGTTATTTGTTACCTATGATGCAGTTGGTTTGCTGCAGAATTTGCTCTAGTTCTCTTTGTGCTTATAGTCCTTTGAGTTTTCATGTAGATGCTGCCAAGCAAGGTCCTTGATTTAGCTCCAGCATCATCAGTGCCTTTGTCCTCTTATTGATGCAGCCTGTTTGACCTTGACTGACCTCTGCAGTCTTTACCTCTATCCATCCTTGCCAGCAGTTTATCTAGAACAGAGGTAGTCACTCTTTAGACCTCCAGCTGTTTGTGCAGTTGACTAGTTGGGTATTATAGGAGATGTAGTATCCAACACCTAAAGGTCCAAATATTTACTACCCTATTCCAGAACAACTGACTATTTCTTGATAGACCTTACCAACAATTTAAGTAGACAAGAGGTTTGTAAATTAAGGCCTGCAGGTTGATTTTTCCCTGGCGCTTAGGTCTGACTGATACACATACAGCAGCACTGCTAAATAGAAAAATATTGCTTCTGACTTTCTCCATAAAGAAAGAATACATTTACACTAAACACAACACTGACACAATGTTTCACTCTTCCTATGTAACAACAAAAGTATCAGTTCACAGAGTGTGTGATGAGACAGCCTCACTGAACTCAATCATTTTCATTCACAACTCACCTCTCTCACTCTCTCACTTTCACACACTCCTGTACACACACACACACACACACACACACACACACACACACACACACACACACACACACATCTCACTCTCTAATACCAGTCAGAAAGGGTATATTACTGAATGGCAAGGGTATTACATAGTATGTGTGGATGTAATTGTGTAATTTATGTTTATACACATATAATCCGCTGTGGGTTATTTGGAGATAAAAAAACAAATAATGGCCCTCTTAAAAATGTTTAAACAGATGTGGCCACCATGTCAAAATATTTCCCCACTCCTGACTTAGACCCACTGCCTATTTACTGGCCAGCATTACTAGCAATCTACCTTAACCCACTGCCTGTTTATTCAACATACATGTCAACTGTCTGTCTTGCCCAACTGTGTATTGACTATAACTGCATGCTACCTGTCTAGACCTACCTGCATGCTACCTGTCTAGACCTACTACTTGCTCTAGTTTATGCTTCTGTCTAGTTTCCCTGTGCTCTATTGTTCCAATGTAGTAAACTCCATCTGCTTCTTAGTACTAACATTGGATCTATATCATGTGGTTGTTTTAGTAATAACTGCTACAGCTCACTGCAGCAATACCTCTACAGATTGAAAGACCTGGGGGAGGAGATGCACTAAGATGTGATACAGTACAGATGACTTCTCCAGTCTGATTAACTTTCCAATTCCTATGTTATTCTATGGGACCAATGCACTGATATATGTTAGTGCATAGGACCCAGCGAACATTAACATAAGACTTGTAGGTATTATAACAACAGAGAAGTAATCTTCAGTTTATCACCTCTTTTATCACACCTTAGTACATAACCCCACCATCACCCTCAGAGACACCATCCTATATTATAATTCGCTAAAAAGTTTGTCACAACGCAGTCATGCGCAGTAGAGACTGCTGCACATGCTTCAGTCATGTGTCGTAGAGACTGCCCATGGCGTGGCTGATACAGAGCGGGGCGCTCCGAAGTCAGACCGGAGTCCTCTCTGTGCACCTTCAGGTGCGCAGAGAGGACTCTGGTCTGAATTCGGAGCACCCCGCTCTGTAACAGCTGAGGCGCAGGCAGTCTATACTGCGCATGACTGCACCACGACCGGCTGGCACTATGTACACGGGCTCTTCAACTAGTTACAGACAAGAAAACTGTCCAATTCATTCAACTCATTGAAACTGTATTTTGCAGGAATGTGTAGAGCAGACCTCCATTAGTTTTAGTCATTTGTCTCTTGCTCAAAACCTTACATTAGCCATTGAGTAAGTACTGGACTTCTCAAGAAGAGGTTAATGGTTAAACACATTTTGATAATAAAACAATATTTTCTAGTAAAATATACTGACCCCCCAACACAAGGCTCTGTTTTAGTGACTGGCTCACGTTGTCAGTTGCTTGGACAGTGCATGCCTGATTGAAAGATTAAAACAATACAAACACTTCCTACTAATAAGCCCTGCCTTACCTAAATCTGGAATGGAAAGCCTAATGGCCTCTATTAATTAACCCTTTGAGTTCCAGCGGGGTGCGCAATGCACAAAGGTTTGTGGCTTGGCTCCCCAAAATTAACCTTTAATTGTTACTAGATATCCTGTTCACAGAAGCAGTCTACAAAACTCCAGGACCCCAAAAAACTCCAACAAAAGACACGCCTACCTCCACAGACATAAGATCCAATACTAATTAAATATTCATTTAGATGACCCATTTGCTGTACCCTGCAGGCCAGACACATTTTCAGCATTTTTGCTATCCTTCTGTTTACGCTTGATTTCCTCTTGGGATTTTTAGTTAAATATGGAAAACTATATATTGTTTTTTTCAGAACGAATTGAGCTTTCTCATGGTACCTTACATGAACAGAATTTTGCATCGTGCAAAAATCTATGATGTCATAATGACAAAAAAAAGTGAAAATTTACTAATTTTGCTAAAATCACATACTATGTATCAAAAACATTTACCTTGATTGAAAAAGTTTCAATTATCTGAAAAAGCCCTGAGTCCCCCGAGTAAAAAAATACCAAATTTGTATAGTTTTAACTACGTCCATGGCTAGCGTAGAGCCCTAATCACCAGCAGCGCAAAATTACATTTTCAACTTTATAAACTAAAATGCGCATTCTAGGGTTTTTGTGGTAAAACTACCCTAAAACAGTGGAATAACTATATAAAACTATATATTTCTGAAAAGTAGACAACCTGCCGCATCTAATGAGGGGTAACTTACCTTCTTGCCCCAAGCCTGTTGTGCACAAATGCTTCAAGAAGGTGGCACTATAGGAAAAAATGGCATTTTCTTACGTTTCTGCCCCTTCATCTGTATGGAAATCTGTGAAAACCATGGAATTTCCAACTGTATTCATTAGCTAGTGCTCTTAGGAGAAAAATGACACCTCATTGGTATGAGTTCCCCTACCTTAATGGGCGCTACAAGTACCAAACTACACCTATTGCAACCACTCATTTTTCTAACATTTTCTCAAACATTACTTGTCTGTACAAAAATGGTTATAACAACTAGAGAAGTGAAGAAAGGTTACACAAACCATACCATTTTGGAAAGAAGACAACCTGCCGCATCTAATGAGGGGTGAATTGCCTTCTTACCCCAAGCCTGTTGTGCCCAAATGCTTCCAGAAGGTGGCACTATAGGAAAAAAATGGCATTTGCTTACATTTCTGCCCCTTCAAATGTACTGAAATCTGTAAAAACCATGGAATTTCCAGCAGTATCCATTAGCTAGTGCTCTTAGGAAAAAAATGACACCCCATTGGCATGAGTTGACCTACCTCAGGGGGCGCTAGAAGTGCAAAACGACATCTACTACAAATTCTAATTTTTCTAACATTTTCTCAAACATTACTTGTCTATACAAAAATGGTTATAACAACTACAGAAGTGAAGAAAGGGTACACAAACCATACCATTTTGGAAAGAAGACAACCTACTGCATCTAATGAGGGGTGACTTGCCTTCTTACCCCAAGTCTGGTGTGCACAAATGCCTCCAGAAGGTGGCGCTAATGAAAAAAAAGGCATTTTCTTACATTTCTGCCCCTTCAAATGTACTGAAATCTGTAAAAACCATGGAATTTCCAGCAGTATCCATTAGCTAGTGCTCTTAGGAGAAAAATGACACCCCACTGGCATGAGTTGACCTAGCTCAGGGGGCGCTATAAGTGCAAAACGACACCTACTACAACTTCTAATTTTTCTAACATTTTCTCAAACATTACTTGTCTATACAAAAATGGTTATAACAACTACAGAAGTGAAGAAAGGATACACAAACCATACCATTTTGGAAAGAAGACAACCTACCGCATCTAATTAGGGGTGACTTGCCTTCTTACCCCAAGTCTGGTGTGCACAAATGCCTCCAGAAGGGGGCACTAATGAAAAAAAAAGGCATTTTCTTACATTTTTGCCCCTTCAAATGTACTGAAATCTGTGAAAACCATTGATTTTTCAAATGTATTCTTTAGCTATGGCTCTTAGGAGAAAAGTGACACCTCATTCGTATGAGTTCACATACCTTAGGGGGAGCTACAAGTACAAAACTACACCAACCTCTAATTTTTCTAACATTTTCTCAAACATTACTTCTCTATACAAAAATGGTTATAAGAACTAGAGAAGTGAAGAAAGGGTACACAAACGATACCATTTTGGAAAGAAGACAACCTGCCGCATCTAGTGAGGGGTGACTTGCCTTCTTACCCCAAGCCTGGAGTGCACAAATGCCTCCAGAAGGTGGTGCTAATGAAAAAAAAGGCATTTTCTTACATTTCTGCCCCTTCAAATGTATTGAAATCTGTAAAAACCATGGAATTTCCAACTGTATCCATTAGCTATTGCTCTTAGGAGAAAAATGACACCCCATTGGTATGAACTGACCTACCTTAGGGGGCTATGTCACCGATGACATTAGGAGGCTTCCCCCGGTCCCGCCCACTCCTACCCGGAAGTTCGGGTAGGAGAGGAGGGATAGGAGAAGCTGCGCTTCTCCTTAGTAAATATTGATCTCCCAGCGCGATCGGCTGGGAGATCAATACCTGGGGGGACATGAGGAGTAATCCTCATGTCCCCCCACGAGTGCCAGGCAATTTTTTTTTTTTAAATGCGGCCACTGCATGCCGGTTATACCGGCCTATGCAGTGACCGCATTTAAGCTGTACAACGTACGAGCTTGGCACAGCAGGTACAGCTGTCCTCACTCGTACGTTGTACCCACTTGGCACTCTAGGGGTTAATTTATTAGTTCTGTGTGTCTTAAACACACTGGATCTTTATCATCAAGCTAAAGAGGAATAATTCTGGAGGAAACCATATAAACAATGGGGGAAATTAAAGTTCTCATTGCTTTAAACTCGGCTTTTGACCCCTTCTAGAGAGATAGTCAATGCATTATTTCTCAATGCTTTGGAGTCCTTTCTAGCATTCAAGGGGTTAAAAGCCCACTTAAATCAATGTGCAGTTGGTTTGCTCCAGAATTGCACCTAATGAGAAGGAACTGCAAAAGGATTAGCTCCTGTCTCTTTTTTATTCTGTATCATG
Source organism: Rhinophrynus dorsalis (assembly GCA_037306005.1). Lineage (NCBI taxonomy): Eukaryota > Metazoa > Chordata > Amphibia > Anura > Rhinophrynidae > Rhinophrynus > Rhinophrynus dorsalis. The sequence goes on from CM074724.1 coordinate 77,650,609, forward strand.
GGATCTTTTGTCCTGTGATCATACTGGCCATAGCAGCCAACTGTCCCGATTTATGCGGACATCCCCGATTTTAGGGTCTAAACCAGCTGTCTCGCCCGCATTACATTATGCCCTGATTTGCTGGTCTGTACCCCGATTTTATTAATTTTGCCCATATGCTCCAGCAGCCTACAGATACACTCTCATTATGTTTAGTGGTGATACGCCTAACTGACTGCGCATGCTTGTCACAGTTCAATATATGCGCACGCAGGCACCTTTGGCCGTGGGAGCGAGAAGAAATTAGTCAAATTGTGTCTGAGCATCACTGCATCCGACGCACCACCAGCAAGTTGTGTGCCAGCCTCAAACAGACTACTGTCGCGTCCTGATAGTCTTCGACACAGGTACATTATGACTTTCTCTCAGGTGTTGAAGTTGTGTTGTCTCAGTCTCTGAAGTGGACTAGTACTCAGCGGCAACGCCTGATTGTGCATGCATGGGGAGGGGGAAATCCTGCTCACTTAAAGGGACAGTAATGTTTCATAATAAAAGCAGCTCTAATTAATCATCATAGTATTTGGACTTTGGAGAGTGTTATTTAAATTCTGTCAGTGTTGTAGTTCAAGAGTAATTAAATGACAAATTTCCCCCTCTCGCCCCTTTTACTGATGTAACACTGCTCAGCCAGAGCAGAAGGGAGGTGCCCAGGTAGATTGCAGAGAGGGACAATCTTCAATTAAGATAAGGGAAAAACCTGAAAAACTTGTCAAGGGGGGCAGGGTCTTCATTGTTCTCATAGGAAGAAGATTGTCCCCTTCTGTTATCTGTCTGTTCTTACAACCAGATTCCACATCTGAGAAGAGATGGCTGACACTAGGTAAAAGGGGCGGGAGGGGGAAACTTTGCTTGTGAATATCTTTCAAACCATAAAGGTTTGAGAGATAAGACTTATATCATTCTTCATGATTTTTAATGCCTACAAAATAAAATAAAGATGAAACGAAGTATTACTATCTCTTTAAGACAGGCTAAATGCCCAGCTATTATTGGCCGCACATGCAGGGGCACACCATAAATGCGCATGTACATACCACACATCATCAAGTCTAGCAAAATTGTTCCCTCAGTAGCAGGACCACAATTGTTGCAGAACTTATCAGCTGGAGCGGGAACACAAAGCACCATACCATACCATAGTGAAGAGCATTCCAGTTCATCCAGATCTCAAAGGTACTGAGATTTACTATAGTCTATTAATATCATTGACTTGGGCAAGTCAGAGAAAGGACATTAGAGAGAGCGTTGGAAGAGGGGGGATGGGATAACATCCATGGTTGGATTGGGATCCTTCTTTCTGCCCCACCTAAATAAAATGTACAGCTTACGTATTAATAACCCTTTGAGTGCCTCTGGCACTCAAAGTGGTGTGTGTGTATATATAAGTGTAGCACATTGCTCCACATCTGGTTAAACTTCAATGTGTATAAATTAGTCTGTGTAAATAAAATAATTTGCTCCTGCTCAAAATCATGTATCCAGTTACACAAATACATGTCATTAGTTTATAAAATAAACCAAAACTTATGGGTAATGCCACACCCACCAGCCACTCCCCCAGCAACACCCCTAAAACACAAGTGTCCCTTTTTGGCCATTTGAAATGTTGGAATTTATTCCTTTCTGCAAAAAGGGATTACTCAGTTTTCCAGCTTAAAATTTTGAATTTATATCATCCTAAAAGAATGTTATTATGCTTGGCTCATACCTCCCAAGTGTCCCTCTTTAGGAAGAGCAGTCCATCTTTGAGACCCAAATCGCTCTCTCTCTCTTTCTCTCTTTCTCTCTCTGTCTCCCACCCTGGTGTCCCTCATTTTAGGAGACCAAACTGTGTGATGTGTATATGTGTATCACAGTGCTCCACAGCAATAAAATTGACAATGTTTATTTAAATTTCAGTATAGGTGTTTATAAATTAGTCTGTGCAAATACAATACTTTTGGTCTTATACATGAAATACCCTAAAAATTCTCGGGTTTGCCCCACCCACCATTCACACCCCGAGAAATAGGCCCTAAAACAAAATTGTTCCTCTTTGGTCATTTAAAATGTTGAGAGGTATGTACTGGATAAAACAGATATTCGCTATGCACAATCTGCAGGAACCTGCACAACCCTGCAATATGTGTTTTTCATAATGTCATGTGTTATAGCAGAGATCTGAGGCACATGAACTGGAGTAATTCTGGAGCAAACTAACTGAACTGTAGGGGACAAATGAAAATTGCCACTGATTATGTTGAGAGCCCGGCGCCCTGAAGAAAAGATGTTTAACCCCTTAAGGACCGGCCGTGCACTCATAGTGCGGTCACTTAAGGACCAGAAACCATTTTTTTTTCACTATTCGATTCTGGACTCCCCGAACAGCATGCAGCCGCGCGAGGAGCCCGGAATTCCATAACGGTCCAGGACCGTCATCGGTCCTTAACTGAAAACAAGCCATGATGGTCCTGGACCGTCATGGGTCCTTAAGGGGTTAAGCCTAGAAATGTGTTGACGTTAAGACCCATGTTTTTATATACACTTGTGTGCATAACACTTATATGTTGTACTAAATCTCTTTTATATTATCATTACTGGCAATTTTTCTGATTTCATCACTTGGATGAGATCTGAAGAGAAACACCCACTTTCCCCTGAAGCTTATAAACTAGTTAGTAATTGGAGACTGACTGACTGATGATAAGTGTGAGTTCTCTATATAACATACATATATTTGATTTTATACATACCTGGGAACTCTCAGGGTTTGACCCTGGGACTCAGGATTTTGACCCAGATATCTGGGTCTCAGGTTGAAGGGTCACATTATCAGGGTGAGAGAGTTCAGAGTTATCTACTATATGATCTGCACCAATTATCTGCTCATTTGGGGCTTGAGTCAATTTTTGCTGGTAAAAGCCACAGTAGGGCAAAAATGAGTTTCGGTTGGTATACACACAGTTGTATCGTCAGAACTCAAATATCCTACCAACATGAACTACTACAAGTGCTGGCCACCAGAACACGACTTGCGGCCCAACATGTGACATAGCTGTTTGTTCCCATAATGCACGCTAAATAGAGTGAAACATGAGAACATCAAAGGAAACTAGCTAACGCTCGTGTCTGACACAGTGTCAATCATCGGGCGTGAGCTAAAAACACAGTCACTCTCCCCCTCATCCCTCAAACACTAACCCTCCCCTTGGCCCTACACTACACCTAACATCAACAATAATGTTTACAAATACCAGCCCTAACACTATCCCATCACCTATACCCCATGTTTGGAACACTTTCCTGTAAGTCTGAGGTCCAGCAGGGTCTTCAGCACCCTGATGTTCCTCTTTAATTCCTCTTCTGTAAGTCTTCTTTTTCTGTCTTCATCTGTAAATTTTGTTGTGCCCCTATAAAAGAAGAATGAGCATTACTTTCAATGCCCCCAAGTCCTGCTGGAACGCGCCCTGTAGTAACCACACCTCCCAGCCAATCAGCTTCTAGCTGGAGGGGGTCACTAATACACCTTAGTGTCTAATTTAGTGACATCTCAGGACTGTAGGATGTTAAAGGTTCCTTGAGGACTGACTGATTAATCTCTGGGTTAGGACAAACATTGACATAGCACTTAGAATCTTCTTTCGTCAGAATGTTAAAGTTTAAAGGAGCAGTAAACTTTTTTTTTCTCAGTTCTCAAAACCTATATGCTATAGGGCTTTTCCTGCTGAGTAAAACAAGGAACTCCCACCGATGTCAGTTGTTTTAGTCAAACGTTATAACAGGTCAAAGAACCAGGAAGTGAATTTACTGCATTTACTTCCTGATTGTTCTGACAGGAAGTGATTTGACAGCTTCTATCACATTCTATGGAGAACTGTAAGTCACTGACTTTCCTCTCCATTAGAATGTAACAGAAAAACTAATTGGAATTTGACCACTAGAGGGCACTGCTAATGTAAAAAAGAATAAGTTCAAACAGTAATAGCTCTGAAAATATGCATCTATCAGCAGTGGGAGTACACTTATTTTACGCAACAGGAAACACTCTACAATATATATTTTTTCATTAAAAAAGTTTACTGCTCCTTTAATATTTCAAAGATATCAGGGTGAGCTCACTTCAGAAGTTCCCAGGTATGATTGTATGTTTGTCTATGGTAGAGCACCCCACCCTGTTCTGCTGTTTTGGGCTGCTCTTGGCTTCTCTTTGTTCTCCTCTGTGAGGTGAACATCATCTATTCATGAAGCAGCTGAGATCACTGTAGTATATAAGTGAAAGCAGGTTAATTTCTTCCACATGCTGTCTCTGATACTGTTAAGAACAAACAGTGGCTATGAGATCATGAGAGCAGACCCGATCAGCTCCTACTTATGTATGAATGATGAATGTTATTACCCTATGAGGCGCCCTCTCTCTTGTTTTGTATCATTGATTTAAATGTGACTATAAAACCACTGAATGCTAGCGATGGCTCCTATGTATTGTGAAGTAATGTGCAATATCTGGCTTTCAGAAGTTTAACTCTATGAGTGCAAGACACATTGCAACACTTGGATCGATACCTCCCTGGCACTGTAAGAGTGTTAGCTTGCTGAAGCCTATCTCTGGGTGGGAGGAGCCACCCAGAGGTTAGCAGGAAGCTATATGATCTGAAGTAGGCAGGTAAGGAACCCAGAATGCAGGGTAACTATAAGAAATAGAAATAGTAGGCCAAGGATGGATCACTTGAGATAGAGCAAGTCCAGTATAACAGGCCAGAGGTCAGGGCAGGCTGAGATAATGCAAGTCCAGTGTAACAAGCCAGAGGTCAGGGCAGGCTGAGATGGAGCAAGTCCAGTGTAACAAGCCAGAGGTCAGGGCAGGCTGAGATAATGCAAGTCCAGTGTAACAAGCCAGAGGTCAGGGCAGGCTGAGATGGAGCAAGTCCAGTGTAACAAGCCAGAGGTCAGGGCAGGCTGAGATGGAGCAAGTCCAGTGTAACAAGCCAGAGGTCAGGGCAGGCTGAGGTAGAGCAAGTCCAGTATAACAAGCCAAAAGTCAGTACCTGAAGGAAAATGAGTTCCAGAGAAGAGATCAGTGAGAAGGCCACTGGAGGATACTGGCTGATCTGAGAAGGACAGGATAGGCTGAAAGGCCCTGGTTAGGGCTGAAGGCAGCAGGCAAACTGGAAGGCCCTAGGTGGGCTGAAGGCTGCAGGCAAGATGAAAGGCCCTGGTTAGGGCTGAAGGATGAAGGCAAGCTGGAAGGCCCTGGATAGGGCTGAAGGCAGCAGGCAAACTGGAAGGCCCTGGGGGGGCTGAAGGCTGCAGGCAAGATGAAAGGCCCTGGTTAGGGCTGAAGGCAGCAGGCAAACTGGAAGGCCCTGGTTAGGGCTGAAGGATGAAAGCAAGCTGGAAGGCCCTGGTTAGGGCTGAAGGATGAAAGCAAGCTGGAAGGCCCTGGATAGGGCTGAAGAATGCAGGAATGCTGTGACAAACCCCCGGGACTCAAGCGACAACTGAGCGCCGAGTCCCGGTTCCCGCCGGCTTAAATGGACGCTGGGCTCCCCGAAAATGACGTAGGTGCGACGACCGACGTTACTTCCTACAACTGCGCATGCGTGGAAATGCGCGCATTCGCCCAGCCGTCCTGAAGCCAGTCAAGCTACTGGCAAGGACAGCGCGGACGCCGTGGACCGTAACAGGCACTCATAGAGTTTAAAGCCCCATTTCACCCTCTGGCAATCAAAGTATTAAATCAGTGACAATTTCACCCATTCTTATTTGTCCCCTATGGTGCAGAATTACTCTATGGGAGAGATGCACTAAGGTGTGATAAAAAAAGATGATGAAGAGGAGATAACTTCACCAGTCAGAACCCTTTTTTGTTATTAGAAATATTAGTGTATGGGCTCCTTAGGATAATATAAGTAAAAGGTGTAGTCTATATTCAGCCTTCATTCTACCATGTCTGAAGAAGAGACCTAAGTTGATTTGAAAGCTTGCATTCTAAATCTACTTGGTTAGCCAACAAAAGGTATCACGTTTACTCTAACAGTCTCCAGCAACAACATAGGAACTGGAGAACTTGGGAGGTTATGCACTAAGGTGTGATAAAGACTTCTCCAGTGATATAACTTCTCCAATTCCTATGTTATTGTATAGAGCCTATATACTAGGATCTCCAAAGCTGGAGAAATCTTAGTGCATTGGCTCCATAGAATAACGTACGACTTGGAGAACAATATAAGTGGAGATGTTATCTCCGCTTTATCACCTCTTTTATCATGCCTTAATGCATCTTCCCCCAGATCCCCATGGAGAAGCCATCTCCCTATTATCACCTCTTTATCATATCTTAGTGCATCTCCCCCCAGTTCTTAGTACATCAGTCCTCCTGGTTACATCATGCATTGCACATCTCAGTTATCTTCACATCATACCCAGTGCCTAGAGGTAACCCTGACTGTTGGCATCAACTGGAGGGATATTTATCAAATAGACACAGTTGCGCTGGTAAATATTTGTGCAGGAAAAATGATACTTTAATGAATCTGTGTTTTTAAAATGGGCCATACACATGAAACCAAAAGTGGAGCAAATCTGGGGTAAACCAAAAACACCATAGGGTACAAATACTATTTTCCCTAAATGTAAACTGGGTTTTTAAGTCTTAAAATGCATTGGAGACCTCTTTAACCCCTTAAGAACCAGCCATGTAGCAGCATGACCGGTATTTAAGGAGCACGGGGCATATTTTGTTTTCTTGAATTGGAATCAGAGGTCCTCGAACAGCGTGCAGCCACGCAGGGACCCCCTGAATTCTATGACACACATATATGTCATGGGTTGAGAAACATATGTTTCTATGTTAACACACATTTTCCCCATGACGTACATAGTCATTAAGGTGTTAAAATTCAAGGTGGTTAAGAGTCCCATTTAGGTCATAGAAACATAGATAACCATTCGCCCCATCTAGTCTACCTACTGGAAAAACCTCAAAACATATTTGGTCGTTGGTCTTGTCTTATGTTCAGGATATCCTTATGCCTATCCCATGCATGCTTAAAGGGACAGTAATGCCCCCCCCCCCAAAAAAAAAAATGTCCAGTGTTAAAATATTAATCAATATGCTTCAAACCCTATCTGTCAAACTGCTATGGTTTGAGAGATATAGGGATTCAAAGTTCCCCCCTCCCTCCCCTTCTCCTGACGTCAGCATCAAGCTGACAGCAGGAGATCCCGGTCCGGGGACCAGCAGGTGGCTCTGCAGCAGAGCCGAAACTGCATTATTGCTAAAGAATTCATTCATTGGAATGGTCTACAAAGTGTGCTTGCAAACCAGGCACACCTTTTAGATCTTTCCAATGAATGAACTAGTGGCCACTACTATCCCTCTTCCATCTCAACTCAGCATTGGCTGGAATATTTTTTCCCTGTTCTATGTGTCCAGTTTTTAGCTTTTTACTTTCAGCAAACTGTATTCCCAAGGAAACAAAGAGATGTGCTATTAGCACAGGCTGGACTGTCTACATGACTCATCCACTGACTGATTCATCTGGAAGCTTGACTAACCTATTTATTGTCTATGGTCTTGATCATCATATAACCCTTTGAGTGCCAGAGGTGTATGCAAGGAGTTGCGTAACCCTCTGACACTCAAAGGGTTAAATAGTTAAACTTGAGTGATATCCTATCTTCCTTTTAACTCCTTGGATGCCAGAAATGTCCCTACCATTTGAGGCAGGGGAAGACATTTGTCTCTTCAGCTGTTAGTAACTACAACTTCTCTCATCCACAACAGCTGGAAAGCCACATGTTGCACACCTAATTTAAAGGGTTGCAATGCTTATAAAGAAATGGATACTGAAGGGCAGATTTAAAGGGATAGTAATACTTAAAATGTTAAAAAATCTGTATTGTAGGGTTTATCCCCCTGAGTAAAACAAGGGTACTCCCACTGCTGAGAGATATTTTATTAACAAATTATAACAGTTCAAACTTGAATTTTTTAGGTGCAATATTACAGTGGCCTGAAAATGTACAGTGGCGCTGTTGCTGCACCATCCTATGGACTTCTCTGTTCCATAGATCATAAATCTCCTTAGGATAGTGTAGCAACAGCGCCACTGTAAATTTTCAGGACACTGTGATATTTCACCTAAAAATTCAAGTTTGAGCTGTTATAATTTTTTAATAAAATATCTTTCAGCAGTGGTACCCTTGTTTTATTTGGGGACATAAACTCTACAAGATATATTTTTTTACATCATAAATATTACTATACCTTTAAGGAATGAACATTTTCATGGGTTTGCACTACCAGGAAGGGCACATCTACAGAACATTCAAACATGGCAGAAATCTATTTAACCCTTTGAGTGCCAGAGAGGTATCCAGTGCATTTCAAATCAATGGATACTTCTATGGCACTCAAAAGGTTTTATCTCCTGGAAGACAAGATGGGTACATAATACAGAAAAATCTGTCCACAATCACATTCCCCTTTACTCACTGATATCATTATTCTATAGCCTGTTCTACAGTACTTTAACTCCCTGAAGACCAGAGGGGTGTGTAACACATTGCTTTGCAATATGCTCCAGACCTCTCTTGTCCTCAAGGTAGGGGTGGCACTACAATATAAGCAGAAAAAGTGACTGCTTAGAGCCTCCACTTGGTCAGAGGGCCACACAGCATTTTTATAGTATACCACAACATGTAAACAAAATCACATGGCAGTGTCTTATTAGAAATACCACAGTGGGAGTAACAGGGGCCCCATGTGAATTTTATTCTTAGGGTCCCCAAAAACCTAGAGTCACCCCTGCCTCAAAGGGTTAACTGTGTTTCTACCAAGAAGGCGAAGACGTGTGTATTCAACCCCTGACTGTACCAAGAGTTAAAAATGTGCATTCTAGGCAGTTATGTAATGCAGCTCCTTTATGGCACCCAGATGGTTAACTTATTAGCTTTGCCAGCTTAGAAAGTTCATACTGACCTTTCCAACCTTCACCTCTTTAGATTGCTCTCACCATCATCAATCAATGTCTCCTTTCCTGAACACCATATGCACTGGCGCCTCCTTCACCGCATTTCTTCCATTTAGTCTTTCATTCTTCCTCCCTCATCTGCACTGGGCCTTATGTATAAAGAGAGCCAGTCCTAGGCAAACCAATTGCACCACAGGGGGCAAATAAAAATCCCCAAAACAATTATTGGCTTAAAGGGGGCTTTTAACCTCTGGAATGCTATAGAGGTATCTAACACATTGCCAGTGAGAATGTCTATTTATCCCTTATGGTACAGCTGGCTTGCCCCAGGACTGTCACCCTTTTCCATTATACAATTTTTTTGTTCTTTGTTTTGATATTTATTTTATCTTATATTTCTCTTTACTCTATTATCCTCCTTTATTCTTCAAAAATCTCCAAAGCCCCCACTATTAGAGAGAGAGAGAGAGAGTCTGTGCAAGTGTAGATGTGAGTGTATGTGTGTGTGTATATGTGAGTGTGTGTATATGTGTATTTGTGTGTATATATGTGAGTGTATGTGTGTGTGTGTATATATGTGTGTTTGTGTATATATATATGTGTGTGTATATATATGTGTTTGTGTATATATATGTGTGTGTGTGAGTGTGTATGTAAGAGTGTGTGTATGTGAATGTATGTGTGTGTATATGTGTGTGTGAGTGTGTGTGTTTGTGTATGTGTGTTTGTGTAGGTGTTGCCACTGCTGCAGCCACATAAAAGGACTGGACACTAGGCCTAGCCCACCTAATGTTGACAGGAGAAACAGGTAAGAAGCAGCAATATGCGGTTTCTTATACGCCCATATGAAAGAACTGATAAGCCTTTTTAGATGATTCAATGAAATCCTTGGGAACAAGAATTATTGTCCGAAAAAAAAAACAGAACCTTGGGTAAGATCATCATCTTCACTAAGCTTATTCGGCCCATCGAAGAGATGAATAGTGTATTCTATTGTCTCAAGTCCTTTTCCATCGAGGTAAATAACATCTTATAGTCCCTATGGACAGTGTTAGATAGGGAGGGGAAGAGCGAGATCCTAAAATATTTTATGCAGGTAGGAGACCATGAAAATGGGTATTTGGCTTGCAAAGAAGCCTTACTTTGATCGCTTACTGTTAAGTTCAAGATTTCAGATTTTTGATGTTGAAATTTTAGGTAATACTAATACTATACTGGTTCACAAGGTCCATTAGTGGTGGAAAGGACAGCTCCGGGTAGGGGATAGAGAAAAGTATGTCATCTGTAAAGCTAGAAATCTTAGTCGAGCCACCACTTATTGGGAACCCCTGAAATAACTTAGCCTAATTAAGTTGTGAAGAGGTTCTAAGGACAAGACAAAAAGAATAGAAGGTAAGGGGCAAGCAACACTGCTGGGTACCATTAGAAATTTTAAAGAATTCAGAAAAAGTATCATTAATCTTCAATTTATCTTCGGGGGAACCAGGGGAAGATTACGAGAAGGGGAAAGAAGGGGATAGGGTCAGGTGGGGTGAAAAAGTGTCAGTAGAACAGTAAGCAATAAACTTTGCCTAGTAGAACAAACACCTCATTCAAGCTCACTCCATGGAAATCTGGATTGAGCCAGAGTGATACCTAACCTCCGCCCCCCAAACCCCTCCCACCTTCCCCCACAAAGACATAATATCAATAACTATATTACCTACTTCATACAATGAAAGATTTGAACATCTCTACATATCCCAACATTAGGTCTGAAACCAGCCAGTCTAGGGCCCCTCATTGGTTTCCTCCAGTTAGACCACGTCACTCCACAACCCCCACCAACCAGGTCCCCTAGAGGAGAAATGGTGACAAACCAGGGCTCCCCGAGATGGCCTGATCCAGTTGACCCCCCTTCTACCCCAAGCCCATCAACAGATACAACAACAATTAACCTGCATCCCAGGAAACCCAAAGGACAGTGGGGAGGCCATATAACCGGGACCCCACCCCCCAGTCAGTATCTCCCTCCAACCGGACATCAGGAGGTCTTAATAAAGCTCCCAGGAAAAGAATAAGATGAAGTAGAAGACAAAAGTCAGAGAAGTATCTATGCGTAAGTGCCTCTGTGCTGTGAGGCACTGATACTACTCAAGTCCACCGAAGCAGCGATGTTGCTGAGACATTGGTGTCAGGCTCTCTCAATTTCTTCTTCATAGGACTTGTCTTCGGATCCACCTTTCCATTCCATTGCTTCTACTGTCATCTACAGTCCTTGGAGATACGTGAGGCATGGCAGGCATCTCGATTCCCAAAGCTTGGCAAAACCCACTGATTTCCTTTTGGGATCGTATGACGGTGGAGGTGCCCTGGCGGGTGGCCGTCAGAGAAAGTGTGAACCCCCACTGATATTTTACTTGCAGAGATCTGAGGTGGATTTTAGGGCTCTGATCGCTGAAGAGTGAATGGGGAAAGATCTTGAAAGACCTGCAAGCGAACACCTGTATATAATATTTATCTCATCTTTCTACTCTCCTGTAGCACTCTTTCTTTGTCCTGGAAGCTCAAAAAGCAACAAATAATGTCCCTTGGGGCATCTCACTGCAATTTCCTAGAGCATAGGTCCCTGTGTACTCTATCCAGTGCAATCGAGATCTCGGCTGATAGGCCCAGGCACGCCACAAAGAATTTATGCAGAGCAGCCCATAGATCTTTCACTGGGACAGATTCTGGGAGGCCCCCACATGCAGATTACAGCAACATCCCCAGTTGTCCAGGTAATCTAGCTTAGTTGTTAGCACTGCAATAGTTTCATCTTTTTGGATGTGCAGCTGTTCAAAAGCATGCTGTTGCTGAGCAAGCTCATCCTTTTCTTGTTCCACCATTTGGATGTGTTGCCTTGCCCAAATTGAGACATACTTCGGTGAGAGTTCATCAGGGACCATACTCTTAATTTCATGTACAAGAGCTTTGAGGTCCTCCTTGGTAGGTAAGCATTCTATTTCCACCTTGGTAAGGTAACGTGCTGGGTATGGAGGAAACCACACTGGCTGCCTCATGTCCCGAGTTGTCGATGAGAGGACCAGGAAGGGTCAATGCCTCCTCTACTATCAGCTGGGCCAGGATGTCCAATTTAGATTCCTCCTGAGGGCTGCATGCAGGGAGGACTGTGGTGCGCAGGGAGATATTCTGTAATACATGCTCGGTACGGGAGTTTAATGGCCTTTTGACATGGAGCAGCAGATTTAAGATGGCATCTTCATCCGGCGTCCTTCTTTTCACGTGATCCACAGTAGCCAGCAGGTGTCACCAGTTGCAATGTTTTTTTGCACATGTCCAATGCATCTCATTCGTAGGCTGAGGTTTTGCTGCATAAGACGTGTAAAGATTGCTGTTTGGGTGTCTAAATTTGCCTAAGGCAACCCTGTAGAATTTTTGTTTTGCTTGAGTGGGAGTGTTAGTGAGACCTGCAGAACAATACACCATTACAATTCTAGATTGAATATTCCCGTCAATGTCAAAGCAAGAAAAGTACATATCTGATTTACATGTCTACGCAATTGGGATTGAGGTTAATGTAACTGAGAATCATACTATTCCTATTAACAAAACACATTTAAGCCAAGATTCTACACATCTGATGTACGCATCTACATAGCTGGAATTAGAATTATGGGTCACCTCATAATTTTAAAGTACTGTATGTATGATTTAGAATTACATGACTGCAATTTAAGGGTACAAGGTGGATTTACATGCATATGATACCACTACCACCACCACGTGGTATATTTGTACACCAGGATTTTCAGACCTGCCCAGTTAGATGAGGTTAATCATTTGGAGATGCATAACCAAAGAAAAACAATTCTGGGGCAAACCAAATACACCAGAGGGGAGAAATAAAAATGTCCTTTGATATATCCCTTTGAGTGCCAGAGCGGTACGGAATGCATTGCAAAGCAATGCATTCCGTACCGCTCTGGCACTCAAAGGGTTAAATGGAGCCTTTAACCCCTCGATTGCTAGAGAGGTTCCCAGTGCATTGCAAATCAATATGTTGCATACCCCTCTGGCACTCAAAGGGTTAAAAATCCAATTTAATTCAATAGTAATTTGGAGCATTGTTATTTATTTCCTACTGTTCAGTCCGCTTTCCCAAATTTTGTTCCTCTTTTCATTAGTGCATATAGCTCATGATCATCTCACACACACACACACACACACACACACACACACACACACACACACACACACACACACACACTCTCTCTCTCTCTCTCTCTCTCTCTCTCTCTCTCTCTCTCTCACTCTCTCTCTCTCTCTGATCGATCAGATAATGTATTTTCTAGTGTCCAAATCTTTGTGTGTGCATGTGTATAACAGAGCCCTTACACTGAGCTCTAGGGCCATAATGATGGAACATGATTCAGGTGAGTCACTGAAGAGAAGGGTGGGGGAGGGAAGAATAAGAGATTTAAGAATCTCATTAAAAATGACATTTCTGGTTTTATAGACTTCACCAGGCTTGTTGATGAGTTTGCAAGATTAAAAAAACATAAAAGTTGTGAACATAAATTATTGCTTCAGTCTTGCAAAGAATCAAACTGTGAAGCTAAACACAACTGTCTCTTATTTGAAAGAGCCAATTCCTAATTCATATTGGTATATGTATAAAATATATAGAGCAAATCTAGGTAAATTAACTGCACCATTGGGATCAAATACAAATGTATGTACATATAACTCTCTGAATGCCGGAAGGGTGTATAACACAATGCAGAGATTTTCCCACTTGAATTCTAGAGACAACTCTACACTCTAGCACATTACTTTGCAATGCGCAGAAATTACTTTGTATCCGAAGAATTCATGGCATTAAAGGGATAGTAATGTTTCATAATAAAAGCAGCTCTAATTAATCGTCATAGTATTTGGACTATGGAGAGTGTTATTTCAGTTCTGTCAGAGTTGTAGTTCAAGAGTAATTGAATGACAAAGTATCCCCCTCCCGCCCCTTTTACTGATGTAACACTGTTCGGCCTGAGCAGAAGGGAGGTGCCCGGGTAGATTGCAGAGAGGGACAATCTTCAATTAAGATAAGGGAAAACCTGAAAAACTTGTCAAGGGGGGCAGGGCTTTCATTGTTCTCATAGGAAGAAGATTGTCCCCTGCTGTTATCTGTCTGGTCTATGGACTGGATTCCACATCTGACAAGAGATGGCTTACACTAGGTAAAAGGGTATGGAGGGGAAACTTTGCTTGTGAATATGTCTCAAACCATAAAGGTTTGAGAGATAAGACTTATATCGTTCTTCATGCTTTTTTAATGCCTACAAAATAAAATAAAGAAAAAACAAAGTGTTACTATCCCTTTAATACTGGGTAGCTGTTTTGCAACAGAACTGCTGGACTTTTTTCTGTATTCATAATCACATATAATTTTAGATATGGAAAGTTACTGTGCTATGATTGAAATGTACTAGAGTAGCAAGGAGAAGGTAGCATTTCGTTTTAGGAATACATTATCACAACATATCTGGAAATATCAGTGGTTCCTTTTCCTCAGACAGCTCCGCACACCTTGCAGTGGGTGAGATTTGATGAACAATTATCACATTTTACTGTCTTCTCCTAGATATGTATACAGCTCCTATCAGCCATTCAGAGGCTCAGAAAACTGCCCCCTTGGCTGGAAGACAACCTATAGCTAGTTGATCTCAGCTACAAACTCCAGGGTTGGGTGCACAGCCTCTATAGACCCACTGTATCAGACTTCCAAACTCAGTACCCCAAGAGGGTCTATGGGAACCTGCATCATGCAAGACAAGAGACTGAAATGCAAGACTTCATTCTTGCAGTTCAGTCTCTTCACAGTGGACCAACAGGGATGCAATGGGGCTCTCTTTTCAGATCCACATTCTGCCTGTACCATTGGCCCAATGGGGTATTTAATACAGCCCTGCCTTCATCTGTAGATATGCCCCCATGGGAACGGATGTTGAGAAAAGATGCTATGCTGGTATTAGTTGTCCTTTAATGATATAGCTTATGAAGTGTTAGAGACTATATGTACAAAAGTGAATACATTCTAGGGCAGATCAACTGAACCATAAGGAACAACTAAAAATTCTCTAGCATCCAAGAGCTCATTTCAAAAGCATATAGCTCAGTTGGTTAATGCACCAGCTGTAGAATTTGTTCAAACCTCATGGGTGCAGGGTCTAGCCCCAGCAAGGTCAACTCAGCCTTTCATTCTTCTGTAGTAGATAAAATGAGTTCCCAGGGCACACTTGAAAATGAGTCTCAATATAGCCTCCCAGGTAAAATATTTTTGTTAAAAAAGAAAGAACAAAAAAAAAAAAAAAAAAAAAAAATATATATATATATATATATATATATATATATATATATATATATATTATACCCACAGATGCTCCAGTGTATGAATGACAGTGGTTTCTGTGTCTATTGACTGACATCACACTCATCTGAAGAGCTTAATATAATTTGTGTTTCTTTCCTTGATTTACTGGATAAAGGTTATTGTAGATAACAAAATGCTAATCAGAGTTTGTAACCTATAATTCTATACAGTCCTGTCATTTTTGCACTTATCTTACTTGTATCTGCTCTTCACTGAACAATGATTTAGCTCAGATGAAATCCTTTTTCAAGATTTCATCTCCATATTTTAATGGGTATTAATCAATCAAAAATGAACTAGTCTTTAACTGTCTTATTGGAGGTATTTGTTGAATTAAAATACTTTTTTAGATTGGAAATTAATGCCTTTTCTAGAGAAAATGGGATGGAATAATTCTAATTACTTTCTACTTTTCAAATTTTACCAAAACAGTCCAAAGCAATGTACATGTCATAATGGTATCCTTTTGCAATGGTGAGTAGTAAATGTCAAGTTTCAAAACGGCCCGATCTGACATTTCATGGATGTCAAAATGGCACATATAAAATTTCACTATTTAGAATGCCATCTAATTAGAATAGCATCTAACATTATCCTGCGGAGCAGTAGTTAGGTTAGGTTAGGGTAGTTAGGTTAGAGCAGGATTAGGGTAGTTAGGTTAGGTTAAGGTAGTTGGGTTAGGGTAGGTTAGGATAGGGTAGTTTGAGGTTACGGTTGGTTTGGGGTTGTTTTGGTCTGGCTTAATATTCCTTAGGGTAGGTTACTGTAGTTAGGTTAGTTCAGGATTAGGTTAGAGTACTTAGGGTAGCAAAGGTAAGACAACATTTTAAAGGTGGCATTTTGATACATCAACATTTTAAACTCGCCATTTTTATGCAACTGACAATTTAAATGCATTATTGTGATACATGCTCACAAATCCTCAACATAGTGAACCAGTTGTAAAAAAATATGATTGCAAATAAGACATTTCTACAAATACAGAGATATCATTGAATACAAAAGACACAAGGCAAGATGGCAGTGCTTGTAAGGCCTTAAACAGGGCTGGATTTACATCTCGGGAGCCTGTAGGCACAGAAATTTGAAGCTCCCCCCCGTGGACCATCTGCACTGGATACCTCCACAATGCTCCTAATCTCCACGTTGCCCCCCATCATCTCCATATTGCCCTCACATTGCCCCCCTTCAGCTCCATATTGCCCTCACAATGCCCCCCATCAGCTCCATATTGCCCCATCAGCTCCACATTGCCCTCACATTGCCCCCCCATCAGCTCCATATTGCCCTCACAATGCCCCCCATCAGCTCCATATTGCCCCATCAGCTGCACATTGCCCTCACAATGCCCCCCATCAGCTCCACATTGCCCTCACATTACCCCCCACCCCATCAGCTCCAACTTGCCCCCACTATCTCCACATTGCCCTCCATCGGCTCTAACTTGCCCCCCATTGGCTCCAACTTGCCCCCCATTGGCTCCACATTGCCCCCCATCAGCTCCATATTGCCCTCACATTGCCCCCCACCCCATCAGCTCCAACTTGACCCCACCATCTCCACATTGCCCTCCATCGGCTCCAACTTGCCCCCCATTGGCTCCAACTTGCCCCTATTGGCTCCACATTGCCCTCTATCGGCTCCAATATGCCCCCCATTAACTCCACATTGTCCTCACATTGCCTCCCCCCGTTGTCCATTTCCTACCTCTGTGGTAGGAGATCTGTATGTGCCTCCTTTGGCACAGTCTTGCACCTGATAGAGCTCCCGCGCGGTCTCCTATATAGGAATGCAGAGCACTGGGAGATGATGTAATCTCCCAGCGCTTTGCATTCCTACAGAGCCGACGAGGGAGCTCCATCATGTACAAGACTGGGGGGGGCGGGCAATGTGAGTGGGTGCCGCCGGCGCATCCAGCAAGGTGGCTAGTTTTTTGTTTTGTTTTTTAAAGAATATTAAAAAATAATAGGATTTTAGTCTTACCTGTTAAATCCTTTTCACTTAGTCCATACAGGTCACTGGTACTCTGGGAGGCGTAAGTCCCCTTTAATAGGCAGGAACAACTATGCAAATGATTTGCAAGGGGCGGAGCCTCCCCTCTTACTTAAGCCACCTTCTGGCCAGAGCCACTTAGATTGATTTGAGACCCTAAAACTGACCTCAGGTAAGCAAAAAGAAAGACTCCTGTGAGCATGCCCGAACGGTCTCCCACTGGATGCCACAGGAGAGCCAAGACTGGTCCCTTGACAGGGTGGGAGACCAGTGACCTGTATGGACTAAGTGAAAAGGATTTAACAGGTAAGACTAAAATCCTATTTTCACTGTCATCCAATACAGGTCACTGGTACTCTGGGATGTACAAACATTGAGCTGATCCAGAGGCGGGAAGTAAGGCAAGGACCAGGCGCAAGGCCCAAGTCACTAGAACTGCTATGACCCAGTTAATAACATAGCCCAAACTGTAAGTGTCAACGGACACCAACCAAGGGAATAATCCCTGAACTAACACAGTACACGGAACCAGAGCCAACCGGGCTCAACAGTAAGGAAGCACTAAGGATCACAGAGCGGAAGACCTACACAGGCAAGACTGCCTCCAGGACCTTCCTTCCAAAACTGGCATCAGCCGAAGCCAGTACATCAACTCGATAGTGCTTAGAAAAAGTGTGCACAGAGGACCAAGTGGCCGCTCTGCACAGTTGATCAGCAGAAGCTTGATTCTTGTAGGCCCAAGAGGCCCCAATAGATCTGGTGGAATGGGCAGTCACCCGGAGGGAACATGCTTATTCCTCAACTTATAGGCTTCACGGTTAGTAGCCTTAATCCAAGAGGCAATGGTAACTTTGGAAGCCAGTCTCCCTGCCCTAGGCCCCTCAGGAATGACGAATAGGGCGTCAGACTTCCTGATAGACTCGGTGCGATGAACATAAAACTTGAGGCAACGCACCACATCCAACAGATGGAGATCTCTTTCCTTGTCAGATGAAGGATTAGGGCAGAAAGAGGGAACCACAATCTCCTGATTGATGTGAAACTCGGACACAACCTTGGGTAAGAATTCCTTGGTAGTGCGAAGCACAGCCTTATCCTTGTGGAACACCAGGTAAGGAGGTTTACAAGACAAAGCCTGTAACTCTGCTACCCGGCGAACTGAAACAATAGCCAAAAGGAAGGCCATCTTCCAAGTCAAGAGACGTAATGGAATGGAAGCCAAGGATTCAAACGGTGGTCGCTGGAGAACTCCCAGCACCAAATTGAGGTCCCACTGGGGAGCAGGACTCTTGAAGGCAGGTCGAACATGAGTCACACCTTGGAAGAAAACTTTCACATCAGGAAGGATAGCGATCCTTTCCTGGAAAAACACAGACAAGGCAGAGGTCTGAACTTTGAGGGAACTCAGACTGAGCCCCTTATCCACACCGTCCTGCAAGAAGGCCAGGACAGTGGGAAGATGGAATTCAAGGGATAACTTCTTATCAGAGCACCATGTCACAAAGGTTGACCATATGCGATGATAGATCTTGGAAGACACAGGATTACGAGCACTGAGCATAGTCGACACCACAGAAGGAGAAAAACCTTTCTTTGCTAGAATCGAGGATTCAACCGCCATGCCATCAAATGGAGAGAGTGAACATCCTCCTTCCACAGATATCCCTGAAGAAGTAGGTCCGGACGGGCAGGAAGCGGAATCGGATCCGTCACTGACATGGCCATCAACTCCGGATACCAGGACTGGCGAGGCCAGTTTGGAGCAATCAGGATGACAGGACAACGCTCCCTCTTCAACTTCTGGATAACTCTGATCAATACAGGAAGAGGAGGGAAGATGTAAGCCAGGGAGAAGTCCCAAGGGATCGACAAGGCATCCACTGCTAGAGCAAGGGAGTCCCTCAACCGGGAGCAAAACACCGGAACCTTCCTGTTGTGTCTGGTAGCCATCAGGTCCACCACAGGCATCCCCCACCGCTGAGTGAGCATGTGAAACACCTCTGGATGAAGAGCCCATTCTCCGCTGTCGACAGTGTGACGACTGAGGAAGTCTGCCATGACGTTGTCCACGCCTGGAATATGAACTGCAGATATGACAGGCACGTGATCTTCTGCCCAAGACAAAATATCCTTGACCTCCCACCAGGCGGAACCGCTTCTTGTGCCGCCTTGCCTGTTGATGTAAGCCACCGCTGTGGCGTTGTCGGACTCCACTCTGATCGGAAGACCGGTCAGTTGAGACTCCCAGTGCTTCAGGGCAAGCCGGACAGCTCGAAGTTCCAGAACATTGATGGAGAGCAGGGATTCCCCCAGACCCCATTTCCCCTGAGCACTGAAGCGACCCCAGACTGCACCCCAGCCCCGAAGGCATCCGTTGTGACTGTGGTCCAACGAGGAACTAGAAAGGATCTCCCTTTCAGGAGATGAGAGAGATCTAACCACCAGTGTAGACTCGACTCGACATGAGGAGGAAGAGAAACAGACAGATGTTGATGATCTGGATGATTCTTGCACGTCTGGATCACAAATCTCTGAAGTTCCCTGGAGTGGGCCATGGCAAATGGGACTGCTTCGATCGTGGAAATGAACTTCCCCACTAAAGACGACAACTTCGGTACTGGAATTTCGTCCATGTCCAGAATCCCAGCCACTCTGACGGCTATCTGGTGAGCCACGTCCTCTGGAAGAAACACCATGCATTGGCGAGTGTCGAACAGGAGACCCAGGAACAGAAGCCTCTGAGATGGAACCAAGTCCGACTTGTCCAGATTCAGGATCCAGCCATGACGGTTCAGGGTGTGCATGCACTTCTGTAATTGCTGACGGAGAAGCTCCGCTGAGGAGGCTTTCAGTAGGAGATCGTCCATGTATGTGGTCACTCGAATCCCATCCTGATGAAGCACCGCTATCAAGGAGCCCAACACCCTCTGGAAGACCTGAGGGGCTGAAGTCAGCCCAAAGGGGAGCGCTGCAAACTGAAAGTGTCCCCTGTGGCAGGCAATCCTGAGATACCGCCTGCTCTCTGGATGAATAGGGATGTAAAGATAAGCATCCTGGAGGTCCAGGGAGGCAAGAAACTCCCCTGGAGACATTGCTGCAATCACAGAACGCAGAGATTCCTGGCGGAAGTGGGAAGTCACCACATAGGCATTGAGCTCCTCCGTCCTTTTTGGCTACCACAAACAGGTTGGAATAGAATCCTGAACCTGTGTCCCCTTGTGGAACCACCTCCAGGACCTCTTAGTCCAAGAGATCCTGAATAGCGTCGTCGAACAGACGCCTTTTTGTGGGTTCCTCAGAAGGACGAGTAAAATGGAACCGAAAAGGAGGAAGGGAAGAGAAAGGGATCCTGTATCCCTCTGACACCACCTGAAGAACCCATGGGTCCGCCACTGACTCCTCCCAAGTCCGGCGAAAGATGCGGAGACGACCGCCTACAGCCGGATGCGGACCCGGGTTCGGCGAGTCATGCCGAAGCAGTCTTGGAGGTCTTGGCCTTGGGGGCAACTTTGGGCTTCCAGGACTGTTTGGGCTTGGAGGAGGATGCGTAGCGGGAGGACCCGTCTGGGCCGAGGAGCGTGTCTC
This sequence comes from Rhinophrynus dorsalis, assembly GCA_037306005.1. Lineage (NCBI taxonomy): Eukaryota > Metazoa > Chordata > Amphibia > Anura > Rhinophrynidae > Rhinophrynus > Rhinophrynus dorsalis. The sequence goes on from CM074724.1 coordinate 77,671,588, forward strand.
AGTCTGAAAGGAACGAAAGGACCGATTGCGTTTGGCTGGAAACTTTTTCTTAAAGACTGAGGGTAGAAGAGTACTTTTACCGCCAGTAGCCTCACTGATCATTTCTTTTAGTTCAGACCCAAAAAGCAAATTCCCCTGAAAGGGCAAGGAAAGCAAAGCTTTCTTAGAGGCTGTATCAGCAGACCAAATTTTCAGCCAAAGAGCGCGTCTAGCCACCACAGAAGAAGTGGAGGCCCTCGCCATCATGCGCACAGCATCAAAAGCAGCGTCAGCAACATAGTTCTGAGCTTCAGTGATATTAGCAAGGAGCTGTAACTGTTCAGATACTGGCGCATCCTGGTGAACTGCTTCAGTCAGTCGTTCAGTCCAGGCCGCAATGGCTCTATTAACCCAAGCCACAGCAAAGGTTGGGCGCATGGCAGTGCCAATGGAGGCAAAAATAGCTTTAAGAGAAAGCTCTAGCTTTTTATCTGTCCAATCCTGCAGGGCAGAGGCATCAGAGACAGCCAAGGCGGTAGACTTGGATAGTCTAGAAACAGGAGCATACACCTTGGGAGGATGAACCCATTTTGCCAACTCAGCCTCAGGAAAGGGGTAAAGTTTAGCAAACTTTTTAGAGACAGAGGAAGATCTATCAGGATTCTTCCATGCCTCAGAGACCAGACGGGCAAGAGTAGGGTTAGTTGGAAAACAAACAACTGGTTTAGATGGCTTTTTCTGAAAAACATCAGTAGGATCATAAGTGGATTCCTGAGTCAGAGGAAGGTTGAGCGTATTCAGAACCGCTCTGATCAGACCCTCAGCCGAGACTTCAGGGTCACACTCATAGGGGTCCCCAATGGACCTGTTAGATTCAATAACAGTACGTTCCTCAGCATCAGAATCCTGTAAGAGTTCTTCTTCAGAAGAATCAGTGACATCAGGAGCTCCCTGTGGCTTAGGCAGGGAGGTCCTGATGGTAGAGGGGGTCTGCCAGACCTGGAGAGCCCCCTGTATCTGAGAGGGAAAGAGTTGAAGCGTGGATCTGAGATCCCTAGTGGCAGCTTTAAACTCCCTCACCCAAGATGGCTCAATAGCGTGGATGGAAAGCCCAGGGTTGCTATCTTGACCAGTACAATTAGGGCATAGATCCCCCACATTATCGGTAGACAGCCCAATGTGGCAAGAGGAGCAAAACGCCATGGGGGTAGCAGACCCCCCATCCTCCTTAAACTTGGGTCTAGCCCCTAGCTCCAGTGAAGTAGACATGCTCACAGCGTCAATATACCCCACTAATAACACTATCACCCAGAAAAAGTGTAAATGATTAAAGTTTCACCCCAGAAATGTCTAACTTCGGACTTATCTGGCCAGCGAAGGGTTAATCTGTTGAGGAGAGAGAAGGCTCGGTCCCTGCGTAGTGTACTCGCTTAGGAAAAGTACCACAAAATGGCGGCCGTCATGATAGCCAATCAGAAACGAGCGCGAACCAGGCGCTCATGGGAAATGTAGTTTTCCCTTACAAGTACCCCAAACAGTCCCCGAAGCCCCCCTGAACACCCCACATACATAAAACACATTCTGGATGATAGAGCAGGAGCCTAGCATTAAAATGAGCCCTCTCTGAAGTTGCTGTGACAAGCGGTTCCAGAGATACGTCCCACACTGTGAATTCTCATAGAGAGTAAAGGAGCCCTTGCGTCTGAGCGGGAAAAAGCCGCGCTTAAAGGCGCGGAACACCATTTTTAACAAAGTTTAAGAAAACATTAAAAAGTGCCCAAACAAGTATGAAACACATAAGAAACATGAGTAAACGAATATCAAAAGCTCCAAAACCCAGAGAATACCACAGAAATTGCATAAAACAGTAATAATGCAATAAAAACACCCTATGAGTGCTGGAGTGTATTGAAACTCCCAAATACAAGCCCATCAAAGGGACACTGTGGGGACAAGTGGACCTTCAGCACTCAATGGGTGACTCACCTTTCTTGCAGGACTTCTGTCTTCAGGTGACCATGATAAGGTGGGAAAGAACCAGAGGTAAATTCCCCAGTAGGGGAGCTGCTTAACACAAGCTGTCCCCTCTTCAGGGCATAAGGTCCACAGAGAATCCCTGGAAGCTGCACCAGCCACTTTAAAGAGGGCAATTCACAGCCATGGTCACCCTCCTAATGGTGGTATTCCATATTTGAATAAAAAAATAATAAAACACTAAGATGCATAGATGTTCTCTACCTGGTGTGCAAAGCACTCCAGGAACAAATCAATCTAAGTGGCTCTGGCCAGAAGGTGGCTTAAGTAAGAGGGGAGGCTCCGCCCCTTGCAAATCATTTGCATAGTTGTTCCTGCCTATTAAAGGGGACTTACGCCTCCCAGAGTACCAGTGACCTGTATTGGACGACAGTGAAAAATAAATAAATAAAAATCCAAATGGCAGGCGCCCCTCGTTGGCGTGCGCCTGTAGGCAGGTGCCTACTTTGCCTAATGGCAAATCCGGCCCTGGCCTTAAATGCATTTCAGCATTTAATAAGATACTTATATATTGAAGTGCTTTTCCTGGTGTGTAAAACAAGGCTGCTCCCAGTACTGAGGAATTAATCGTTGATAAGCTATTACACTGCAAAATTCTTCTTTTGAGGGGAGCACAGTAGTGTCTAAGGCCTTGCCATTTAAAGGTGGCACTCTTGCTATTGCATTCTGTGGAGACCCTTGGCCATTGACTAGAGTTCTCCAAAAAACTGCAATAGGGCCACACCAGTATAAAAATACCATACAAAAGGAAGCACCCCCTAACAAACATTGCCTTTTCAGTAGTAATTTTTAATGAAGAATCTTGCAAAAGTGGAATTATCCTTGTTTTGCTTAGAAGGAAAAGTCCTAAACAGTGGATCCCAAATGGCCCTCAGATGCACCCAGTGCAGGTTTTCTCAGGGGCAGATTAAGGGCCTAATAGGCCGGAAATAAAATGTTATGCTGAGCTTACTCTGCTGGACATGTATTCAGTATTCTGTATACACAGTGTAGAAGAGATCAAAATACAATACTAGCAGGACTTCTTTAAATATTAATACAAAACTTCCAAAGACATAAAAAAAAAACTTTATATATTATGCATTTGCAGGAAATGTTAAATAAGGAAGAGGTTGACTGTCACTTTAAACCTTCTTTCCTCTAATCTGTAGATGTCCTCTTGTAGTTTGTACAGGCCTACTGATGTAAAGGTCCCTAGAGAATTGTTTGTATTGTGAATGCATATATCTGTAATATTTAGTCATATCACCTTGTAGACTTTCCTCTTCCAGAACAAACAAACTGAATTTGGAAATTTTGAAAAAATTCCCCTTAACTAAAGTCTTTTTTTTTCATTCATTAACCTGTTGTGCACCCCTCTGGAACTCACAGGGTTAAAGTGGAAGAAACACCTTACGACAACTTGGATTTACTTGAAATAGCTTTCAAAAATCACCTACATATTATTTTAACCATTTTTATCTAAAATAATAGTTAAGCTATTTAGATTTATTTATTTGTCAGTTTATGAATGATAGAGAGTACTGCCAAATATTAACATTATACACTGCAGCAAAGAAAAGAAACAACAGCAGGTGGTCCTAGTGCAATCGTTAAACAGAGACTGGTTATATCACTTTCCATCACCAACTGTAAGAAATACACTCACAAAGGTGATGTCCAGAACAGCACATATGTGCCTTCAGGAAATCAAGTCAGAGGGAACTCTATACTGCCCCAACAACAGTATTCTTGGTTATCCACTGTTTATGGCTGTCATCTAGATGGGCTCCTCCTCAACACATCATTCCTGAAGAGATATATGAAAGAAAACACACATTTGGGCACCCAATAGTGCCCAATAACAAACTAAATGATGGACATCAACGATGATCTGCTTCCTCTGGACCAAATGGCTGTGACACACAAAAGTCAGGCTCATTTGGGAAAAAATTAACAACCACCTTTCAAGAATTCGTCATAAAAGGATTTCTCTTAAAGGGATAGTAATACTTCGTTTTATCTTTATTTTATTTTGTAGGCATTAAAAAAACATGAAGAATGATATAAGTCTTATCTCTCAAACCTTTATTGTTTGATAGATATTCACAAGCAAAGTTTCCCCCTCCCGCCCCTTTTACCTAGTGTAAGCTATCTCTTCTCAGATGTGGAATGCAGTCCATAGACCAGACAGCTAACAGCAGGGGACAATCTTCTTCCTATGAGAACAATGACAGCCCTGCCCCCTTGACAAGTTTTTCAGGCTTTTCCCTTATCTTAATTGAAGATTGTCCCTCTCTGCAGTCTACCTGGGCACCTGCCTTCTGCTCTGGCTGAACAGTGATACATCAGTAAAAGGGGCGGGAGGGGGACACTTTGTCATTGAATTACTCTTGAACTACAACTCTGACAGAATTGAAATAACCCTCTCCAAAGTCCAAATACTATGATGATTAATTAGAGCTGCTTTTATTATAAAACATTACTATCCCTTTAACAGTTACTAGGATCTGCTAGGTCTTAGGGTAAACTTGGTCGCCAAATCCCAAGACAAGCTTATTGTCAGAAATTGTTCGGCAACTAGAAATTGCATTGGCACTCACTGGAAGAAATTTGACATATTTTGGTCTAGTATTTTAGACAAAATAAACTTTATTTGCAAAAACAAATATCTCAGCTCGATTGAACTTGGAAACTTTGACGTTTTTACCTCCATATGGTCTCCATGGTGTGACAGTGAATTTTGTTACAATAATAAGATTTTAAGTAGCTCTTAATGTTGCCTCTCCCATTGGATACTTTTCCGCTCTTTTCGGCCTTACCACTACACCCCTCTCTGCTCCCTACTATAAAATTCATTGTAATATTAATAATCTTACATTATGTAACATGTTATACTGTATGGTGTTATAATGTTATATCATAATGACACTGCTTCAATGCAGAGAACATGTTGATCCTGGGAGAAATCTGATTTTTTTTTGAGTCACAAAGAAACTCTTTTAGCCACTTGAGACTTGTTTGAAATGGTTTCAGTAGGGTTTGTTGCCTCCCTCTGGATCAACACGGGTGATATGGCAAAAGCGGAACTAGATGGTTGCATCTCTATCATTTCAGCCTCACAAAGACTATGTTACTGTGTTACCATGTTCTGTATCTCCCCAGCTTCTTTGTATTTCTCTTTCCTCTCTTTCCCCAGTTCTTGTGTGTATCTGTCTCTAGAGCTCTCGTATCTATTGCTTCTCTCTTTAACCAGCTCCTGCATCTCTCTTTTCTCTTTCCCAAGATCATGCGTCTCTATTCTCCTTTCCATGATTCTATGTCTCTTTGTTCTCTCTCTCTCCCCAGATTCAGAATGTCAATTTTCCCTCTCTCCTCAGCTCCTGATTATCTCTCTCCCCCCCCCCCATCCTAACAGTACAATAAGCATAGCTAGGCACTCTTTGGATTTGACCCGGAGACTCCGGTTTTGACTCTGCATTACCTGGTCTCTGGGGCAGAGTCTGATTGTCTGGATGTGGGGAGTTTCTAATGAAACTCCGCCTACTTCTGCTTCTTCCCACTGTGTTCCTCCCACTCCCCGCCCACTTCTCCTCCTTCCCCAGCCTATTCCTTATAGTTTGTCTTCATTTTATAAGCTCCGCCCCATGCTTGATTAAGCCCCACCCCTTTTTAATGCAAATTGTTTCATTTTTCTTCCCCAGCAGCACCACAGGACTCCCCTCTCCAGAAAATCCACAAATTGCTCTCCTTATACTCTCCCAGTACCTATAACATCACAGAGGAAGACTTTAATGCAGGTACATGGATAGTCACACCTCCAAAAATTACATAGTATTTAAAAAATGTACATATGTAAATGAAATAGGTATGATTGGTGTAATTATTCATTCAGTGATAGTTTTTCAATTTTTCTTCTTCTACCCTGTTATGCCATAAGCATATAATCGATAAGAAATCAAAATGGCAGTGTGCTTTATTGACTAAGCGCTATTGTGTGTCTACCAGTGTGGAATATAATGATGTTCAAACCACAGTAATTTCATACCTTTTAGAACATCCAGACAAGCAGCAGTCTGTGATGCATTCCATCATCATTTAAAAACTAAGAATAGGTCGTTCTGAAAAGAAAGGATAATCTTACTAAAAGTATTCTCTTTTTTTCATGTGAGTAAACTGCAGATTACAAATTGCACCTTGAAGCGAGCCTGCTATGTTGGAGCCCAGCACATCAATAGCACATCACAGTAGAGATTATTGCTAGAAAAGTACCTTCTTGGCTGTAAAGGAAAGTGGACGCCAGGGTGCCATGCATTGTGCTACATTTTGTAACTGGCAGATCTGCCTTTTTGATCTCTCTCTTTCATAGAGCTTTATGGTGATTCGTTGGAAGACTGAAAGGGAACAGTGAGGCCGGTGCATTAACCCTTTGAGTGCCAGAGGGGTACACAACACATTACAGAGCAATGCTTCGAGTACCCCTCTGGCACTCAAAGGGTTAAGAGGAATTAGAGCAAACCAACTGCTCCTTTAGGGAACAGTTAAAAAAAATCCCTAAATTACATTTGAGATAAATGGGGATTTTAACCCCTTGAATGCTAGTGAGTTCTCGAACGTAAGCATTCATTGGCATAAAACCCCAATTTAAATAAATGGGAATGTTTATTTTTCCACTATAGTGTAGTTGGTTTGCTCCAGAATTGCTCATTTTCCTTTTAGTACATCAGCATTATGAAGCAGAAAGAAACGTGGAGCATTTCTGGGGCAACAACTGCACCATCGGGGACAGTTACATTTTTCCATTGGTTTAAATTGGGGCTTTTAATCTGTTGAATGCTAGAGAGATTCAATACCAAGAATGAATGAGGCACTCACTGATCATTGCTTCAGGTCAAGCGTTTTTAATTTTCAGTGCATTACAGCATGAGACATTTACAACAGGACAGAGATGTCCTGGCTAATAATGTGAACTTTTTGAGGACTAACCATTCTGTTACTCAGCACAGCCCACCATAACACACATCCCCCAAGGCTGTGTTAAAGTGATGGTAATATTTCAGAATAAAAGCAGCTCTAATTAATTATCATAGTATTTGGGCCTTGGAGAGTGTTATTTCAATTCTGTCAGAGTTGTAGTTCCAGAGTATTCCAATGACAAAGTGTCCCCCTATCGCCCCTTTTACTGATGAAACACTGCTCAGCCAGAGCAGAAGGGAGGTGCCTAGGTAGATTGTAGAGAAGGACAATCTTCAATTAAGATAAGGGAAAAACCTGAAAAACTTGTCAAGGGGGACAGGGCTTTCATTGTTCTCATAGGAAGAAGATTGTCCCCTTCTGTTATCTGTCTGGTCTATGGACTGGATTCCACATCTGAGAAGAGATGGCTTACACTAGGTAAAAGGGGAAGGAGGGGAAACTTTGCTTGTGAATATCTCTCAAACCATAAAGGTTTGAGAGATAAGACTTATATCGTTCTTCATGTTTTTTAATGCCTACAAAATAAAATAAAGATAAAACAAAGTATTACTATCCCTTTAAGTAGCCTCAGCCAACACCAGTGCCAAGCCTCGTCCCCACCAGTGAGCGGCACCACACCAACACTGATGTCACGTGTGTGACATCGCTCATCAGTGGCCAGTCAGGCCGGCATGAAGACTCACCCTCACAATCACAAACAACAAAATCAGAGCATTATTTACACCACGGTCCTCATTATCTTTAGAGTTGACTTCAACATATGTTACTTGTTTGATCTTTCATATGATTAGAGTGTAGTCATTTTTCAACTGTTTTCCACGCATATAGTAATATTGAAGAAAATAGAGAAAATAAAGGCAATTTAAAAAATTTACTTATTTATATACTTTCAACATGGAAAAAAAATCTCCATCTTGGGTTATATACATTATTGACTGCATATTGTTATTTCATTTAAAATATTCAGCACAATCCTTTATGTAGTAGTGGAACCACCAATATTCTGTTCTTTCATTAAGACCTAAGGGTGCCAGGATTTGCAATTTATATGTCCATTCAGCTTCTCCAGCATAAGTACAGCGTTATTAAGAAATCCTACTTCTGCTGAGACTGACGGCCAGGCTTCTTGCTTTAGAGGCATCTGCGCACCTGCACCATCAGTCCCTTCCTGTTACCTTAAGGTACAATACAGCGCCTCCTAGAAGAGACCGGGACTGACAGTGGAGGAGCTCAGATGTCTAAGGCAAGATGTCGGTTCTGATGCCTGCCCGTCAGTCTCAGAAGAATTAGGATTTCTTAATACTTCTGCATTTTTGAAGGATGATACTACTATTTCTAAGCTTATCACTATATGACTAATTATTGGGGGCGGCTTCATTTGGGGTGATAGTTCCGTTTTAAAATCGCCATTTAAATCAGATTACATTATGAGAATGTTTATTTGTCCCTTTTGGTACCATCTGTGTTTTCCAGAACTTCTATCACTCCTCTTAGCACATCAGTCTCGTTTCACCATATGTACAGTAACAAAGTAGAGTCATTCTGCAGCATACCATTTGCACCATAGCGGGTAAATACAAAATCTAGTTTATTTAAATGGGGGTTTTATATGCCATAGATTGCTAGATAGATCTTCATATCTTGCTTTCAAGGGGTTAAAACATACCTGGGAACTATGATGGCTGCTGCTTCTGGAGTGACACGTAAGGGTGGAGCGTCCAAATGACGCAATTTGATTTGAAATGTGAGCGAGGGTTCATTGAAGATGAGAGAAGGTGGAATTTGTCCATAAATGGTCAGAATGAGGCGGGGAGTGGGTGGAGTAGGTGAGAAAGTGGGGGGTTTACAACAGATTTTGCTTATCCATTGAATCAGACTCTGTCCACAGAGATCCAGTAATTAAAGCGGAACTTTCAGCAGAATAACATAGCGCCACAAATGATAATTACATTAGCGAAATGCACACAATTAGTTTTATTTTCAAGTATAATTGCTGCATTAATGAAAGATATAACCTTTTAAGCAGACAGGCAGTGGGGAACAGCACAGATATTTTGCCGCTCTGGCATCTCTGCGTCTGCGCTGTCCGTTCCCTTCAACACCACAACTGGTGAGTTGGAAGCCTTTGCTCCAGAAGGTACCGGAAGGGACTGACAGAACAGGTGCAGAGAGAACCTACTGCAAGATCCCAGCTGGTGCCTGCCTCCATAAAAGGTACTATTTTTCGTTGATGAAGCAAGTATACTTTAAAATAAAACTAAGTGTGTGCATATCGCTAATGTAATTATCATTTGCTGCGCTATGTCATTCTGGTGAAAGTTCCGCTTTAAATCAGGAAACCAGAATTCGGAGCACGTCCAGAGAGTTCCCAGGTATGTTGTAACCATTTGAGTGCCAGAGAGGTATCCAACGCAATGCGTTGGATACCACTCTGTCACTCAGAGGGTTAAATGGCCCATTTAGATCAATAGTCATTTTGATCTCTTCCTTCTGGTGCACTTGGTTTGGCCCAGAATTTCTCCATTATCAGTTGTGCATATTGCCCCATTTGTATGGCTTTAAATAAGTCCTTTAGAATGTCTGATGTGGTCATAGAACAATCTTATATAATAATTAACTAGGATGTTTGTCGCAATGCAGTCATGCCCACGTTCAGACAGTCTCTACTGCGCATGACTGCATCGCATGACTGAGGAGACGGAAGACTGCATCGCATGGAGCAGTGAGGTAGCACTGGCCTCCTAACCCTTTGAGTGCCAGAGTGCAATGCATTGCGTACCCATCTGGCACTCAAAGGGTTAATATTACCCAGACCTTGGCCCCTGTACACAGGCTTTTAGACTAGTACTTGAATATTCTAAGAACCCTCTTATTATCTTCTATGAAAAACTCAGGCTTGCAGCTTTTTATGGTTGATAAATTCTGTTCCATCGAGTCTCCCTAAATTACACAGACGCAACATCAGAGAGAAAGATTTCCGTTTCAGCTTTGTTTGTTTGATAGCACGATTATGTTGGTATTAAAATTGCTCCATTTCAATTCCCTGTACACATGCCATCTGTCATTATTAAGTACCAGTCTTTCTAAGTGCACCTGTTGAGAGAACAGTAATCTATCTAGTGGAAGAAAAAATAAGTGCACTTATTACATTGTTGCGAATTAGGGTTAAAGTGCTTTGAAGGAAAAGATGAGCAATTCTGGGCAAACCAACTATACCATAGGGGAAGAAAAACATTTCTGAAAACTGCTATTGATTTAAAGGGGGCTTTTAGCCTGTTCAGTGACAGAGAAGTCTCCAACTCAATGGGGTTCGAGAAATCTTAGTGTATTGGCTCCATAGAATAACATGGAAACTGGAGAAGTGTTATCAGAACTCATCACCACTTTATCATGCCTTAGTCCATAACCCCCAATGTATTAGTGATCTTTCTAGCATTCAAGAGGGGAGATTCAGTAAGCGGTGATAAAGAGGTGATAAAGTGGAGATGACGTCACCAGTGATATCAATTCTCCAGTTCCTATGTCATTCTATGGAGCCTAGACTTGTGCACGACTAAAATTTTTGGTAAAATTCAATTCCAGACATTTTTTTTTTGTCATTCAGATGATCCGGCGTTTCGGACCAGACCTGTTCGACTCTGACAAAATTCGGGGACATTCCGAATCATTCAGATGAATTTAACATACTTTAAAAAATTACTCTCCCTTGCGGTGGCAATAAGGTACTAGGTCTGCCTACCTGCTTACACAACTGTGAGACTGGCTGTGTCACTCTGAAAACTATTAAAGCAAATTCCTAATATTTTTTATATTTTGCACAGGAACAAAGATGGCTATCCCTTGCAGTGGCAATAAGGTACTAATGCTGGCTGCTGTTACAGCTTACCTTGACTTCAGCATCATTACAGGTGCAAGGCTTCAAGCATGCTGCAGGCCTCTGTTTTATCTGATTGCTTACTGTAGTCTCCTCCTACCAGCTTCCTACTTCCGCCCTCTGAACTGTTCCTCCTACTTCCTGTGGAGGGGTTTAAAAGGCAGAATGAGGCCTGACTCAGATGCCCTTGCGTTGTTGTTCAAGCAGTTCTGTACCTTGGGCTCCGCATATGACCTGGCTAGTCTTCCATCCATTCTAGTGCTGATTTATGGCTTTGTCTGACTATTCTTTTGCCTCACCCCTAATAGTTGACATCCAATCTGGTGCAGGCTTGTGGCTCTGGCTGACTACCTGAACTGTGTATGACCCGGCTTGTCTGACTACCCTCTCTGGTGCTGACTAGTGGCTCTGTCTGACTATTCTTTTGTCTTTTCCCCTGGTGATCAGAGACCCAATATAGTGCAGTCCTGGGGCTCTGGTAGACTTGCATCTGACTGCAGGCATGAGTCAGTTCGCTCCCTACTGACTGCAGGCGTGAGTCAGTTCACTCGTTACGTTGGATCAAGATCCTGTGTTCCAGCTCCTGCTACTGCTCCTGCTTCTGGTTCCTGTTGAGACTACCAGTGGCTAAGGCCTAGTCTCCAGCAGTGTGGTCTAGCTTTGCAGCCTATTATTCCTGATAATAGTACTTGCTGGCTGGTAACCCTCTGCTTGTTCCTGTATATGTTTGTTCTTTCTATCTAATTGTTAATAAATTGCATTTACTGTACCGTACTGATTCCTGATCTTCTTTGGGTAACTGTGACAGCTGCCTGCCTATGCTAGCCTACACAACAACTGGACACTCTCTGTCTCCTTCTGCTCTCTCTGAGCGCCAACAATGGACTAACAGGAAATGCAGGTTGTCTAGGTGTCTGACGTATCATTAATCCAACCCCCATCATGAAACCAAGAAGCTAATTGGACTATACAGGGAGAGAAAGTATCGCACGCACAGGTAGTCGCTGCCAAATTTCCAAAATTTTCTACAACATTCTGAACCAGGGCTGTTCGGATTCGGTTTTAAAAAACTAATGACTTTTTGCTTTCGGACGGCCCAAATGACTCCAAATGACCCTTATCCATCTGAATTCCAAAATCGGCCGAACCGATTCACACAAGTCTAATGGAGCCTATGCACTAAGATTTCTTCAGCTTTAGAGATCTTAGTGCTTGTGTGCCAAACAATAACATAGAACTGGAAAAGTGATATCACTGGAGAAGTCATCTCCACTTAATCATCTCTTTATCATTCCGTAGTGCATGACCCCCAAGGAGTTAATAACCCCATTTAAATCAATGAGGTGGTTATTTTTCTCCAGAGTTGCATTTGTTTACAGGAGCTTATTGAATTGCATCTACAGTAGCTTGGTTTAATTCCCGATTACAAAATGCTTTCTGAAAGGTTCTAATCTACCCTTATATACCCAGCTTTATTGTGCACATTTTGTGATGGACAAATTACACTATATGGTGGCCCAAATCATTAAAGTCACATCAGAAGAGAGGAAATCACCCCCAGCTTTCTTAGCTCACCTGCCCTTCTGAAGAAGACCAACTAGAAAAAGAATGTTTGCATCCTAAAAAAATAAAGTAACCGCCAAATGCATGGAATGCTATTTTAGTTTTTGATGACCAAAGTAACTGAACAACCTGCTCTCCTAGCACATTTTTAATTTAGTTTTACCCCTAATGTGATTGTTCCTTATACATTGAATTGTTATATATTATAGTATTCTGAGTAGTGCATAGTAATTATATTCTTAACAAACATTCACCAGCTTAGATGAATTGTTGGATCCTAATTTGTAATAAAGTTGCTGGCACCATGACCCTAGTTTGCCACCCTTTTCAACAGCCTATGATTAATGCCAGTATTTTATGTAGCTAGAAGCTTTTAAAGGAGCAGTAAATGTGCATTATGAAAAAAAACATATATATTGTATCGATTAGCTTCTTACTAAAACAAAAATGCAAAAGTTTACTGCTGCACAAGGCTATGTAATGTAATTTAACACCTGCAGATATATCTTTCCCACAGTGTGTACACTGCTCTTTCACTGATATGAGATGTTTTAGTCCAGAATTATTACAATTCAAACTGTTAACAAATATGTATATATGTAGTAAACTGTTAGCAACAGTGCCACCTGGTGTTCAGCTTTTCTGTTTCACTTTGCAGGAGAGTAGAGCCTCAGTTTACAGTTCTCTAAAGAATGTGACAGTAACAGCTTTACCACTTTGTGACAGTTTGAACCGCACTGATTTGTATGAAGCATCTTTCAGCAGTACCTTGTTTTATTCACCATGGAGAGTGCTACAATATGCATTTGAGGATATCCTTATGCATGCCATCTGTTATTGGACCACAGCTTCCGTCATTCTTAACTATTTTTGGGTGGCCAAGAATGATGGGAGCTCTAGTCTAACAGCAGCAGGAGAGTCACAGGTTGTCCATCCCTGCTCTATTATAAAAACAAATCTGACTTTATGTAAGAATTGTTCAGAAGTCTCAGGATACCAAATCACGTACACTCTATGGTGTGGGAAAGGCATGTCTGCAGGTGTTAAATTAGAACATTTCACAGCCCCGTACTGCAGTAACATTTTCACACCTTCCCTTGTGATTTCACTTTTTTTTTTCTAATTCCACTGAAAACCCATTCTGAGAACTTCTGTCCCTAGACCTTACTTTAAAAGCTGAAATGTCCCTCGAGTTTTTCCTTTTCGTTACAGTCTGTAGGTAACATATTTAATAGCCCTGGTTCTTCACTAGTCCTTTCAAGGTGTGACAGAAGTGTCTGCAGAATAACACAAGTAAAAGTTTAACTCATTCATACATTAAATTATTCCCTGTTATCTCTTAGCAGATAGGATCTAGCAATTGTCTAATATACAAACAATACATTGTGTAAGTTGAATGTGCATCTATTGTGATAGTTGACATGTAGACAGGCCTGTTCCTCCGGAAGTAGACCTGCTTGGGCTGCACTGTAAGAACAGCATTTCAGTCGGAGAGTCAAATGAGAATGAATGAACTGAGGCACTTTCAGTAACATGGAGCAATGACAGCAGCTTTTGTAGACTCTTAGCATCAGATTTTTAACCCAAGCATTGCAGTCTATGGGGTTGTGCAAGCAAACAATGCAGCCTGTGTCTTTTATACACTGACTTCCACTTGTTTCGTTCAGACACCAGCCAGACAAGGAGATTAGTTTTATTACCCCCCCAAACATCTGACAGGGGGTGACTTAATAAATGTGATAGTTACCCTTTCATAGTAATTCCAACATTCAACTGACCTATATTGAAAAAATTCCACCTCCAGTGCCCTACTGACAGATCCACTCCCCCAGTGAAATTTGGGATACATCTTGAGTCCCAGTGGCCTACATCAATGTGACTGTTTGCTTTGTAGGTTAATATGTCAGGATCAGGATACTAAACCATGAAGATCTATAAATCAAGACAGCAAAGTCATAGTGTAGTTTTCTAGGAATTAAACCAACAGAGTTGATCCATGAAGGGCTGTAAACCTAACATAGAGACAGGGCCGTTTCTAGGTAATACTCCCTGTGTGAACTTTTAAAATGTACCATCCTCCCACCAGTTCAGATCATTACACCAGACCAACAGAGCTTTATATCAGTGCATAAAACAATCAGAGCTCTGCAACATTACGTGAAATCTGCAGGATATTATAGTATTACATGAGTGATAAAATAAAGGAAAAATGTCAGTGCAAGTGAATTACTGTAAAAACCAGTGGAACCTTGGAAAAAGGCTGGGATGTGAGACAATGTATATGAGGTTCTGTGAATCACAAAGCAACTTATCGAAGACTACCACACACACTCCTTTGTTTAATCTCAGTGCTCCAAACCCAACATAGTATCACAACTTCTTCCACTTGAGAGTTGAGCACTCAGTCATTCATATAAAACTTCACCTTTATTAATATATATTAAAAATATGTCCAACGTTTCAGTCCTCCATTGGGACTTTCGTCAGGGATATAATATGTAATAATAAAGGTGAAGTTTTATATGAATGACTGAGTGCTCAACTCTCGAGTGGAAGAAGTCTGTGAATCACAATCCCAGACTTATTCCTCTGTCTACTTGTACTCATAGACCCAGATGTTCAATGTCTGACACTCAATCCCCATACCATTGTCCAATGGTAAATACAGAACCACACATACACTGCCTGATATCCCAGCCTTCTAACACTGTCTACTGGTAATCACAGAACCACATATGCACTGTAGGACACTCCAGCCTTTGTACACTATCAGTTATAAAATCACATCAGTGGTACCCTTTTGAGAGTGGGCCCTGGGTAATTGTCAACTGTAGCTAAAGCTAACACCCCAGCCTTGTCTCATTGGTCATCACAGAACCACACACACACTTTCTGACACCCCAGCCTTGTTATTCTGCCCACTCACGTTAGTGTCCCACCCCCACCCCAGAATCACACTTGTAAAAAAGTTCACAAAATATCACACAAAATGAAATGTAACTGCTTCAAACAATAATTCAAAGCTACCTTGCTAATAAAATATATATTTTTCACAATACATTTTGTGTTTAGGAGATATGCTCCCAATTAAAATGACAGCAAAATCCAATTAAATGCCCCTACCCATAAACGCTGTGCAGTCTGTGCCTACCTGCATGTTGATGGAATTATTATCATTCTACTGGCACTGTCTGATGCTGACTGCTGTAGAACATGATAAATGCCATGCTCCCCTCTTCATCCCCCCCCCGACTGCCACTGAAAATCTGAGGGTGACAATTGCTGAAAGTGAGAGCACAGACATTGAAAAGCTCTATGGGACTGTGAGAGGTCTCAGCTGCATGTGGGACTCCTGTCCCTGCCTGTCTGCTCTGTCGCCCTGGTTCCTCCATCTGTGGCCCCTTTTGAGAGTGGGCCCTGTGCAAACGTCAACTTTTCCCATTGGTTTAAGTTGCCCTGGTCACCGAACCACACATGCACTGTGGTACATCCCAGCCTTGTTCCACTGGTATTCACAGAACCACACATACACTGTCCAACACCCCAGCCTTTTATTACATTCTACTGCTGTTAGTCAGAGAACCATGCATACAGTGGCGTAACTATAGGGGTCGCACCCGCGACCGGGCCCGTCACTCCAGGGGGCCTGGCCGCCCCCTGTGACCCCTCTTCCGCCCGCGATCTCCGTCTGGCACTGTAGTAATGCAGAGCGCTGGGAGATGACATCATCTCCCAGCGCTCTGCATTACTGAAGAGGACTGCGCGGGAGATCAACACACCTCTCCGGGCTCCTGCCACTCCATGGAGGTAGGAGATAAGGGCATTTTGGAGAGGGCAAATATAGTCGAGGGGGGCGAATGTGGTCCGGGGGGGCCCATGGCGCTTCTTGCACCAGGGCCCGGAGGCTTCAAGTTACGCCTCTGCATGTATATATATATATGTATGTATGTATGTGTGTGTGTGTTTATGTATGTGGGTATATGTATGTGTATGTGCATGTATGTGCATATGTATATATATACACTGCTCAAAAAAATAAAGGGAACACTAAGATTACACATCCCACTGCTCCAAAAAATAAAGGGAACACTAAGATTACACATCCTAGATCTGAATGAATGAACTGACAACAAAATCACACAAAAATTCTCAATGGAAATCAAATTTATCAACACATGGAGGTCTGGATATGGAGTCACACTCAAAATCAAAATGGAAAACCACACTACAGGCTGATCCAACTTTGATGTAATGTCCTTAAAACAAGTCAAAATGAGGCTCAGTAGTGTGTGTGGCCTCCACGTGCCCGTATGACCTCCCTACAACGCCTGGGCATGCTCCTGATGAGGTTGCGGATGGTCTCCTGAGGGATGTCCTCCCAGACCTGGACTAAAGCATCCGCCAACTCCTGGACAGTCTGTGGTGCAACGTGGCGTTGGTGGATGGAGCGAGATATGATGTCCCAGATGTGCTCAATCGGATTCAGGTCTGGGGAACAGGCGGGCCAGTCCATAGTATCAATGCCTTCCTCTTGCAGGAACTGCTGACACACTCCAGCCACATGAGGTCTAGCATTGTCTTGCATTAGGAGGAACCCAGGGCCAACCGCACCATCATATGGTCTCACAAGGGGTCTGAAGATCTCATCTCGGTACCTAATGGCAGTCAGGCTACCTCTGGCAAGCACATGGAGGGCTGTGCGGCCCCCCAAAGAAATGCCACCCCACACCATTACTGACCCACTGCCAAACCGGTCATGCTGGAGCATGTTGCAGGCAGCAGAACGTTCTCCACGGCGTCTCCAGACTCTGTCACGTCTGTCACGTGTGCTCAGTGTGAACCTGCTTTCATCTATGAAGAGCACAGGGCGCCAGTGGCGTATTTGCCAATCTTGGTGTTCCCTGGCAAATGCCAAACGTCCTGCACGGTGTTGGGCTGTAAGCACAACCCCCACCTGTGGACGTCGGGCCCTCATACCACGCTCATGGAGTCTGTTTCTGACCGTTCGAGTGGACACATGCACATTTGTGGCCTGCTGGAGGTCATTTTGCAGTGCTCTGGCAGTGCTCCTCCTGCTCCTCCTTGCACAAAGGCGGAGATAGCGGTCCTACTGCTGGGTTGTTGCCCTCCTACGGCCTCCTCCACATTTCCTGATGTACTGGCCTGTCTCCTGGTAGCGCCTCCATGCTCTGGACACTATGCTGACAGACACAGCAAACCTTCTTGCCACAGCTTGCATTGATGTGCCATCCTGGATGAGCTGCACTACCTGAGCCACTTGTGTGGGTTGTAGACTCCGTCTCATGCTACCACTAGTGTGAAAGCACCACCAGCATTCAAAAGTGACCAAAACATCAGCCAGGAAGCATAGGAACTGAGAAGTGGTCTGTGGTCACCACCTGCAGAACCCCTCCTTTATTGGGGGTGTCTTGCTAATTGCCTATAATTTCCACCTGTTGTCTGTTCCATTTGCACAACAGCATGTGGAATTGATTGTCAATCAGTGTTGCTTCCTGAGTGTATAGTGTGATTTCACAGAAGTGTGATTGACTTCGAGTTACATTGTGTTGTTTAAGTGTTCCCTTTATTTTTTTGAGCAGTTTATATATATGTGTGTGTGTGTATGTATGTATTTATATGTATGTATATATCTACCTATATGGGCACAAATTGTATATAGGCCTGCATGCCCATACTGGATTGTTGGCATTGTAGCATTCTTAATATGTGCAATTTTTTTTAACTCTCTCCCCTCCCATACCATCTCCTGTATCTTTCTTCTCTTCCTCTCCCCCCCCCCACTCTGCCTTGCACAGGGCATGTACAACCCTCTGCAAGAAGAGTGTGGATTTTCTCTTGGTCCCTGTCTTATCAGCAGTCCCACTTTGTTAACCCCAGCAAAAAACACAGCTTTGAGTTCAATGTATTAACTGTATTAACTGTTTTAACTGTGAATTCTGTGTCCTTTTGCTCAGAAATGCTTTAGACTTGAGAAAGGGAGTTTATCCCGAAAGCTTGCCAATCCATAATTCTGTTAGTCCAATAAAAAAGATATTAATTTTATTTGTTATCTGCTGTTAGTTAGAGAATTACCAATATACTGTTTCACACCCCAGTCTTGTATTGCAGTGTTAATACTACTGCAGGACCATGATCTGCTTTGCCATGAAAGTCCTTGTTTGTAATAATAATGCTCAACACTTCCAGCATGCAAGAAAACATTGCTATTGTCCCTGCATTCAAAAGAGAAGATAACTGGGATCTATCTGCACTGAGCAGTGAATACTGCATGTGTAAATGAGTCACCAGCTTCTGCCTCTCTCCAGAGAATAAAGAGGCATTTATCTCCTTGGGTGCTAGAAAAGCCTCCAATTCATTGCTCTGTGATGAATTCCAGACCTCTTTAGCATCTAAGGGGTTAAAGCAAGGCAGAAATAGGCAGAACATTCACACATGCTGCATTCACTGCTCACCACCAACGGACTCTTATGAATTCAGGGGCAAAAATAATGTTTTCTTACAAGCTGGAAGTGTTTAGAGCATTATTATTAAAAACAAGGACTTTCTTTCATAGCTTTTAACCCTGAGTGCTGAAAGGATATGCAACGCATTACCCTGTAATATTAGGGTTTGCTTTTAAAAGGTCACACACAAAAGAGCATGCAACTAAATGGCAGAGATACCATGTCGCCTGGATGAAAATGTTGACATGAGAATCTCGCACTGCATGACAGAGAGAGTCTCATGTCGGTAAGTAAAAGGCTGCATCAAATAGCAAGAAGTTACAGGAGAGCGAACTCCCCTGCAGTAACGTTTAACCCTTTTCAGCCAATACCTATCCCATCATGCTGCCCCGGTTGTTACTGTGAACATGCCATGTTATGTAGAAAATATTCAATTTGTCCTCAGCAAAGCTGTAACTGCCACTGCAACACAGGAATATAAGAAACATTGCATGAGCCGAAAGATGTGCTCTATCCCATCATGCTGACCCGGTGATTTAATGGGATAGTAATACTTCATTTTAGCGTTATTTTATTTTGTAGGCATTAAAAAAACATGAAGAACGAGAGATATTCACAAGCAAAGTTTCCCCTCCCTCCCCTTTTACCTAGTGTAAGCCATCTCTTCTCAGATGTGGAATGCAGTCCATAGACCAGACAGATAACAGCAGGGGACAATCTTCTTCCTATGAGAACAATGAAAGCCCTGCCCCCCTTGACAAGCTTTTCAGCTTTTTCCCTTATCTTAATTGTCCCTTTCTGCAATCTACTTGGGCACCTCCCTTCTGCTCTGGCTGAGCAGTGTTACATCAGTAAAAGGGGCGGGAGGGGAATACTTTGTCATTGAATTGCTCTTGAACTATAACTCTGACAGTATTGAAATAACACTCTCCAGAGTCCAAATACTATAATGATTATTAGAGCTGCTTTTATTATGAAATATTACTGTCCCTTTAACTATGTGAAATAGCCTGATCCACCAGTCTGGAGAGCATTTTCGGTAAAGTGCCAGGGCAGTATGATAGGATAGAGCACATCTTTCAGCTCATGCAATGTTTCTCATATTCCTGTGTTGCAGTGGCAGTGACAGCTTTACTCAGGACTTTTTAAAATAAACCAAACCGGGGCAGCATGATGGGATAGGTATTGGCCGAAAAGGGTTAAATGTTACTGCCAGCGAGTTCTCTCTCCTTCTGTAACTTCTTGCTATTTGATGCAACCTTTTAATAACCAACATGGTAATCTAGCGTTGTCATGGTGCGAGATTCTCATGTCGACATTTTTTTACTCTGTTTACTCTGTCATTTGGTTGCATGCAAGAAAGGATACCCAATATTAGCAAGGTCTCCAATGTATCTCATGCTTATCCACCACAATTGCACCACCTTTTTATGTTGGTCAATCACATACAGGCACATACATACATATCCATCCTCCAGATATATTCCCATGAAAGACACACATTCGCGCCCCCTTCTGACAGGTGTCACTCTCCATCCTTTATAATCCTCAGCATGCACAGGCCAGGTTCATTAAATGCATAGGCATATCCAGAATTTTCCAGGGGCCTCCTGTTTAAGTGGGCCTGACCGTGGGCTCCCAACAGTGCCAGTTTTAAAGAAAGGAATCTACTTAACTCTGTGGTCAGATGGGGCACAAACAACTCAACTTAATATGATTCTAAATTTTTACCTATACTCGAGATCTGTGTATAATTCTATCAGGTGCCACTGGGGCTCATGAAACTGTCATGGCACAGAGTAATTTCCTCTTCCCTCCCCAACACACAAACACATTTCTATTTCTGCTTCCCACTAGTTCTCTCTCGCTCCATAGCCCCTCAGACACACATACAGTTTTGTCTTTCCACTCATATAGACAACTCCCTTTCAGACGGTTCCTAAGACTTCACCCTACACGCGTCTTATTCTCCAAACCCATACATGTCTCTATTTTTTTCTCAAGGTCTACATGAGACAGCGGATGCCAGGACAGGATTTCTGAGACCGTTAATCACACACTGCCAGGCCACAGTGAAGTCTTCTCTACGCTGGCACCCTCTTTTGAATATTTATAGCTACTGAGAGCCTATGGTAACCCCAACCATCCAATGTGCAGCTTAGCTAGCATCCTAGCATGCCCATCACATGGTCTAAAAATGATTGATGAGGGCGTTGCTGGGCTTTTAACAACTCAGAACATTCTATGTGAATTTTTATTACTTGATTATTGGAGGGTAGTGCCCCCCTCTGGGCAATGCCTATTCAATGACATATAGGTAAGGATGTACTCGGCCTTCATTCTCATTATGCCTGAAGAAGGGACCTGGACCTGGATTAAAATGCAGGAGATTTTTGTTACCTCCCATTTTATCAAAAATGTTCCTATTGAAGTCTATGGAGAATCCTGGAGATAAAAGCAGAGATAAAATTATCACCTGTATTTCAATCTAGCCCCTAGTGTTTTGAAAGCTTGCATCCTCGAGCCACTCAGTGAGCCAGTACAGGTATAATTTTACTCTACCAGTCTCCTATTCAACTGCCCTCATTGCACTGCCCTAAAATGACCCTAACCAGGGAAAGGTCATCCAAGAAGATTTGTACATCAGGGCACCTAACCCATAGAGAGGTCATTCACAAAGATTTATTAGGACACCAACCCCATAGAGAGGTTATCCACAAGACTTATAAATCATCAGACCCATAGAGAGGTCAGCCATGACGGTCTGTACATAAAGACAGCAATATCAGAGAGAAGTCACGCTTTGAAGACCCGTACATCAGGACACTAAACCACCAGAGAGGGTATCCTTCATATGCTTACATCTATACACAAAAGCTGAATCTTTCCACATTAATACAGCACTACACAATCCACCTTACCACCATTTATTTCAAGTTCATTTTAGTTTAGTTCTCTATTTTCATTTTCAGAGCTTTTCACTTTATTGTGTATTTTAGAAGTTTTATGCACACATAGCACTTAGCTATCAGCAGCAGCTGCTCTAGGCGACCTTGTGATTAGAACACACCAGATAGAAGACAGATTTATGAAGCACATAAATTGCTGCTACTTAATCATAACAAAGATTTAATTCTTACAGATGTTTACATTAGTCTGTTTGATGATTTTCATGTTAAAGGGATAGTAATGATTACTAATGAAAATATATATTGCAGTGTTTATCATGCTGAGTGAACCATGGGTACTTTCACTGCTCAGGGATGTTTTAGTCAAACGTTATTGCAACTGAAACTTGAACTTTGTGGGTGCACTATCTCTATGCCCTGAAATTTTACAGTGGTGCTATTGCTACACTATCCTATGGAAGTTTAAGTATGGAAAATCAAACGAGGCAGATGGGTAAACACGAAATAAAAGCCCAATGAGAATTACATGTGCTAACTGCACGCTACTGGGGCACTATGTCTCAGTGAAAATATGCAGTCAGCAAGAGCAGTGCACATTGGGCTTTGTGCCATGGAGGGTCAAGAACTTGGATAGGTCTACTCTTTCCTAATCTATATCCAGCTTTGGGGAGAGCAAATACAAGAGCTATTTGCAAACATATGAGATTCAAATATGTTCTGGAGGTTTCATGTAATACCAGATAAAACAGATATCTGGACATCAACCTGGCATGACTTGCTGAAAAACAGCTCTGCATATATCCCTTGGAATATGAGCCTTGTGTTCAAACAAGCATAGATGGATGAAAGAGAGATAGATAGATAGATAGATAGATAGATAGATAGATAGATAGATAGATAGATAGTTAAAGCGATAGTA
Organism: Rhinophrynus dorsalis; assembly: GCA_037306005.1. Lineage (NCBI taxonomy): Eukaryota > Metazoa > Chordata > Amphibia > Anura > Rhinophrynidae > Rhinophrynus > Rhinophrynus dorsalis. Next base: position 77,694,286 of record CM074724.1, read on the forward strand.
ACCTTTTATTTTGACTTTTATTCTACAAGTGCACAATATGTAGCTGACAGCTCCCTAGATCTCTCTTTCTGGAGAGTTTTCTCATCAGCAGACCATCAAAGCAGGACAGTGAAACAATGTAACACTATATCTGTAGCACTGTCAGTTTTTTCTTTACATTGTATTTTCTTCACATTTTATCACTATCCATGCTTTCATTGTCCCTGATAGAGAGCTCTATGAAAACAGATCCAGAGAACTCAATGTTAGGGAAAAAAGGCGAACTTGCATACCCCTCTGGCATTCAAAGGGTTAATATGTATTCCTCTGCAATTTATTGGAGAGTAGACATTTCTAGAATTCAGGGGGTTAGTAACCTATTTTAAATCAATGCAAATGTTTGGAATTTTATATGATTTGCAATATGTTGATCACCCCATTAGCACTCAGAGGGTTAATATAGTTATCAGAAGCACTTAACTAAGTAGTTATTTCTGTCTACTGTTTTTTAGCGTTTGATTTCTGTTTTAGTCTTTTTATAGCTGTTTCAATCTACATTGTAGAATCCGTTATGAACCAAGAAGTCTATTGTTTGATGGGAGAGGTGTAAACTAGAGGCTGACTTCAACACATATCACTATACATAGTAAACCTTAGATATAATGCAAACACTCTAGTGTATGTACACCTCACTGCTGTTTGAAAGCCAACAGTGAGGCTGATTACAAAGACGGTGTGGTGCAATTCTGGAGCAAACCAGCTGAACCATTGCGAATTAATAAAAACTCCCCTGATTCCCTTTGCAATTATGGAGTAAACCAAGTGCATTATAAGGCAGAAATGTAAGTTCCACAAATCTCGATTGACTTAAATGGGGCATATACCCTCATTTGAATGCTAGAGGTGACCAACTCATTGAGAATCAATGTGAGACTTTTTGAGCATTCAATGTGTTAAAAGCCCCATTTATATCAATGGGTGCAGTTAGCTGCTCCAGAATTGAGCCTCTTCAGCTTACCGAATAAGGCTCCAGGAGACCAGTTTATATTAGGACAGAGGGACATTAGTTCTAATGCAGCTTTAGAAAAGGGAGCAGTCACGTTATGGCCAACAGCAGTGGTGGCAACCTGAGGCCCTCAAGCTGTTCAGGACTACAATTCCCATAATTCTCAGACTTTGGGAATTGTAGTCCTGAATAGCTGGGGGGCCTCAGGTTGCCCAAACCTGTCTTAGTGGATTATGAGATGAGCAGATAAGACAAAGGAGAGAGCTATTTAAATGTTGATACAAATGCAGAAATATATAAAGTTTAGTGTTAAGGAACATTCAGAGATTTTGTGGTTAGAGAAGACTCTTCGTTGTTGATTAATGGTCAGCCAGACTGAGACCGCCATCTGGTCTGGGTAAACATTGATAAGAAAATACAGAATGGGTATGACAAGGAATTGAAGCATAAGTGGGCACAAAATGAATTGGCTAGTAAGCTGAGCAAGTGAATATTAGAAGAATAGAGATCTTATAGCGATTACATACCTACTATGTGTCCCTCATTAGGAGATATTAGGGGTAAATACCTTCCAAGTGTCTCTCTTTAGGAGATATTAGGGGTCCATGCTGAGCAATGCGTTGCATACCTCACTGGGACACAGAGGGTTAAACTATGCATAGATGTGCGACTCAATATTGAAGAACATGCACCAAGTCACACATAGAAGACTTTTTAAGTGAATGATTTATTTTTTATTAACGCAATCGTGGCTCTGCTGCAGAGCCGCCAGATGATTGTAGGACAGGCTTCCCCTGCAGTCAGCTACAACGCTGACTTCAGGGAATGGGGAGGGAGGGGGGAACTTTGTGAGTGAATATCTCTCAAACCATAAAGGTTTGAGAGATGTCACTGGGGGCAAATAGTTTCTTTTTTAACGACTACAATATTGGGATTAGTAATTTTAAAGTATTACTATCCCTTTAACGATGGTCCTGGCAGGTCATGGAACTATGGGATTGCAGTGCAGCTACTTGCTGCATTGCAATCCCAGAATGCATTGGTGAAAAAAGTGCCAAGGTTCTCTAGAGCCGCCCACCCCCGGACACTGTAGTCTTTAACCCTTTGTGTGCCAGAGGGGTACGGAACTCATTGCGTACCCCTCTGGTATTCAAAGGGTTAAGGAGTTAAATAATTAAATGGATAGTAATATTTAAATGTAAGAAAAATATGTTGTAGCGTTTGTCCTCCTTAGTAAAACAATGGAGCTCCAAATGCTGAGAACTGTGTTATTCAAAAGTTTTGTAGCTCAAACATTAATTTCTTAGGCGCAGTTTCACAGTGGCCTGAAATTGTACAGTGGTGCTATTGCTACACCATCCTGTGGAGATTTATGGTCAACAGACCAGAGCTGTCCATAGGATGGTGTAACAACAGCGCCACTGTACAATTTCAGGCCACTGTGATAATGTACCTAAAAAAAAAGTCTGAACTGTAATAACTTTTGAATAAAACATCTTTCAGCACTGGGATTACCCCTGTTTTACTCAAGAGGGATAAACCCTACAACATATTTTTTACATTTTAATTTTTACTATCCCTTTAACGCTTTAAGCACCAGAGGAGTGTGCAACACATTTTGCAGCAATGCGCTGCAAACCTGTCTGGTACTTAATTGGTTAAAAGCTACTGATTTGAAGGGCAGAGTTCCCCTTTAAATCAATAGCAATTAAAATAATTGTTGTTTGTCCCAAATATGCAGTTGGTTTGAGTCAGAATTGCTCCCTATTCTTAGTGCGTATGGTCCACGTATGACCTACTTTTTCTTTTCCTTTTCTTTATTTAGCTTGTATTTACCTATTTTGGGAGTTGTCTGCTGAAACAGAACTTTGGTTTGTTTAATGATATTCACTTTTTTTTTTACAGCACCTGCTCTAGCTGACCTTGTGTTTACAACTTGTAAACCAAAAAAGACAGATTTACCAACGCATAAATTGTTGCTACTAAATCACTGTAGAAAATTACATTTTACAGATGCTTACACTATGAACGGTTTTCATCTAATTTCATCTCAACTCCACCACTTTTATTTGTCTTTGCACTCACACAACTCATTTTGTCTCCGTGACCACAAATGAAAAAGCAGAAGTGATCTTTTATAGGTTATTCTGAAAATTAACAGTGAACCTTTTTTTTTTTTTTTTTTTCCTTTATTTTTTGCTGTTTTACAGCTCCAGATGAATCTGTTGGTGGAAAGTAAAATGCTGCCCTCTGGTGTTAAGAATTTATAATTTACAGCATTGCAATGCAGCATTCTTAAAGGGATAGTAATACTTCATTTTAACTTTATTTTATTTTGTAGGCATTAAAAAATCATGAAGAATGACATATGTCTTATCTCTGAAACCTTTATGGTTTAAGAGATATTCACAAACAAAGTATCCCCCCCCCTGTTCAACCAGATCAGAAGGGAGATGCCCAGGTAGACTGCAGAGAGGGACAATCTTCAATTAAGATAATGGAAAAAGCTGAAAAACTTGTCAAGGGGGGAAGGGCTTTCATTGTTTTCATACAAAGAAAATTGTCCCCTTCTGTTATCTGTCCTGTCATACAACCAGACTCACATCTGAGAAGAGATGGCTTACACTAGGTAAAAGGGGCGGGGAGGGGAACTTTGCTTGTAAATATCTCCTAAACCATAAAGGTTTGAGAGATAAGACTTATATCATTCTTCATATTTTTTTAATGCCTTCAAAAAAATAAAGTTAAAATGAAGTGTTACTATCCCTTTAAAGCTACCCATTTAGGTGTTATCTCCAATCTCCTGCATTCCCCTGGCAATTATCTCACATGGGAGAGATGTGGCAGGAGTGTGATAGGGGCATGCCTACATCAGTGCTGGCCATATCTTATTGGCTGATACCCATGATGCCAGTTATTGGTGTTTGTAAAGAACATAACAACCTCCAATGTCACATGTGGGAATAATATTCACATCAGTCACACAGACTACTGTTCAGATATATACATTTGCACTGAAAGCATTGAAGTTGCAACATGCTACAGTGGATTGTAACATGCTCTATGAAATCAATGTCAGCCAAGTGAATAAGGTGCTATAAGAAATTTGTGTCAAAGGACAATAAAAAGTAAGGTTGTAACTGTTTATTGCCATACCTGGGAAGTCTTGGATCTGGCCAGGTTTTTATACTTAATTATCATTTCTCCAGGGACACAGACTGACTCTCAGGGCTCAGTGAAATCCCTTGTAACTCTGTCCACTTTACTGCCAGTACCAGCCACTCTCTGCCCTGTTCTTCTCACTTCCCATTCATTATAAGGGAAAACCCCACCTCCCATCCTCTCAAGCTAGTCCACCCTAATCAAGCCCTGCCCACTATATGAAACAAATTGCATCAGTTGGACACTTTCACCCTCAGACCTTAATGGTTACCTCAGGACGCTTGGGACAAGAACGTTCCCAGGTATGTTTATTGTCATGCTAGAAATGTCTCCAACAATAAGATAATGTTAGCACTTTGATGTTCGATACTGAAAGGTAATATCTCTAAATTATCAAAGAGTAAGCCTTATTTTGGTGTTGCTCATCAATCAGGAGGCAAGTACAAGGATATAATGCTGAATTACCATACCTGGGAACTCTCCAGATTTGCCCCGGACACTCCGTTTTTTGAGAGTGCATTACTGGGTCTCCCAGGCAGAGGTTGATTCTCCGGATGTGGGGATTTCTTTAAAACTCTGCCCACTTCTGCTCCTTCCCACCCAGTTCCTCCCCCTTTTCCTCCTTCCCCACCCAGTTCCTCCCATTTCCCACCCACTTGTTTGATGCTCAGGAAAGCCCCGCCCACACTCATGGGTAAACCTACCCTTTTTTTTGCCACATACTTTCCACAAATGAAACTTCCCAGGTATGGTACATGTAGGCAATATTTGGTTTTTCCAGCTGTTAAGGATTACAGCTCACATCACCCCAACCAAATACTGGCTGGTTTGGAATGATGGAAGTTGTAGTTTAAAGCAAATGAAGAGCCAAAGGTTGCTTACTCCTGGTCTATGAATGAATAAACTAATACATAATCTGTGTATGAACGTGGGCTTTATGTCAATGGTGCAGAGTAGAATTTTACACGTGGAATGTCTTAAAGGGATAGTAATAGATCATTTTTACAAATGTGCATCTTGTAGCTATTAAAAAAGAAATTAAATGACCCCAGTCCCATCTCTCAAACCTTTATAGTTTGAGAGATAATCATAGTTAAAGTTCCCCCTCCCTCCCCTTTATCTGACATCAGTTCTCTAGCTGACTGCAGGGGAATCCTTCACTGGAACGGTCTACAAAGTGTGCAAGCACACTCTCTTACTTTCTGTTGTTGTTCTGCAGCTGTTCAGACAGGACTGGATTTACATCCCAGGATCCCCTAGGCAAGGCACTTTAGGTGCCCTTAGCTCTGCCCATGGCCAGACCCACTCCTCATATGACCCAGCCCCCTGTCCCATCCAGTGTTTCCTGGCACGGAAAATACCCTTGACTTATAACAAGCAAGAACCAGAAAAAGCAATGCGTTGGAGATCTCTCTAGCAACCAAGGGTTTAAATAATAGCCTACAACGATGAAACTGATGCAGGTACATGAAATTGCTCTGGCCACACCCACAACAGAGAATGTGGGTGTGCCCAGCACAACTGCGGCACCTCTCAAACTTTGGAGCCGTAGGCAGTTGCCTACTCTGCCTATAGGGAAATCAGGCCCTTTGTTCAGTACTACAGTTCCCATCATCCCCAACCAGCCAATAGCTAATGGGAACTGAAGTCTTGAAAAGCTGAAAGACCTGAGGTTGCCCAACCCTGATCTAGGCCATAGATAAATACTCAAAGGTGCCAAACCAGATAGTTAGATTAGTGTATCTGGTAATCTAATTTCTTCTCTGTCCAACCTCTTAATCACCTTGAATATAATTTACCTAGTCCTCTGAAACCCTATTACTTTCCATTCCTTTACTGTATCATACAGTAAACATCATGCATTTAAATAATGTTATTAACGCTTTGAATGTCAGAGTGACATCCAGCACACGGCGTGCATTGGCTACCTCTCTGGCACTCAAAGGGTTGCCCGTCTCTGCCCCAAATGGTTGCATTATGGATCAACAAAGTGATTATCTGTTATTTTGGTCCCTCCCATACTCGCCTCCATGGACATGACAACTAGGACTGATTGAAAATGTTATCTCTTGAACAAAGACACAAGAGCACAATTCATTGGGGCAATGAGAATTTTCTGACCATAGTAAAATAAGTGAGAGCTTATTATTAGAAGGCATTACATCTCCTTTAAAATACTATATACTGAGAGTATGGAAAACATGGTTAATACAATTTTTATTGAGCAATTTTTCTTCCCCAGCAGTTCTTGTAGTTCCAGTGCTGCCAAGTGCACATCACCACTGACGTAACACAGCTATTTCCAGAATGAAGGCAGAAACCATTTACATAATCACACAGCAGTAATTCATAGGTTCATAATGAAGACCCCAATGGAAATAGTAATGTTACTGCTAAATCATTTCGTAATGCACTGAATACATATCAAGCATTCGGAGGATTAATAGCTTATATTATACATACATATTATACACTCCCAATTTTAGCAAAGAAACTGACTGTGGGACTGTCGATTGTTGCCAGTGCATGAACAGACAATTGCAATATACTAGAATATTTTTTCACTAAGATTTCTCAGATACACAAAAACAATGGAATTAATGAACAAATACAATTCCATGCTAAACCAGACACTTATATCAATTCTCTAGTCCTACACCTGCCTAAAGTCAGTTTTCTGAGCTACATACAGAGAAAATTCTCCCTTTAGCTATGCTTGCAGCAAGGTGAGATCAATGGACAGTCTCTGGCTGTTTTGGAGAGTTCCTTTCCACTACACCCGTCATGCATTAAACACTGGGCTAAGGAAATGGTGTAACTTTACTCCATATTCCTGTGAATCTATGGAGCAGGGGTACTGGGTCTGCGGGCCTAAATGTTCTATAAATGTTAACCTCAGGGAGCAAACCTTCAGAATGTTTCATCTGACCTATTTATTTCCCTCTAAATTAGCAAAAATCTACAAAGAATACCAAGATTTATGCTTTAGAGACTGCCATGAGAAGGGTTCTTTTAAACGTGTCTGGTGGGACTGCGGGACAGTCCATGCTATTTGGCGGAAGGCCTCTGAGACTTTACCCACCATCTTGGATAGAACAATTAACTTATCTATTTGCGATGATCTTTTGGGAAGAAAGGTCCCTGGTTCTAGTAAATATGAGGATACATTTATTATGTTATTTTGTCTCGCTATAAGAATGCTTCTAGAAGGAAATAAAATAATTTCTCTTGGTCTAATATTCTTTCTAAAATTGATCATATCTGTATTAACGAACGTTTAAGTGCAATTGAAAATTATTATTCTGATAAATACCTACTTACCTGAACACAAGAGGGAGGGGAGAGACTTATAGTGTAGTATGTTTGGGTGGTTAAAGGGTTAGTAATGTCTTATTTTAAGAACATGTAATATTTTAGATATTAAAAATAAATTAACTGGTCCAAGTCCCGTCTCTCAAACCTTTATAGTTTGAGAGATATAAGGTTTTAAAGTTCCCCCCTCCCTCCCCTTTCACTGATGTCAGCTGTATTGCTGATAGAAGGAGATTCGAGTCGTGCGACCTGACGGCACCTCTTAATCAGAGCCGAAATAGCGTTATCTAAAAACAAATACTTCATTAGAACAGTGTACAAAGTGTGCTTGCAAACCAGGCACACTTTGTAGACCGTTCCAATGAAGTATTTCTTTTTAGATAGCTCTATTTTGTCTCTGCTGAAGAGCTGCCAGGATCTCCTTCTGTCAGCTTGGCAGCTGACATGTAGAGCCTGAGGATATTGACTCTGACTCAACACAGATAATTGAAATCCTGTTGCTCGATCACTCAGAAACCGCAACCTCCAGGCAGGGCTTGGAAACACGTACTTCCTTTTGTTTTGTGCCTACTTGCCTGGTCCATCAGGTTAAACAGTATTTTTTGCCACAAAAGCTCATCTCTTCTTCAGGTGTGATCATCTGATTTATAATCTAACTTCTGATGTGAATCCTTTCCTTGTTTGGCTATTTGCTTAACAGTTGTAATTCTTTATTTACACTACATTTACTTATTGTAAAAATTGTTGCAATTTTTTATACTACATTTACTTACTGCAAAACTTAATAAAAATCTAATTTTAAAAAATCAACCTGTTAAAAATGAGTAATGGGACAATACATCCACAGATGTCTGTCCTTTGGAGACTGATGGCAGTCTTGGCATGTCATGGTTTAATGAACACATTGCACCTCAAGGTGCATTGGGATCATTGTGAGGAGGCTGTAACTGACTGCTCCAGCACCAGAACAATCAGTTACAGCTGCACCCCGGTGGCTCAGGACATGTGATACCTAACACTGAGCTCACATGTGCCCATGGAGTCACATGACAAAGACAATGTATGTGAACATTGCCTTTCTCACTGTTTTGTGCCTTTCTCCTCCTCACTGGGATTCTGAGGAAGAAAGACGCAGAGAACAGCTCCCAGATATGTTTTTTTGCTGTACAGGGGGCACAATTACTTTGGAGAGCTTATAAAAAAGAAAATAAGTCCATGACATATTGAGCCCTCATTGTGTAACTGAATATATGATTTAGAGCAAACCCAAAGTATTTTTTTTACACAAACTGAAGCTTAAACACATATATTGAAGTTTAAACAAACATATGGGTTTTATTGCAGTGGAGCAATGTGATACACTTATACACACACCAAACAGTCTGATCTAAACAGAGGGACACCAGGGTGGGACAGAGGGATTTTTGATCTCAGAGAGACAGTATACCCCTGAAAAAGGGACACTTGCTAGGTATGAAAGAACATTCAGTCCCTGTTAAAGATGCACTAATAAGACCTATAAAAATGTGGGGGGGGGGGGGTTCAACTTTTTAATATTATTATTGGATGAAATGATGGATCAAAAGAAAGCCCTATTTATCTTTAAACAAGGTATATCATTTGTGTGGGTGAACTAAATGAATTAAAGGGAAAATATGGTTGAACAAAGGCATACTAAAAGGGCCAAAATTGCTCATCCTCTAGTATAAAAAAGCCCTTGTCACCATGGGGTTAAAATCTTATTGGTAGGCAAATTGTGTGCCCCAGAATGCACTACAGCAATTATATGCTCTAGGGGTAGCCAGCTCTGGTCCTCAAGATCTACCAACTGTGCATGTTTTTAGGATAAACCTGAATCAGCACAGGTGGATTTATTAAAGTGACTAATTCACAGATTGAATCACCTGTGCTTAAGCAGAGATATAGCAAAGACATGCACTGTTGGTATCTCTTGAGAACCATGATTGGCTACCCCTGCTCTAGTGAATACCCTACAGTGCAGCCACTAGCTGAACTTCATGGTATGTACTAGATCACATGTGCTAGTGCAGCCACTGGCTTTGAAGGATAAGGCCATTGGAGCTTGGCTGGCAGATGCATACATTTGTCCCAATGCGTTGGAGATGTCTACAGATTCCAGGAGATTAACCAGCTCTATCATACTCCCCCATCCTCTTCCTCTCTAAGAAAAACATCTCAGTGTTTGTGTGGCTAAAATTAGAAGGTAAAACTTTCTGGAAAACTATTACCCAATTTGTTTTCTTATAACTTACTTAGTTTGTAAGCTCTTCGGGGCAGGAACCTTTTATCCTAATGTATACTCTCCTGGTGTTCCCCTTATGATTGTCTATATAAGCACTTAGGGGTAGATTTAAAGGCAGGTGTTAACATAGCCGGTAGGGCCAAAGTGAATACCAGCTGTTAAACTAACATGTTTAACGAGGTATTTAAAGGCCCTACCAGCTAAAACCCCAAAGGACGTTAAGGCACAAAAATAGTCTTGTGGCTGAACTTCCGTTTTGTGCGTTTAGTTCCCAAAACGCTGCTAAAAGCAGCGATATTGGGACCTGAACAGTAAAAAACAATTAACTATCGGTACTTGACATAGTGTCAAGCACCGATCGCTAACTGATCCATGTTACACTTACCTGTCATCCACTGTCCTTCTGTCTTCTCTTCTCTCTTCTATCTTCTGCCTTCTGTTCTGTCTTCTGTCTTCTCTCTGTAAAATAAAATAAAATAATTAATACCAAGCATGAACAAAGACATTCCTGAACCCTTTGAGTGGCAGAGGGGTACGCAACGCATTGCAAAGCAATGCGTTGCGTCCCTCACTGGCACTCAAAGGGTTTGATAGTATTGCGCCATAAATATACCCATATGATATGCCTCCATGTAATGCCCCAAAGTATAAACATGCCAATAAATAATATAATCCATATACACATAAATAAATGTCATCCATTAATGCCCAGTATAACAACTTAGCTTAATATTTTGTGTCTCCGCTGCTTGGAGCGGCCACGAGGGTGGCGGCAGCTGAGACACAAATGTCCCACGTCGCTCCCCTTCAGCTGTGTACAGGCCGATGCTAGCTTTGCCACCCAGCCGGTAAAACATTGGCTTCTGTCCAATGTTAAGTCTATGGAGGAAATGCCATGGTATTAATTATTTTCTTTTATTTTACAGAGAGAAGATAGAAGAGAAAGCAGAAGACTGAAGAAAGAAGACAGAAGGATGAGAAGACAGAAAAGAAGGACAGAAGATGACCAGCAAGCTGAGGACTCCGCTGGACATCAGGATTAATGGTAAGTGTTAATGTGATGTTGCTTTACTTAGTCGGGTTAACCATATGATTGCCGGCGGGGTAACTATACCCCACCGGCACTCATAGGGTTAATCCTACTAACTTTGGATGGGTTTTAGGCACTTTGGATGTATTGATGTGGGGCTTAGGGCCCCATATCAATACATCCACTGAGGACTTTGGGATTTTTTTGCCAGTTAAAAGCTGCGTTAGCTGGCAAAAGATCCGATAAGAGACTTTACGGCTAACAAAACTGGGTCTAAAGTTTTGTGCGGTAAGTGATTCCCTTATCAGATTTTTTTTCAGCTAGTCCATTAAATGGCAAAATGGAGCGTGTTTTTTTTTTTTGTTTTTTTTTTAATGGGCCAAAACACACGTTAGTGTAGCGGCCGGCATACTGGATGAACTGCCGTTAGCAGTTCATTACATGGCCCTTTGAATGGCTAATTACACGTTAAAACACCCATTGGTGTTTTTTTAGCTTACACCTGCCTTTAAATCTACTCCTTAATTACTGTATTTTACTGCTTTTATTGTACCCCTTCATTACCAGGGGAGGGCTGGCAACTTTTGGCCTGAGGGCAAGTACAATTAAGTGGCCTATTTCTATTACCGCTCCAGTGTCCCAGCCTACCCCCTTTTGTTAATGTTATAGCTAGCATTAATGTTATGGATTAAGTCAATTGATACCCCAGAGCTTATAACTGAAATGGTAGTACACAACTGATATCACAGAGATGACAGTTAAAATGGATCTACACTAGTGATACCACAGAGCTTATAACTGAAATGGATCTACACTAGTGATACCACAGAGCTTACAACTGAAATGGATCTACACTAGTGATACCACAGAGCTTATAACTGAAATGGATCTACACTAGTGATACCACAGAGCTTACAACTGAAATGGATCTACACTAGTGATACCACAGAGCTTATAACTGAAATGGAGCAACACTATTGATATCACATAGATGACAATTGAAATGGAGCTACAAAACTTGTGTAGCTCCTGAAATTCTGTTTACTCTATTTACAGCAGCAAATGGGAAATTGAGGGAGGCAGTGGCCCACTGGCCCATATTCATGACCAGCCTGGGGGGCAATTGCCCCCTGGTCACCCAGGCCAGCCCTCCCCTGTTCTTTACTAAATGTAAACTGTAAAGTGCTAAGAACACATATTGGCGCTATATAGTAACGGACTGGATTCAGTTGCTGGTGATATATTACTTGACTAGTATTAATTCCAGACATGTATCACTTTCAGTTAACTCTTGTCCAATAAGTTATGCACTGATGTGAGATAAAGGTGGGATAAACTCAACAGTGAGATAAACTCTCCAATTCTGATGTTATTCTATGGAGCTGATGCACTAGGACTGGGGTAGTATGTTGTTTGGGCTCCTGGAGGAGATGCACTAAACTTCCCTAAAGGTGCAGTTTGGTGATATTGTGATGAATTGAACCCAAATCCTTTTTATGGTATACATGATGTTGTCTTCACAATCTTATCCCTGTGACCACCCCTCAAATATTCTACATCGCCATGCTATGTTCATGCCTTTAGCAGATTTGCAGTGTTTCAGTGTCTCCTTAATCAATGGTCAGTATTAGTGATGAGCGAGCACCCCAATGCTCGGGTGTTCGGGTGCTCTGACCGAGCACCCCCTGAGGCTCGAGTGCTCGGCCGAGCACCCGAGCCCCATTGAAGTCAATGGGAGGACTCGAGCATTACACCAGGCACCCCCTGCTCTGATGAGGGGAGGGTGCCTGGTCCATAGGAAAAGGGCAGAAAAGGATGGAAACACCACAGAAATGGTTCAGGGACAGCATAGGGAGGATGTCTGGATGCATCTTGGACTCCAACTTCGCTGCTGGGAACGATCTTTCGCCCGTAGTACGCCATTTTTACAGACTGACCATAAAACACACAAAAAGGAAAATAAAAACGACTTTAGGCGAAAAATTGTTACCAAACAATATTTGCTGTATATTTACTTGTATATCATCTGCAAATTCTCCCAAAAATTTCCTTGATTTTCGGAAGTGAGGCCATGATTAAGAGGGAAACGTGCGCAGAGGCAAATTCTCCCAAAAATTTCCTTGATTTTCAGAACTGAGGCCATGATTAAGAGGGAAACGTGCGCAGAGGCAAATTCTCCCAAAAATTTCCTTGATTTTATTGAACTGAGGCCATGATTAAGAGGGAAACGTGCGCTGAGCTGACCATCTAAAACATTATGGGTGAGGGTCTGCTGCAGAGCTGACCATCCTAAACATTATATGCGAAGGCCCGCTAGTGAGCTGACGCTATAAAACATTATATGAGAGGGCCCGCTAGAGAGCTGACCCAATAAAACATTATATGAGAAGGCCCGCTGGTGAGCTGACCTATATAAAAATTGGCAAACAGGGCCCGCTGGTGAGCTGGCCCTATATAAAAATTATATCACAGGGCCCGCTGGTGAGCTGGCCCTATATAAAAATTATAGCACAGGGCATATGGAAGAGGAGGAGGAGGATGAGAAGATTAAGAGTCAACCATATACCCGTTTTTTGGGTGGAAGGGGTGAATGGGAATACAGAGTATTCCCATCATTGTAAATAACATATATAAAGTGAGTTTATGTTCCCCCGGGGCTTTCCTCCAGTGGAGTGGAGAAGTCAGGGGAAATCCAGGCCTTGTTCATTTTTATAAGTGTCAACCTATCAGCATTGTCGGTGGAAAGGCGGATACGCTTATCTGTTATGATGCCACCAGCAGCACTAAATACCCGCTCAGACAGAACGCTGGCGGCAGGGCAGGCCAGCACCTCCAAGGCGTAGAGTGCCAGTTCATACCACGTGTCCAGCTTGGACACCCAGTAGTTGTAAGGCACAGAGGGATCATTGAGGACGCTGACACGGTCTGCTACGTACTCCTTCACCATCTTCCAAAACTTTTCCCTCCTTGTGACACTAGGCTGCGCATCAGGGTGAGGGTGCTGGCGGGGTGTCATGAAGGTGTCCCACGCCTTGGAGAGTGTTGCCCTGCCTTTCTCGGAACTGCTGTGTGCTCCCCTTTTCTCCCCTTCTCGGTTGGCCAAGGTAGCACGTACTCTGCCGCCAGCGTTGTCAGATGGAAAATTTTGGAGCAATTTTTCGACAAGAACCTTCTGGTATTGCAACATTTTGCTTGTCCTCTCCACCGGAGGAATGAGAGATGAGAAATTCTCTTTGTAGCGGGGGTCCAGAAGGGTGAACACCCAGTAATCCGTGTTGTCTAAAATGCGTACAACGCGTGGGTCACGGGAAAGGCAGCCTAACATAAAGTCAGCCATGTGTGCCAGAGTACCAACAGTCAAGATTTCGCTGTCCTCACCAGGAGGATGACTCTCAATCTCCTCATCCTCTCCCTCCTCTTCTGCCCACCCACGCTGAAGAGATGGAACTAAAGTTCCATGGCTACCCTCTGTAGCGGAGGCAACCGTGTCTTCCTCCTCCTCCTCCTCCTCCTCCTCCTCCGCCTCCTCCAATTGTCGCTGAGAAGACGAAGTGAGGGTGCTCTGGCTATCACCTTGTGTAAGCTCTTCCTCCCCCATTTCCACCTCTTCCACATGCAAAGCGTCGGTTTTAATTGTGAGCAGCGAGCGTTTCAGTAGACACAGAAGTGGGATGGTTACACTGATAATAGCGTTATCGCCGCTCACCATCTGTGTCGATTCCTCAAAATTGCGTAAAACCTCGCAGAGGTCTGACATCCATTCCCACTCCTCACTTCTGATTACAGGAAGTTGAACGGAGAGGCGACGACCGTGTAACAGCTGGTACTCCACTACTGCCCTCTGCTGCTCACAAAGCCGGGCCAACATGTGGAAGGTGGAGTTCCAGCGCGTGCTCACGTCACACAGCAGCCGGTGAGCTGGCAATTGTAAGCGCTGCTGCAGCTTCAACAGGCCGGCCGAAGCTGTAGATGACTTACGGAAATGTGCACACACGCGGCGCACCTTGGTCAAGAGATCATGCACATTGGGGTAGGTTTTTAGAAATCGCTGCACCACTAAATTAAATACATGCGCTAGGCATGGTACGTGTGTGAGCTTGCCGAGCTCCAAAGCCGCCACCAAGTTACGCCCATTATCACACACAACCATGCCTGGTTGCAGGTTGAGTGGCGAGAGCCACTGCTCGGTCTGGTGACTAATCCCCTGCAACAGCTCTGAGGCCGTGTGCTGTTTGTCCCCAAGGCAGATCAGCTTCAGCACGGCCTGTTGACGCTTCCCCACTGCAGTGCTACACTGCTTCCAGCTACTGGCTGATGGGGGAGTGGCGCTGTGTGTAGAGAATTCGGAGGTGGAAACGGAGGAGGAGGAGCCAATAACGTAGGTGCTGGTGGAAACCCTGATGGAGGTAGGGCCCGCAATCCTCGGCGTGGGTAGCACCCGTGCCATCCCAGGGTCCGAGTCGCTCCCAGCCTCCACGACATTCACCCAGTGTGCCGTCAGGGAAATGTAGCGTCCCTGGCCACAAGCACTTGTCCATGTGTCAGTCGTTAAGTGGACCTTCCCAGTAACTGCGTTGGTCAGGGCACGGGTGATGTTACGGGACACATGGTGGTGTAATGCGGGGATGGCACACCGGGAAAAGTAGTGGCGGCTGGGGACCGCGTACCGAGGGACAGCTGCTGCCATCAGGCTGCGGAAGGACTCAGTGTCCACAAGCCTAAATGGCAGCATTTCGATGGCCAGTAATTTTGAAAGGTGTGAGGTTAGTGCTATGGCCTGTGGGTGGGTGGCTGGGTACTTTCTCTTGCGCTCAAATGCCTGGGGTAACGACATTTGGACGCTGTGCTGGGACAGGGAAGTGGATGTGGTCGCTGATGGTGCTTCAGATGCTACAGGTGCAGGGCGGGAGGTATGCGGGCCTGCGCCTTCGACAGGCGATTGGCCGGCACCGAAAACAGGGGAAGAGGAGGCAGTGGTGTGGCCTGCAGACACAGATGGGCGATCCAGGCGTTCCTCCCACTTACTACGGTGCTTGGATGCCATGTGTCGGATCATGCTGGTGGTGGTGAGGTTTCTAGTGTTCATGCCTCGGCTCATTCTGGTGTGGCACAGGTTGCAAACTACAATTCTTTTGTCGTCCGCACTTTCCTTAAAAAAACGCCATACCGCGGAACACCTACCCCTTGGCAAGGTAGATTTACGCAAGGGGGTGCTCCGTGGAACATTTGCGGGCCGGTTTGGTGCGGTCCGCCTTCTTTCTGTAGCCACACCACTGCCTCTTCCAGCCTGTTGCGGTGCTGCAGATGGCTCACCCTCAGGACTGCTGTCATCGCTCGGCTCTACACCTTCCCAGGTGGGGTCAGTCACCTCATCGTCCACCAAGTCCTCCTCCACTTCCTCACTCTGATCATCCTCCTCAAGTCTTGATCCCACCACATACTCAGTCATTGACAACTGTATAACATTCTCCTCAACAAGGTCTTGAGACGGAAATAGTGGTTGATTTAATGGCAACTGTGTCTCATCATCATCATCATCATCCACTACTTCCTTTGACCTTAAATGCCGTTCACATCTGTCATCTTCTTGTGATTGGGTAGCCTCTAGAGGTTGTGAATCAGGGCACAAGATGTCATGTTCCTCTGCAAGCGTGCTTGGAGAGAGGGTCAAATGAAGGATTGGTGATGAGACGAGCTCCTCACTATATCCCAGTGTGGGATCACTTCTTTGACCAGACCGTGTATGGTGGGAGGAAGGATGATCAGAGTGAGGATTATGTTGACCAGACTCTTGGCTACTGAGAGTGGACTTGGTGGAAGACAGGGTGGTGCTTAACCGACTGGAAGCAGTATCAGCTGTCATCCAACCGACCACCTGTTCGCAGTGGTCGGACCTCGAGAGTGATGTCCTGCGACGCCCTGTAAAATTACACATGAAGCTAGGTATGGTGGATGTCTTTCTTTCTTGTGCTCTGGCACCAGGCACAGTTTCTCCGCGTCCTGACCCGCGCCCTGAACTTTCAGGATCACGTCCACTTCCCCGTCCCTTTTTACCCGCCTTCTTCATCTTACACAGAATATGTGACTTTAATATTTGAGTTTGAAAACTTAACAGTATTTCTTATTATTCTGCAACTGTACAGAGTACACAGAATAGGCTGCTAAACGGCGGTGATACACACTGAATGGAATATGTGACTTTAATATTTGAGTTTGAAAACTTAACAGTATTTCTTATTATTCTGCAACTGTACAGAGTACACAGAATAGGCTGCTAAACGGCGGTGATACACACTGAATGGAATATGTGACTTTAATATTTGAGTTTGAAAACTTAACAGTATTTCTTATTATTCTGCAACTGTACAGAGTACACAGAATAGGCTGCTAAACGGCGGTGATACACACTGAATGGAATATGTGACTTTAATATTTGAGTTTGAAAACTTAACAGTATTTCTTATTATTCTGCAACTGTACAGAGTACACAGAATAGGCTGCTAAACGGCGGTGATACACACTGAATGGAATATGTGACTTTAATATTTGAGTTTGAAAACTTAACAGTATTTCTTATTATTCTGCAACTGTACAGAGTACACAGAATAGGCTGCTAAACGGCGGTGATACACACTGAATGGAATATGTGACTTTAATATTTGAGTTTGAAAACTTAACAGTATTTCTTATTATTCTGCAACTGTACAGAGTACACAGAATAGGCTGCTAAACGGCGGTGATACACACTGAATGGAATATGTGACTTTAATATTTGAGTTTGAAAACTTAACAGTATTTCTTATTATTCTGCAACTGTACAGAGTACACAGAATAGGCTGCTAAACGGCGGTGATACACACTGAATGGAATATGTGACTTTAATATTTGAGTTTGAAAACTTAACAGTATTTCTTATTATTCTGCAACTGTACAGAGTACACAGAATAGGCTGCTAAACGGCGGTGATACACACTGAATGGAATATGTGACTTTAATATTTGAGTTTGAAAACTTAACAGTATTTCTTATTATTCTGCAACTGTACAGAGTACACAGAATAGGCTGCTAAACGGCGGTGATACACACTGAATGGAATATGTGACTTTAATATTTGAGTTTGAAAACTTAACAGTATTTCTTATTATTCTGCAACTGTACAGAGTACACAGAATAGGCTGCTAAACGGCGGTGAAACACACTGAATGGAATATGTGACTTTAATATTTGAGTTTGAAAACTTAACAGTATTTCTTCCTATTCTGCAACAGTGCAGAGTACACAGAATAGGCTGCTAAACGGCGGTGAAACACACTGAATGGAATATGTGACTTTAATATTTGAGTTTGAAAACTTAACAGTATTTCTTATTATTCTGCAACTGTACAGAGTACACAGAATAGGCTGCTAAACGGCGGTGAAACACACTGAATGGAATATGTGACTTTGATATTTTAGTTTGAAGACTTAACAGTATTTCTTCCTATTCTGCAACTCTGCACAGTACACAGAATAGGCTGCTAAACTGCGGCGAAGCACACTGAATGGAATATGTGACTTTGATATTTTAGTTTGAAGACTTAACAGTATTTCTTCCTATTCTGCAACTCTGCACAGTACACAGAATAGGCTGCTAAACTGCGGCGAAGCACACTGAATGGAATATGTGACTTTGATATTTTAGTTTGAAGACTTAACAGTATTTCTTCCTATTCTGCAACTCTGCACAGTACACAGAATGTGCTGCTAAACTGCGGCGACGCACACTGAATGGAATATGTGACTTTGATATTTTAGTTTGAAGACTTAACAGAATGTGCTCTAATCTGCAACTTTGCACACTAAACAGAATGTGCTCTAATCTGCAACTTTGCACACTAAACAGAATGTGCTCTAATCTGCAACTTTGCACACTAAACAGAATGTGCTCTAATCTGCAACTGTGCACACTAAACAGAATGTGCTCTAATCTGCAACTTTTCACACTAAACAGAATATTTTTTTTTTTTTTTTTTTTGTTTTTTTCCCCCCACACAAAATAACCTGCTGCCCCCACACACAGTAGTCCTAAAAAGGACTTTTGGTTCTTTTTTTTCACAATTTTTTTTTTTCCTCCCTACACTGCCTTTCCCTTCCTATCCTCAGCTCTCCCTGGCTCAGACTGAGCCGAACTCGATGGTCAGGTGCTATACAGCACCCGACCACGGGTTCTGGCCAGCCAATCAGTGTAATGCCAGCAGCCAACATGGCTGCTGGCATTACACCGATGTCAGAGCCTCCCTGCACGTTTATTGGCTGCGCAGCAGCCGCAAAACGTGCGGGGAGGAGACCCGAACATGGCGGGCGAGCACATGCGGTACTCGTACGAGTACCGCCATGTGCCGAGCAGAGCGATGCTCGAGCCGATCCGAGCATCGGCCGAGCATGCTCGCTCAACACTAGTCAGTATCATATTCCTAAGGGTGTGTGATATGTGAATGTGCATATCTGGGACCTTCTTCTCTTTGAGCCCCCGGAGAGGGCTCATGTACTGCCAGAGAGGGGATGTCAAGGACACGATTTGAGTCATAAAAGGGGTGGGGGTTAATCAGGTGGGCAGGGCTTGCTCGTCAGCATGTCATAAAGTAGATGGGAATGGGCAGAACACAATGGGAAGGAGAAGTGGGAGTGAATGCACCACCGCCGGAGAATCAGTCTCTGTCCCCAGAGACCCAGTAATGCAGTCTGAATACCGTAGTCTCCTGGGGTACATCTGGAGAGTGTCCAGGTATGCAAATGTGGTTATCTGCCATATTCATTAAACCCAGGAACTGGCAATGCTATCAGAGTTCACATAAGCAAATTTGCATTCCTGAGGATGGCTAGATGGGGATTTTGCCTTTGATGTCTGTGCTGTCATCATGAAGGGACTGTTGTACTGGTCCCAAGTCATATGGTGGGCCCAGGACTGGAGTCTGTACCTTCTGTAACGCTCCCTTAGTGTGTCCTCTCTCTCACACTGTCACTAAGGACAGGAGTAGAGAGAGGAGCCTTTGTTTCAGTTTAATTAAGGTGCATGCTGGGCTGTACATTAGACCATTATGTTCAAACATGCTCCCTGTCTAAAAACGCCTCTCTCTGCACCTGCCCATAGTGACATGAGTGTGAATGCACTAAGGGAGAGATGTTAGGTTACAGCATTACAGAAGTAGCTCCTGTTTTTCTGAACCAAAACCCTATGGTTGAAAGCTTTCTGGATTTGACCCTTCCTGTGCAGTAGCAGTGTGTGACCCAATGTGTAAGAAATGTGTTGGAGTGGGTTGGGGGGAGTCTCATCTTGCAACAACGACAATGGTGGTGTAGCAGTGGAGGACTGCATTTTCTACAGTGTGCCAGTCAAAACCATAAAGGAGCTGGTTGCAGGGGTTCTCATTGGCACCCAATACATCAATTAAAATTATTATGAGTCACTATTTTTATTGTACAGTTCAGTAAAAAACTCCTTGTGTGCCATGGACATTTTGGAAATAAACTTCTGACCTTCTGTGCCAGCAGGTCACGTTTATTTCCAAAGGGTTAATTGAGTTTGCACTGGAAAAAGTCTCAGTAACCTTAGACTGGTGTGTGTGTGTGTGTGTGTGTGTGTGTGTGTGTATGTATGTGTGTGAAAGTGTGTGAAAGTGTGTGTGAGTATATGTGTATGTAGAGCTAATTGTACTAAATGGAGGATGACTGCTGTTCAGACATACCACAAAACACAGCAGCAGCTTTACAGCAGAATGATATACTGACAATCAGTGTTTCTCCACTTCACCTTGCGTACTTGATTCCTACTGCATTTGGCTTATTTTCCAAGGTGATCTCCCTGCATCGCCAGACACACTTCCATAATTTCCATAATTTCTAATCTTAGTCCCTCTCCCCCAAAGTACCAATTTTCAATAGATTTCATGTATTATATGTGTTAAAAGCTTTTATTTTTTGGTGGTTTTGTTCCATAGAGAGAATAAATGTTCCAGCAGTGGCAAAAGGATTGAGAGGCACTGCTATGTTTGATTGTTAGCCAATATACACCACTAGGGGCCGCTGTATACCATATAATGAACCTAAAAAAAACTCTTTATGTCATCTTATGTACAAATTCATATACAGTGCTTTCCCCTTTTTTAACTCTATAAGAAAAGACATAGAACATTTTTTTATTATTAAGGGTATACTACC
Organism: Rhinophrynus dorsalis; assembly: GCA_037306005.1. Classification (NCBI taxonomy): domain Eukaryota; kingdom Metazoa; phylum Chordata; class Amphibia; order Anura; family Rhinophrynidae; genus Rhinophrynus; species Rhinophrynus dorsalis. Next base: position 77,715,235 of record CM074724.1, read on the forward strand.
CCTATAACTCCTTGCATACTAGAGGTATTTCCAATGCAGTGATGTAACTAGTAATTGGAGTGCACTGGTGCAAACATTTGTCTGGTCTCCCTAACACAGAGATATTTTCACTGGGGAATAAGCAGGGTCTATTAGGCAATGGAGCCAATGGGCCCTGTTGGATTCCGGGGTCCTGTTACAATGGCATCCTCTACAACTAAATTCAGTCTGCATACATTTGATGTTAGTAACTGTCCTGCAGATCGGGAGGTAACAAATGATGTCATTGCCTGCTGGAAATCACAAGCCATTGTGAATTTCTGAATTACTAGTTCATATGACAAATATCTCAGTCACCTCCAATTGTATTTATGATACAAGGGACCATATATAAAGTCAAAAGTAGAGCAATTCTGGAGCAAACCGGCTGCACCATAGGGAGAAAGTAAAATTTCACATTGATTTAAATGTGGGTTTAACCCTTTAAATGTTAGCGTGGTCTCCAGAGCATTGCCGTAGATATGAGCCACACACCTGTTCTATTGAAACAAAGGTCCTTATTCTTCAAGTTAACAAGGTGCAGTTATGAAGAAAACCAACTACCCAATATAGGGGATGTTGATTCTCTTTGCATAAATGTTCCACTGTAACACTTCCTAATACTTTGGTTGCTTGTAGATGTGAACCCTCCTTAACCCTCTGAGTACCAGTGGAGACTGATGTACTAAGAAAAGTGGTGCAATTCCAGTGCAAACCAGGTACCCCTAGGAATAAATAAAACGTCCAATATTTCCACTGATTTATATAGGCATTTAAAAACCCAATTTAAATGGATGAGAATTTTTATTTGCTCCCTATAGTGCAGTTCACCTGAGAATTTCTGAATAACAGAATGGACAAAATGAATGCATTTCATACCATACTGAATTTATCACAGAATACCACAGGGTTTCTTTATAGATGTGAAAATGCTAAGCAAATCCCCTCTGTGCTAGAGTAACAGTAAACTCCAGACGTGTGTTTTGGCCTTCTCTGGGCCTTTTCTGCAAGGTGCAGATGGTCTCCCTATGCACCAGAATCAAGGGATCAGTGTTTGGATTACCCCATTCCCTAAGACAGGGGTAGTCAGCCAGCCATTACCTGGGTGGGAATGATGGTAGCTGTACTCTCTAACAGCTGGAGGACCCAGGATTGACTACACCTGCCCTAAGGGTTTCAAAATCAAGCCAAATATGTGAAATACTCAGCTTTTGTGTGCCATTACAGAAGAGAAAAGTCCATGTACATATCAGAATGACCATGTACACGAGGATTACACTTAGTGCTTGTCATCAGGCTGCTAGTGCCACAATAGGCCAGACTCTAGTCAAGCGATATCTGACTATGTGTTAGTAAAAATAACAGAAACACTGATCAAAGGGTCAGTACCGCCTAGCACAAAACTGAGATAAATACAGAAGCATGTTAAATGGAAAAAATAAATAGTAATGGTGTAAAATATGATATCATGGTTGGCATGGGCACAGCTCTAATATTTTTTTTGCCAGGACTCAACCAGGGCACTTCTCTAGTTTGCAAGGTGTGCAAGGCTAGTAAATTAACAAGTTATTCTCCATTTTACCCATACTTCCTGCTGTGATCAAAGTAGAGGAAGATCTGTGTGTGTAACACTTTCATGTAAACACAAAGCATTTTGGGTCTTGTATCCCATTCTGCCACCTTTGTGTCACATTTCAGATTTCTCTGTGATTTACAGTACAGGATGTCACATGACCTTGAGCTGATCTCAATTTGAATAGCCTTTAGGTAATGGAATCAATAATTCATATAACTTGCATACAAAATATTTGACCATGTGGAATGAGAGGGGCAAGGGACAGGTATACAGAGAGCCATTGGACATGAAGGAGTTAAAGAAGAGTGAGTTTGTTTATGGTTTATTTACATAATTGGACATCACCTGTTTAAATGCCATCCTGCCATTTCCATTCATTTTCTTCAAGTTCCATCCCGTTTTTTTCAATAGAGTTGTCTTCTAAACTTCAGTTGGTCTTTTTAATGAATACAGGGACATAAGAAAAAGGAAAACAAATGAATTTAGAGGCTCTGGAGACATTCCTAAAATGGTAAAATATCAAAAAGCATATACATTTTTAAAATTTGTATCAAGGATAAGGTTCTCAGTGCACTGCCCCTTTAAATGGTATAGACCCTTAGTTGACATACTATTGAAAATTTGCGCTTGCAATAGCATGTCAAAATGTTGACTTAAAAATGGCTCATAGTAAAAAGGGTGCATTTAAAATGTCACCTGTAAAATGTAGAAATGTACTCTAACCTAACAACTAACCTAAACCACCCCCAAACCCAACAGAGACAGGCGCTATCAGACACTGACCCCAACCTAACCTAACAGATAAAAGGCACTTATCCTAACCTACCGTAACCTACCACATACTTACCTAACTGACTCCAATCTAACCTAACAGATAGCAGACACTGATCCTAACCTAATAACCTAACAGATAGTATCCTGTGTGACCGAAATCTAACCTAACACATACAAACGTAACTGACCCAACCTGACCTAACAGATAGACACCTGTGTCATTCTGACTGCCAACACATTGTGGGTGCCATTTTGACACCTGCGGGGTTGTGAGAGAGACATAATGCCGCTTGTCACATAGGCCGCACCATTTGAACAGAATACCCCTTAGTTTGCATGGCATGGAAGCACCTTACTAGGTCTATGGAGGTTATGCACATTGCCCAATAAGACCAAAATGAGACTTCTCAGAGTCTCTCAGTTTAGTCTCTCTCATGGCGCTAACATGGCTTCACCTGGGTTCTTTTTCTGACCGTGTTCTACTCTCCCTGTGATTCACATGGGACTACAATGCATCCTAAGGAAATCAGATCCGGATGTAGGGCACTGTCCATATGAGAGCATGATAACACAAGTAGTCTAACCCTTTGAGTGTCAGAGGGGTGTGCAATGCATTGCTTTGCAATGCGTTGCACACCCCTCTGGCACTCAAAGAGTTAAGCACTTCTGCTCAAGCATCTATATCCTTAAAGGAAAAACAAGGTACGAGAGCCATTTATTAATTCTAAGACCTCAGCTGTGTTGCTCTTTAACCATATAATCATGTTTGGTGGCAGCTGATGAGGAAACCAGGAATAGAGAGTGCAGGGGTAAACAACCCACCCTTGGTCTTGAACCACAACTGAACTGATGATCTGAAAGTGCACGTAAATAAATGGTTTATTAAAGATATTACATAAAATAAGATATATTACTGAAAAATCTCTTTTAAAACTGTCAGCGTGTTTGAACAATGACCGATCTTTTAAACAGGATAAAGAGGAGTGTATAAGATGGTGGGTGGCTTCCACCCTCACTAAATGCACCAGATCCACAACCACAGACCAAGCACAGGTTTGTGGTTTACACCAGCAATTGTCCTACTTCCTCTTTGTGCATATCTCCCAATAAGACTGATGAAAACAAGACAACTGGGGCAATGCTGGGGCTTTTAACCCTTTGAATGATACAAAGGTCTATATAGCTGTCAAGGAGGCTAGAAGTCCCATTTTAATCTGGGGAATTTGAGGAATCTGTCTTTGCTGCTATAGTGCAGTTGGTTTGCCCCAGGTTTACTGTCTATTTTGAGCACAGGTCCCATAGTCTGTTGTTATTCAGCAGCTTGGGGGATTGTTTCCTCTCGTTTTGCCATGTCAGTAGCACAGTATGAAGTGTTACACATTAGGGGGATGTACCTGGGAACTTTTGGTTGAGGATTCCCCAAGGCGAGTCCTGTAGTGCTGAGGGGGGGGGGGGGATTTCTCAATTTGCATGAAAAGGGGCGGAGCTTAGTCACAAGTAGGGGACACGAGTAGTGAAGAAAAATTATAAGGAATAGGATGGGGAAGGAGGAGAAGAAGGCAGTGAATGGGAGGAACACACTGAGAAGTAGCAGTAACTCCCCACATCCTCCCCACATCTGGAGAATCAGCATCTGCACTGGAGACTTGGTAATGCAGCGTCAAAACTGGAGTCTCCGGGGCAAATCCAGTGAGTTCCCAGCTATGGGAATGTACTAATACAATTACATACTAAGGGTTAAATCCTGGACTCTTGAGATGCCAATACCTAGACCCTATTATTCTGGACACGGAGGAAGATTTATAAAAGTGTAACAAAGCGGAAATAAGCATTAAAATGGCTGTAACAGAGTGTCCGTTAGTTACAAATGTAAAGACACCACTTTAAGAGGAAGACATGCTGTAGTAGGGGTCTTTGTAGTAACAACGAGTGTAAAAAGTTGCCCAGCAGATTTATAAAGAAATGTCGCTAATTGCGACAATTTTGCATCAGAATTATCGCCAAAATCTTAACGCCACGTATATGCTGTCCATAAGCATTCCAGGCGTTAAAAATATTGCATACTAACTCCATATTTATAAAAACGGCTTTAACCCTTTGAGTGCCATTTATAAATCAGACCTGGAGTTTTATCCGCTTACCATGCCATAAGGACTGTTCTTTAACCCTTTCAGTGCCAGAGGGGTCTCAACGCATTGCTTTGCAATGCGCTGTTTACCCCTCTGGCACTCAAAGGGTTAAAAGGTAAGAATAACATTTTATATAAATCTCCCTCTCTGAGACCAAAGTACTAAGGAGAACTTGGGCAATGCTGGAGCAAACTAACTTTACCATAGGGAAAAAATATACATTTCCCAAATTCCCGTTCTTTTAAATGGGGCTTTTAAAACCTTGATTGCTAGAGAAGTCTCCAATGCAATACATTACATCTAACATTAAAGAGGTCAAAACCAGATGACCACAGGAATCTCAATGTGTTCTCTGTACTGCAGTTGGTTTGCTCCAGATTTGCTTCAGTTTATCTCAGTAAATGTGCCTTGCTATCTTTGACCCATGTGATAGCAGTGTGCACACAACTCAGTCTGGTGACTTGGATAAATTTACACATGATCTTGTTAAGAAGTCTAAATGGGAGCTAAGGGAGGTGTGTGTGTGTGTGACAGAAACGGTCCACGATTGGCTGGGTATTTATGAGGGCACCATATTTAAACCACTGGGTGTCAGAGAGGTATCCAACGCATTGTAACAGCACCACTATAAAATTTCAGGCCATGGAAGTATTACACCCCATGAAAATGCAAGCCTGAGTTGCAATAACGTTTAAATAAAACATCTCTCAGCAGTGAGAGTATCCTTCTATTCCTCAGCAGGATAAATCTTGCTGTATCTATTTTTCCATATTAAGTGCACCTCTCCCTTTATGGCATTCACACAAACCTGAAGCAGTCACTATACAGAGGTCACTAAGCTTTGGAGATTTACAAAGCTTTGGAGATGGGGACCTCTTTAGAATCCTGTCGGGTTTAAGAAGAATTTTCATCTCTCTTTAAAGTGATAGTAATGTTTCACAAAAACAGCAGTTCCAATTAATGTTCATATTATTTGAGCCATAGAGTGTTATTTCAATTCTGTCAGAGCTGTAGTTCAAGATTAATTGAATGATAAAGTTTCCCCCTCCCACCCCTTTTACCTAGTGTAAGCCACCTCTCCTCAGATGTGGAATCTGGTCCACAGACCAGACATCTCACAGCAAGTGACAACCTTCTTACTGTGAGAACAATGAAAGCCCTGCCCCCCATTGACAGGTTTTTCCTTATGCTCACTGGGGATTGTCCATCTCAGTGATCCATCTGGACAGTCTTGCTGCTCTGAGGTGAGCTGTGTTACATCAGTAGAAGGGGTGGGATGGGGATACTTTATCATTCAATTACTCTTGAACTACAACTCTGACAGTACTGAAATAACACTCTCCATGGCCCAAATACTATGAAGATTAATTGGAGCTGCTTTTATTATGAAACATTACTATCCCTTTAAATAAATAAGAGAATCTAAATATCAACATGTGCAAAATGTGTTCTGTTTTCTATATTGCAGTGTGTACCTACCTAGGTATGGCCACTTATTACTCATGCAAAGTCCCCTTTAAAGGGCACTTATTTCTATTAGTATAGTTTCTCATTGGATAGTAAACTTTAATTTTGTATTTATATGTTTTGCAAGTGCATGATATGTAAGATCAGTTTGGCTAAACTTTTTAACCCTTTGAGTGCCAGGGTGGTATCCAGCATACCGCTCTGGCACTCAAAGGGTTAATATGAACTTTCATTTTCACCAATTTCTTTTTTTTCTTTTTTTGCACATTATGTTGCTGACATTGAGCTCCCTGGATCTGTGAAAGCATGGATAGTGATACAATGTAAAAAAAAGACACAATATGAAAAAGATAGAGGATAGAGTGTCAGTGCCTCAGAGCTGCAGTGATAGCGCTTCATTTTTTCACTATCTTGCTTTGATGTTCAACTGACAAGAAAACTCACTGCAAACAGGGAACTTTTTGTCAGGGGCATGTATATGTAAAGAAGAAAACTGGTGAAGATAAAAATATTAAAAAATATAGTATGAACACTTTGATTTTACTTATGTAGTTGTAGAATATGTAAAGTTAAATTAAAGGGTTACCGTCACTTTAAAACAATCTTTCACTCTGCTTCTTTCAGTCTGAGCATCTCTCCTACAAGTAAAATGCATTAACTCTGCGGGCAGAACAGAGCGGTAATTCATAATAGGACAGAAGAAATGGCTTTTTGTTTCCTATTAGACCAAATGACAGATGTTTTTCCTTTGCTTTTCCCACTCTCTCACTGCCAATATCCATAAATAACTCTGGTCCACACCCTGCCTCCATTTCAAAGAGAAAATCAGCGGGTACAACTGAGAGATGAAATATTTCATACAGATCCGAGTGTGTTCTATTTCTGAATAACAACAGGTTGATTCACACACTAACAAGCAACAGATCTCAATAAAAGATCTGTAAAGATCAAAAGTAAAATGTAACTTTGTTTCAGCTGGAAACTGTAGTTAACCCCTTAGGGACGAAAGGAGTGTGCAGCACAATGTGGTGTACACCCCTCTTGTCCTCAGGGGGCTAGTTATATTTAGGACCCTATTCTGTGGGTCATTTCTGCATAATCATGTGATTTAGTATTCCTGATAACACTTGTGAGCTGCTTGTTTGTTTATCTGTCGTTCCTCTGGTTCTCAAGAGGCTAATTATATGTAGGATCCTATTCTAAGCGTACTTTCTGCATAGTAATTACATGATTTACCATTTCTGATATTTATTAGCTGTGTTTTCTTTATATCTTTGTATCTTTTACTTTAACCCCTTAGATGCTATAGATGTCTCCAGTGCATTGCTTGGAGAAATCTCTAGCACCCTAAATGATTAAACATATATATATATATATATATATATATATATATATATATATATATACACACACACACATATAATGTGGTCTTGTGCAAAGATCAATGTGCTGATTTTATTGTATCAATTCGGCCCTTGTTTGGGCAGAAACGTTGATACAATAAAATCAGCACTTTGATCTTCACACATATATATATATTATATATATATATATAAAACACACATAATGCATAATATGTGTGTGTGTTTATTTGTGTGTATGTATCTTTATATAGAGCAAATAGCTGAACAGCCCATGTACATGGGCCACAGTGCCAGACAGCAACGGCAGCGGTGCAGTCATGCACAATAGAGAATGCCCTGCTGTGGCTGATAACGGAGCAGGGTGCTCCGAATTCAGAGAGCAGTCCTCGCGAGCAGCCACCTGTACTGCGCATGACAGCTTCTGACAAACATACATTATGGAATTATTATATAGGCTACATATACACAGCACTTTACATAAATAGTAAATTAAAAAAAAGACAGGGCTGAATTTAGAGCATCAGGCTAAAGTGTGATCTTTGCATTTTAAGTGGGGGGAAAGTGTAACAAAGTGAATCATACATTGGTAAGGGCTGCTGTCCCAAAGAGCTTACAATCTAATTAGCAATTGTGACTTGCAGAGACCATAGTAGGAGAATCATAAGTGCAAGTACAAGGCTTCAGTAAAGTAAGAGCACAATGATTTTGATGTGACTGTCAGTGTGCACAAGGAGAATATTGTTACTGAGATGCCTCCTTCGGTAACATAGAGACATAGAATTAGACGGCAGATAAGAACCATTTGTCCCATCTAGTCTGGCCATTTTCCTACTATAAAAACCTCAAACCTTGTTTGGTCCTTGGTCTTGTCTTATTTTAAGGACAGCAGTATGCCTATTTCATGCATGCTTAAATTCTGTCACTGTATTAACTTCTACCACTTCTGCTGGTAGACTATTCCACTCATCTACTACCCTCTCAGTGAAGTAATTATGTCTAAACCTGTGTCCCTCAATTTGGCTAAACGTTTTAACCCTTTGAGTGCCAAGGCAGCAGGTGTTTTTTTTAGGATATACTTGAAAGTGGTGAGTGTTGACAATTGGTGAATGGTAATAGGGAGCTCAAAGCCAAGGGGAAGCCAGTGAAAATGATTGCATTCAAAAGATGGCTTGAGTCCTGTAAGGAGAGGACAAAAAGAACCCTTGAGAAGAACGCCAGTGAGGGCTAGGGGTGTAGCGGGGGAGAAAAGCAGAAATATAAGAGAATGCTGAAGAAGAAAGTGACTTATAAGGGAATAATTTTATGACACACAAGACCTTATAGGCAGCCAAAAGAGGAATTTCAGGAGAAAATGAGAGGGAAGGTATCTGGGAGCAAAGGTAGCTCCCAGATACCTGCAGCTGAATTGAAAACAGGCTGAAGTGGAGAAAGGTGAGAGACAGGAAGAGGATGAGAGAATGAGGTCCTGAGTTACAGTTTTTGCAGTTAATGTACAGAGGAAGGGCCATATTTTGGCAATATTTTTCAGGAACAATCAGCAGGTTTTGGCGACAGTTTAGATATGAAGTGGATGGCAGAATTGTCAGCTGTGATGGCGAAAGTGGTTGGTGGGTGTGGTATAGGGGAAAGTATAAAAATTCTGTCTTAACCCTTTGAGTGTCAGAGGGGTACGCAATGCATTACTTTGCAATGCGTACCCCTCTGGCACTCAAAGGGTTAAACATATTCAATTTTAGTTGGGGTTGGGCTATCCATGATGAGAATGCCATGGGACAATTAGTGACTTGAGACTGTACAGCCGGTGTGAGGTCCAGGAAAGAGAGGTAGGGTTGTGTGCCATCTGCTTACAGATGGTAATTAAAGCAAATATATGAAATAAGTTCACTAAGTGAGAGAGGATGTAGGAAAACGAGAAGTGGTCCCTGGACTGATCCGTGGGGTACACCCACTGAGAGGTCATGGGGAGAAGGAAAGATGTTAGTATAAGAAACACTGAAAGTTTGGTTTGAGCGATAGGAAGAAATCCATTCTAGAGTTGTGTCACAAATGCCAAGGGTGTGTAATGTGTCCAGTAGGAGTGTGTGTGATCAATAGTGTCAAAGGCAGCCGAGAGGTCTAGTAAGATTAGCGTACTTTATTGTCGTTTGCTGTGTGCAGGTCATTAGTAACTTCTGTTAGGGCTGTTTCTGTGGAGTTTCTGTGGAGTAGTTGGAACGGAAACCATACTGCAATGAGTCCAGAAGAGAGTTGGAATTCAGGAAAATATTAAGAGATTCCAGGATCTTAGATACAAAGGGTAGGAGAGAACCTGGATGGTAATTTGAAGGACAGGTGGTTTCAAGGGTGTTTGAGTATAGGTTTGGCTGTTGCATGTTTGAATGAGGAAGGAAAGGTCCCAGTAGAAGAGAAGAGTTAAAGATATTAGAAAGGCTGGGAATAAGAGCAGCTGCAAGAGCCTTGATATGGTGAGAGGGCATGGGACCATGTAGTGGGTCAGAGGGGAGGACAAAAACAGAGATACTTCTTCTTCTATGACAATTGACCAGAACTGTCCATAGGATAATGTAGCAACAGCAAAAATGTAAAAATTCAGGCTATTGAGATATTGCACCTAAAAAATTCTAATTTGGGCTGCAATAACTTTTGAATAAAACACCTCTCAGCACTAGGAGTACTGTTGTTGTACTCAGGAAGATAAACCCAACAATATATATTATTTTACATTAAAAATATTACTATCCCTTTAAAGTGTATCTGTCACCGCAAAAAATTTGATTTAGTAGTTATGGACTATGGATTTTGATTTAGTAGTTATGGACTCTATAACTTCAGCAATCTGATCAAGTTCTCTAACACAGCCTGTCTTATTCATTACTCACATTTCCTGTAATTAACTCCTAACTCCACCTTCTGAGGCTAAGAGAGGAATAAATTATTGGTGGGGAATAATTATGCAAATCTTCTCAAGAAGAAGGTCCTCGAGGTGAGAATTTGGATAGGTTACACTCTCTTTAACAGCCACAACTTCAAAAATGTGAGGAATTTTTGCAAAACAAAGTTTTACATACTGTTTTTAACCCAAAGGTGTAGAGAAAAAAAAAAACAGTTGTTGGTTACCCAGTGGAAAGCAGGTTGTAAACCAAAATCATCTAATATTCTATATCCTCTCAGATGTTTATAATTCTGTATATTAGATACACATAGAAAGGGTGATCACAGATGTAGGTGTTAAGTCCCATTTTTAATCAATAATAATTAGTATTTTTGTTCTCTGTGGTGCAGTTGGTTTGTTCTAAAAATTTGTCCCCTTTTTATTTGTGCAAACAGCCCTTTTCTTTAAAGTCCAGTGGAAATGAGTTTCCATTACAATTTTCAGATCAGTCATACCCTAAGTGCTTCACGATTAAGAGGTCTCCATGGTCATTATAATCATCATTAGCTTAAAGTTATCACAGTTCTCTCCTGGTAGAATGAGCACATTAGCAGGGGAATCATTTCCGTCTCTTATAAATTATGAATGGTTTTTCATTCCTACTTTCAAAACCCATTTCACATAGCAATAGATCTGGCTGGTATGTGAGCTAACCAAACTATCAAAAGCATCTCCATTCCACAATACTCAATGGAGGAGGAGCACTAAGGCTTGATAAAGAGGTGATAATGTGGAGATGACTTATCCAGTAATATCACTTCTCCAAGTCCTTTGTTATTCTATGAAGCCAAGGCACTAAGATTTTTCCAGCTTTGGAGATCTTAGTGCACTGGCTCCTTATAATAAGATAGGAACTGGAGAAGTGATATCACTGAATAAGTCGTCTCCACTTTATCAATTCTTTATTACAACTTAGTGCACAAACCCCATGAGCTTTTAACCTCAAAGTCATCCAAATTTCTATAGATAACACTCCTTAAAGGGATAGTATTGCTACACAATTTTTCTATGCAAGAAAACACGCTAGTTACAGTGTAATAATATTTTGAAGTTGATTCCTCTAGCCCCTTTCGAGGGACAATCTTCTCTCGATCAGTAAAAGGAAAACCCTGCCCTCCTCAAAGAAGGAGGGCAGGTTTTTCCTAATACCGTGTGAGGATTGTCCCTAGTTGTGACCTGCTGTTGGATCTTCAGAATTTTATTACACAGTAACTAGGAAGTTTTCACTTGTAGGAGCACCATGCAGCACTTCCATCACATATGATCATTGCTCCGAGCTAAATATTATATGAAGCAATACTATCCCTTTGAAGGGAAATAATACCTCAAATGAGCACTCACTAACAGCCATTCTTTTATTTATATGTACTTTTGGAACTTTCTGATTTGTATTAAAGAGGGAAAAAACATGTCAGTAAGCAGCCATCTTGTCCTCAGCAGAGTACCACTGAAATACAAAATGATGTCATCATTAGTTAATCACAATCTAAAATATAAAATCAGATCTCATTTCTTGATACAGAACTGACAACAATATTATTACAAAAGGAATGTAAGATTTTCATTCAAAATATGAAACGTTTTCATTAATAAATGATAATGACAGGCTATAGAATAAAAATAAATCATTATAACAAGTATATATTCATATTGAAGGGTCATTATTGTGTAATATGGGAAAAAATATATATTGCAGGGTTTATCCTGCAGGAGCACTGAAACTAAAAATGGGGTCTGAAATTGACCTCTCCAAGACTGGTGTGGTCTCTCTCTGACCCCTGCTCAGAGCGCCGGTACACATCACAGGACATGTGTGTCGGCATAGATCAAAGCGGTCCTTAAAGGAAGCAGTAAACTTTTTTATGAAAAAAGGGAGAAATTTATCTTACCGATATTTCCTTTTCTTCTGTGTCCCTCCACGGCCTATTGAATTCTATGGGTTAATGTCTCCTCCCACTAGCTGGTGTAGGACCAATCGAAAAATTACTTAAGGTCAGACCTCACTTCCTTCGTCAGTCATCTTTTGTCAGAGCTGAAAAATAACACAAACAGGTTAATAGGGGATGGGTGCCGTGGAGGGACACAGAAGAAAAGGAAATATCGGTAAGATAAATTTCTCCCTTTCTTCTGTGTCCCAAACCACGGCCTATTGAATTCTATGGGATATACCAAAGCAATAATCAATAGGGCGGGATATACTACCTGTAACAATAATTTAATAATATCAATAAAATTACCATATGATATTATAATAAAAGATTGGAATAACTTGGAAAGATCTTACCAACTTGGTATTACTGCTGCTTTTAGCACTCTTCTACCAAATCTTGCTGCTGAGGAAGCCTGCACATCCAGGCGGTAATGTTTTATGAAAGTGGATATTGAGGACCACGTTGCAGCTTTACATAGTTTTTCTGCTGTAGCTGCATCTTTAGCTGCCCAAGATGTTGCCATTGCTCTAGTTGAGTGAGCTCTTAAAATTTTGGGTGGTTCTTTTCCTGCCAGCACATAAGTTTCTCTAATGCATTCTGTTATCCACCTTGCAATCGAGGCCTTAGAAGCAGGGGATCCTTTAAACTTTCCATAAAAGTGAACAAATAAGGAGTCTGTCTTTCTTAAATCGGAGGTTCTACTTAAATACTCAGAAATACATCTTTTTAGATCCAGATTATGTAACCTCTGTTCCTTTTTATCCTTCGGATTAGGATATAGCGCCGGAAGGACTATGTCTTGATTAAGGTGGAAGGAAGATACAACCTTAGATCTAAATTCAGGTTTTGTTCTAAGCACTACCTTGTCTTGGTGGAAAACTAAGTATGGCTCCTTTGAAGATAATGCTTGTAATTCGTTAACTCTCCTGGCTGATGTGATTGCTACCAAGAAAATTGTTTTTAGTGTGAGATGCTTTATTGAGATTTCCTTTATAGGCTCAAACTTTCCTGAAGAAGCAAGTTGATTTAGGACAGTGTTAAGGTCCCATGGAGGAACTATGCTTCTTATCCTGGGTCTTATCTTTTCTATTGCTCTTAAATATTTCTTAACCAGGTCATCATCAGCGAATTGAATTGCCAAGCAGGCTGAAATTGCTGATACCTGTACTTTTAAGGAGGAAGGCCGAAGCCCAGTTTCATGTCCTTTTTGTAAAAAACTTAGAAGATTAGCTGTGGAAATGGCCCATCTATCAATGTTATTTTCTTTACACCATAATGAAAATATTCTCCATGTTCTATTATAAATACTGGATGTGGAAGCCTTTCTTCCCGCGATGATTGTATTTATTACTGGATCTGATAACCCTTTTGCTTTTAAGGAGTTCCTCTCAGCCTCCATGTCATTAATTTCAAAAATTCCGGCTCCTGGTGCCATATTGGACCCTGATGAAGAAGGTCCGGTCTGAGGGGTAGAGGCCATGGCTCTTTTATTGACATCCTTACCAGATCTGAGTACCATATCCTCCTTGGCCAATTTGGTGCTATGAAAATGACATCCAGTCTTTCTTGTTTGATCTTCCTCAATACTTTCTGTATCATGGGAATTGGGGGAAAAACATATGCCAGGTTGAATGCCCATTTCTGTGACATTGCATCTACTGCTAATGCTTGAGGGTGGTGGCTTCTTGAGAAGAACTTTTGACACTTTCTGTTTTCCTTTGTTGCCATTAGATCTATTGATGGATGGCCCCACTTTTCTTTTATCTGGTTGAACACCTCCTGGTTCAAGGACCATTCCCCTGGATCCAGTCTGTTCCTGCTTAAGAAGTCTGCCTGTCGGTTTAGGATTCCTGGAATGTGGACCGCCGATAGTGCTAGTAAATTCCTTTCTGCCCATCTTATTATTCTGTTTACTTCCGAATTCAAGGCTCTGCTCCTCGTGCCACCTTGATTCTTTATATATAGGACCGCAACCATGTTGTCTGATACTATCTGTACTGGTTTGCTTTTTATCCATTTTCTGAACTTTATCATGGACAGAAATATTGCCCTTAATTCCAATATGTTTATGTGTAGTTGTTGCTCCTTGCTGGACCAGGTTCCTTGAACTGACCTGTTCTGCCAACAGCCTCCCCATCCTATGAGGCTTGCATCCGTTGTTATCTTTTCCCACTTTGGTTCTTCCAATGGAGTTCCTTTTGCCAGGTTCTTCCTGCATGTCCACCATGTGAGTTCCTTCTTTACCTTGGACTGCAGAGGGATCCTCTGGCATGTTCTTACATGGTCTTTGTTCCAATGATTTAGAAACCACCTTTGGAGATTCCTCATGTGAAGCTTGGACCATGGTATGATTTGAACAGTCGAAACCATTATTCCTAATATCTTCATGTAGTCTAGTGCTGTATGATACTTCAGTTTCATGAACTGCTTCACTTTGTTTATCAATGAGTTTATCCTGGAATTGGATAGAGTTACCATGCCTCTCCTTGTATCCAAGATCAATCCCAGAAACTGAAGTTGACGAGTTGGAACTAGCTGACTTTTCTTCATATTTATCATCCATCCCAAGTTCTGTAGGTGATTGATGGTGATTTGCATTTGTCTCTTTGCTAGACTTTGAGTATTCGCTATCAATAGTAGATCGTCTAGGTAAGGTACGATCATTATTCCTTGTTCTCTGAGTGGTTCCAAGGATACCGCTAATATCTTGGAAAATATTCTGGGAGCTGACGTAAGACCAAATGGTAGCACCCTGAATTGCCAATGCAGTCCCTTGTAAGCAAACCTCAGGAATCTTCTGTAACCTTGCGCTACCGGTATGTGATAGTAAGCATCTTGAAGATCTATTGTCAGTAGATATGATCCTGGATGGATTGCTTGAATTACTGATGTTATCGTTTCCATCTTGAACCTTTGATGCTTTAAGAATGAATTGAGGATCTTTAAATCCAGAATGGGTCTGTATCCTCCTGTTGCCTTTGGTACTATGAATATTCTGGAATACCATCCTTGTCTCTTGTGCTCTGATGGTACTGCTTCTATGACCCGCTTTAGTCTTAATTCTTGGATTGCTTTTGTCAATTCTAGGGCTTTTGATGGATTTTCTGGAATTTTTGAAATCTTGAAACAATTCTTGATGGGTCTTTTCTCGAATTTCAGCGGGCATCCTGCTTCTAATATATGTAGTGTCCAGGCATCTAATTTTGTGTTGCTCTTCCAGGCCTGTAAAAAGAGTTCCAAGCGACCCCCTACTGGAACTGGAAGCAGGTTCCGCTGTCCTTCATGAAAATTGCTTCTTGAATTGATCCCTACGAAACCCCTCCTTTCTGAATGAACCCCTGGAAGGTTGTGAAGATGTTTGCTTCCCTGATTCATACTGCTTGGAGGTCTGGAATCTCCTCTGTTGTTTGAAAGGTTGTCTTTTATTATGAAAGGACACTCTATTGGGTGAAGATCTATGCCTTCTGTCTTGGGGAAGAAAGGAGCTTTTCCCTCCTGTTACTTTCTTTATTATATCTTCTAGCTGTTCTCTGAACAATAGGGATCCTGTAAAGGGAAGAGACACCAGTTTACTCTTTGATGAGGCGTCCGCTCCCCAAGATCTTAGCCATAAGGATCGTCTCGCCGTGACAGATAAGGCAGATGCTCTCGCAGATGACCTAATAGAATCCATGGAGGCATCACAGGCAATTCCAATTGCTTCTTTGATGACAGCTGCTTCTTTTAGTAACTTGGACCTGGATACTGATGATTCAATATGCTCCTCCAGTTCTGTCAACCATATTCTTGCCGTTCTAGATATACATGCCAGTGCTGTTGCAATCTTCATATTCTGTCCCAATAATGTAAACTGTTTCTTGAGGGAGCTCTCCATTCTTCTATCCATTGCGTCCTTCAAAGATGATCCATCTTCCATGGGAATTGTAGTCCGTCTTGCAATTTGAGCTATAGATGCGTCTATTTTAGGAGGGGAAATCCATGATGATGTTTCTTCTTCTTTGAAGGGATACATTCTCTGCAATCGTTTTGATGAAGATATTCTCTTATCCCCTTTATTCCATTCAGTTTTAACCAAGTCTGTAACCGAACTATGTACAGGAAAAACTGAGCTCTCTTTCTTGGATCCTATAAATGCCATATCCAATACTCCTTGTTGTTTTGGCTCATCTATCAACCCCAGAGTTTTTCTCATTAGTTTCAGGAAAGGTTCCATCCTTTCTAAATTGAATGATCCTTCTTCTTCCTCTAATATTTCTCCTTCTTCTTCAGAGGAATATTGAGAAAGTAAATCCAACATGCTATTTTCTTCCTCCATTCTAGCTGATGTACCCTCTTCAGGGTCCTCCAGCCTTTGTCTCTTTTTAGGATGAGACTGCATTGCTGAAAAAGTCTCTTGCATGGAAGTTTTCATCCAGGTCAAGAAGTCTTGGAATTGACTTGGGACCTCAACTCCTGCTGCTTTTTTGATGCAGTCTTCACATAACTTGGAAGCATCTCCTGCTGGAATTTTATTATCACAGCCATTGCATACTTTAGTTTTCTGGCTAACTTTATCCTCTTTAACCTCACTAGATGCTTTTTCTTTAGTAGATGCAGGCTTGGGAGTGGAAGTCACAGCCTTACAATATATATCTTTAAAATATAACTTTTAATAATTATAAAACATAAAAGAATATGTCTAAGCTTTCTCCTTCAAAAACCATCCATAAAGAGCCATGCAAATTATATATGTGTGTCAATTAAGCGTGCGTTTCACAGTGGAACGCAGAGGCCTAACGGAAGTAGAGAGGGAGCGATATTACAAATATAGGTTCTTACCTTACTCTGGATCATTGCCCACATTGTTTCCTCTCTCTTGCCGCCATACTCTTTGCTTCGGTGCCGTTCCCCGATCAGAGCTTCTTCTGGGGGTTTCCTCCGACGCTTCGCCATGGCGTCAATACACGCTTCCGGTTCATTCCGGAAGAACAGGCACACGTGTCAGAGCAGGAAGCTTTCACCGCGGCCAGCACAGAGCGAAGCCCGGTCTTCAGGGAGGATATCCCCGGCATGGGACAGCATTAAGCGGCCGCAGTAAGTAATAAAAAAAAACGGGAGAGTTTAGCGTACACACTTAGGCTGGTTAACCAGCCAGCCTACTCCCAGCTGTTGTAGGACCAAAAAAGACTGACGAAGGAAGTGAGGTCTGACCTTAAGTAATTTTTCGATTGGTCCTACACCAGCTAGTGGGAGGAGACATTAACCCATAGAATTCAATAGGCCGTGGTTTGGGACACAGAAGAAATATATATTGTAGGACATTTCCTGTTGAGTAAAATAAGTGTACTCCCACTTCTGAGAGATGCATATTTCCAGAGTTATTACTGTTTAAACCTTTGGTTTTTTATATTAGCAGTGCCCTCTAGTGGTTACATTCTAATGGAGAGGAAAGTCAGTGACTTACAGTTCTCCATAGAATGTGATAGAAACTGCGAGTCACTTCCTGTCGGAACTATCAGGAAGTAAACACACAGTAAATTAATTCCTGATTATTTGAACTGGTATAACATTTGAATGAAACAACTGACATCGGTGGGAGTACATTTGCTTTACTCAGCAGGAAAAGGTTTTCATTAAAAAAAAGTTTACTGCTTCTTTAAGGGAAGATAACTTCTGGGGATCGCTAGTAATAAAGAGGTTAAAAAGGTATGATTCTGCTTTAATAGGCATTTAACCTCCTGATTCCTAGAGAGGTCTCAAATGCATTACGAAGCAATGGTTTGGAGAGCTCTCTAGCATTCAGTGGCTTAAAAACCCCATTGAAATGAATGGGAATTTGCAGAACTTTCATTTCACCCCTCTGGTACAGGTGGTTTGTTCCAGAATTACATTTCTTTAGCTTGATGAATATGACCCTTTGGCCGTCTTCATCAGGCTTACTAGAATGGTCCCCAGTTCATTGATCCGCAATGCTTCGGAAACCTCACTAGCATTCAGGGAGTTAAAAGTACCATTCAAATGCAGATTGCTGGCTTTTTACTATGTTCAATATGGACATCTCTAGCATTCAAGGGGTGGCATTTTCACACACACACACCCCTCCCCATGGTGCAGATGGTTTGCTCCACAATTGTTCTTCTTTAGAAGAATAAGGTCCATATTGCAGTGTTAGAAACTGCAACTGTGTGAAGTAGGCTTGTACAGGAGATTATGGAGGGACATAACAGGTTATCACAAGATGCCTTGGTATATAAAGCTATTGGAGGTCAAGTTTTAAGCCTTTGAGTGCCAGAGGGGTATGCAACGCATTGTTCTGCAATGCATTGCATACCCTTCTGACACTCAAAGGGTTAGAGAGGAACTATAACCAAAAATAAAAATTGTCCCATGGGTTTTAACCTTTAAAACAACATTAACGCTGTGTGTCTTGTTTTTACAAATCCCCTAGTAGCTGAGATATTTACCTGTCAACATCAGGCACTTGGACTTTGTATCATCTGCAAAAAATGCATACCTTACCTTGAAAACCTTTTTCAATATCCTATATAATAATTAGCTAGGATGTTTGTCAGAAGCTGTCATGTGGAGTAGAGACTGCCCGAACGCACAGAATGCTGGGAGTTCTGTGGTGGGAGCATTCTGTGCTTTCAGGCAGTCTCTACAGTGCATGACTGCATCGGCGGCAGGATGCAGAGCAGGACCGACCTCTTAACGTCACCCGGACCTTGGCCCATGTACACGGGCTTTTACACTAGTCACTAATAAAATTAATAAAAAGAATGGGCCTTAGTACAGATCCTTAAGGTACCCCACTAGTAACATCCCCTTCATCTGAACATTCTCCATTAACTACAACCCTCTGACTCCTATCATTTAGCCATTGCTTTATCCATTCAATTATTTTTACATCCAGACCCAAACACTGCAATTTATTATTTACTTAGCCTCCTTGAAGCTAGCCTTGTACAGATGCTTCTTTTTTGTTTCCTAAATGCTACTTTCTCTCCTTTACTACATGTCACAGTTCTGTGGAGTACCACAGTGGTTTCCTTTTTCTTTTACCCTTACTGCCAAGTCTAATGCAAGGCTCTGTTGCCTTTAATAAAACACATTTCAGATAATCCCTTTTCCCCTGGACTGAATCTAAAGATCTTCATGCTATTAAAGACTGCCGTAAATATGTTTCCATTTTCGAAAATTCATCTTTTCTAAAATGTAGCACCTTTGTTTTAGTTTGTTGTAACTCATCCTCTCTCCTTATATTAAACCACACAGATTGATGATCACTGGAGCCCAAAAACCATCCTACATGCTATCTGTACTAATTTGGGGGACCAATCAACACTGAATACATGAGTGACCTATACAGCACCCAAAGAGTTAATTTACTCAGTACTGTGTAGATGAATTGCTGCATTTGCAATGTGTTGCATACCCCTCTGTCACTCAAAGGGTTAAACTACTGTTACATGACACGGCATAGCTTAAAACATATCTCTGCAAAAAGTTGTGACAAAAATTACATTGAAGTGAGTTCTGGAAAAACATTTTCATTTTTTGTCACTTTATCATTGCTGCGTTCATTTCATATTGATATAGCTCAGTATTCTCTTGGTGCTGTGTTTTGGCTATATATGGCAGTGTTGCTAGTATGAAACACTGGGGAAGAAATTCTGTTCAGTTGTTAACCACTTGAAGACTAGGGGATACAAAACACATTACTCCATTGCATTAAGTTTGCTCATTTTCACATTGGGGCTGTCCTCACATGCAATATCATTTCCATACCCATTTTATAGATGTATGCAGGGACGTGCGCAGACATTTTGGGGGGCAGGGGCTCAAATTAAAAAAGGGGCACTTCTCATAATTATTATTATTTTTTTTTTGTTAAAAGGGCATGAGGGCACTTTGGACAAAAAGGGCAGGTGCTCAAGCCCCCCTTGGTGTCTATGTGTGCACGTGCCTGGATGTATACATATTTTACACAATGTAACTGAGATGATCACTGAGTGTATTACATGTGATATTGATTACATTTATATTTTCCAAGAATCAGCCAATTAATCTATGTAGATTGCTGTGTAAAAGGAATATCAACACTCTATTATAAATTATATTATTTTAGGTATGTGTGTATGTTTGAATCTACTTTACCGACATCCTTTTTTTTTTTTTTTTTTTTTGCATTCTCCCTGAAGTCTGTAAAAAATCATAGGGAAAAGGGAAGGCATTCTGGAGAAAACCATATGCACTATATGGGAGAACAAAAAATTCCAAAAATTCCCAAAGAAATGGGAATTCAAGGGGTTAAAATCCACATTTGAAGCAGATTTTTCATGCTACAATAAGTTATTCCCAATTAATTGTTAGCAGGTTCTTATTCATGGAAATAAAATAATAACTTTGTTTAAGTGCCAGCATGAGTTGTAATCATAATATCGTATGAAAGTTACATCAGTGGGACAGCGCAGGCCCACGGATCGCACTCCGGCAAGATGTCTCCGCTGTCCCATTGATGTAACTTCCATAAGATGTTATGATTACAACTCATGCTGGCACTTAAAGGGATAGTAATGGTTATTTTAACAAAGATTAATAGAGTGATATTCGAAATATAAATGCTATGTGTAGTTTGAGAGATATAAGATGCTAAAATTCCCCCACCCCCACCCCTTTCACAAACATCATCACTCAAGCTGACAGAAGGAGATCTTGGTCCTGGGACCAACCGGCAGCTCTTCAGCAGAGCCGAAATAGCTCTATCTAGAGAGGAATACTTCACTGGAACGGTCTACAAACTGTCCCTAGTTTGCAAGCACACTTTGTAGACCTCTCCAATGAAGTATTCCTTTCTAGATATCGCTATTTCAGCTCTGCCCTTGTCCCTGCCTGTACCTAAAGGTCCAAAGCAACTCCCCCTTTGGCAAATAATCTATCAGCATACAGGCAGGGACAGATCACTCTTCAGCAAGATGTCTGCACTGTCCCACTGATGTAAATTGCCTACGATGTTATGATTCCAACTCATGTTATTATGCTGTTTCCATGAATAAGAAGCCACTAACAATTAATTGGAGATAACTTTTAGCATGAAAGCTTCGCTTTAAATCAATTGGGGTTTTAATTCTACCAAATAGTGAAAAAAGTTTGCCCAAGAGCTCCTCTTTTGAATATACAGCCCACTGAGGCTAATGTAGTGAGAAAGGCAAAGCAATCTTAATGCAAACTAACTTACCCATAAGGGATAAATAAAATATCCCACTGATGTAACCCTTTGAGTGTCAGAGAGGTATCCAATGCATTGCAACGTACTCAAAGAGTTAAAGACCAGAAAACGCAGAGCTATAAGCATAGCTTCACAAAGCACTGCAGACCTCATTAGCATTCAGTTTAACCCTCTGAGTGCCAGAAGGGGTATACTTTTTTTATACCTCCATGGCACTCAAGGAGTTAAAACTGGGCAGGGCTGCATGGTGCATCTGTTATTGTAATGCAGACCTTACATACACAGTCCTTTTTAACTCTTTCAGTGCTGGATTGCTTGTTTGTGCTTACCTTACAGCGAACACTGTTGGGAGATAGATACATTTTTCTTAAACTGAGGGTTTAGTTTTCCTTTAGAAAACCTACTGGTTAAGCTGGAGGCAACGCAAAAGGTTAATCTCTATAAGATTAAAACATACTTATATGAATTTCCTGAAACACACACACAGACATTCAAAAGGTTCAGTGGATATCACACTCATGTGTAATAAAACCATTTTCAGCAGTCAGTACAAGTCCAGTCAAGATAAGGAATCTAGTGATAAGCATCTGATTCAGTGTGTAACTCTATACTGAATATGTTGTAAGCCGGGGTGGAGAAACCTGGGCTCCTGTACAGCTCAGTTTTTTGGAAGATGTAGTTCAATAACAGCAGGAGAGTCAAAAGTTGCTCACCATTCAACAAGGTAGTGATGGAGGCATCATTAAAACTCTAAAAAGTCAGAAATTTGCAAAATGAAGCACAATGTAGAAAAATGTCTCTGGAAAAAAAATACAAAAAAGCTGCTTTTGTGCCTTGTTTTTTGCTTAACAAAATGGCTGCTTGTGTACCTTCCTCTAGACTGTAAGCTCTCACGAGCAGGGCCCTCTGATCTTTCTGTTCTGCACATTTGATTGTACTATTTAATACCTCTGTATGTCTATGCCCAATAGTACAGCGCTATATAAATAAAGAATAATAATAATATTAAAGAGAATGTATGGGCATTTAGGGGACATGCCACTCCTCTGTTCCCTGGCAAACACTGTGCCCTGGCACACGCTATGTATGAACTAGGTGTAGAGGAAAAATAGTAAAAAATTCTTCCATTCTTCCATTTCTTTATGACACCTACAGGGGTGGGGTTAAGAGCTTGTTCACATTGAAGTTGTGCTCTGGCAGAATTGTGTACCAGTGTATACTAATGTATCTGTACCTATACACGGGCCCAGAAGCTGGATTAGAAAAAGTATATATAAATTAGGTTAGTTTAGGTTACTATCTATTAGGTTATGTTAGGGTCAGTATCTGTTCGGTTTGGGGGGTGTATCTGTTAGATTAGGGTCAGTGTCTGTTAGGTTTGGGCAGTGATGGCAAACCTTTTTTGGCCCAAGTGCCCATATTCTGCAAGGTGACTAGATTGGATATATCAAAGTGCCAGTGCAGCGAATGTACCATGGAGATGCGATATCATTGTGTAAAAATCATATGTGAATAGACAACAATACATAACTGAGTGCTCCTTGTGTTATAAGACAGATCTAAACTGTTCTTGCTACAAATAAAAAAACACACGAAACCAACTTTCCGTGTTAATTCATTTTTACTGAGACTAAAGCACAGTCATTGTACCAGCATCATAACACAAGTAAAAGGAGAGTAGCACTTGAATGTATTTCTGCAATGCCATCAAGTTTAAAATTGAGCGTACAAGTTTAGTGATACACTTTATACTATTTCAAAGTAACAACATAGCAGCTGTCAGCAATGGATACTCAACTTTAACAGTACTTTAGATGTAATGACAGCAGAATTAATATGGTACATTGAAAGCCACATTTTTTAAGGGAAACTAGAGCAATGTGCACAAATTGTGAGCAACATGAAACAAGCCATTGCTATGGTGATTGCTTGTTGCACTGTTCCCCATTAAAGCAGAACTACCACCCCTTATAAATTTGTCCCCAAATAATTACCCATCTGGTAACTAGCTGCTCAATAGTGCTCGTCGCCAGTCTGCTGTCGGTCCCAGTCTGCTCTAGGAGGCGTTGCTAGGAGCTGTTCGGTACCAAAAGGGACTGACAGAGCAGGCACACAGACGTCACTATGCAAAGATGTCTGCACTGTTTCCTGGCTGTCAGTCCGGGAGCAGTATAGAATTCTCTGTAACGCGGTAATAATTCTGGAGACTAGCACTATTGAGCAGCTAGTCGCCAGATGGGTAATTATTTGGGGGCAAGTTTAGAAGGGGTGGTAGGTCTGCTTTAATGGTTCTAGTTTGGCCTTGATAAATACAGAAATGTAAATATAAGAAAAACACAACACTGGACAAAGAAGGCTTTCAAATACAAAATCCTTTCCAGCAACACCCCCAACTACTCTACATTGTATTGAGCAAAGTGATTGGTGCAAGAGGTAATGATTGTTTCTCTAGCACCAGTTTTGAACAACGTTTGAGTGTGGTAAACATGGGGTTATAGGACTGTTAGTAACAGAGCAGTGAATACACAGAAGCTGTCTCCCTCATTTAGCAGTAATGATGAGCTATTAACATTTTGATTTACATCATCACTTAAAGGTGAAATTCAGACATTTCAGTTTTAAGTTTAGCTGGATAGACAAAGAGTTTCATCGCAGTTTGCACCAATTGTTGATATAATAATAATTATTATATTAACACCCCTAAAATAATTAAATTAGAAAATTATAGCTAGATAGGGGGACAACCTGTGTTAGCTGGTGGTTACTGTTCTCTCATACATAGCCTGAACATTAGAAAAAAGTTGCACTGGAGTCCTCCTCAGCATTCAAGGGGTTAAGCCTATTAAATTATTACTTGCTGTTGAGGAATATAATATAGAACACACAGTTTGATTTCCTAAATTAAAAAAGGGACAAAAGGGTGGAAAAAAAAGAGGGAAGGGGAGTACCTCAAATGGTTATCAGGGCCATCAGATGTTTCATCCAAGGTTAACAGACCCTGTGGAACTTTTCCGCTCACCTATGATAATCACTAGCCACTCCATTTGTCAAACTGAATTTTGCCTGATGATCATGTGTGTCCACTGAAGACATAGTTGATGCCATTGTGAGGCTTTTTCAAGTCTGGCTGAACCATATGCTTACCATATCAGAATGGTTTTACAGGTGCACTCTCCAACCCTCTTCTCCAGCTGTGAAAGCTTTTCTCGCTCCTTGTGAGACACCACAAAGCTCCGTAGCTATGTGTGACATCTCACTCATACCACTGCGCCTCACTCCTGTGCTTCTAACCAGGTGATAGCAATTGCAGTTTTTTAACAACATGCAGAGCACAACCGCTGGGTCTGGGGAAGACCATGTGCCACCAGAAAATGCCTCTGCGTGCCAGGGGTTGCACTCGTGCCATAGGTTCACCATCACTACCTTAGATGGTGTTTTTCCCGAACGGGGACAGGAGAATTTTTCCATATGTCCTTGTATCAGGATATTGAGAGCACACTCCTCCTCACCTTGAATCCATGCGAGTAGATAATATTATTTATTTTTATTGAGCGTTTCACTTTCCAGTATTGCACTATTGGGCGCCTTCTGTATTTTATTTACAAAGTGGGTATTGTGGAGTTTAAGTAATTTACTCTTCGTACCAAACACCACTACGACTGTTTTGTCATTGTTTGACAGTTTGTTTTGTGATCCATCTTTCAACATCAAATAAATTGTACTGTATTAATGCCTCAAGCTGTAATATGTTTGGATTTTTACTGTAGATTAAGGTGTCCTTCTCTTACATGTTCACAGAAAATGCTTTTCAAACCATTTACAGATCGTTTATAAACAGTGAATATATGAGGGGGTGGAAAATGGAACCTCTGGGAACCCCACATGTTACTTCAAGTGGGAGGGAACACTGTCAGCAATAGACACATATTGCATTTTATTTGATAAGTACACGCAAAGCCAGTTTAGAGAATGATTACCTAAGCCTGAATGTTTTAGCTCATTTATCAAAGGAATAATAATAATTTAGAAAAAAAGAAAGTTTCTATGTTTCATGTTACTCTTGATAATCTCCATACTAGTGACCATTGCATCAACAATACATTAGATTAACCAAAGCCCTGGGTCTTTATTGGGTTGCCATCAAAAGGGGACAGTGGCGACTGATGTCCTGGGCCAGAGGCATAAAGGGGCCCGGGCTGGGCTGCAACTGCGAAAAGGACGTGAAAGTCATTCACACAGAGTGGGCACTAGATTTGCCGCTCAGATAATTTGAAACACCAGTTTCCCAAAACACCCAGTTATGACTGTGAGTGTACCACGTTTAGTGTGGTGTGGATGGGCAGCAATCATGCTGCCTCCTGAGTTCCTCACAATCATCATTGTTAGGAGCCGGCACCAGTATACTAGAATGTAAACAGAGGCCAGGCTGGTGTTTGCACTGAACAGCCCAGGTCCATGGGTGCAAGGGTTGTAGTAATGGGCCTGGCAGACCGCATTTGTAAACTTTTTGAGTGCCAGAGGGCTGAACATTACATTACTCAAACCTATGACACTCAAAGGGTTAAAGTAATAATGTCCAGCTCCACTAGCAGCAAAGTAGCTGGAGTGGTCCTTTGTTTTCATGCTGCTGCAGGATTGTTTGGCTGGTGGTACAACTTGCATCCAATGATCAGGCAACAGCAGTGAATTGTACATCAGAGTGTCCAGCCTGCCATGAATGGCTGAACCTACTCTCTGTCAAAGGAGGAGACCAGAATATCACACCAAAGGGAGGCTGCCTCCCCTAGACCCATTCATGAGTAAGGGCTCTGCAGATATCCCTGTCAAGGTACACTGAAGCTATGCACCAATTATTTTCCATAGTTTGCCCTATCGTTTGCCTCTTTGTTTTCCATCGTTTCCATCATTTGCCCCATCGTTTGCCTCTATGCTTTCCCCACCATGTATTAATGCTTACCACTGCAAATCTGTTTTGTCCCCTTGCCCTTCTGTTGCCCATGTTTAGCACCATGCTCCCCTATTTTGCCCCTTGTGCCATTCATTTCCCCCTTGTGCTCCACAAACCCCATCTTGTGACTTCCACCCAGTGGTGTCCGTAGACATTTTTCCAGGAGGGGTAAAGCCATAATATGACCCCCAGGCCAGCCCATCTAGCCCCTTTATTTATATGGAGGGGGTAATTGTGTGTGTGGGGGGGCAAGTGCCCCCCTTGCCCCCCCTCCGGACGCCCATGCTTCCACCGCCTCCTATTCTCTGCCCACTTTGCCCCACTCTCTCCTCCAGCACCTCTTTGGGTCCCCATGTACCCCTTTTTTAATGAAAGTGTGCCCCTATGTTGCACCACTTGGGCCACTAATTTGTCACATCATATGACCATCTTTTAATCTCATGTGCCCTCATTTGTACCCTGTGACTCCCAGATACCACTCATGTGCCCATTTGTTACCAGCTTTTATCCATTTCAACGTTACTCCACTGTGTTGTAATCATATTAATTCCTGCAGTAGAAGATCAGAAATGTAGCCCAAAAGGTGAAAGATATCTGTCCGTTTAGAACTGCAAGAGTTAATATAGTCAATCTATTGTAGTAAATAATAGGGTTTTCGTGTTCTCACCTGTTCAGTCCTCTTCTCTTTAGTCCATACGGAACACAGGTACCATGGGGCTGAGTCCCTCCTCTTAGAGGGCAGGACACATCTCAAAAGACAGTCATATGGGTGGAGACTCCCTCCTTTTCCTCCAGCTCAACCATTCCTCCACCTCTATCCCAGATTTCATGTGACTAAAGTCACACAAATAAAACAAGCAGGAAAGAGGAGAAGAAAGTATCCTATGAGAAGAAGACTCTAAAAGGCCTCCGTAGCCCCTGAAGGTCCCTTTCTCTAGGTGGGAGACTTGTGTTCCATATGGACAAACGAGTAAATGATTTAACAGGTACGAACACTAAAATCCTACTACCTCTTACATCTAATATGGAACACAGGTACCATGGCATTATATCAACACTAAGCTCCCAGAGGTGGGTAAAAGGAGAAAGGACCTCACACCCATTCCCATGATACCGAAGTTCCCTAGGACTATCCAGTACCTGAATAACCCAAGCAGTAAGTGTCAACGGACACTGAACTTACAAAGCACACAAGAACAAGAGCCAACAGGGCTCAAACAACTGAACAACAGAACAACAGTATGGCAACCAAATGCGTAGGTCCCTAAACAAGTAGGACTGCCTGCAGGACCTTCTGGCCTAAGCTGGCCTGAGCCGAGGCCAGAACATCGACACAGTAGTGCTTAGCAATGGTATGCAGGGAGGACAAAGTTGCTGTCTTGCACAACTTACCTGCCCTAGGACCCTCGGGGATGACGAACAGAGAGTCAGTCTTGTGAAAAGGCTCAGTATGATGCACATAAAATTTAAGGCAAAGCATCACTTACAATAAATGAAGACCCTTCTCCTTATCATACTTAGGGTCAGGGTAAAAATAATGCACAACAATCTCCTGATTGATGTGGAACTCAGAAACCACCTTAGGAAGAAAGTCCTGAGAGGTTTGAAGCACTGCTTTGTCCTTATGACAAACCAGGAAAGGTGGTTTGCAAGACAAAGTCTGCAAATGAGTGCCTCTCCTGACTGAGACTACTGCCAAAATAAAAGCTATCTTAAGTTTCAATAGATGCAGTGGGATGGAAGCAAGGGGCTCAAAAGGAGGCCTCTACAAGACTCCCAAAACCAAGTAAAGGACCCATGGAGAATTGGAGGCCTTAAAACACAGAAGGCACTGAAATTTGAACCTAAAGAGAGCTCAAACTGAGTCCTTTGTTCCCTCCATCTTGGAGAAAAGACTACACCAAAGGAATGTCAAACTCATGTGAGGACATAGCCTTGTCCACATGCCACTTATGAAAGAGAGACCATATCCTATGTTAGGCCTTGGAGGAAACAGGCTTCCCGGCCTGGTTCATAGTGGAAACAACCTCCACAGAAAAACCTTTCTGCCTCAGGATATTGACTTCATAGCCATGCCGTCAAAGCCATTTTCTCCACATCCTCATGCCACAGGAAACCCTATAGCAGGAGGTCTGGCCTAGTAGGAAGGTGTAGAGGATCCTGAATTGAAGGACTAACCAGTCCACAAACCATGCCCTCCTTGTTCAGTAATTGGGGACCAGATTTACAGTTCTGCTGTCCACCCTGACCTTCTGGAGTACCATGGGAATGAGTGGAAATGGAGAAAACACATAAGCAAGATGAAAGTTCCACAGAATCGACACTGTGTCTGTGGCAAAGGCCAGAGGATCTCCCATCCGCAAGAAGAAGGTTTTAACCTTTCTGTTGCCTCTGGTGGCTACGAGGTCTATGGTTGGCACACCCCACTGTTGCATTTGTCTTGATCTACATCTTGGTGACTTAGAAAGTCCACTAGAACATTTTCTACCCCTGGAATGTGAATAGCTGGGATGGCCAGAATGTAAGCCTCTGCCCAACCAAGAATGTACTTTATGTTGAAACAAACAGCTCACTGCGAGTGCCCCTTGGCGAATGATGTATGCCACAGCAGTGGCATTGTCTGACTAAACTCTCACTGGCTTCACCTTCAAAAGAGAGGTCCAGTTCCAAGATGTTGATGAACTGAATAGTCTCTCTCTGAGCCCACCTGCCTTGTACCCCGAGGTGGCCCAGAACCGCACCCCAGCCACTCTGCTTGCATCTGATTTAAACAATGTCCACTGCGGAATCAAAAAGGGTTTCCCTTGTTCCAGGTTGCACCAGCACAACCATCACTGGAGAGAGATATCTCTTGATCCAGATGCTCCGAATTCCAGGACCAGCTCTAGATGACATGTCTCTGTAGTTCTCTCGTGTGGAACTGAGAGAAAGGTTCAGCATCTACTGTTGACACCAGTCTGTCCAGAACCGTGATGTACTCCCTGATTGTGGCCAAGGGCCACTGAAGGACCTGGGATACATCCTGCATCACAAGAAGAATCTTGTCCTCTGGTAGAAATACTTTTCCCAGATGTGTATTGAAGGTACAGAGGATTTGAGCATGTTCAAGGTTCACTCATGGTGGACTAGAAGCTCCAAGGGAGCTTTGAGTAAAAGACCGTCCAGACAGAGAATCATAGAAATGCCCCAGGTGCAGATGCAGGACCTTACGGCCCCCATACTCCTGGTGAACATGCAGGGCACCGAAGTCAGGCCAAATGGCAGAGCCGTGAAGTGATCATGATTTGGACCTACTGCAAAACGCAGATGGCTTGGCTGTCTGGGTGAATAGGAACATGTAGATACACATCCTTAAGGTCCAGATAAGCCAGATAATCTCCCAGGCAAAGAAAGCAAGGATTCCATCTTGAAGTGTGTAGTCACCACATACTTGTTGAGACATTTGAGGTCCAGAATGGGACAACAGCCGCAGTCCTTCTTTGGAACCACAAACAGGTTGGAATAAAAACCTGAACAAAGCTCCGGGAGAGTTACTGGAACCAAAAACTGTTTTGCTAGCAGAGAATCCACTGCCTACTGGAACAGCCTTGCTTTGCCTGGCTCTTTCGGCACCCTTGACAAAAATAAGCAAAATGGAGGAAGGGATCTAAAACATACGCGGTATCTGAAATTTTCCGCAAAACCCACTGGTCCATGATTGAGGACCCCAGACATCTTGAAAAAGAAGCAGATGACCCCCTACAGGTAACAATGGACCAGGATTCTGAGAGTCATGCGGAAGAGTATTTGACAGGCTTAGCCCTTGTAGCTGTCCACTTGGGCTGCCAGACCTGATGGGCTTTGAGGCGGAGCGTGCTTGAAAGGCTTGTGACCCCTGCTCCTCCTTTTTGCGGGGGGGGTTGACTTTTGTATCTTAAATGGTTGCACAGATAAGTCCCATAGAGGTTTTCCCATAGAAGTCAATGGAGCAAATATGTCGGCGGGCTCCCATTCTTAACGCTTTGAGTGCCAGAGGGGTATTCAACGCATAGTTTTGCAATGCGTTTCATACCCCTCTGGCACCCGAAGGGTTAAAGGAGCCGCATCAGTAAAATCGGACATAACAGAATAGGTAACTCAGAGACCCAAATAATCCAGGTCATATATAAACATGTTAAAAAGCAGTGGACCAGGCAGTGAACCCGGAGGTACTCCACTCTCAACTTTAACTATATTGGAGACTTGTCTATTTATAACCACACATTGTTCCCTGTCCTTCAACCAGTTTTCTATCCAATTGCAAAGTTATCCCCTAGCCCCAATTTCCTTATTTTATAAACCCGCTGCCACCAACTAATGGCAGTGAAGTGTTTTATTATCAGTCTTTGCTAGGACCAATGTGTACTATTTGCAGTAATATGTGTACAGGTCAGTCCTTTCAAGGACCAAAGTGTGGAACTCCTGGATGCTGAATACTTAGGGTTGCCACCCATCCAGTATTTTACCAGCAGGCCGGTAAAAAATTGCCTTCTGTCCAATGTTAAGTCTATGGAGGGAATGCCTTGGCCGGTATTTTTTTGAAGAAAAGGTGGCAACCCTATGAATACTCCTCCAAACACACCGTGATGCAATGATTTGCTGTATATATTTTTAGAGTTAAGCAGAATGTGCATTGGGAGCTTTGTGATTTTGTAACAATAGAAAAATGTTCTGCATTTTCATCTACTTTGACAATACTGGTAGAGAGCAAGAATAAATGGCGTTATAGAGGGGTGAGGCATTGAAAATATGGAGGGAGGGGCCCTGCCCGTTGTAGGTTTCCTGGGCTTCATGATTTCTGATGGCAGCCCTGGTCTTTTGGGAAAAGCCCCTGGTCTTTTGGGAACTTAGTTATTTCCCTGCACAGTCTCTGAAAAGTCAAAGTAAAACAAAATAAAACTTGGAAACCCTGATACGAATAGTGAAGTATGACAAATGGGAATGTTCAGTACATTCCAGCTCATGGCCCCAAAGAAATGAGTGAGTTTTCAGTAAGCCATAAGGAATCATCCTGGCAGAACATACATCTGCTCCTCAACCCCTGCTGTTCACATTTCCCTTTCAACATGCTGTGATTTACTCAGTAATCAATTGCCATGACACAATCTGGAATGCTTGTGGAAAATTATACAGAAAACTATTTTTCTTTTTTGCAATGCATCGCATACCCCTCTGTTCCTCAAGGGGTTAATCTATTTTAGTTATAAGATTTAATGTAAGATTTTTGGTGTGAGCAACATCTATTCCACCGTAGAAATTCAGTTCTACGTTTCCCGTACAAGCATATCTGCTACCATCACAGAACATGGTAATATGGATTTCTAAGGACACTCTGTAGTATGATTGTCCCTAAAAATGTTGTAGAAGTACTGGTAGACTGAAGATGGAATTCACCAAAATGTGAATGGCTCAATGCGCAAAGAAATAAGAGGATTTCTTTGTACATAAGCCATTCACCCATTCAGCAAAGGCCGTATCATGCCTGGCCATCGCTTATTCATCAGTGAGCAATGGCCAGACAGATACACCAGCTCCATCCACCAGATTCAAGCAGGCGAATTCCATTACAACAATATAGGAGCTTACATAACTGAGGGTCCTAGACTTATGAGGTAAATGAAGCTATATATTTGCACTGCAGGTCTTCACAACAATGTAATAAAAAAAGAGAAAAATAAAGCTAAGAAGAGTAGAGTGAGACTCCTATGTGTTAAATATTATCGTGTCTTAAGTCACATGATCCTCTTATCCCTTCTAAGACCAGTCTGGTGCTACCAAGTTTATAAACCAGTGGGAAAACAAGGATATTACACAGAATCATAGAAGGAACTGGAACTTCTATCAGATAGTGCCAGTCGAGTCTAATATGACAATCCTGCATGTTTCTCAAATAGATCCTTGCACGGATCATAAGACCGAACTTTTATTATGTTAATAAATAAAATATGTGTATATCATATGTTGTTTTTCCTTTATTAATTCAAAAGTGATTAAAAATACAGGTTCAACTAAAAAAGGGTACAAACCTGACTTACAAGGAGCACACAACCCTGTTACTTTAGATTAACTCTCGTAACAATCTGCTACGGAAATCTCACAATAGTTAGTATTATTAGTATGTTATCAATAATGATTGTGATTTAAATGAAATAGCCGTATCATGTTGTTGAGTATAATATGATATTATACACACTTGTTTTAATACATGTATAGACTAACTGGGATCAAATCATAGGATTAAGCTTAATGATAGTGCCAATAAATTAAGACTACTAATTACCAATCCCTTGGTTATACTTCAAGCATTCAAAACATAAATCATCTATTTAAATATATGCCATATATCCCCTTGGTCTTAATGTACACACCTGTGTAAATTAATTTCCAGCAACACTTTTAGACAATTTAGTGCCTGCTTCACCCAGTGTGCCTCTCTTACCAGCACCATATATTTGGGATTAAAAAAAAGGTAAAGATGGTTTTAATTAAAATGTTGAAGTGAAAACCATTTATCTGATAGTAGGTAGTCTCATAGCTTGTCATGTAATTTAGTCATAGTACAGACAAATTAAGACTACTATTAACAGATTCATTGGTTATACTTGAAACCTAGATGACAATTCTGAACCCTGAATCCAATCTTTGGCCCTTTTCTACAGTTGGTGTGGTACATGCGCTTCTCACAATGATTACGTTATTATTTTGACATAGTACAAACATACTGAATGAAAATGCTATGTGTGATTTGTTTCCAATAAATGGCTTCAGTTTATTATTTTGAGCTGCAGACAGTGAGGGGAAGTAGAGCGAGAGTACATACAGGTAATACAGGCACATCGGCAATGCTTAAAGCGTAACTACCACCCAAAAAGTATATTGGCCCACATAATTGCCCATCTGGTGACTAGCTGCTCAGTGGAGCTAGTCGCCAGAATTCTTACCAGATTAAAGAGAAATCGCTGTTCTTCGTGGACTGACAGCAGGATGGAGCGTGGACATAGTGACGTCCACGCACCTGCACTGTCAGTCCCTTTTAGAGACGATCTGCTCCTAGCAATGCCTCCTAGACCCGGCTGGGACTGACAGCGCAGGTGTGCGGATGTCAATATGGCAAGATGTCCGCACTCCATCCTGCTGTCAGTCCATGAAGAATAGCGATTTCTTTTTAATCTAGTAAGAATTCTGGCGACTAGCGCTACTGAGCAGCTAGTCGACAGATGTGCAATTATGTGGGGCAATATACTTTTTGGGTGGTAGTTCCGCTTTAAGCCAACATGACAATTTCGCCCTTTTGATGTGGGCGAGATTGTTATGTCGCCCTTTTCATTCCGGCGACATGATTAATGTGCCATTTACTCGCTCGCCCAGTAGTTGGCAACATTTGAAAACGATACCAATTCGAAACAGTGTGTCAATACTTATTCTTGTATAGATAAAGAACCGGTGGTGTTTCCCTGCACTTAATCCCTCGTGCAAAGCCATAATGGCATTTCCAAAAACTAGAGCTGCGCTATTATCCACCACAGTATCTGTATCATTAGCAAGATTGTTAATTTTAGACCAAAGTAACAGACGTGGTTATTGGTATCCTTGTTTTCCCACTGGTTTATAAACTTGGTAGCACCGAACTGGTTTGCGAATTCTATTACAATCAATGGTGCAAACATACCCATGCAGTGAATGTATATGTATGGGTGGATTGTGGGATTATCATATTCCATTTTTTTCCTGTTTTGGATATGCAAGTCAGGGAAATACGATAGATGATTGATAAATTCCTGATGGTATCCGTCAATGATCAAGGCAATGTGCTGGCACAGAGCAGTGCATTGATACATGGCTGTTCCCGCACTTTCATGAATTTTGGCCTAAGGGTGAGATGTTTTATAAATTGTGGTAACTGAAATTGTTTGTAATTAATTTGAAAAATGTACTGCACAGTGGTTTGTCAATTCTCAGACATATTACCATAATTTCTTGCATTCTGTTCTGCCATCTCATTCAAACTGAAAAAGCAGTCTTTAAAGTTGGTGTGGTTTTCTTTAGTCACATTGTATCTTTTTTTATCTTTACAATGTCACGCTTTGTCTGATTGCTGTCTATTTTTTCAACAAAATAAAAATGTTCTAAGCTTGGAGAAGACAGTTTAAAAGTACTATTAGCAGATTGGAGGAGATAGCAGCACAATAAACATTTTAAAACAATATAAAAGTCCATATAACTGCTAATAAAACACATTCTCTGTGTATAATGATCTGTTACAGGCTGCACACAGCAGCTATGTGCAGGGAATGGTCATAGACCAGTGACTCTCAACCAGGGTGCCATGGCCATCAACATAGGGTGCCCGATGTTTTCCATGAAGACTTTGACAAAATTGGGAATATTTACTTTTAAAGAGAGGTCTTAGGAAATAGTTATGCACACTATGTTTATTTTTGTAAGACCTAAGAATAACTGTATATTTATGTATTGTACCTTTCATTATGCCATTACATTAAATATGTTTGGGGTGCCCCGAAGGTTCCAGATTGTGCGTTAGGGGTGCTTCAAGCAAAGAAAAATATTGAGAACCACTGTCATAGAGAAAGGCCAGACACAACACACAGCAGCTGTGCACAGAATAGTCACAGATAAATGTCAGACAATACACAGCAGCAATGTGCATGGAATGGTCTTAGAAAATGGCCAAATGCAACACACAGCAGCATTGTGCACGGAATGGTCTTAGATAATGGCCAGACGCATCAAGCAGCATCAATGTGCGTGGAATGGTCTTAGATAATGGCCAGACGCATCAAGCAGCATCACTGTGCATGGAATGGTCTTAGATAATGGCCAGACGCAACACAAAGCAGCAATGTGCATGGAATGGTCTTAGATAACGGCCAGGCCCAACACAAAGTAGCAATGTGCATGGAATGGTCTTAGATAATGGCCAGATGCAACATAAAGCAGCAATGTGCATGGAATGGTCTTAGATAATGGCCAGACACAACACACAGCAGCAATGTGCATGGAATGGTCTTAGATAATGGCCAGGCGCAACGCACAGCAGCAATGTGCACAGAATGACCTTAGATAATGGCCAGACGCAACGCACAGCAGCAATGTGCATGGAATAGTCTTAGATAATGGCCAGACGCATCATACAGCAGCAATGTGCACAGAATGGTCATAGGTAAATCTAGAAACTTCTCACACCTTAAAGCAAATATTTTATTTAGCCAGTATTCCAAGTTTTGGCCATTACTGTCATTTTACTCTAAATATGGCATCACAATTTATCTAAATAAAGCTGACAAAGGTGCAGGATGATAGTGACTGAAAGGTAGAAATGGGGAGATGCACCTATCACTGCTAAGTGCCTCCGATATCCATAGCAAAATGTAGCAGTAATCGTTATTATTTCATCTAAACATCTTACTAGGTCATTTACGAGCTCCATTATCTTAACCTCTTGGATGCAAGAGACATTTCCAGAGCAATGAGAAGCAATGCATGAAGATGTCCCTAGCATCTAATTACGGTTTAATCACCCATGGTTTAGTCAATGGCTGGTAGGAGATGTTGGGAGATGTAGTCCTCAACAACTACAGAACCAATGGTTGCTGGGCTAGAGGCAGACAGCTTTTGTCTGTAAATACAAGGGTGCAGAGGGTGCAGTTGTGATGGGGACAAGCATCTAAGGGGACCCATCTGCTCCGAGGTCTAATAGGCTCTGCTTATTCCCTAGGAAAATTTCTGTTATATACGGCACAAATTGTTTTTTGCACTGGTGCCCTCCAATCACTAGTTATGCCACTAATTCACATGTTGGAAACTACAACTCACACCATTCCTAAAAGCCGTTGGCTGGTTGTGAATGATGGCAACTGTAGTCTCCAACAGCTCTCAGACTAAAGGTTTTCTACCTCTGGTTTAACCTTGTGCCTTCCAGATTGGCATTACATGCATTTTAATGCAATACATTGTGGGTCCCTCAGCCATATTTACATACATGAATATTAGAAACAGATCTTAGATAATCATTTAAAAGAGCACTAATGATGAAGTGCAAGTTGGCATCATATGAGAGATTATGTTGTAACACCCACATATATACAATGCTACGTCAAAGTGTCCATGTCTTGATACATGTTAAAATATATGATACTACATATGCTGTTTTTCAGTAGAAGGGGAAACAATTTTCCTTTACAATGTCCATTTCCTGCTTTGTTTTCTGCTCAACAGGAAGTGAAGAGTGTAACGGAAACTGCTTCCCCCAGCCTGCTGAAAACTATAACATGCAATACCATAAACCTTGAATTCCACACAGCAATGTGCTGCCCACACCTCTGGCATTCAGAGGGTTAAATGGATAATGATTTGGCCATCATATTCAACAACTAAACATACTAGTAAGCTGTTGGAGACTACTAGTCCAGTCATCCCCCAAACAGCTAATTGCTGGTTGGAGATGATGGAAGCTGTAGTCCCCAACAGCTTGAGAGGCAAAGGATGCTTATCCCTAATCCCTAATGAGCGGTATAGAGGTTTGCTGGGTGTGGCAGAGGTTGTGAGCACCTTTAACCCTTTGAGTGCTAGAGGGGCACACAACGCATTACTTTGCAGTGCGTTGCGTACCACTTTGGCACTCAAAAAGTTAAAACCCTTGGAGGCTAAACACCTCTCCAAAGCATTGTGAAGCACTGCACTGGAGATATTTCTGGCATCCAAGAGGTTAAACCCCTATCATTCTGTTGAAATTCAAATGAATCGTCATTTTGTTTCCTAAATTCACAGTTATGGAAGCTTCTGCAAATTAAATTTCATTTTACTATGCTTCCTTTCTGTTTTAAAGGGTAAGCCTAATATAACCCCTCACTTACCTTCCTATAACCAGAAAATCCTAATGGCCTCTGTGAATTTTTTTCTACCTCCTTTGTTCAAGAAATAACATAGCCAATCAGTGCCAGAAGACATGTCCATGGAGGCAGACATGACAGTTGCCAGCAGGACTCCAGGACACAAATGCCTCCCGTTGCACATGGTAATCTTAACCTTTTAAGGACCAGAGATGTGTGCAACACATTGCTTCACAATGCATTGCACACCCCTATGGTCCTTAAAGGGTTAAACAGGCCCAAACCTGATAACAACTGTCATGTCAGCCTCCATGGATATCACATCCAGGACTGATTAGTGATTTTACCCCTTGGGCAAATGTACAAGGGCAAATTTTAGAGGAACTACTAGGATCTTCTGGCTATAGTAAGGTAAATGAGGAGTTATTATTAGGAGGTGTTACTTCTCCTTTAACCAGTTAGCTGCCGGCTGATGTACTGAGAAGACCAGAAGTAAACTGGTTAAAATTTAAGGAACAAAAAAAGTTTTAGCCCTTGAATGTGGAAGAGGTCTTTGCAATGTGTTGCGCACCCCTCTGGCACTCAAAGGGTTAATATGTTGCTATGCAATGCACTGGAGACCTCCTTAGCATTCAGGGGGTTAAAAGCCCCATGTAAATCTATGTGATTTTTCATTTGTTTTCTATGGTGCAGCAGATTTGGCCCAGTTGTATTTGGTACATCAGTCTCCTTAACGACCGGCCGATGTGGCGCATGGCTGGCCATTAACTCTTAACGACCCTTGACAGTCATAGTACGTCAAGGGTCGATCCGACTGAACGGCCCATGACGTACTATGACCGTTATGGAGTTCCGGGCTCCCCCTGTGGCTGCACGCCGTTCGGGGAGTCCAGAACCGGAAGAACAAACAAAAAAGCTCCGCGGACGTTAAGTCGCGTTGCGGTGCTGATCCCCCAGTCGTTAAGGGGTTAAGGACCACAGGACATTTCTGTTTTGTTATTGTTGTTGCAATGGATTCTGTAGTCGATCAGCGTGCAGCCGCACAGTGACCCCAGAATTCCATGACGTGCCAGGAACGTCACTGGTCCCTAAGTGTTAGACCAGGAGTGACAGTCCTTGCACGTCAAGGGTCCTTAAGGGATTAAATATTTTGCACAATCTCCACTTGCAGCAACAGAGATATTATCAGTTGAGTAGATTATGTGGCCCTTGCACAGGCCTGCACTTGTATGAGAAATCACAGGCCAGAGGGGTGTGCAACACGTACAAGCTTAATTCCCTACAACACTACAGACATCACTAAGAGAAGAACCCAAGGGATTAAACATTACAGGAAACTCAGAGCCGGATTTCCAATTAGGCAAAGTAAGCACATACCTAGGGGCTCCTTATAGTTGAGGGGAACTGGGCAGATAGCTGACGTGGCTAAAAGTCATAATTTACAACATTTTCAGGAAATCACTCCGGAGCTGTACATCTTTGTAAATCCTCGGAACTGAACATTGCTATTCACTTTCTGCTGCTCCAGACGTGACATTGATCAGTTATAAATGGGATATTCAGGGGGCAAAACTAAACTCTAAAATCCTAAAGTCAACTAATAGGATGGTCATATGCCGCTAGATTGCTCTGGTAACTCAAAGGTATATTTAGCCAGTTATAGACAATGTTCCCTCTATGGTTATAAATGGTGAGCACCCAGCACTGAAAGAGTTATTCCTCTTGGGTTCTTCTAGAGATCTCTCTCTTAACCCTTTGAGTGCTGGAGGGGTACACAACGGATTGCTCTGCAATGCGTTGCGTACCCCTCTGACACTCAAAGGGTTAAAGATGTCTGTAGCCAGAGCTTAAAATTTTAATTACTTTGCTACTAGCCAGACTTGAAAAGTTACTCGCCACTGCAAGCCATAACATACCCACCAGGGCTGAATTTCTACTCGTCAGGGCAAAATTTTCACTCGCCATTGGCTAGTGGCGAGTGGAAATTTTGAGCCCTGTCTGTAGCATTCAAAAGATTAAACTTTTAAGTGTTGCACACCCCTCTTGCTTGTGCTTTCATGTACAAATTGATGTGCAGGATTGTGCAAGGGCTACATTATGTGCTCAACTGACAATATAATTATTGTTGCAAGAACAGATTGTGCAAAATATTTTAAATATCTAAGGGCCTGAAAATCTCTCTGGTAGTTCCTGCTTAACCCCTTAAGGACCAGTGATGTGCCTGGACTGTCACCGGTTTTTATACCCTTAAGGACTGTTGACGGTCCTGTCACATCACGTACTTTTTACTTACATCGCTCCTGCGGGAGATACGGGGTCTGAAATTCTTTCTTCTCAAATGCTATCAGCATAGCCTCTCCCCTGCGATTGCTTTCAATGCTTTAGTTTTTCTTTGTCCTTTAGGGGAGGTGGCTTTATATGTTACATCGACCTTGTATTAGGTTTAAATGTATTACACTTCACTGATGACATGTTACTCATGGATTGTACATTCCTGATTTGCTTTTTAATGTACAAATTTCCTTTGTGAAGTGTTCAACATTTTGTACATTTGTACCATGCTTTTTTTTGGTTAATAAAGCTTCTTTAAAAAAACAAAAACAAAAAAAACAGGGTCTGAAATTGACCTCTCCAAGTCCAGAGCAGTCAATCTCAGACCCCTGCTCGGCACACCTCAACACGTAAGAAGTCACATGTACCGATGCTTCAGAAAGGATCAAAGCGGTCCTTAAGGGAAGGTAATTTCCCTGGACTGCTGGTCCTTCAGGGTTAAAGATGGTGATGTACCAAGTAGAATTGGGGCAAAGCAGATGCATTATTAGAGCAAATGCAAAACTAGGTTTATGCAGAGCTGCACTGTGATTATACCTGCACCATGCAGCACTGCCCAGTTTTAATTACGCTTTTACCTTTCAGTTTTGAGTCACTCACAGTTGTTCACCTCAGAGAAACCACTGATTGTATAGCTGATCCCACACTGTATTTTGAAAAACAAGGGGAGAAAAAAAAATCAGCCTCTAATTTCTGCCTCTGACTGGAGACTGGTGCTGCGTGAGTTGGACTGACGT
Source organism: Rhinophrynus dorsalis (assembly GCA_037306005.1). Taxonomy (NCBI): domain Eukaryota; kingdom Metazoa; phylum Chordata; class Amphibia; order Anura; family Rhinophrynidae; genus Rhinophrynus; species Rhinophrynus dorsalis. The sequence goes on from CM074724.1 coordinate 77,755,518, forward strand.
CTCAAACTTCCATTACTTACAGTTTTGTAGTTCAAGAGCTATTGAATCTGAAAGAATTCCCCTCCCACCACTTTCATCCCATCACTCATACCTCAGGCTGGTTCAGATGGGGACAATCTTCAGTAAGCATAAGGAAAATCCTGTCGTCCTTCTTCAGGATGAACAGGGTTTCCTTATACCTATTGGGTGATGATTGTCCCTGCTGAGACCCGTCCGGTCCCACAACCAGATTCCAGATCTGATGAGAGGAGCCCAGAAGGGGTGGGAATGGGATCCTTTCAGATTCAATAGAGCTTGAACTACAAAACTACTACATGGTAAAAAAAAGAATAAAGATTTGACCTGCACCTTATTAGAAGTTTTAATAGCCCTTTAAAGGGATAGTCATGTTTCATAATAAAAACAGCTCTAATTATTCATCATAGTATTTAGACCTTGGAGAGTGTTATTTCAGTTCTGTCAGAGTTATAGTTCAAGAGTAATTCAATGACAAAGTATCCCCCTCCCGCCCCTTTTACTGATGTCACACTGTTCAGCCAGAGCAGAAGGGAGGTGCCCAGGTAGATTGCAGAGAGGGACAATCTTCAATTAAGATAAGGGAAAAAGCTGAAAAGCTTGTCAAGGGGGGCAGGGCTTTCATTGTTCTCATAGGAAGAAGATTGTCCCCTTCTGTTATCTGTCTGGTCTATGGACTGCATTCCACATCTGAGAAGAGATGGCTTACACTAGGTAAAAGGGGCGGGAGGGGGAAACTTTCCTTGTGAATATCTCTCAAACCATAAAGGTTTGAGAGATAAGACTTATATCGTTCTTCATGTTTTTTTAATGCCTACAAAATAAAATAAAGATAAAATGAAGTATTACTATCCCTTTAAATCCCAGTGGACTTTGGCTTTGAGCAAGCACATGGTTCTATGGGAGGCTTGAGATGTCTGTCCCAGATCCCACAGAGCCAGTTGCCATTCAGAGGTGGAAGCTGGAGTCTATATTCCCCTAGTCATCAAAATAAAGAGTGGGATCAACCATGCAACTGGGTAATTATTAACTACTGAGATACTGGATCAACTTAGTGATAGTTGGGGACACAGAGCCAGTCTTTTAGTTTACAATTTTACTTTTACTTTAAGATTCCACCACTGGATCTTAGAATATTGAGCACTAAGGGCTGAGGAATATTTAAAGCTGCATCTCAGCACATATTGCCTGTCTGAAATGCCCAACAGGGCACAATGATTCGCAACTTATGGTTTTTTTCATGTGTTGCCATCCTTCTGTCAATGTTGCCCCTGTGTAAAAGGGCCCTATTACATTCAACTGATACAGACACATCAACACCGCTAAATTGAATGAACTCCTAATCCAATCACAAACTGCACATCAGGATTTGTCTCTTATTAGCCCAATAGTAGTGAACCTTATCTCTCCAACTATTGAAGACTTCAATTCACATCATCAGAATGATGCATACCTCCCAACATTTCAAACATGCTGTTAAATAGGGACACTTGTGTTTTAGGGGGTGGTGCTGGGGGCGTGGCTGGTGGGAGGGGCATTCCCGAGAATTTTTAGTTTATTTCATGACCTATTGGCACCTCCTTGCGTAACTTAATAAATGATGTATAACAAGACTAAAGTATTATATTTACACAGACTAATTTATAAACACAGATACTGACGTTTAAACAAACATTAATGTGAGTTTTATTGCTGTAGAGCAATGTGATCCACATATATACACACCACACAGTCTGATCTCCTAAAATGAGGGACATCAGGGTGGGAAAGAGGGACAGAGGGATTTGGGTCTAAAAGAGGGACTGTCCCTCTTTAAGAGGGACACTTGGGAAGTATGATGATGGGAGCTGTAGTCTCCGATAGCTGGAGAGCCAAAGGTTGTCTACTTCAACACTAGCCAGTGAAGGATTTCTTAGGCTTTCTACCACAGTGACTGATGCATCATTAAGTTAACGATTTGGAATTCATGGCTAAAGATTTATGTCTTATATACCTTTTCTGTTTAATGGCAAATGAGCTGATCAAATAGAATGGAAAGAGCTATATAATATCATCCAAACTACACAGAAAACTGTTTTGTTGACATAAAATCAAGCCTCTGCAATACTGCTAGCAGATGTGAATACATTAACCCTACCCGGAAATGTTCAAATGGCCTGAGCATGAGATCTTTATATTATTAACCTATGAGTTCCTCAGAAAGTACATTCTGGGCAAAATATCTCCACTTGATCTAACCTAGAAGTACAACAATCAGTCTTCAATGTACCTTTAATTTAACATCCTACAGCTTCAAGATATCATTCCTTTTACACCAGACAAACAGGACTTCTCCCTTTATCTTTCTGGTAAAAATGACTCCAGTGCACATTCCAAAGAATCCGTTGATTGGTGCAAAACAGAAAGTAGTTAACACTGGACTCTCCTCACCCTGAGATTTAGGTCAATACTCTGAGTCACAGGGTCAAACACAGAGAGTCCCCAAACATGACATTAACCCTTTGATGCAGAGCTATATCTCTCTGACCTCAAACGGTTAATTGACAAAATAGCACTTTTACTGCAGAAGATTAACAAGTACCTGTGGAGTATACATTCACATAGTGTAAATGGCAGAACTAGTGGCTAGTGGCGAGTGGAAATTTAAAAAGAAACACATTTTTAAACAGCACGTTGATTAACCTTCTGAGTGGCAGAGGGGTGTCCAATGTATTACAGAGCCATGCTTCAAACATCCCTTTGGCACTGAAAGCATTAAAAAAATGAAGAAAAGGGCTTATTTGCAATTTAGTTAACCCTTTGAGTGCCAGAGGGGTACACAATGCATTGCTCTGCAATGCGTTGCGTACCCCTCTGGCACTCAGAGGGTTAACTATAAAACAGTTAGGAAACAATTAAAAATATGTGTGTTAGAAAAGGCTCTCCATGAACGGAATCGTGTGATAGTCTGAATAAAGCAGATTTCAGGAAAACCTTTGTGATAACAGTTCCAAATAATGTAGCTGTGGAAATGACAAATGCTTGTTTACACACAGGAGAAAGTCAAACTTTTAACCCTTTGATTGCCAGAGGGGAATGCAACGCACTGCTTGTTTAGCTTTCCCAAAAGTAAATATTCTGTGCTCAGATAAAGATGTCATGGACATTAAAATCCAATAATGAATCCTTTCAATGTTTTTTTTTCCTAAGCAAAATAGATCCTTGTTCCTTTAAATAACAGTCTGGCTCCCTCTGCATTTCTTGTAAGAGAAGTAAATGGTGGAGATGAGATAGAACAGCATACAAAAGCAGGCAAAGACAGAGGCCACCAGATACGCCTTATATAGGCAACGCAGGGTATAGGTCTCTATGCTGCAATATTCATAGGCTTCAGTCTTGCTGATCATGATTGCCACAGCTGCAATGTGCAACACAGTGGCCAGGGCATCATAGATTGTATTGGTCAATACCCACTTTTCTGCCCCCACGATGGGAACAAGATCTTGCTTGTCCAGAAGGGTAAGGAAATAGATGATCAGAGTCAATAACCAGAAGAAAACAGCCACAAATAGGGCGAAATGGATAGGTCCCCCATAACTGTTGGAGGCTATGGTAATCCAAAGTCCAGCCCCACTGATCAGCTGCAGGACCCGTAACACTCCTGGGAGACTTTTAAAGTAATCCCTGTTGACACTCACAGAACTCCTGGTGGCCTGTGCAGAAGGCATTGCTTGGCAGAGGAGAGAAAACCCAAGAAATGCCAATTTAAAAGATCCAAAAAAGCAACAGGCAGCCCTCTTCTTTTTTCCTGGCTTGTTGCTTTGTGTCAGAGCTGTTAGCAGACTCCCCTCTCACTACTAAACGGCACTTGTGGATGGAGGGTGTGGGCCGTCCCACCATGTAACCTAATGCCTCTTCTTCCTCTGCTGACATCACATTGCATGTAATTTCCTCTGCCTCTATGCACATCTGGCTGAGACACTTTGTTCTGCCTGCAGCTCACAATCTGTGCTACTCAGTTAGCACAGGAATTTACACTAGAACTCATAACCTTACATTTTAAATGGCCAAAGAGGGACACTTTTGTTTTAGTTGGTGTTGCCAGGGGGGAAGGGGGTGGCTGGTAGGCGAGGCATTAGTGAGAATTTTCAGGTTATTTCATGATCTATTGACACCTCTTTGTGTAATTTAAGAAATTATTTAGAGCAATGGTTTGCAAGAGATTTTTTTCTGTCTGGTGGCCATCACTGTGGCCACAGCCTTGTCGTAGTGGCCACACTATGTCATTACATGCACAAATGGTATAAAGCACGATGCATCTCATCACTGGTCCATTTGTGTTCCTGTCTTAATCAGCTTCAGATATGCCACCACCAGAGCAATACAGATTTATATGCCACCACCAGTGCAATACAGATTTATATGCCACCACTAGAGCACTGCAGTTAGATGCCACCACTAGAGTATTACAGAGTTATGTCACCAGTAGAGCAATACAGTTATGGTTCACCAAAGCAATACACCACCACCAGAACACTACAGTTAGATGCTACCACCAGAGCAATAAAGCTATGTCACCAACACAGCAAAATGCCCCCACTAGAGCAATAAAGAGTTATGTCACCACCAAATCAATACACCAACACCAGAGCACTACAGTTAGATGCCACCACCACAGCAATACAGATTTATATGCCACCAGAGCAATAGTTATATGCCACCACCAGAGCAATAGTTATATGTCACCAGCACAGCAAAATGCCACCACTAGACTTCTCTTGCCTCCAGGCAGTTCATATAAAAAGTGTAATTTTGCATTGTAACACTACTCAGTAGACTGGCATACTGAACAAGTTGAAGGCATTTGCAGCATTCAGTGAGTTAAAGAAACAACATCTAAACATGAATATGGGGTCATATACACTTAACACCTTGAGAGCCAGAGGAGTAAGCAATGCACTGAGAAGCATTGTGTTGCTCAATCCTCTGCCACTCAAACCTGAACCCTTTTGAGTGCCAGTGTACTTGCCCAACACATTGCTTTTCAATGTGATGGACACTCCTGTGAAACTCAAAAGGTTAAATAGCTCCATACTAAACTCAGTTTCTTTTCTGAGGCCTAAAATTCAGTCCTACACATGGGAGCAGGGCCGGACTTGGAATAACAATCAGCCCTGGATACCAGTCCCACATTTCATCAAGTGGCCCATTTCTACAATTACTCTGGCCCACTGTCCCAGCCCAACCTATTTTGTTGTAATGAGAAGGGGAGGAAGAGAGGCAAGAAGGAGGAGAAAGAGGCACATGGGGTGGGAGAAAGAAGCAAAAGGGATAAAGAGGTAGATAAAGAGAAAAAGGAAAGGGGAGAGAAAGAGCAAGAGTGGGGATAAAGAGGCAAGAATGAACAAAAGAGAAGTAAAATGGGGAGGAAGATAAAGGGGTAAGAGAGAGAGTAAAGAGAAAAAGGCAAGGGGGAGAAAGTCTTTCTCCACTCTTGATCCCCACTCTTCCATCTTTCTTCCAGTTTTGCCTCATTCTCCCACTCTTGACTCCATCTCCCCCTTTTGTCTCTTGATCCCTCCTTTTGCCTTCACCCCTTTTTGACTCTCTCCCTTCTTGCTCCCCCTTTTGCCTCTTTCTCTCCCTTTTGCCTCTTGATCCCCCTCCTGCCTCTTTTTCACTTCTCTTGTCCCCTCATTCCCTCTTTTTTCACTCCTCTTGCCCCCCATACCTTCTTTTTCACTCCTCTTGTCCCCCCATGCCCTCTTTTTCACTCCTATTGCCCCATGCATTCTTTTTCACTCCACTTGCCATCCATGCTGTCTTTTTCACTCCTCTTGTCCCCCATGCCTGTTTTCCCTCCACTTCCCCCCGTGCTTCTTTTTCACTTCTCTTGTCCCCTCCTGCCCTCTTTTTCACTCCTCTTGTCCCCCATGCCTGTTTTCCCTCCACTTGCCCCCTGTGCTTCTTTTTCACTTCTCTTGTCCCCTCTTGCCCTCTTTTTCACTCCTATTGTCCCCCCATGCCGTTTTTCACTCCTATTGCCACCATGCATTCTTTTTCACTCCACTTGTCCCCCATGCTGTCTTTTTCACTCCACTTGCCCCCATGCCATCTTTTTTACTCCTCTTGCTCCCCCATGCCTTTCTCTCCCCGTTGCCTCTTGTCCAGATTACAAAGCTGTGCACTCTGTAATGCCCACAGGATCTTTCTATCTCTGTGCCACACTGATGACATCCACAACTGAATGACACGTGGTGATGCCGTGAGGTGAATACTGGGGCTTTCTTCCTCACTCTGGGAGCCAGATTTAAAGTTGCACTTGTAGGTGAAGAAAACCCCAGCATTCACCTTGCTGCGTCGCCGTGTGTCACGCGATGTGGGCTATTATCAATGCGTGCAGTTAGGGGAACAGAGACAGACAGATTGTACAGGCATTACAAGTGCACAGCATAGAAATCTGAACCATGGGTGGGGGGGCAGGCATTTGTGTGCCCCCCACCCCGGCAACACCACTGATTTGTGTAAAATAAAATTACAGAGTTCATAGATTTCCCTGTTACACCTCCTATTGCCCTGTATCCGAATCTGGCCATCTCCTTACAGGACTGCCTTAGGGATTTTGCAGAGCTTCATGAACTCCTGTGCATGTGCTCCACGTGACACTATCAATGAGCAAGCACACCATTATGATCTCGGTGGGTCTGTGCTACACAATGATATTACTGCACCTGAAGTGAAGTGGAGGCTAGCGAGTCAGCAAACAAAATGATTGGTGATGGCAGATTTATTACCCTTTGAGTGCCAGAGAGGCTGCACTGAGGTGATCAGTGTTACATCAGTAAAAGGGGCGGAAGGGGGATACTTTATTATTCAACTAGTATGAAAGCCTGTGTACACGGGATAAAGTGCCACCCAGCGGCCCTGGCTGCTGCCCTGGAGCTGGGAGCATAGACAGGCAGTGAGCCGTTCGGAGCGCCAAGCTCCGGAACAGCGTATTCGGCCAGACTATACTGTGAATGACTGCATCTTTCTGGCAGTCTCTACTGCGCACGTGCTGTTATGCACACAGGGAGCATTGCAGGTTAGCACTTTATATTATACAGATTACTCTGGAATTACAACTCTGACAGTATTGAAATAACATACTCCATGGCCCAAATACTATGAAGATTAATTGGAGCTGCTTTTATTGTGAAACAATACTATCTCTTTAAATACAGAGAACAGTTATTTTAGGGATTTTAAACCAAGAGATGATTTTTTTTTTTTTTGTGTAGGTTATTGCAGGTTTTTGGAGCTGTGCAAAAGGTGGATCCACAGGTTTCTTTCTTGTAGTTTAGAATATTCAGTAAATGGCTAGCAATGGAGCAGAGTTTATAGGAATTATGGCAAGCTGGATTGAGTACACTGCCTAGGTAGGGTGGCAGCTTTTTAGAGAAGTGGTTATAAACTAGACAAGAAAGGTGAAGAGTGTCTAGATTCAAGTTTTTGCCAGTTTAGTTCTTTAAACATATAACAATGACAGATAGTTAATTAAAATGGAGATCAGAGCAGCTTAATGAATTATACAGGGCACATTTGCAAATATGGATTTCTGGCACAAAAACATACACTATATCCCTCTAGTCGATGACTGGCATCAACGTCTATTGTACAATACGTTTTCTTAGTACAGACAGGATTTGTTTCCAAATAGTGCTGCACCTTTAGGATAATGTTTGGATGCTAATTATCAGTATGAAGACCAAAAGAGAGGTTGGCATCTAGCCATGTGCCAAGATATTTATAGGAGTAGACTGTTGCCATGTTACACTTAGACTTTGTTACAATGGTTATATGGGTTTTATGAAGTTTAAGTAATTTGCACTTTGTACCAAATACTACTGTGGCTGTTTTGTTAGTGTTTTAAAAGTTTGTTTCTAGTGATCCAGCTTTCAACTTCAGAGAGATCATCCTGTAATATTGCTTCAAATGCTGATATGTTGGGATTTTTAGTGTAGATAATGGTGTCCTCTGTATACATCTGCACGGAAGATGTTATGGACAGATCCTTTATAAAAAGAAGAGGGCCAAGAATTGAACTTTGGAGATGCCCACTTGTTACTTGCAGCTCAAGGAAAATATTGTCTGCAGACACATATTGTGTTCTGTCTAATCAATAGGATTATAACCAGGTTAGAGAATTATTACCCAGTCCTGAACTTTTGAGTTTATTTATCAGATTATTATCGTCTACTGTATCAAAGGCTTTGCAAAATCTAAGAAATTAGCTCAATTAAGTTTGCCATTTTCCATGCCAGTCTGGATACAAGAGGATTTTAATGATCTTACCATTATATCCTTTTCTCATGTTGAACAAAGGAACTATGGGGGTTAAGTCCCTTCCTCCTGGATGGCAGGGTACGTCTAAAAGCAAGGTCTCTAAGGCTGAGATTTCATCTTCACTCCACTTTACCTCCCCCTACTTCAGTCAGTTTTGAAGTATAGAAAAGGCAAGATAAAACAGAAGTGAAAGGGAAGAAGGAACTCCCCTAGAGAACCCAAGAGGACAGCTCTGCCCAGGGACTCAAACCGCAGTTTTTATTTATCTGGGGAGGAGTCCTGTGTTCCACATTGTCACTGCTCACCTGTGTCCCTGCTTCTGCCCGACTGCATCTTCCTCGCAGCAGGCAGTTCTTCTGGGTTTCAGCTCGGCCCAGCCGTGCATGTTCAGTGCGTGGCTGCCTTCCAGCTGGGCAGCTGCACATGTGCCCGGCCCAGCTCTCTATTGGATAGGCTTCCCCTATCCCGCACGGCTCCCAGGCGAGCCCCCCTTCCCTACCTCTTCCATTTAAACGGGCTAACTCAGAGATAGGGTGCCCGTTCCATGAGCTTCTGTTGTGCCTCATTTATGCTCTACTCTGGCTTGCTACTTTGACCCTTGGCTTTGTTCCAGATTATGGCTTGTCTCCAGTCCCTGGCTTGACCCTTGGCTTTGTTCCAGGCTACGGCTTGTCTCCAGTCCCTGGCTTAACCCTTGGCTTTGTTCCAGACTACGGCTTGTCTCCAGTCCCTGGCTTGACCCTTGGCTTGTTCCAGTCTACAGTTTGTCTCTAGTCTCCGGTTCCGACCATTGACTACTCACCTGACTTGTCTTTTCTCCTGTCCCTCGCTACTAGACCTCCTGCTAGTCTTTCTACGTGTGTATTCCGTCCAGTTTCCAGCCTGTCCAGACGGCTTGGTTCATAACGGTACACAGGTCACTCCCATCTTGGTTGCACCTCGGCTCAACTGGGGTGGTTTCACGACCAGCACTTTTACTCAGCTTCGGCTGCAGCAAGGGAGTACCTGGTATGTCATCACCGATCTCAATCCGCACACCCCAGTAACGCTCTCTAGCATCTGAACCAGTGCCGGTACCACATGGGTCCCTACTCCCTGCGTGGTGACAGTTGGAACGGGGCATGGACCTGACTAAGGCTTCCTGTATTACGGCCAGACTGGACCACCAGGAATAGGTGCTGAACTCTCATGCTGAGCACCTGCAGAGCCTGAAACGCAAACTGGACGCCATACTAGAGATGCTGTGCTCCTTGGCAGCTCAGGCCACGGTTCCTGCTGCTCCAGCCACAACTGCTGCCTCTGGGACACCCCCTCCGGGATACATTCCTCCCCGTATAATGCTGCCTGACAAAATTTTCAGGTCGGCCAACTGAATGTTTAGGGTTCCTCAATCAATGCCAGCTGCATTTCCGGACCCTGCCCCCGATGTTCAGCACACATGCAGCCCAGATCTCCTTCATCATCTCTCTCCTCAAAGGCGAGGCATTGGCCTGGCCATCTCCCTTAGTGGAGCAGCAGTCTCCATTGCTGGACGACTCCGACGTCTTCATCTGCACCTTCAGGGAAGTCTTCGACGCTCCCGGAAGAAGCGATTCGGTGGAGTCTGTGCTCCTAGGGCTACGACAGGAAGCCAGGTCCATCAGCCAGTACGCGGTGGAATTCCGCACCCTCTCCTATGAGACCAACTGGAACCAGGAAGCCCTAAAGGCTGCATTCCGGCATGGGCTCAATGAATGCCTTAAGAACGCCCTAATGTGCAGAGACATCCCCGATGGATTGGATGACTTCATCTTCTTGTGTTTAGACCTACACTGACATCTGCAGGAGAGGCAGCTGGAGCGTGACCACAGCAGGAGGTGAGCAACATCATCCGTGGCTCCAGCAGAGGAACGCTTCATGGCCGAGACACCAATGGAGATCGGATAGACATAGCATCCAAAGCAGAGGATCTCTTAACCTGGCACAGAACAGAGGAACCCTACAGTTCAAGCAAAAAGCAATGAGATCTATACTATGACTGAGCTCCCAGTTTCCAGTATCCAGGTGTTAACAATTCAGGAAGTCTGCCACTACATTTTCTACACCTGTAATTTGAACTGCAGAGAAGGCTAGCATGTAGGCCTCTGCCCACTGTAGGATCTTCTGCACCACAGTCCAATATGACATGCTTCTGGTTCTTCTTTGGTGGTTGATATAAGCCACTTCTGTCACATTGTCTGACTGAATCCTCACTGGAGATCCTGACAGGGGATAAGACCAGTGATGTAGCATTAGGTGGATCACTTGTAACTCCAGAACATAGTGGCTAGGAGACGCCCCACCCTGGTCTAAAGGCTCTGAGCCATCAGGAGACACTGGGTAAAACCCCATCCCAACAGCCTGGCATTCATAGTAACCACAATACAGTCTGGGATGAAAAATGGATGTCCTAATGTTAGATGGAACAGCTGAAGCTACTAGTAAAGATCTTCCTTCATCCAAGGAGAAAGAGACATGACATGGGACAGAGGGGGTTGATGTCTGGTCAATTTCCTTGTGCGACATTGAGCAAAGAGAACTGCCTCCAGGGTAAAGACTAGGTACTTTCATGCATTCCTGCACTATCACCGATGGCCAGGATATTGCAAGAGATGCCTGAAGGGACGAATGCTACATTTTGTATTCTGATACACACACTCTTTCTTGGAGGGTTTCGAACCTCACATCTAGGAAATGAAAGACCTAGGAAAGGACTGAAGAGGATTTGTTGAAGCTCAACATCTAACAGTGATGCTCCAGAAAAGAGATGCACTTCTGAATTTGCAAAGTCACCACTGAAGAAGCCTTGAGTAAATGGTTGTTTACGTAAGAGGTCATTGAGATCCTTTGAGTGCTTTTAGGAGTTGCAAAGCAGATATGATCTTTTTGAAGATCCTCTGAGTAGACATCAGACAAAAAGGGCAGGCAGTGACTGTCACAAAAAACAAAGCCAGGAATCAAGTGATGATCTGCATGAATCAGTAGTCAATCCTGGAAGTCAATCCTGGAATCCTGGAAGTCAAGGGAGGCTGGAAACTCCTCCAGATACATATCCACGATGACAGAGTGCAAAGTCTCCATTTTGAATCTTACGGCTAGTACAAAATGGTTGAGGCACTTTTAAGTTCAGAATAGGATGGCAGGTACTATCTTTTTTGGGAACAATGAAAAGGTTTGAGTAGAATGAGGTGAAGTGCCCCTGAACAAGATACAAAGGAACTCTGAATAAGAAGAAATGGTGAGGAGGATTAGATTTGCAGTCTATGCAACACCCTTCCAAAATTAATTGTAAAATCCACTGATCTGTCAACGAAGTCACCCACACATCTAGAAAGAGTTGGAGACAGCCCCCAATGGGCAGAGTCGGACTAGGACCCCACAAGTCAGGCGCAGGTGGATTTGTCAGCCTTAGGCTTCCAAAAAACCTTTTTGTCTGCCTAAGCCTGTTTTGGTGTAGGGCTCTCGGAGAGCCTGAGGGGGTTGAACCTTAGGAGTGTACCCAAAATGGAGGGGGTAAAGAAATCTACAGGTCTTCTTAGGAAAAAAGGCACACTTAGGAGGAACTTGAGGCAGCAAGGTACTCTTGCCTCCAGTAGCATGACTGATGGCCTTCCCTTTGTGGACAAATAATTGTTTGGCCCTCACCTAGAGGAGAGACACCAAGGACTTCTATCAGCTGGAAAAAGGCAAAGACTTTGCAATAAAACCTGTCAGTGTCAAAGGCCCCTTCTGTAAGGTATAGATTTGCCTCAAGAATTTTAGTTAAGAGCATCAACAGCTCATTCTTGGGAACATCCCCTTGGAAGGCATCCAAAAGTTGTTTACCGCAGATAGCCATAGCTCTAGTCACCCAGGCAGTAGCAAAAAAATGGGTCGAAGGGCTGCACCCATTGCCACAAAATTTGTCTTTGGGAGAGAATCCAAGCATTTATCTGCTTGATCCTTAACAGCCACAGAGGCAAAGCGGTGTTCTTGGCAAGGAGAGATATAAGGCAATCATCTGCATATGGAATAGCCCACTACATTAAAGCCTCAGCAGGTCCAGAAGAACCTGGTCTAAAGAATGATGAGGCCTGAGGTGTCTCCAGGGGCAAGGGTCTTCTTTATAGCATCCCCCAACACCAGAGAATAATTTAATTAATCTCCATCAGACTCTCCTTCCTCAGCAGAGTAATACTCAACACATTGAGAAATACCCCAAAAAACAGGACTTAACTCCTTAAAGGCCACAGGATCAGGGGTGGGGCTCTCTGGAGAACCAGAGCACCTTT